>JAVHZZ010000002.1:11817830-12543259 GCA_036250195.1 Mixophyes australis | reverse complement strand
TGACCACTCTTCTACGCAGTCCAGGTACATTTTTTGGTGCGATTCATACCAGTTGATGGTTTTCTTATTATATTGTGGTGACCACTCCTCTACGCAGTCCAGATACATTTATTGGTGCGAATCATACAAGTTCAGGGTTTTTAAATTATATTGTGGTGACCACTCCTCTACGCAGTCCAGGTACATTTTTTGGTGCGATTCATACCAGTTGATGGTTTTCTTAATATATTGTGGTGACCACTCCTCTACGCAGTCCAGATACATTTATTGGTGTGAATCATACAAGTTCAGGGTTTTTAAATTATATTGTGGTGACCACTTCTCTACGCAGTCCAGGTACATTTTTTGGTGCGATTCATACCAGATGATGGTTTTCTTATTATATTGTGGTGACCACTCCTCTACGCAGTCCAGATACATTTATTGGTGCAAATCATACAAGTTCAGGGTTTTTAAATTATATTGTGGTGACCACTCCTCTACGCAGTCCAGGTAAATTTTTTGGTGCGATTCATACCAGTTGATGGTTTTCTTATTATATTGTGGTGACCACTCCTCTACGCAGTCCAGATACATTTATTGGTGCGAATCATACAAGTTCAGGGTTTTTAAATTATATTGTGGTGACCACTCCTCTACGCAGTCCAGGTACATTTTTTGGTGCGATTCATATCAGTTGATGGTTTTCTTATTATATTGTGATGACCACTCCTCTACGCAGTCCAGATACATTTATTGGTGCGAATCATACAAGTTCAGGGTTTTTAAATTATATTGTGGTGACCACTCCTCTACGCAGTCCAGGTACATTTTTTGGTGCGATTCATACCAGTTGATGGTTTTCTTATTATATTGTGGTGACCACTCCTCTACGCAGTCCAGATACATTTATTGGTGCGAATCATACAAGTTCAGGGTTTTTAAATTATATTGTGGTGACCACTCCTCTACGCAGTCCAGGTACATTTTTTGGTGCGATTCATACCAGTTGATGGTTTTCTTATTATATTGTGGTGACCACTCCTCTACGCAGTCCAGGTACATTTTTTGGTGCGATTCATACCAGTTGATGGTTTTCTTATAATATTGTGGTGACCACTCCTCTACGCAGTCCAGATACATTTATTGGTGCGAATCATACAAGTTCAGGGTTTTTAAATTATATTGTGGTTACCACTCCTCTACGCAGTCCAGGTACATTTTTTGGTGCGATTCATACTAGTTGATGGTTTTCTTATTATATTGTGGTGACCACTCCTTTACGCAGTCCAGATACATATATTGGTGCAAATCATACAAGTTCAGAGTTTTTAATTTATATTGTGGTGACCACTCCTCTACGCAGTCCAGGTACATTTTTTGGTGCGATTAAGACCAGTTGATGGTTTTCTTATTATATTGTGATGACCACTCCTCTACGCAGTCCAGATACATTTATTGGTGCAAATCATACAAGTTCAGGGTTTTTAAATTATATTGTGGTGACCACTCCTCTACGCAGTCCAGGTAAATTTTTTGGTGCGATTCATACCAGTTGATGGTTTTCTTATTATATTGTGGTGACCACTCCTCTACGCAGTCCAGATACATTTATTGGTGCGAATCATACAAGTTCAGGGTTTTTAAATTATATTGTGGTGACCACTCCTCTACGCAGTCCAGGTACATTTTTTGGTGCGATTCATATCAGTTGATGGTTTTCTTATTATATTGTGATGACCACTCCTCTACGCAGTCCAGATACATTTATTGGTGCGAATCATACAAGTTCAGGGTTTTTAAATTATATTGTGGTGACCACTCCTCTACGCAGTCCAGGTACATTTTTTGGTGCGATTCATACCAGTTGATGGTTTTCTTATTATATTGTGGTGACCACTCCTCTACGCAGTCCAGATACATTTATTGGTGCGAATCATACAAGTTCAGGGTTTTTAAATTATATTGTGGTGACCACTCCTCTACGCAGTCCAGGTACATTTTTTGGTGCGATTCATACCAGTTGATGGTTTTCTTATTATATTGTGGTGACCACTCCTCTACGCAGTCCAGGTACATTTTTTGGTGCGATTCATACCAGTTGATGGTTTTCTTATAATATTGTGGTGACCACTCCTCTACGCAGTCCAGATACATTTATTGGTGCGAATCATACAAGTTCAGGGTTTTTAAATTATATTGTGGTTACCACTCCTCTACGCAGTCCAGGTACATTTTTTGGTGCGATTCATACTAGTTGATGGTTTTCTTATTATATTGTGGTGACCACTCCTTTACGCAGTCCAGATACATATATTGGTGCAAATCATACAAGTTCAGAGTTTTTAATTTATATTGTGGTGACCACTCCTCTACGCAGTCCAGGTACATTTTTTGGGGCGATTAAGACCAGTTGATGGTTTTCTTATTATATTGTGATGACCACTCCTCTACGCAGTCCAGATACATTTATTGGTGCGAATCATACAAGTTCAGGGTTTTTAAATTATATTGTGGTGACCACTCCTCTACGCAGTCCAGGTACATTTTTTGGTGCGATTCATACCAGTTAATGGTTTTCTTATTATATTGTGGTGACCACTCCTCTACGCAGTCCAGATACATTTATTGGTGTGAATCATACAGTTCAGGGTTTTTAAATTATATTGTGGTGACCACTCCTCTACGCAGTCCAGGTACATTTTTTGGTGCGATTCATACCAGTTGATGGTTTTCTTATTATATTGTGGTGACCACTCCTCTACGCAGTCCAGATACATTTATTGGTGCGAATCATACAAGTTCAGGGTTTTTAAATTATATTGTGGTGACCACTCCTCTACGCAGTCCAGGTACATTTTTTGGTGCGATTCATACCAGTTGATGGTTTTCTTATTATATTGTGGTGACCACTCCTCTACGCAGTCCAGATACATTTATTGGTGTGAATCATACAAGTTCAGGGTTTTTAAATTATATTGTGGTGACCACTCCTCTACGCAGTCCAGGTACATTTTTTTTGGTGCGATTCATACCAGTTGATGGTTTTCTTATAATATTGTGGTGACCACTCCTCTACGCAGTCCAGATACATTTATTGGTGTGAATCATGCAAGTTCAGGGTTTTTTAATTATATTGTGGTGACCACTCCTCTACGCAGTCCAGGTACATTTTTTGGTGCGATTCATACTAGTTGATGGTTTTCTTATTATATTGTGGTGACCACTCCTTTACGCAATCCAGATACATATATTGGTGTGAATCATACAAGTTCAGGGTTTTTAATTTATATTGTGGTGACCACTCCTCTACGCAGTCCAGGTACATTTTTTTGTGCGATTAAGACCAGTTGATGGTTTTCTTATTATATTGTGGTGACCACTCCTCTACGCAGTCCAGATACATTTATTGGTGCAAATCATACAAGTTCAGTGTTTTTAAATTATATTGTGGTGACCACTCCTCTACGCAGTCCAGGTACATTTTTTGGTGCGATTCATACCAGTTGATGGTTTTCTTATTATATTGTGGTGACCACTCCTCTACGCAGTCCAGATACATTTATTGGTGTGAATCATACAAGTTCAGGGTTTTTAAATTATATTGTGGTGACCACTCCTCTACGCAGTCCAGGTACATTTTTTGGTGCGATTCATATCAGTTGATGGTTTTCTTATTATATTGTGATGACCACTCCTCTACGCAGTCCAGATACATTTATTGGTGCGAATCATACAAGTTCAGGGTTTTTAAATTATATTGTGGTGACCACTCTTCTACGCAGTCCAGGTACATTTTTTGGTGCGATTCATACCAGTTGATGGTTTTCTTATTATATTGTGGTGACCACTCCTCTACGCAGTCCAGATACATTTATTGGTGCGAATCATACAAGTTCAGGGTTTTAAAATTATATTGTGGTGACCACTCCTCTACGCAGTCCAGGTACATTTTTTGGTGCGATTCATACCAGTTGATGGTTTTCTTAATATATTGTGGTGACCACTCCTCTACGCAGTCCAGATACATTTATTGGTGTGAATCATACAAGTTCAGGGTTTTTAAATTATATTGTGGTGACCACTTCTCTACGCAGTCCAGGTACATTTTTTGGTGCGATTCATATCAGTTGATGGTTTTCTTATTATATTGTGATGACCACTCCTCTACGCAGTCCAGATACATTTATTGGTGCGAATCATACAAGTTCAGGGTTTTTAAATTATATTGTGGTGACCACTCCTCTACGCAGTCCAGGTACATTTTTTGGTGCGATTCATACCAGTTGATGGTTTTCTTATTATATTGTGGTGACCACTCCTCTACGCAGTCCAGATACATTTATTGGTGTGAATCATACAAGTTCAGGGTTTTTAAATTATATTGTGGTGACCACTCCTCTACGCAGTCCAGGTACATTTTTTGGTGCGATTCATACCAGTTGATGGTTTTCTTATAATATTGTGGTGACCACTCCTCTACGCAGTCCAGATACATTTATTGGTGCGAATCATAGAAGTTTAGGGTTTTTAAATTATATTGTGGTGACCACTCCTCTACGCAGTCCAGATACATTTATTGGTGCGAATCATAGAAGTTCAGGGTTTTTAAATTATATTGTGGTGACCACTCCTCTACGCAGTCCAGGTACATTTTTTGGTGCGATTCATACTAGTTGATGGTTTTCTTATTATATTGTGGTGACCACTCCTTTACGCAGTCCAGATACATATATTGGTGCGAATCATACAAGTTCAGAGTTTTTAATTTATATTGTGGTGACCACTCCTCTACGCAGTCCAGGTACATTTTTTGGTGCGATTAAGACCAGTTGATGGTTTTCTTATTATATTGTGATGACCACTCCTCTACGCAGTCCAGATACATTTATTGGTGCGAATCATACAAGTTCAGGGTTTTTAAATTATATTGTGGTGACCACTCCTCTACGCAGTCCAGGTACATTTTTTGGTGCGATTCATACCAGTTAATGGTTTTCTTATTATATTGTGGTGACCACTCCTCTACGCAGTCCAGATACATATATTGGTGCGAATCATACAAGTTCAGAGTTTTTAATTTATATTGTGGTGACCACTCCTCTACGCAGTCCAGGTACATTTTTTGGTGCGATTAAGACCAGTTGATGGTTTTCTTATTATATTGTGATGACCACTCCTCTACGCAGTCCAGATACATTTATTGGTGCGAATCATACAAGTTCAGGGTTTTTAAATTATATTGTGGTGACCACTCCTCTACGCAGTCCAGGTACATTTTTTGGTGCGATTCATACCAGTTAATGGTTTTCTTATTATATTGTGGTGACCACTCCTCTACGCAGTCCAGATACATTTATTGGTGCGAATCATACAAGTTCAGGGTTTTTAAATTATATTGTGGTGACCACTCCTCTACGCAGTCCAGGTACATTTTTTGGTGCGATTCATACCAGTTGATGGTTTTCTTATTATATTGTGGTGACCACTCCTCTACGCAGTCCAGATACATTTATTGGTGCAAATCATACAAGTTCAGGGTTTTTAAATTATATTGTGGTGACCACTCCTCTACGCAGTCCAGGTACATTTTTTGGTGCGATTCATACCAGTTGATGGTTTTCTTATTATATTGTGGTGACCACTCCTCTACGCAGTCCAGATACATTTATTGGTGTGAATCATACAAGTTCAGGGTTTTTAAATTATATTGTGGTGACCACTCCTCTACGCAGTCCAGGTACATTTTTTGGTGCGATTCATACCAGTTGATGGTTTTCTTATAATATTGTGGTGACCACTCCTCTACGCAGTCCAGATACATTTATTGGTGCGAATCATACAAGTTCAGGGTTTTTTAATTATATTGTGGTGACCACTCCTCTACGCAGTCCAGGTACATTTTTTGGTGCGATTCATACTAGTTGATGGTTTTCTTATTATATTGTGGTGACCACTCCTTTACGCAGTCCAGATACATATATTGGTGCGAATCATACAAGTTCAGAGTTTTTAATTTATATTGTGGTGACCACTCCTCTACGCAGTCCAGGTACATTTTTTGGTGCGATTCATACCAGTTGATGGTTTTCTTATTATATTGTGGTGACCACTCCTCTACGCAGTCCAGATACATTTATTGGTGCGAATCATACAAGTTCAGGGTTTTTAAATTATATTGTGGTGACCACTCCTCTACGCAGTCCAGGTACATTTTTTGGTGCGATTCATACCAGTTGATGGTTTTCTTATTATATTGTGGTGACCACTCCTCTACGCAGTCCAGATACATTTATTGGTGTGAATCATACAAGTTCAGGGTTTTTAAATTATATTGTGGTGACCACTCCTCTACGCAGTCCAGGTACATTTTTTGGTGCGATTCATACCAGTTGATGGTTTTCTTATAATATTGTGGTGACCACTCCTCTACGCAGTCCAGATACATTTATTGGTGCGAATCATACAAGTTCAGGGTTTTTTAATTATATTGTGGTGACCACTCCTCTACGCAGTCCAGGTACATTTTTTG
This sequence comes from Mixophyes australis, assembly GCA_036250195.1. NCBI lineage: Eukaryota > Metazoa > Chordata > Amphibia > Anura > Limnodynastidae > Mixophyes > Mixophyes australis. Next base: position 12,536,748 of record JAVHZZ010000002.1, on the reverse strand, counting down.
GTGCGATTCATACTAGTTGATGGTTTTCTTATTATATTGTGGTGACCACTCCGTTACGCAGTCCAGATACATATATTGGTGCGAATCATACAAGTTCAGGGTTTTTAATTTATATTGTGATGACCACTCCTCTACGCAGTCCAGGTACATTTTTTGGTGCGATTAAGACCAGTTGATGGTTTTCTTATTATATTGTGATGACCACTCCTCTACGCAGTCCAGATACATTTATTGGTGCGAATCATACAAGTTCAGGGTTTTTAAATTATATTGTGGTGACCACTCCTCTACGCAGTCCAGGTACATTTTTTGGTGCGATTCATACCAGTTAATGGTTTTCTTATTATATTGTGGTGACCACTTCTCTACGCAGTCCAGATACATTTATTGGTGCGAATCATACAAGTTCAGGGTTTTTAAATTATATTGTGGTGACCACTCCTCTACGCAGTCCAGGTACATTTTTTGGTGCGATTCATACCAGTTGATGGTTTTCTTATTATATTGTGGTGACCACTCCTCTACGCAGTCCAGATACATTTATTGGTGCGAATCATACAAGTTCAGGGTTTTTAAATTATATTGTGGTGACCACTCCTCTACGCAGTCCAGGTACATTTTTTGGTGCGATTCATACCAGTTGATGGTTTTCTTATTATATTGTGGTGACCACTCCTCTACGCAGTCCAGATACATTTATTGGTGTGAATCATACAAGTTCAGGGTTTTTAAATTATATTGTGGTGACCACTCCTCTACGCAGTCCAGGTACATTTTTTGGTGCGATTCATACCAGTTGATGGTTTTCTTATAATATTGTGGTGACCACTCCTCTACGCAGTCCAGATACATTTATTGGTGCGAATCATACAAGTTCAGGGTTTTTTAATTATATTGTGGTGACCACTCCTCTACGCAGTCCAGGTACATTTTTTGGTGCGATTCATACTAGTTGATGGTTTTCTTATTATATTGTGGTGACCACTCCTTTACGCAGTCCAGATACATATATTGGTGCGAATCATACAAGTTCAGGGTTTTTAATTTATATTGTGGTGACCACTCCTCTACGCAGTCCAGGTACATTTTTTTGTGCGATTAAGACCAGTTAATGGTTTTCTTATTATATTGTGGTGACCACTCCTCTACGCAGTCCAGATACATTTATTGGTGCAAATCATACAAGTTCAGGGTTTTTAAATTATATTGTGGTGACCACTCCTCTACGCAGTCCAGATACATTTATTGGTGCGAATCATACAAGTTCAGTGTTTTTAAATTATATTGTAGTGACCACTCCTCTACGCAGTCCAGGTACATTTTTTGGTGCGATTCATACTAGTTGATGGTTTTCTTATTATATTGTGGTGACCACTCCTTTACGCAGTCCAGATACATTTATTGGTGCGAATCATACAAGTTCAGGGTTTTTAAATTATATTGTGGTGACCACTCCTCTACGCAGTCCAGGTACATTTTTTGGTGCGATTCATACCAGTTAATGGTTTTCTTATTATATTGTGGTGACCACTCCTCTACGCAGTCCAGATACATTTATTGGTGCGAATCATACAAGTTCAGGGTTTTTAAATTATATTGTGGTGACCACTCCTCTACGCAGTCCAGGTACATTTTTTGGTGCGATTCATACCAGTTGATGGTTTTCTTATTATATTGTGGTGACCACTCCTCTAAGCAGTCCAGATACATTTATTGGTGTGAATCATACAAGTTCAGGGTTTTTAAATTATATTGTGGTGACCACTCCTCTACGCAGTCCAGGTACATTTTTTGGTGCGATTCATACCAGTTGATGGTTTTCTTATAATATTGTGGTGACCACTCCTCTACGCAGTCCAGATACATTTATTGGTGCGAATCATACAAGTTCAGGGTTTTTTAATTATATTGTGGTGACCACTCCTCTACGCAGTCCAGGTACATTTTTTGGTGCGATTCATACTAGTTGATGGTTTTCTTATTATATTGTGGTGACCACTCCTTTACGCAGTCCAGATACATATATTGGTGCGAATCATACAAGTTCAGGGTTTTTAATTTATATTGTGGTGACCACTCCTCTACGCAGTCCAGGTACATTTTTTTGTGCGATTAAGACCAGTTGATGGTTTTCTTATTATATTGTGGTGACCACTCCTCTACGCAGTCCAGATACATTTATTGGTGCAAATCATACAAGTTCAGGGTTTTTAAATTATATTGTGGTGACCACTCCTCTACGCAGTCCAGGTACATTTTTTGGTGCGATTCATACCAGTTGATGGTTTTCTTATTATATTGTGGTGACCACTCCTCTACGCAGTCCAGATACATTTATTGGTGTGAATCATACAAGTTCAGGGTTTTTAAATTATATTGTGGTGACCACTCCTCTACGCAGTCCAGGTACATTTTTTGGTGCGATTCATATCAGTTGATGGTTTTCTTATTATATTGTGATGACCACTCCTCTACGCAGTCCAGATACATTTATTGGTGCGAATCATACAAGTTCAGGGTTTTTAAATTATATTGTGGTGACCACTCTTCTACGCAGTCCAGGTACATTTTTTGGTGCGATTCATACCAGTTGATGGTTTTCTTATTATATTGTGGTGACCACTCCTCTACGCAGTCCAGATACATTTATTGGTGCGAATCATACAAGTTCAGGGTTTTTAAATTATATTGTGGTGACCACTCCTCTACGCAGTCCAGGTACATTTTTTGGTGCGATTCATACCAGTTGATGGTTTTCTTAATATATTGTGGTGACCACTCCTCTACGCAGTCCAGATACATTTATTGGTGCGAATCATACAAGTTCAGGGTTTTTAAATTATATTGTGGTGACCACTTCTCTACGCAGTCCAGGTACATTTTTTGGTGCGATTCATATCAGTTGATGGTTTTCTTATTATATTGTGATGACCACTCCTCTACGCAGTCCAGATACATTTATTGGTGCGAATCATACAAGTTCAGGGTTTTTTAATTATATTGTGGTGACCACTCCTCTACGCAGTCCAGGTACATTTTTTGGTGCGATTCATACCAGTTGATGGTTTTCTTATTATATTGTGGTGACCACTCCTCTACGCAGACCAGATACATTTATTGGTGTGAATCATACAAGTTCAGGGTTTTTAAATTATATTGTGGTGACCACTCCTCTACGCAGTCCAGGTACATTTTTTGTTGCGATTCATACCAGTTGATGGTTTTCTTATAATATTGTGGTGACCACTCCTCTACGCAGTCCAGATACATTTATTGGTGCGAATCATACAAGTTCAGGGTTTTTAAATTATATTGTGGTGACCACTCCTCTACGCAGTCCAGATACATTTATTGGTGCGAATCATACAAGTTCAGGGTTTTTAAATTATATTGTGGTGACCACTCCTCTACGCAGTCCAGGTACATTTTTTGGTGCGATTCATACCAGTTGATGGTTTTCTTATAATATTGTGATGACCACTCCTCTACGCAGTCCAGATACATTTATTGGTGCGAATCATACAAGTTCAGGGTTTTTAAATTATATTGTGGTGACCACTCCTCTACGCAGTCCAGGTACATTTTTTGGTGCAATTCATACCAGTTGATGGTTTTCTTATTATATTGTGGTGACCACTCCTCTACGCAGTCCAGATACATTTATTGGTGCGAATCATACAAGTTCAGGGTTTTTAAATTATATTGTGGTGACCACTCCTCTACGCAGTCCAGGTACATTTTTTGGTGCGATTCATATCAGTTGATGGTTTTCTTATTATATTGTGATGACCACTCCTCTACGCAGTCCAGATACATTTATTGGTGCGAATCATACAAGTTTAGGGTTTTTAAATTATATTGTGGTGACCACTCCTCTACGCAGTCAAGGTACATTTTTTGGTGCGATTCATACCAGTTGATGGTTTTCTTATTATATTGTGGTGACCACTCCTCTACGCAGTCCAGATACATTTATTGGTGCGAATCATACAAGTTCAGGGTTTTTAAGTTATATTGTGGTGACCACTCATCTACGCAGTCCATGTACATTTTTTGGTGCGATTCATACCAGTTGACGGTTTTCTTATAATATTGTGGTGACCACTCCTCTACGCAGTCCAGATACATTTATTGGTGCGAATCATACAAGTTCAGGGTTTTTAAATTATATTGTGGTGACCACTCCTCTACGCAGTCCAGGTACATTTTTTGGTGCGATTAAGACCAGTTGATGGTTTTCTTATTATATTGTGATGACCACTCCTCTACGCAGTCCAGATACATTTATTGGTGCGATTCATACCAGTTGATGGTTTTCTTATTATATTGTGGTGACCACTCCTCTACGCAGTCCAGGTACATTTTTTGGTGCGATTCATACCAGTTAATGGTTTTCTTATTATATTGTGGTGACCACTCCTCTACGCAGTCCAGATACATTTATTGGTGCGAATCATACAAGTTCAGGGTTTTTAAATTATATTGTGGTGACCACTCCTCTACGCAGTCCAGGTACATTTTTTGGTGCGATTTATACCAGTTGATGGTTTTCTTATTATATTGTGGTGACCACTCCTCTACGCAGTCCAGATACATTTATTGGTGCGAATCATACAAGTTCAGGGTTTTTAAATTATATTGTGGTGACCACTCCTCTACGCAGTCCAGGTACATTTTTTGGTGCGATTCATACCAGTTGATGGTTTTCTTATTATATTGTGGTGACCACTCCTCTACGCAGTCCAGGTACATTTTTTGGTGCGATTCATACCAGTTGATGGTTTTCTTATTATATTGTGGTGACCACTCCTCTACGCAGTCCAGATACATTTATTGGTGTGAATCATACAAGTTCAGGGTTTTTAAATTATATTGTGGTGACCACTCCTCTACGCAGTCCAGGTACATTTTTTGGTGCGATTCATACCAGTTGATGGTTTTCTTATAATATTGTGGTGACCACTCCTCTACGCAGTCCAGATACATTTATTGGTGCGAATCATACAAGTTCAGGGTTTTTAAATTATATTGTGGTGACCACTCCTCTACGCAGTCCAGGTACATTTTTTGGTGCGATTCATACTAGTTGATGGTTTTCTTATTATATTGTGGTGACCCACTCCTCTACGCAGTCCAGGTACATTTTTTTGTGCGATTAAGACCAGTTGATGGTTTTCTTATTATATTGTGGTGACCACTCCTCTACGCAGTCCAGATACATTTATTGGTGCGAATCATACAAGTTCAGGGTTTTTAAATTATATTGTGGTGACCACTCCTCTACGCAGTCCAGATACATTTATTGGTGCGAATCATACAAGTTCAGGGTTTTTAAATTATATTGTGGTGACCACTCCTCTACGCAGTCCAGGTACATTTTTTGGTGCGATTCATACCAGTTGATGGTTTTCTTATTATATTGTGGTGACCACTCCTCTACGCAGTCCAGATACATTTATTGGTGCGAATCATACAAGTTCAGGGTTTTTAAATTATATTGTGGTGACCACTCCTCTACGCAGTCCAGGTACATTTTTTGGTGCGATTCATACCAGTTGATGGTTTTCTTATTATATTGTGGTGACCACTCCTCTACGCAGTCCAGATACATTTATTGGTGTGAATCATACAAGTTCAGGGTTTTTAAATTATATTGTGGTGACCACTCCTCTACGCAGTCCAGGTACATTTTTTGGTGCGATTCATACCAGTTGATGGTTTTCTTATAATATTGTGGTGACCACTCCTCTACGCAGTCCAGATACATTTATTGGTGCGAATCATACAAGTTCAGGGTTTTTAAATTATATTGTGGTGACCACTCCTCTACGCAGTCCAGGTACATTTTTTGGTGCGATTAAGACCAGTTGATGGTTTTCTTATTATATTGTGATGACCACTCCTCTACGCAGTCCAGATACATTTATTGGTGCGATTCATACCAGTTGATGGTTTTCTTATTATATTGTGGTGACCACTCCTCTACGCAGTCCAGGTACATTTTTTGGTGCGATTCATACCAGTTGATGGTTTTCTTATTATATTGTGGTGACCACTCCTCTACGCAGTCCAGATACATTTATTGGTGTGAATCATACAAGTTCAGGGTTTTTAAATTATATTGTGGTGACCACTCCTCTACGCAGTCCAGGTACATTTTTTGGTGCGATTCATACCAGTTGATGGTTTTCTTATAATATTGTGGTGACCACTCCTCTACGCAGTCCAGATACATTTATTGGTGCGAATCATACAAGTTCAGGGTTTTTAAATTATATTGTGGTGACCACTCCTCTACGCAGTCCAGGTACATTTTTTGGTGCGATTAAGACCAGTTGATGGTTTTCTTATTATATTGTGATGACCACTCCTCTACGCAGTCCAGATACATTTATTGGTGCGATTCATACCAGTTGATGGTTTTCTTATTATATTGTGGTGACCACTCCTCTACGCAGTCCAGGTACATTTTTTGGTGCGATTCATACCAGTTGATGGTTTTCTTATTATATTGTGGTGACCACTCCTCTACGCAGTCCAGATACATTTATTGGTGCGAATCATACAAGTTCAGGGTTTTTAAATTATATTGTGGTGACCACTCCTCTACGCAGTCCAGGTACATTTTTTGGTGCGATTTATACCAGTTGATGGTTTTCTTATTATATTGTGGTGACCACTCCTCTACGCAGTCCAGATACATTTATTGGTGCGAATCATACAAGTTCAGGGTTTTTAAATTATATTGTGGTGACCACTCCTCTACGCAGTCCAGGTACATTTTTTGGTGCGATTCATACCAGTTGATGGTTTTCTTATTATATTGTGGTGACCACTCCTCTACGCAGTCCAGGTACATTTTTTGGTGCGATTCATACCAGTTGATGGTTTTCTTATTATATTGTGGTGACCACTCCTCTACGCAGTCCAGATACATTTATTGGTGTGAATCATACAAGTTCAGGGTTTTTAAATTATATTGTGGTGACCACTCCTCTACGCAGTCCAGGTACATTTTTTGGTGCGATTCATACCAGTTGATGGTTTTCTTATAATATTGTGGTGACCACTCCTCTACGCAGTCCAGATACATTTATTGGTGCGAATCATACAAGTTCAGGGTTTTTAAATTATATTGTGGTGACCACTCCTCTACGCAGTCCAGGTACATTTTTTGGTGCGATTCATACTAGTTGATGGTTTTCTTATTATATTGTGGTGACCCACTCCTCTACGCAGTCCAGGTACATTTTTTTGTGCGATTAAGACCAGTTGATGGTTTTCTTATTATATTGTGGTGACCACTCCTCTACGCAGTCCAGATACATTTATTGGTGCGAATCATACAAGTTCAGGGTTTTTAAATTATATTGTGGTGACCACTCCTCTACGCAGTCCAGATACATTTATTGGTGCGAATCATACAAGTTCAGGGTTTTTAAATTATATTGTGGTGACCACTCCTCTACGCAGTCCAGGTACATTTTTTGGTGCGATTCATACCAGTTGATGGTTTTCTTATTATATTGTGGTGACCACTCCTCTACGCAGTCCAGATACATTTATTGGTGCGAATCATACAAGTTCAGGGTTTTTAAATTATATTGTGGTGACCACTCCTCTACGCAGTCCAGGTACATTTTTTGGTGCGATTCATACCAGTTGATGGTTTTCTTATTATATTGTGGTGACCACTCCTCTACGCAGTCCAGATACATTTATTGGTGTGAATCATACAAGTTCAGGGTTTTTAAATTATATTGTGGTGACCACTCCTCTACGCAGTCCAGGTACATTTTTTGGTGCGATTCATACCAGTTGATGGTTTTCTTATAATATTGTGGTGACCACTCCTCTACGCAGTCCAGATACATTTATTGGTGCAAATCATACAAGTTCAGGGTTTTTAAATTATATTGTGGTGACCACTCCTCTACGCAGTCCAGGTACATTTTTTGGTGCGATTCATACTAGTTGATGGTTTTCTTATTATATTGTGGTGACCCACTCCTCTACGCAGTCCAGGTACATTTTTTTGTGCGATTAAGACCAGTTGATGGTTTTCTTATTATATTGTGGTGACCACTCCTCTACGCAGTCCAGATACATTTATTGGTGCGAATCATACAAGTTCAGGGTTTTTAAATTATATTGTGGTGACCACTCCTCTACGCAGTCCAGATACATTTATTGGTGCGAATCATACAAGTTCAGTGTTTTTAAATTATATTGTGGTGACCACTCCTCTACGCAGTCCAGATACATTTATTGGTGTGAATCATACAAGTTCAGGGTTTTTAAATTATATTGTGGTGACCACTCCTCTACGCAGTCCAGGTACATTTTTTGGTGCGATTCATACCAGTTGACGGTTTTCTTATAATATTGTGGTGACCACTCCTCTACGCAGTCCAGATACATTTATTGGTGCGAATCATACAAGTTCAGGGTTTTTAAATTATATTGTGGTGACCACTCCTCTACGCAGTCCAGGTACATTTTTTGGTGCGATTAAGACCAGTTGATGGTTTTCTTATTATATTGTGATGACCACTCCTCTACGCAGTCCAGATACATTTATTGGTGCGAATCATACAAGTTCAGGGTTTTTAAATTATATTGTGGTGACCACTCCTCTACGCAGTCCAGGTACATTTTTTGGTGCGATTCATACCAGTTGATGGTTTTCTTATTATATTGTGGTGACCACTCCTCTACGCAGTCCAGATACATTTATTGGTGCGAATCATACAGTTCAGGGTTTTTAAATTATATTGTGGTGACCACTCCTCTACGCAGTCCAGGTACATTTTTTGGTGCGATTCATACCAGTTGATGGTTTTCTTATTATATTGTGGTGACCACTCCTCTACGCAGTCCAGATACATTTATTGGTGCGAATCATACAAGTTCAGGGTTTTTAAATTATATTGTGGTGACCACTCCTCTACGCAGTCCAGGTACATTTTTTGGTGCGATTCATACCAGTTGATGGTTTTCTTATTATATTGTGGTGACCACTCCTCTACGCAGTCCAGATACATTTATTGGTGCGAATCATACAAGTTCAGGGTTTTTAAATTATATTGTGGTGACCACTCCTCTACGCAGTCCAGGTACATTTTTTGGTGCGATTAAGACCAGTTGATGGTTTTCTTATTATATTGTGATGACCACTCCTCTACGCAGTCCAGATACATTTATTGGTGCGAATCATACAAGTTCAGGGTTTTTAAATTATATTGTGGTGACCACTCCTCTACGCAGTCCAGGTACATTTTTTGGTGCGATTCATACCAGTTGATGGTTTTCTTATTATATTGTGGTGACCACTCCTCTACGCAGTCCAGATACATTTATTGGTGCGAATCATACAAGTTCAGGGTTTTTAAATTATATTGTGGTGACCACTCCTCTACGCAGTCCAGGTACATTTTTTGGTGCGATTCATACCAGTTGATGGTTTTCTTATTATATTGTGGTGACCACTCCTCTACGCAGTCCAGATACATTTATTGGTGTGAATCATACAAGTTCAGGGTTTTTAAATTATATTGTGGTGACCACTCTTCTACGCAGTCCAGGTACATTTTTTGGTGCGATTCATACCAGTTGATGGTTTTCTTATTATATTGTGGTGACCACTCCTCTACGCAGTCCAGATACATTTATTGGTGCGAATCATACAAGTTCAGAGTTTTTAAATTATATTGTGGTGACCACTCCTCTACGCGGTCCAGGTACATTATTCGGTGTGATTCATACCAGTTGATGGTTTTCTTATTATATATATTGTGGTGACCACTCCTCTACGCAGTCCAGGTACATTTTTTGGTGCGATTCATACAAGTTCAGGGTTTTTAAATTATATTGTGGTGACCACTCCTCTACGCAGTCCAGGTACATTTTTTGGTCCGATTAAGACCAGTTGATGGTTTTCTTATTATATTGTGGGGACCACTCCACTACGCAGTCCAGAAAGATACCTCGTTGCAACGTTTTGGAGTAATAACAATATTGTGAGGTGTTCAGAATACACTGTAGATTAGTGGAAATGATTGTTATTGAATGTTATTAAGGTTAATAATAGTGTAGGAGTGAAAATAAGCCCAAAAACTTGATTTTTGAACTTTTTATGCTTTTTTCAAGAAAAATCCGAATCCAAAACCTTAAATCCGAACCAAAACCTTTCGGCAGGTGTTTTGCGAAACAAATCCGAACCCAAAACATCAAGAAAATCTGAATCCAAAACACAAAACACGAGACACCAAAAGTCGCCGGTGCACATCCCTATTTTCTAATGATCTCTTCACAACTGCCACCCCACAACTGAAATTGTTTGAGAAAATCACTGAAGCACATAAAGTGTGAAATTCCACTTCCTACTGCCTTTTGCTGGGTGTGATATATGTGTTCGACAGTTACATGATCAACATTTATATGGTCGACACCATAATATAGACAGGGTTGGAAAGTCAACAATAATGACATTGACAGTATTATTAGGTTAATAATTGAAAGATAGACAATATTATTAGGTTGGCAATTTCAATGTAGACAGTATTATTAGGTCAACAATTCAAATCTAGACAGTATACTTAGGTTGACAATAATGAGCCTGAGTCATTAAGGAGAGTAGGGCAAAAAAGGAGTAAATGTTCTGAACCATGTTACAATGCAAGGGGTGCATTGTAATTAGTTTATTATTTTGCACATAAGTTAAACACTGGCTGTTATTTCATGTAACACACAAATATTTGATAGCTTTATTTTTACACTGAAATTTAAAGTTGATCTAGGACGTGCCCTACAGCAACTATCAATATGTTCCCACACTTTATATTTACATCCCCCTCCAATGCAACATGGTTTTGCCCAGGTGCAAAGTTGCTCATTTTTTATGCTTTGCTCTCCTGAATGAGTCATGCCTAATATCTCTAACCATAGCTATAATTCTATGCCTAAACCTATCCCTAACTCTAACCTCCACACTAATCATATAACACTGTCTACATTTGAATTGTCAACTTAATAGTACTGTTGAACATGATAATTGTTGACATAAAATTACTGTCCACTCTTGAATTGTCAAACTAATTTTGTCAACTTTCTCAATGTCGACCAAATGAATGTCTAGCCAGCTAACGCATATCCTTTAGCTTCAGTTGGTGACATGGTAGGTAATTATTTTGTAACTGCTGCAATGAACTACATGCGGCGGCTGAATGCCCAAAAAATGTCCGCAAATTTTACGAGCCACAGACAGCAACTTCCGCACTAACCTCTCATTTTTTAAGAAATTCTGACCAACCAAGTTTTGTCACAATATTTTTAACGTTAGACAGTATGCATCATGGAAAGTGAAGAAGCAGTATGAGTAAGAGGTCATTAGATGAACAACGGCATCAGTAGACATTTAACAGATGGTGGTAGACCAAAGCCATAATGTTAAACAGTGCAAAATGGAATTGTCCTTGGGCCCACTTACCCATATGTTAAAAAGGACATACACATAGTTTAACAAACCAAGCACTTCAGCCACAGTGACTGCTACTTTTGTGGCTGAAGTGTTTGATTTGTTTGGGCCCCTACAAAAGAGAACATTTTGGTTGCTGGTTGTTGAACTGGAGAATAGATTTTGACAATTTACTAATGGGTATTTGGCTAACAGTGGTCAGGTTCTTCAATTGAGACAATATCATCGCCCTCATGATCATCCTCATCACAGATGTCTAGATTAATTACATTTTCATTTTAGAAAAGACGATATACCAAGTAGATAACCATTAGTAACCATTAGGCAGCATGAGTAACACATTGGAAAGGATCAGCAGCGTCAGCATCAAAGCTCATTTGACGGACAGTAGACATTTAACAGATGTTGATAGACCAAGGCCATAATATAAACTGATGGAAGATGGGAAATGATAAGTATATTCGACAGTTACATGATCATGATAAGCAGCAGCTATTTTTATAGCGCCACTAATTCCACAGTGTTGTACAGAGAACTCACTCACTTTGGAGCTTACAGTTTAAATTCCCCAAAAAAACACACACACGCACACACAGACTAAGGTCAATTTAATAGCAGCCAATAAAACTACAGGATCGATTTATCTGTTGGACACCTAACATAGATAGGATTGGAAAGTAGACAATAATTACATTGACAGCATTATTAAGTCGACAATTGAAATGAAGACAGTATAATTAGGCTAACAATTCAAATGCTTACAGTATTATTAGGTCGACAATAATATCACCAACCCTATCCCTAGCCCTATCTTTAACCCTATCATCATCATCTATTTATTTATATAGCGCCACTAATTCCATAGTGCTGCACAGAGAACTCATTCACATGAGTCCCTGCCTCTAACATACACACAGGCCGAGAGAAACTAAGGGCAATTTAATAGCAGCCAATTAACCCTCCAGTATGTTTTTTTGGAGTGTGGGAGGAAACTGGAGCACCTGGAAACTGGAAAACCACGCTCGAACAGAGAGAGAACATACAAACTCCACACGGATATGGCCATGGGTAGGAATCGAACTGTGAGGCAAATGTGCTAACCACTAAGCCACTATGCTGTCCACACCTATCCCTAAGCCTATACCTAACCCTAACACTACACTATCCCTACCTCTAACCCTATTCCTAAAGCTAAGTATAACAGAAGCCATATAGTACTGTAGACATTTGAATTGTCGACCTATTAATACTGTCCACCATGTGAACTGACAGCAAGAACAGTATTCCTTGTACAATTTGTAGATCATTTTGATGAGCACCAGTTTTTCTACATTTTTGGGAATTAGTCTCGTCAGACGTTCAGTCACAATGTTCCCGGCTCTAAGCTATTTTCATTTTTTATGACAAATCACTACATCCATCAGACACTTTTCCCTTAATCCTTACATCAAGAGCTGATGTTTTCTTTGAGATTGACAAACATTGTTTGGGTTTTGAGCACGTTTTCTTACACCTTCTTCCAGCATGACCTTGTCGACTAGTAGAGGTAAAAAAAAGTACTACTACTGTCAGAACTGGTACTGGGATATAACTGATCTGTAGAATGATCCAAGTTTGAGAAGAGGAGAAATGCTATCTGAAGTAGGATCTACTTAGCTGACATCACACCAGGTGAACGCCTAATGAGTAAGAGGAAGGAGAGAGTGTTATCTTATAATTCTTCTGCACAACATCATTCAAATTTAGACAATTGGTTCTTTAAAAAGTTAATATTTTTTTTGGGGGGGTGCTGCTCAGAATCAAAGAACACCCTGTTTTTTTTGCCACTTACCACTATAGATGTCACTGATGCTGCCACTCACACAATTGCTTTCAGATTGAAACATCTTGGATTTTAAAAGCAAGACATTTATTTATTTATTTTGGGGGGGGGGGGGTGTGCTGCTCAGGGTCAAAGAGCCCCTGTTTTTGGTCCCCTAAATACTTCAGATATCACTGATACTGCCCCTCACACAATTGCTTGGAGATTGAAACACTTGGGATTGTAAAAGCAAGAAATCTATTTGGGTTTTGGGGTGTGCTGCTCAGAGGCATATAGCACTGTGCTTTTTCTCCACTAAATAGTTCAGATGACTATACTATATATACTATAATATACTATTACAACCAGTGCCGTAACTAGACATTTTAGTGCCCTGGGCAAGACAGGGCACCGGCGCCCCCATCTAAGTGGGAGTGGCATTTGACAAGTGGGTGTGGCCAACCTAATGTGTGGGTGTGGCTAGCACTTTACTGAAAGAATATATAATATATATATATATATATATATATATATATATATATAAATATATACACACACACACACACACCCACACACTCTGTGGGATTCCATTAAGCTAGCTTTTTTTATATAGAAAGGAGAAGCCCTATGACAAACATTGCTATTTTAATATAGTACACTGAAAAGAGGCAAGATGGTAATATTAGGTCAAGTAACAGAACAGATCTTATAGGTCAGAGGGTAGTAAAGAAAATAAATGTTCACCAGTGTGCCTCCTTTAGCACTCACAAGCGCCCACAAGCAAAAAGGATATTTAATTTTGCAGAACACCAATTTTTTTATGTTTTTTTATATTTTACTTTTTTTTCTAAAATACAATTGACCTACTAACTTGCTGGATAAGTTAATAAATAAGCACTTTGGGTACATTCCAGATCGCTTATAGATCAATTGTTTAGTAAAACAGTTACTGGATTGTTGTAAAAGGTATTTTGCAAAAAAATGCTGGCTTTTGAATATTGAGTGACCTAAGCTGAGTAAAAATACATAGCTTGCCCACACACACATAATATAAATACAATTTTACTTACCCGTCCTGTGTCCTGTGTCCTGTGCTGTTACGCTGCCTCTGCCCCAGCAGTGCTCCTCGCTGAATACGGCGTCACATTCAGTGGGAGCGAGGAGACTGCCGGGAGCCGCCGGGAGATCAGGTGACTTTCTTTTCTTTTTTTTTTCTCCTTTTGTATTAACTTTATTGACACGGCTGCAATTTTCTTTTTTTTTTTGTAATATGCCGATGGGTGGGGAAGGTAGCGGGCGGCTGCTGCGCCCTCTTGGGCTTGCGCCCGGGGCGATGGCACCGCCCGCGCCACCCTAGTTACGGCTCTGATTACAACAACCAGTAGCCACTGCTTGTCTACTCTTTACTCTATGACACCCAATTGATCAATACACATTTCTAGCAGATTGATCGTTAAATAAACTGCTGTAAATCACAACTAGTGCACTATAAATTTCCTCTTCCGCCCTTTCTAACCCTCTCCAACCATTTTTGTTAGCACAGAACTGCAGGCAACCTCCTACCCACATGCTATCACTTCTAAAATGGCGGATGGGAACAAGGGGGAGGGCAATATATAAAAGATATCAATCCAAAACTCGCAAGATCTGACATTTTACCGAAAAGGACTGTTCACCTGGAGTTCAGATCCAAATTAGGCACTGTAAACTGGGTCTGTCAGATTTCTCCGAATCGCTCATCTCTAATTAGAAGGCAACAAGCAAACACTCTGAGACAATGTGCCAGCTTTCTGGAGGTTCAAGACTATTATGATTGGAAAATGTTTACCATTAACAATGCTATTGGCTGTAACAATCAATGCACCTCACTGACAATACATTACTTGTTTACACTGAAAGGACAAATGTCACCTATTCAATATCTAGTTATTTCCTAAATTCCTAAATCTCCCTTCATGCCAGACTGGATTCCAAAGTTATCTCCATATTTTATATATTTTTTTCCCAACTGGAAAAGGTGAAAAACGTATAATTATAAGAACATTAATGCATCATTTCAATCATTATTATTTCTTCATTATTTCTATAACACATAAGGCAAGAGATGAAAGTATAGTGTTTATAGTGAATGTTTACACCATATTGGAATATCACTAAATGAATAACAACTTACTGTACTGTATATATTTAATTGTAATTAGTTTGTTGTTTACTGACTTTGCATTTACTGGGGCACCTTATGGGACTAATTAATATGAGTATAATCAGGTTCTTGTTATTCATGCTCCATAGAGAGCTGTGAGCTCTGGACTAATTGCAAAATTAAAAGATTAATATACTGTGTAAAACCAATTAGAAAACCTTTAAAGGAAGCCCAAAGCAAACCAGATGCAAATACTATTATATATTATACTATTCTCTGTCTGATTCAATCCATTTAAATAATATATGTTTTATTCTGTATTTATTTTATAGGGATTTTAAAATGCTTCTTTCAGCCCTCACCAAACCAACTATCATTGGCACCTTTAAATTTTGTCAAATTGAAATGTTTGCTTAAACAGTAACAGCATATATCCCAGAGGTATTGTAGATAATTGGTGATTGGTAATAGTAGTTATGTACTTACATAGAAACATAAAAACATAGAAATTGATGGCAGATAAGAACCGCTTGGTCCATCTAATCTGCCCATTTGTTTTATTAACCTATAGTAACCTCAAACCCCATTTGGTCCTTTAATCTTTGTAAGGATATCCTTATGTCTATTTCAAGCATGTCTAAATTGCTATACTGTATTATCC
Organism: Mixophyes australis; assembly: GCA_036250195.1. Classification (NCBI taxonomy): domain Eukaryota; kingdom Metazoa; phylum Chordata; class Amphibia; order Anura; family Limnodynastidae; genus Mixophyes; species Mixophyes australis. The sequence goes on along the minus strand of JAVHZZ010000002.1, from coordinate 12,520,667 downwards.
TCTACCACCTCTGATGGGAGGCTATTCCACTTATCCACTACCCTTTCTGTGAAGTAGTTTTCCTCAAATTTCCTCTAAACCTACTTCCCCCCAGTGTCAGTACATGTCCTCGTGTTCTAATACTTCTCTTCCCCCCAGTGTCAGTGCATGTCCTCGTGTTCTAATACTTCTCTTCCCCCCAGTGTCAGTGCATGTCCTCGTGTTCTAATACTTCTCTTCCCCCCAGTGTCAGTGCATGTCCTCGTGTTCTAATACTTCTCTTCCCCCCCAGTGTCAGTACATGTCCTCGTGTTCTAATACTTCTCTTCCCCCCAGTGTCAGTGCATGTCCTCGTGTTCTAATACTTCTCTTCCCCCCAGTGTCAGTACATGTCCTCATGTTCTAATACTTCTCTTCCCCCCAGTGTCAGTGTGTCCTCGTGTTCTAATACTTCTCTTCCCCCAGTGTCAGTGCATGTCCTCGTGTTCTAATACTTCTCTTCCCCCCAGTGTCAGTACATGTCCTCGTGTTCTAAAATGTCTCTTCCTTTGAAGAATGTTTCTCTCCTGTACCTTGATAAAACCCTTGATATATTTGTTTCTTTCATGCCCCCCACCCCACCTTCCCTTCTCTGCTACAAACTATACATTTTAAAATATTTTAGTCTTTCCGGCTAAGTTTTGTGCTGTAGACCATGCACCATTTAGTTTCCCTTCTTTGTACAGTCTCTAATGTATTTATATCCTTCTGGAGATATGGCCTCCAGAACTGAACACAGTATCTAGATGAGGCCGTACCAATGACCTATACAGTGGTATTATTACTTCTTTCTTTCTGCTACTGATTCCTCTCACTATGCAACCAAGCATCTGACTTGTCTTTCTTATTGCTTTGTTACATTGCTTACCTGCCTTTATGTCACCTGAAATACTGATTTCAAAATCTCTTTCCCCCTCAGTAGTTTCCATTATAGTGCCATTAATATTATATTTAGTTTAGCCTTTGGATTTCTGCATTTTTTGGCATTAAACTGTAGTTGCCACTCTCTTGATCATTTCTCTAGTCTACCTTGATAACCAGCCATTTATTTTACCCTTCCTGGTATATCTAACCTGTTGCATATCTTTGTGTCATCTGCGAAAAGGCATACTTTCCCTTCAATACCATTTTCAGTGTCACCACAAACATATTAAAAACACGCCCCCTCCTACCCCCGTCACATGACTTCTCTCTTCCTTGGGAGAAGTTTTGAACGTTGGCATATATGGAATATACACCTGCAGTCCATGCAACTGAGGGTCTGAGCAGCTATGGAGCACAAAAGCTGAGCCACTGAGTGAGGAGAGGAGGGAAGACAAGTGGGTGTGCTGGTGCGTAGATAAAATAAGGTGGAGGACATGAGGGAACAGGGCGCTGTTAGTGAGAGTTTACAATCTGAGGGGGAACAAATGGGGGTGACACACAGGGGGTACTGCTTCTTAAACAGACAAACAGCCATAATAAAGGTACAGTACAACAAACAGTCACAAAAGTAAATACACCTATTAGTTTTTTAGATTACATATTTCCAAGCAGGACCTTTTATGACCATCTTCCTGAAAGTTTAATCATTTTATTTCCTAAGACTCACCGTTCAAAAAGGTTATATTTTTTAACACTCTCTGGGTGATAATACTGTTCAGTGTTTCAAACCTATAACAGATAATTGTCTGTGAAATGGAGTGATTTATGACACATTGTTCTATGAATGCAACAGACTTCCAGAACTCAATGTGATGTAATCTTCTCTTGTGTTTTTTACATTATGTAATAGAGAAAAAAAAACACAATAATATTGGTGATTTCTTGCCAGGATAGACAAAGGTTAGGAAGGGTCTCCAAATTTAAATTACTATGAGCCAGTATTAAGAAACCTACAATAAAAGCTACTCACACAACAGTGTAAATAAACGATGTACTGATCTGAGTGCAAAAATTAAACTCTATTCAATAAAGCTTAAACATGGCAGGAACACAGATAAACCTGGAAAAACTTCAATCCAAGACACACACTGCTCAAATTTTTAACAAGGTTAAAGGTGGTACAAGCCTCTTTTACTCTACCGAAACAACCTGCTTACAATCGTTGGTCTCTGGTTCTTAACTGTGAATAAGACCTCTATGTGGACAATGATGGAATTTCTTGCTGGGGTCATTGACCTGGTCAATCATTAGCTGGTACGGTATGAACTGACTTCCATGCACACTTTGTTATCTCCTCCACAATGTGCTTTGCTCCTTACAGGGGAGGGCTGTCAAATTTTAGCCAGGGGGGCAAGACTCGACTCAGCACCCTATTAGGAAAAAAGGAAAAAATTGCAGGTGGCCCAGTTACCCGGCCCAAGGTAGCCCACTATGGGACTGGCCCTGGGGGCAGATTCCCCCTGCCCCCCCCCCCCCCCCCAGGGCAGCCTGGCCCTGGCTCCATAAATGTCTGTGTGCCTGAATGGAACTACAGGGGATGGAGAAATTTAGCAGTAGCTTGAATTAGGGGTGCTCACATTTCTTTTGATTTACCCATGTGTCAGTGTCAAGATTTGGTTCCTAGCAGAATGTACTGTATATCAGAAAATCAGGAGAACTCAAAAACAAACTGACAGCCCCATTTGGGTTCACAGCCCACACACAAAATGCTCCTCTATCACTCTACAAAATAGAAGAAATTTATTCTCCAAGTGTGAATTTTATAATCTTACCTCCAAGGTACAATGGTAAGGCAAACCTGAATACATCTTCAATAGTTTGTGAGCAACAACTTTGTAAATTTGCATCTCGTTTGTTGTGTCAGGAAGCATCAGATTGCTGAGAGTCTAGTGGAGAAAGCTGGACAGATTCCTAATTGCATAAACTAATTAATTTTAGGGTACACCAACTGACAGCCTCTCTCAGTTAATAGTATACGCAAACATCTCTTTATTAAGAATAAGGCTTTCTACTAAAATATTCCAGGAAGGTTATATACAGATGGCACAGAGGGTAACGTACACCTCAAGATTTGGTGTTCAGATTAAACTTCTCCAGGATCTCCTGGTGAGATAGAAAAAGTATCAGTTTCATCCTTTCATAGTCCCTCAGTTCAGACATTGCAGAAACTCTGTGATGTTTTAAATCATTATAGTCACCTTTGCAGGTTTGTTATCTAGATCTAAACTAACCGCCTTCAAAGAGCCTATGAAATGTATAAATAGTGGAGGCAGCCATTTTGTGGTATGAACCAGTGTTGAAATGCAACCAATTCGGTTACTGGTTCAACGGCATTCTGTACACTGCATTTACATCTTGTTTCTGACCACTAAAATATCTGCCCACGCTGTTTGTAGATAATTAATGTATTTTAAAAATGCAACTATTACTAATTATTTTCATTATATGCAATACAGAAATTAAAAAAAAATAATTAATATTTAATCAACTTCTTCCATTTAATTTTCTAAACGTGCTTCTCCCAATGCCCGCTTCATTCATACATAAACGATAAGGAGTCTGAGTCTACAGACATTCCAGCGCTATGTAACGCATTCTACTTGTATCCTCCACTACATGGTGCTCCCAGAATATTCGTCATTTTCACAACAAAGGGAAAGACAAAGTGCTCCACTTGGGGTGCTCTACTGCAAGACAAAGTGCTCCACTCGGGGTGCTCTACTGCAAGACAAAGTGCTCCACTCGGGGTGCTCTTCCACCTTGACCAAAGAGTCTTTTCCACTTGATGTTAAAACATAATTTTATTTCATTGTTTTAAAACAAACTCTTATTTGGACCATACAACGGTGGATTCACAAAATATTAAAACTTAAACTTGTGAATAACTGTGTATTGTGCTTTGAGCTTAAAATAATATAGTTTCAAACCAAACCAGTTGTCCCCTTATTTCTTCTATTCAATTATTTTTTTTATTGTGACCCTACGATATACGTCTCTGTCCATATTGGGATATTTTGCTTTTATGTACTGGAGTTTCGTCAATGAATCTCAGTGTTGGTGACTTTCCATTTCTATCTTTATTTTTTGCAGAAATAGAAACAGTGCATTCCAGCCCTTTTAGTTATTACATTCATTTGTGTATATTAGATGAACTGCATGAAGTGTACAGTAATTTACATGGAGGTGTTGACACTGTTAAGGTAGTAAACAAATGGGTACAACAGAGTATATTGCAGTGACCCTATAGAGCAGATATAGACAGCAAATCAACACACACAGCTGACAATAGCAAGCAGATGGGTTTTGCGCAACCAAATACACTGGTGTGGAATCTAAGAACCCCATCAGACTTCCCCAGGGATCCATGCAAGAGGATAGGGGCTCTGATCACTGACGACGTCGGTCTTAGCCCAGTGTGGTTGGTTCCCTCCGTGAACACAGCAGAGTAATTTGTCAGGGAGACTGGACACAGGAATAGCTGCTATATTTCCTAATATAGTCCTGAAGCGATAATATCGATGTTGAACTCAATTGATACTCAGGCACTGAGGAGTGCACTGAGCAGGTTCTTATAGTGACTGGTTGATTGGTGATTCCCTGCATGTGTCAACAGTACAGGAGGTTAGTGTTAACATCTGAAAGGGCTGTTATGTCATCTCTAGCATGAGGCTGAGCCAAGCTGTTTTTTGTTAAGGATTCTAATTGAGAAGATCAACATTAAGTGGATTGCTGAGTGTTGAAGGTATGCCAGTGATGTCCAATACTGCTGGTACTGACGAGATTCCTGTTTTGAGTGACTGTCCTTGTAAATGAAAAAAAAAAATGCCAGAGTCCATAACCATCAGGCTGCTGAGTGCTAAAGTACTATGTATCCATGGCACCATCAAGGAATATGAGAGGACACTCTTACCGGTCACTATTAAAGATAATGTGGTTACTTTGGCAACCGACATTGCACCAAAGCTCCCTTACCCACTCATTTTGGGCAGAGACTTTCCGTTGTTTAAAAAAAGTCCTCCAACAGCAAATCCGGTTGGATATGTTGACAACTGACTCAAAAGCCAAAAATCCAGTTTTGACAGATATGCTTAAGTATACTGGGAATAAGCTCCCTGAAATTTTGGATTTGCCATGTTTGAATGCTGTGCAGAAGTCTGCTGCAACCCTTTTCCATAAATGTAGTTGGCGTGGGCAGTGAGACTGGCAAAAGAAAAATCCATCTGTGATGCTGGTGGGGAAGTCATAGATTAAGCCTTCAAAAGAGGAACCTGACTGACCAGTAATACCCAATTTGTTTGCATTAAGAGACTTTGCACATGACCAGCTTAATGATGCCACTCTTGAAAACATTTTCAAAAGTGTGGTTGAAGTTAATGGTGTAGAGAAGGCTGCAATTGTTTAATTTGTATCCCAGCAGTGTGAAAGGTTGGCAAAAATAGTCCCCTTACTCCAACAACATGTGCCCAAGCTCGGCAATGAAGAACTATGATAAGTAACAGGACAAAGTCCTGGTACTGATGCCAACTCAAGAGAGGATGCTGTTAGCTCACTGGCAAGGTCCGTATGAAGTGATAGAGATAAACTACAAAGTACAGCAGTTGGGTAGGAGAAGGATGGAGCCACTCCATCATGTAAATCTCTTGAAACCCTGCATGATGAGAATGCAGAGGCCAGGTTAGTCGGTACCACTGTTAAAGTGTCTGAGGTGCCAATATGGCCTTCTTTGTCTTCCCAGCAAGGCAGCAAGCTGAGGATATGATATGTCGGAACAGTGACGTTTTTTTCATCCCTGCTGGGATGTACCAACCTAATTGAACATAAGGTCAATACTCCTCCAGAGGTGGAAGTCAAACTGAAGCCATATTCTATCCCTGAAACAAGATGACTGGCAGTAATGTAAGAAGTAAACAAAATGGTTGAGTTGGAGTTGGTTGAAGAATCCACAAGTGAGTGGAATAGTCCAACTGCACTTGTATCATATCCCAATGGGACCATAAGATTCCGCAACGACTTCTGCAAATTAAACAGTGTCTCGTGGTTTGATGCCTACCCCATGCTCGGATAGATGAGCTGGAACAGAATTTAGAGTGTAATACTTATTTGATCACCCTTGAATTAACCAAGAAATATTGACAGAAACCTGTTACTCTTTCAGCCAAGTTACTGGCAGCATTTTCCACTCCAGATGATCTTTTCCAGTATAAGGTCCTTTCCTTTGGCCTACATGTTGCTCCTCGCCTATGGTTAAACTCTTGCAACTTATGCTTCAGCATACTTGGACGATATTGTCATTTATTGCCAGAACTGTGAGTCCCATCTTCCAAAGGCAAAGGCCGTATTGACATATTTCAGGTCTACCAGGTTGCATAGAAACTTTGAATTGGACGGAAGATAAGAACCACTTATCCCATTTACTTTGCCCATTATGTAACCTATAGTAACTCCAAACCCTATTTTATCCTTCATTCTTTGTAAAGATATATTTATGTCTATGCCAAGCATATTTAAATTGCTCTACTGTATTAGTCTCTACCACCTCTGATGGAGGCTATTCCACTTATTTGTTACTGTTTCTGTGAAATGTTTCCTCAAATTTTCTTCTGAACCTACTTCCCCCCACTTTCAGTGCATGTTCTTCTGTTTTAGTACTTTGAAGAATGTTTCCCTCCTATACCTTGTTAAAACCCTTGATATATTTGAAAGTTTCTATAATGTAGCCCTCTTTCTCTTTCCCTTCTCTACTTCAAACTATACATATTAAGATATTTTATTCTTTTTGTGTACATTTTGTGCTGTAGGCGATGCACCATTTTAGTTTCCCATCTTTGTACAGTCTTTAATTTGTTTATATCCTTTTGGGGATATGGCTTCCAGAACTGAGCCCATTATTACTTCTTTCTTTCTGCTACTGATTCCTCTCCCTATGCCATCAAGCATCTGACTTGCCTTTCTCATTGCTTTGTTATATTGCCTACCTGCCTTCAAGTTACCTGAAATATTGACTCCTAGATCCCGTTCCTCTTTAGTAGTTTTCATTATTATGTCATTGATACTATAATTATCATTTGAGCTTTTGAGACCCAAGTGCATGAGTTTGTATTTTTTGATCATTAGACAGTAGTTGACACTCTCTTGACCATTCCACTAGTCTACCTAGATCATCAATCATTTGTTTTACCCCTCCTGGTGTGTTTAACTTGTTGCATATCTTTGTGTCATCTGCAAAAAGGCCTTTAATACCATTTGCAACGTCACCAATAAGATATCAAAAAAACTCTGGTTCAAGTACTCCACTGATAACCTTCCCTTTTGTGAATGCACTCTATTTACTACAACTCTCTGTTTTCTATCCTGCAATTAAGATATTTTCCATTCAACCATCCTAGAATCCAATCCCAAACTTTCGAGTTTCTTTAATAGTCTGCGATGTGGAATAGTGTCTAAAGCCTTACTTAAGTCTAGATAAGTTACATCTACGGCCCTGCTTGATCTATTACTTTAGTCACCCAGTCGACAAAGTCAGTAAGATTTGTTTAACATGATCTCCCCCTAGTAAATCCATGCTGTTTTGGATCCTGTAAGTTAATGGAGATATTCTACAACTCTTTCTTTCAGGAGAATTTCCATCAATTTCCCTACTACTGATTACTACTGTAATTCTCACTGGTCAGTAGTTGTTCGCCTCTTCTGTGCTTCCACTTTTGTGCAGTTGGACTACATTTGCTCTTTTCCAGTTCACTAGCGTTATTCCTGTAGCTAGTGACTGGTGGAATAATTACTTTGGTTTCTTGATAAAAACCCAATGCAAAGGGTTGAAATGTGTGGGCTTAAGAGTCCTTTTCTTCCTATGGTAGAAAGGAGACATCTCCACAAGCAACAGAACATCAGGTGGAAGAACGTTGCAGGTTTCCCGGGAATTTTACTTAGATTTACATCATGAACGTTGAGACTTTGATTTCCAATGGGAAGTACAGTGCGTGTGACGATTTGTCATCAGTTCCAGCCGCTATTTGTTATCTGTAGTCATGTGATATGTGAATCTTCACTATCATGTTTGATTTCTAAAATGAGGCTTGCATCCGCTAACACGGAAGTGTAACGGTAGATTGATATTATCAGTGTTTGGTTAATTTTCGAGTGTCTTTATATGTTTTATCATGTCTTGCTTGATTATTTTATGTGACAATCCTTGTTCAGTGAGTATTAAGTTGCATTGTTTAATTTGTATTGCTTGTTTTATTTTATAAATCCGAGCCCTGTGTTTATTTCTCATCTGAAACATTATGGTTCATATACATTTGATATTAGTTGTTCAAAAAGTGATTTAAATGTAATGTTTAATACATATTTTAGAACGAAGCCTGAATCTCCAATAGGAAGTACAGTGGCGTGTGATGATCCGTCATTAGTTCCAGCCGCTATTTGTTATTTGTAGTCATGTGACATGTAAACTTCTATTACTATGTTTGATTTTGAAAACGAGGTTTGGATCCGCTAACACAGAAGTGTAGCGGTAGATTAATATTATTGAGATTGGCTCATTTCTTTATATGTTTTATGTTTTTTTGTTTGCTCGATTATTTTATGTGACAAGCTCATTATTGTTTAATGAGCATTAAATTGTTTTGCTTGTATATTTGAATTTATGATCATGTGATAGCCATACACTATATATAGAGATCGAGAATTGTTGACACGCTACCTTGATAAAGACCTACTGTTGGAGGTCAAAACGCGTCGGTGAAGTGTGTTTACAATCTTTGGAGGACTTCTATACCCTTTTTTTCTTACCACACTATGGAGGAACAGAAGCATCGATTTCGCGGTATGTTTCATCTTATTTCCATGCTTTTTACCTCTGTATTTCGGTAGGAGTATCCTTGTACCTTTTAATTGTTATTAAAAAAAATTAAACGTATTGCATTCAATTTTTTTATATTTTTTGTCTTCTACTGCATTTGTGGCTCTGTCGTACTAACCAAGAAATTGAACAAGAACGTACCTATCTATATGAAAATCTGAAAGAAAGAGTCCTGTGATTAGGTCCTCTTAGGTGGCGTCTAATCGGTGAAGCCGTGATCCACACAGCTTTGTTTATGTGCACCAATATTAGCAATCATTTGGTGGAAGGATAACCAGAAGAAATATACATTACATCTTATTTATAATATATATGATTTTATTTTTGCAACTTTATTCTCAGTGTTGCGCTATTATTGTGTATTTTTCTTTTTCATGTGCTTTATTATTTGAAGATCTAAGGAGACCAATCAAATGCCAAATGCCTTGAATTTAAGTACAACTCAATTTTATCTTTTCATTGGGGGATATACAGCGCAGAATTACTTGCTAATATTGTATTTATTGTATTTATTGTATATCATTGACTTGTGTGTTAGTTACTAGTGAGTTTAACTGCTGCAGTAGATTTTTGAAGCGTTGAAAGGGTAGTCCCATTCTTTGAATCTTTCTCAAGGTGGTTCCTTAGCAACTGTCTTTGTAGATGCATTGCGGAAAGGTATCGCTTCTGGGTATCTGATAGCATAATCCATTTTCACCAAAATATACTGATGATCACAGATAGACTTTATTAGAAGTCTGACCAAATCCATAGCTATTCTCTCAAATGGGACCTCAAAAATGGGTAACAGGTCAAGTAGACTTTTATAATATGACCTGGGAGCATGATATTGACACTGAGAGCAGGATGCACAGTACTCTGATACATCTTTATAGACCTCTGGGCAAAAAAACTGCAACATTATATCTGAGGCTTTTTTTACACTTAGATGCCCTGCAGTTATGTGACCATGGGCAAGGTCTGTTGCTCTATATGCCTTAGGAACTATCAATTGCTCTACAACATCTTCTCCTTTTTTGGACATTTGAGACAATAAAGCTTGACATATTGCCATGTGAGGGCATTACAACCTACTATCAAGCTCTATTGGGTTTCCATCAACCAAATATACATTCTCTCTAGCCTTTACCAGAGTTGGGTCTTTTAAGTGTTCTGAGGCAAAAATATATTTTCTCACTTCAAGATCAGACATATAGTCAACTATTTCAACAACATTTCCTAAGTCAATAGGCGGTACACTATCCTATGCTCCATTGCTACATTTTCTGACTCCCCAATCAAGACTCCTGGAACATTCTCACTGCCACTGTATCAGTAACATTATCAAATTGATCTGGGTTACTTACTTTTTTAACCATCTGGGCTCCCCACAGCTTCCAGAAGTGGGAAAAATCTCTCCCAAATATAGCATCCGACATAAAACAAGGAACTAATCCCACAGGGACTACCAAGAGACCACACTGTGTTTCTATGTTAACTTCAGCAGTAACATAATACCAAGTATCCCAATGTACACAGTTTACCCCAATTGATTTATCTTGATACTTTAAGGGGCTCACCAACTTTGCTTTTGCAAGAGCAACCTGACTACCAGAATCTAGCGGAGCCTTTAACTCTTTGCCTTCTACAGTAATTACACACATTTGTTTGCCTGGCTCAACCTGTCAGTCTGCAGTCCAGGCTAGCTGGGCACAAATAAGATACTCTGTAATGTACATAAGCAGTGTCACATTGCATAGATTCAGAGGTAAGTGGACAATTAGCAGCAACATGGCCTAAGCCATCACATTTAAAGCATCTGATCACATTGTTATCAAGTCTTACATCCTTACAAATAAGTTAAGATTAAATAAGGTTGGAGGCTACCATAGGTTAATAATATAGGCACACTAGATGGGCCAAGTAGTTCTTATCTGCCATCAAACTCTGTGTTTCTATGTTTTATAAAAGGTGGGAATCTTCTTGTCACAGCGGGCAAATCTCCAGGTTCAGTGTCTACAGTCTCTGGATGCTTCAGTTCATTCCACCACCCCCTTTCCCCTGAAACATTCCTACCAGAAGATAGTGAAGATGGCCGTTGTGGAACAAGGGGCCGATGGGTTACACTCATCAGTTCCTCAGCCCCCACCCTGTGGTTTACCAAATTGCGCAGAACCAAAGGCAGGGATCGGTGACTTTGGTCCATAATGACTCTTTCCACAATCTGTGACACTGTCAAAGTCTCTGGTTGTAACCACTTCTTGGTGAGATGGATGAGGTCATGCATTTGAGAGCGGGGAGGTTTATCGACCCGGTATCCCCAGCGATGAACTTGTTGTGCTCGAACAGACATCATGACACCGAAATGAGTCAGATTTTCAGCTTTTAGTTTATCATAGCCCTTGGTATAAGTAAGGCTTAAATCAAAATATGTATTTTCCAGTTCACCGGACATTAAGGGAGCCAGTAGGCCTCAGTGGTAATCATATTAACGCAGATGTAAACACCAACAGTGTTTACACATATAGAATTAATATGATAATGAAGAAAGCGACTTGTCAAAAATAACTACTTACCTGGAAACAGACACACTGATAATCCGATGTAAGGAGAGGGCGACACTTCCAAATTACGTCACTTGCAAGTGCGACTGGGACATTTCGGATTTTAAAGCAGCAAAGTACGGAGCCATGTAAGTATTACCTTTACGTTAGGGGTTAGGGTTAGGAATACATTTCAGATTACCAGCATTAAATGTATTTGTGCGTTCCTGCTTTAAGGAAATAAAGAAATCAAAGTCGCGCTTGCAACTTACGTAATTTACAAGTGTCGCCCTCTCCTCACATCGGATTTCCAGTCTGCCTGTTTACAAGTAGTTGTTTTTTACAGGTCGCTTTCCTCACTATCGGAATAATTATGTAGGTGTAAACATTGTCGGTGTTTACATTATCGTTGACTCGTACTACACTCATAGGCCTGCCCACTGACTTTAAGGCCAACTTTTCCTCTCAGCGGTTCTTTTGAAAGTCGTTAAATAGGCTTCAACATCATCACTCTTAGTCATCTTTTGCAGAAAATGACTAGCTCGTATATAGCTGGCCCTAGTTGTGACCTTTTACAGACAAGGCCACAAGATACTGCACTACCGCTTTTAGGGCTTCACTGTCTTGATGCTGTTGCCTCCGTTTCTCCTCAACAGGGGTGCCGTCTCCTGGGGTAAATGGTAGCACTTCTTTATGCAGCATCTGTCAAAGTAATTATTAACAAAAACCCTATATTACCAATTAGTTCAATAGAATGAACCAAAGAATTTGAACTTTGTTTCTGTGCTTTAAGAGAACGGAAAAACACATATTGCACAATACAGAAATTACATAACAAGAGACATGTTTTTAGTAAATTTCCAGTATTTCACAATATCTGAATAAGGCCAAAGAAATATTGGCTACACATAAGGTCAAGATGACCCTTCCAAAATGAACATGTCACTTTAATTATAGAGACTTAGGGCTAGATTTACTATCAGGCGTGTTTGTAAACCCGCTGACTTTCGGCGGGTTTGGCGGCAGTTTAGCCATCGCCGAAATTACTAAGGCTAAACCCGCCGTCCAAACGACCAGAAAAGATGTTTTCAAACCTGCCTCTGTATAAAGCGCCATGACGGTTTCAACAATGTTCAACATACAAACAGCCGGATTTACTATTAGGGGGTTTATAAAGCCGCCGGAAAACCGCCTTTCAAAAGACCAAAATGAAAGCGCTGCTTGTGAGCACCGTGATGGTTCAAACAGTGTGCTGTTTCAGGTATTTTGCCAATCAGATCATAAGAGAAAGGCCTATTTCATGTCCAATGACCTATCAGGACTGTGTATAGAAAATGGGCAAAGTGTCATGAAATTTCAGGCTACTGTTATTTTTTTTTTGCATTATTTTTTCACCCAGTATGATTGCATAGTAAAATCTCATTTCACCTTTCCTTTTCTAGTTGTTTTTTACTTTCCAAAAATCCACTAGAATACTGTTGCCTCTAAGAAATTAGGATGGGAATTGTTTCATTACATAGTTAACCCTTATTTTAATGCTAATGCAATCCACATGTGAAAAATGTTTTTTCTGCCTGAAGCAATCACAGACAATCACCATCTATTGCCCACCAGTTAATCATGATGCTTACAAAAAGGGCCCCTCATTATTTGGCAGGTGTGGGTTTGTTGGAGAATGGCTTTTGCAGGTAATGTGGTGCATTCTTGCCAGCGTATGTTTGCAGCTTTTTACCTGATGGAGGCAGAAAGGCGCCAGGAGGAGGAGGATGAACAGCAGTTGGCATCTGTTCTGCGGAGCCTGCAAAGACCCCGCACTCCACGTGCATTTCCAGTGCGTTTGAATCTGGAGTCTTTGGCTGATGTGGAGGTAGTACAAATGTTTCGCCTCAATCGTACTAACCTCATGGCACTGTATGAGCAAGTGAAGGATGATTTGGAGCCTACAACCAGCCGCTCTAATGCAGTGTCAGGACCAGGGCCGCCGAGAGGGGGGGGGGAGCAGGTACTAATTACCCGGGCCCGGCATGTCAGGGGGCCCGGCCCGGGCCCTTGCGCTGCTGATTTTTTTTAATTTTTTAATTTTTTTTTTCAAAACGTTTTTTTTCCTTTCCTTTTTTTTTTTTTTTTTGGCAGGGGGGGGAGGTGGGGGGGGGGGCTCGGTCGTTGGTGGGGGGAGCAGGCTAGTTTAAAAAAAGAAAAAAAACATACTCACCTGATCGCGGAGCCGGCATCCCTCCTCTCTGCTGCTCTGTGCTCTATTCAGACTGTCTGAATGCTGGGTGTGATGTCATCATGTCATGCCCAGCATTCAGTCAGTCTGGAGCAATGGAGCACAGAGCAGCAGAGAAGACCAAGAGAGGAGAAAAGGTAAGTGAAGGGAGGAAAACGAGGGGGGCACAGAGGGGTTAAAAAACGGGGGGGGGGGCAGCATGACAGAGGGGTTAAAAAACGGGGGGGGGGGGCAGCATGACAGAGGGGTTAAAAAATGAGGGGGAGCACAAAGGGGTTAAAAAACGGGGGGCAGCATGACAGAGGGGTTAAAAAATGAGGGGGCACAAAGGGGTTAAAAAACGGGGGGGCAGCATGACAGAGGGGTTAAAAAATAAGGGGGGGCACAGAGGGGTTAAAAAACGGGGAAGCAGCATGTCAGAGGGGTTAAAAAATTAGGGGGAGCACAGAGGGGTTAAAAAACGGGAAAGCAGCATGTCAGAGGGGTTAAAAAATGAGTGGGGGCACAGAGGGGTTAAAAAATGGGAAAGCAGCATGTCAGAGGGGTTAAAAATTGAGGGGGGAGCACAGAGGGGTTAAAAAACGGGAAAGCAGCATGACAGAGGGGGTGAAAAAATGAGAGGGGCACAGATGGGTTAAAAAATGGGAAAGCAGCATGTCAGAGGGGTTAAAAATTGAGGGGGGAGCACAGAGGGGTTAAAAAACGGGAAAGCAGCATGACAGAGGGGGTGAAAAAATGAGAGGGGCACAGATGGGTTAAAAAATGGGAAAGCAGCATGTCAGAGGGGTTAAAAATTGAGGGGGGAGCACAGAGGGGTTAAAAAATGGGAAAGCAGCATGACAGAGGGGGTGAAAAAATGAGAGGGGCACAGATGGGTTAAAAAACGGGGCAGTATGGCACAGTGGGGTTAATAAACAGGGGTCAGCACGGCACAGTGGGGTTAAAAAATGGTGGGCAGCATGACACAGTGGGGTTACAAAGGGGGGGGGAGGCATGGCACAGTGGGATTGAAAAAGGGGGGGAGCAGCATAGTATAGTCTGATGAAGGGGAGCCAGATGAAGGGGGCAAAAACAGCATGGAGGGCACAGTGTGATCATAAGGCATGGCGATGATGAAGGGGCACATTATTGTAATATTGGAGCTGGAGGAAGGCCTAATTATTAATCGTGGGTGCTATTGATTTAACGCTGGGGCTGGCTGTAATTTTCTAAATGTAGCCATTTTTTTTTCAAAATAGGTCCTTCAACATTTCTGGATCCGGACAAGCCACAACTAAAGAAAGCAGCAGCCACAGGTGGATAAAGTGAGAAGAACAGGTAGGAGAGAGCAGCACAGTGTGTGAAATGTTGTGATTCTAGTAGGGACAATACCAATTTTTGGTGAATGTTGTGTCCAATGTAAGGTGTAGGCCAAGACTGAACTGTTTGTGTACACACTGCATTGTTTGTATACTACCCTGTGGTGGTAGATGTCCTGAAAGTCAGGAGTGCTTAAACATATGTGACGCTCCGGCGAATTGAGAGCCTAGTGGTTTTTATGTTAGCCACGCCCCAATGGCACATTTGCCACGCCCCCAAATGCATGACCGCACCTCCCAAAATTTTTGCACTGCCGTTTGGCTAGCCACGCCCCTGAATATATGACCATATACCTAATCTTTTTTGCGCCGCCGTAAGGCGGCGCAAAAAAATTTTGGGGCTTACTTCACTATGAGGGGGGCCCCATGAATTTGTTGTACCCGGGCCCTGAATTCTTCTTGGCAGCCCTGGTCAGGACTACACAAACTACTGTGTGCAGTTCACTTTTTGGCAACATATTCCTTTCAATCTGTGTCCTCCAGAGTGATTGGCATAACGCAGCCGACATTTTCAAGGCATTTTGGACAGGTTTTAGGTGCCCTTAAAAGAGTGTGCCCTAGCTATATCAGCTTCCCCAGCCAGGAGTCACAGTGGCATGAGCTCAAGGGAGCTTTCTATAGGGTCGCAGGTATCCCTAATGTAATGGGTGCAATAGATTGCACTCATATTGCCCTGAGACCACCTCACCACAGGGCAGAGGTTTTTGTTAATCGCCATTATTACCACTCCCTGAATGTGCAGGTTGTGTGCGATGCTAACCAGCGTATATTGAGTGTTGTTGCAGGCTATCCTGGGTCATGTCATGATGCCTTTATCCTGAGACAGTCTACCCTTTATGCCAAATTTGAAAGTGGTGAAATGCCAGAGGGATGGCTTTTGGGTATGTACTTTGCATGTTTTATATATCCCTTATCCTTGCTCAAATGGACTCACATATGCTAACTGCTGTACAACATGCTCAAATTAAATGGTAGCTAACATTTTACTTTTATTGCAGGAGATTCAGGATATGGGTGTCGCTCCTCTGCTGCATCCTCAGACTCCTGCACAGCACCAATACAATGAGGCACACATAACCACTAGAGGTGTCATAGAACGTACGTTTGGACTCTTGAAAACCAGGTTCAGGTGCCTTGATAAATCTGGTGGGGTGCTTATGTATGCACCTGAAAAGGTATCTGAGATTGTCCTTGCTTGCTGTCTGCTGCATAACCTGGCTTTACATCAACTTACCCCACCGATTATTGCAGTAGACAGTGAAGAAGAAGGGGTACGTGTCACATCTGGTGATGTGCAGAGCACAGAGGGCGGAAGGGAGATTAGAGACCGTCTCATTACAAACTACTTTTCGTGTAAGTACATAGTATGATAAACATTTATTGCTCTAAAATGTGTTTTATGTGAGTGTAATGTTTGTTTTGTAGTTAAAATATTTGTAAATTTGAACCTTTAAAAAGAGGATAGTGTGTACTCCTCATGTGGTAAATATGAACATCCCTGGAATGTGACAGTCAGAGGTCAATGTTTAAGTGAAATTAGTGCATAGTTTTTAAAAAATCAGTATACTCTTGTTTAATGTGCAGAAAAGAAAGACTGACACCATAGAAATTTAACTGCATTTATTGCAGAACACAATAAATAATAATAACGTATAATGGTTATAGAAACTTTAGAAAACATTAAGCAATAAGAAACATTGTGCTAGCGACGCCTTTTTGCAGACATATCGCTATGCTTGGTGCCACTCTCTCCCCTCCCTCGTCCACCCCTGGTGCGAGCACCTCTCCTTGGAGGAGTACTCTGTAGAGATGTGGTAGGCGTACTAGCGGCACTGGTGGTGGCTGAAGACATAGGTGCCGGTAAACGGGCTACAATTTCAGAATGAAGTTGCCCTGCCAGCCGGGTGACATTGGCATTCCCCTCACGTACTGTGGAATGTAAGGCCTCCACAGCCCCAGTCATTTGTGCCAGCTGCACATTAGTTTGTTCCAAAGCAGTTGCCAGACGGTTGATTCCAGCAGGGAGTTGACTATTTGAGCGGTGTATCCGCCTCAAATGGGCCGCAATTTGTGACATGTGTCTCGTTTGGCTGTCCATAAACTGACACTGTTGTGCCTGGAAATTTGCAATGGATTGGGCCATTTCTCGCCCTGTATCCATCCGAGGAGCTGCAGCTTGTTGCTCGGATGACTGTTCCGCAGGGGCAGTTGCTTGTTCCTGGCGCATAGACACGGGGACATCTACCCTCTCCAAAGTGATGACTGTGTCTTCCTGTGTGTCGTCAGAAGGTGACATCTGCGCAGACTGGCGCTGGCCTTGCAGAGATGATGAGATTCCTGTGGTGAAATAACCAAGGTAAGTATATAGGAACTAACATGTTTGTCAATTGAATTCTGGACACTGTACCAAAAACAAAAACCTTTAACAACTAAATAATGGTTAACAATGTCTACCTTCCAGATTAGTTGTCCTCTTGCGACCTGCTGAAGGATGCTCCACATATGTTTTAGAAGTAAAATCTCATTTTGGCTATGCGTTACAGTGAACGGATCTAAATGTAAATAATTTAAAATGCAAACATTGAGGGTGCTTGTAGCAAAATGCTGCAAGGCCGTGCTTTGGAGTAAGCAAAAACTATTTTACTTCTCCCTCTGTGTAGTACATGATGGGGAACATAGACTAAACTGCATGTTTGAAAAGGTGGAGATGTTGACTATAGCAAACAATCAGATTTTAGCTGACATTTTGCAGAATGGCAAAAAAAAAAAAAAAATAGAATCTGATAGGTTGCTATAGGCAACATCTCAAGGTTTCCAAACCCTCAGTTTAGTAAATCTAGCCCTATGTTCTGTTATGTGCGTATTGTCGCTAACCAATAACGATTGTCGAACCTCGATTTGTGTTTCCAACGCACAAAGATTTATTCGCAATAAGTGGAAAAAATATGCTCAAGCGAAGTAATAGTAAATACAGCCGTTACTTATCGCAGGCGCTCTGGATCCAGTGCAGTCATTCAATCCTGAAGTCTGGGGACAAGAAGTCTGCACTCTGGATCACAAGCTGCTGCTTATATACACAATCAAATACAGTAATACAATGAAGATGGTATGGCTTGTATCTATTGGTCCGGGTCTCAGGAATGTCCAAGGGGTCGTCAATCATTGGCTGGTTCATCCTAAGGAATCCAAAGGAGGGGGTCATCTCTGCAGGGGGATATGCTCTGCTCTTCCCGCCAGAATTCCTTAGTCTTAAGTAGTTCATAATTCCCTATCATTCATAACTTGCGTATGCACTCTGCGATTCCCTCGCAGAGCGCACCAAACAGTAGGATATGTAACAAGGTTCATTATGATACCACTCATGATGTTATTCCTTTAACCCGTTCTGTGTATTTCACTAATATGCATGTAACTCTGATATAACATATAAATACTACTATATTTCGACATAACTGACTATGTGTTGCAACTACCAATAATGTGTACTATTTTATAAGTATGCGTGTTTGTGCGAATGTATGGTAAAAGACCAATTACTGTTGCTGCCACGTGTAGTGGATGCGTACGCCCTTTCACGCCGTAGCGTGCCCTTGTACGTCGATGCGTACCGTACGCATCTTTTCAGACAAAGACAACCAAGTTTGCTAGACTTTAATTGAAATGACTTTATCCAATTTGCTGACTTCGACAGTTCCACCCTTTGATAGTGTAATAAACTATCACCCAATCACCGTTTCAAGTTCAGGATTATACAATACTTCACAGACCATGATCTCGGTATCTGGTACCACCCTTTCAGTCTCTTTCTCAGTGTTACTCCCATGAGACCGTTTTCCACACTTCAACACAGTAGGAACACATTTGACAACTAAACCAATTGCTAAGATGCCACCCAGTATAAGGAGAAGGAGCCTACCTACACTAGCAACCATTTCCTGTACCCACTCCCCCAGACCGGAGAACCATTTTGCTGGGTTCAACCATGAGAACCAACCCGCCACCTTTTCCCCGACCTCATATAACGAAGAATTATGGCTCTTTCGAAATTCCCATTTCAGCTGCAAAATTTCATCCATCTTCCGGTCTATAACCTCTTTAGGGTCTTCCGTATTATTAGTAATGTACGTGCAACATTTGACACCGAACTGGGTGGCCAGTGTCACACAGTACCCACCAGTAATAGAGGTGAGATAATTTAGTACCAGTCTATGTTGCACCAACTCCTTCTTGTACGCTCGTAGCTCCCTTCCAGTATACCTGAAAGTGTCATCATACATCTCGGTGATATTATCTATTAATTTAGCTAGGTCTTGGATATATTTAAAGTTTAATGTTCCCCGAGCGGTCCTGGTGAGATCTAGAGCAACCATAACTTGGAAACCAGCAGTTTCACTAATCAATTTTGTAGCTATGGGTTCCTCACCAGGAATCATATTTCTCTTGCCACGGTGTTCATACTGTGTGTGTATGTATGGTGGTGATGTAGTCTTGTGAATATCTACCATTTCTTCATGAGTAATAGTCATGATTTCAGGAACCAGTTTAGCTAAGAAACACAAGCCCTTGGAACTCGGAGTCACCCAGGAATAAGCTTTCCTCCCACAAACAAAATACACATCATCAGGGAGAACATAAGGAACAGTATGCCCATGAATTATATCACACAGAGTTTTGATAAAACTACCCATGCCTAGTGTCTCCATCTGCTCTAGACACGTGTCGGCATTAATGATATTTTCACATTTATCTGTAGAGACTTTTCCAATAGATACCTTCTTATGTTTGGTTATACGCCCTAACTTGTGACTTCCATCAGCATTCCTGCCTAGTAGTGACCTTGTGAGTCTCTCTCTAAAATGAGTGTGGCGAGCCATTGTCTGATCTGATAGGTCAGCCTCCCAATTCTCCAGGCGCTTTGCATGAGATATGTTTAGGCACAGCAACGATCTGCCTATGGAGTATTGTCGAAGCGTCAGACTAGGGGACCTAGTGTTATTGTACCTCCCTTCTATGGGCCTCCCACCCCTTAATTCGAGTACTTCGGATATGTTTAGCGGGAATGGCACTAGTCCTATGTTATGCTGCCCTTGAGGCACGTGAGAGCACACCCAACACTCAGTTTGGTTTAGCACCTTACCCACCAGGGAGTGATAATCCTCCAAAGGATGCCCGCCTATATTCAGAGTACTGGGGGACTGGCATCGTTGGATGCATCTCTCGTCAACTAGGGAGTTGCAGAACTTGCAGATACAATACTCATCAGACAATAGCCCCTCACACTGCCTCCGAGTTCCTGAGCTAGCAGACCTTTTCATAACCCCTGGACCAAGTTTGATAATGGGCTGCTCAGGATATCCTATTAACTTTTCTTCGGCCTCTATTTCATCCGTATCACTCCCAGAACTCTCCTCCGTTCTCCATCCTCCTTCACAAAAATAGAATGTCCTAGAAAAAGTAAAAACAAGGAAAATCCTGGAACAAAAGAAAAACAAAAACCGCCACTCCATCGCTGGAAAGATAGTTCTAAGGCAACGTCTCTGGTTCAGGTGTCTCAACTGCAGGCTTTAGGTCTCCCGGAACAGGCTCACAAGTGACAGCTCTATGTCGTCGGTCTGAGTCTTGTCTTGCACTTTCTCCGGATTATGGACTCTCCTGCAGTGGGTGGAATGGACCCAAGTGTCTCTCTCTGCAACCTTCAGTGATGTAGTACTGGTCAGCAGCACTTGGTACGGGCCTTCCCAACGGTCTGTTAAACAACCTGAACGTAAGAAATTGCGGATCATAACATAGTCTCCAGGTTCAACATCATGACAGTTCGTCTCTGGCATACCAGGTGACAGCATTTTTAGTTTTTGTTGTTGTTGTTTCAGCTGTTTACTCATTCTTATAAGATATTGTACAGTCACTTCATTATTACACTTTAAGTCGTCTTGTGGACTCACGATCAAATGAGGTTGTCGTCCGAACAGTATCTCAAAGGGGGACAGATTAAGAGGAGGTCTAGGAGTGGTTCGAATGCTGTGGAGGACCAACGGCAAAGCCTCAGGCCATGCCAACCCAGTTTCAGCCATTATCTTACCTAGTTTGTTCTTGATAGTACCGTTTACTCTCTCCACCTTACCACTGGCTTGTGGTCGGTAAGGGGTGTGAAGTCTGCTACTGATTCCCATGAGTTTACACATATTTTGGAAGACATCACCAGTAAAATGGGTACCCCTATCACTTTCAATGATTCTAGGGATACCGAACCTACACACAAAGTCTTGTACAATTTTCTTTGCAGTGAACACAGCAGTATTAGTGGCTGCCGGATATGCTTCTACCCAACCGGAAAACACATCAATACACACTAACACATACTTTAGATTCCTGCACGGTGGTAGTTGGATATAGTCAATTTGTATTACCTGAAAAGGTCCGTCTGTAGGAGGGATGTGGGATGGCTCAGTTGGAATAGTTTTCCCAACATTTTTCCTCAAACAAGTAAGACATGACATTGCTTTCTTACCAGCTTGAGAGGAAAATCCGGGAGCACACCAGTATGCTCTCACCAGTTTGCACATACCTTCTTTACCCAGGTGAGTCAGGCCGTGTGTTGCTTCAGCCAGGCTTGGATAGTATGTTCGGGGAGCTACAGGCTTACCTTGTCCATCCCTCCAGAGTCCTGAGGACTCTTGACCACATCCCTTCGCCTTCCAGACCGCCTTCTCCTGCAGGGAACACAAATCTTGCATTTCAATTAATTTCTGCGTGTCTAATGTCTGAAAAACCATCATAGTCTCGGTCGATACAGTCATAGGTTGCCCTGCTGCCCATTTAGCAGCTTCGTCTGCCCTGTTGTTGCCCAATGACACTGGGTCTTCTTCAAAGGTATGGGCTTTGCACTTTATGACGGCTACTGTTCTGGGTAACTGTATCGCTGTCAGAAGTCCTTTTATGTGTTGTGAGTGTGCCACTGGTGTACCTGCTGCTGTTGTAAAGTTTCTAAGACGCCAAAGGGCCCCAAAATCATGCACTACCCCGAAGGCGTACCTAGAGTCAGTATATATGTTGGCTGATTTACCCTCTGCCAATTCACACGCTCTCCTTAGTGCTACTAGTTCCGCCACCTGGGCTGAGTGAGGTGGACCAAGGGGTTCAGCTTCTACCACATCCTGATCGTCTACAACAGCGTAACCAGTACATAGCTCTCCTGTCTCTGTCTGTCTATGGCAACTTCCGTCTGTATAAAACGTAAAATCTACATTTTCTAAGGGGGTGTCACGTATGTCGGGCCTTGCAGTAAAGGTCTGATTCAGGTGTTCCATACAGTCATGCGTGTCAGTATTCTTGCCTAACTCATCATCAACCAGGGTCTCCTCACCTCCCACCCTTTGTGTCTCTAGAGACACATACGGAAGGTATGTAGCTGGATTTAGGGTGCTACATCGTTTGATGGTGATGTTTGAGGGTGCCATCAGGGCTAGTTCCCACTTTGTGAATCTAGCTGAAGAAACATGTCTGGTTTGGGCTGAATTTAACAGAGCTGATACAGCATGGGGTGTATAGATGGTTGAATTATGTCCTAATACTACATCCTCGCTCTTACTTACTAGAAGGGCCGTTGCTGCTACACTTCTGAGACATGTTGGGAGTGACCTTGCCACATTGTCTAATTGTGCACTGTAGTATGCTACCGGTCTGCTAGCGTCACCATGTTTCTGTGTGAGGACACCTGCTGCACAGCCATCAGCTTCTGTACAAAATAGCTCAAAAGGCTTTTCATAATCAGGTATTCCCAATGCAGGTGCTCTTGTCAGACTATCTTTAAGATTAAAGAACGCTTGCTCCGACTCTTCTGTGTGTACGACACGTTCTGGTTGTGAGGAAGAGACTAGCTCCTGCAATGGTAATGCCAGAATAGAAAAACCTGGGATCCAGGATCTACAGTATCCACACATCCCCAAGAAAGTACGAATCTGCTTCTGGCTCTGCGGCAGGGTCATGTGTTGTATGGCCTCAATTCTGTCGGTTGTCAGGTGTCTTAGCCCCTTAGTGAGGCAGTGTCCTAAGTATTTGACCTTAGTCTGACATGGCTGTAATTTATCCTTTGCCACCTTGTGCCCTGTTTGTGAAAGATGAAGCAACAACAATTTAGTATCATGTAAACATGACATAAAAGAATCAGAGCACAACAACAAATCGTCCACATATTGAATTAGAACAGACCCATTGTGGGGTTGAAAGGATTGCAAACAGTCATGTAAGGCTTGGGAGAAAATACTGGGGCTGTCAATGAACCCCTGGGGTAGTCTGGTCCATGTGTATTGCACTCCCCTGTAGGAGAATGCAAAAAGGTATTGGCAGTCAGAGTGAAGAGGGACTGAAAAGAAAGCAGAACATAGATCAATGACAGTAAAATGACTGGCAGACGGTGGAATCTGCATGAGGATGACAGCTGGATTCGGCACTACGGGGAATTGGCTCTCAACAACTTTGTTAATTCCCCTTAAGTCCTGGACTAATCTATAGCCCCTCCCCCCACTCTTCTTTACAGGGAAAATGGGACTATTTGCTGTACTGGCTGTACGAATTAAAATCCCTTGTTGTAACAGCCTCTCAATAACAGGATATACCCCTAGTTCCACCTCCGATTTTAATGGATACTGTGGGATTTTTGGAGCTATCCTACCACTTTTTAGATTGACCATGACAGGGGCTACGTTTACCATCAGTCCAGTGTCCTGTCCATCTCTGGTCCATAGGGAACCTGGTATTTCCAGCAACATCCCCTTTACTTGAGATGGACTTTGTTCTATAACAGGAGAGTGTAACATTAACCTTGGAGGGGTGTCCAATATGTCCTGTACCTCATGTGCAACCTTCTCGGGTATATCTAGGAACACACCATCTGAAGTACAGTATATGACACATCCCATTTTACATAACAAGTCTCTCCCTAGCAAGTTAGTAGGAGCCGCTGCAGCCAAGAGAAACGAATGCTTAGTATGCAGAGGCCCGATAGTAACTTCGGCGGGTTTAGTTAGAGGATAATGTAACACTTTTCCCGTCACCCCCATAGCTGGAATAGTTTTGCTGGTCACCTGTAGATTGAAAGGAGAGGTTATCACAGATCGGGCCGCCCCTGTATCTACAAGAAAAGTTTGTTTCCTGCCAGCTATGTCAACTATCATTGTTGGTTCTTCACTCTGACTCTCAGTTAACCTCACTGGCTGTAGACTACAGGTATGGCCTGACCCCTAGCGCTGACTATTGATTTCCCGCGCAGCATTTGCTGCCGTAATATGCGCGGGTAGATGTGAGTCTTCTAGTCTATGTGAATCCTTTCTTGGAGGATATCTATGTGACCCACCCCTATGTGTATTGAGTCTTTCTTTATTACAATCTCTCCTGTAATGTCCTTCCTCGTTACAGTTGAAACACCTGATCACTTTAGGTTTCCTGTTATATGGGTTGTATGCTGGTGGTCGTGTATGCACCCCTTCTAGAGCCTGTATACTTACCGTCATTAACCTATCACTTTTCTCTTCCCTTTTTCTAAAAAGGTTCTTGTCATGCTCCACAGCAGACTCCCTAAGGAAGTCTACCGTGACGCCTCTCCAATTAGGTAATGTGGTTTGTACTCTCGTCTTTAAATTTTCCCTAAGGCCATCCATCAGTACCCCTACAGCTACCTCTCTGTGATGTGGGTCCTCACTTGTGTTGGATATCCCAGTAAATCGTGCAATCGCTGTTATAGCTCTAGCAAAGTAATCTGAGGCAGTTTCACTATCCTTTTGTTTAATGGTGAAAATCTTACTCCAATTTACTACTACTGGAAAACAGATGGCTAAGTGTTTGACAATTTGTTCTATATTCCGTTGGTTAATCTCATCAGTCAGGGTGTCATCTTCCTCCAACAAACAATCTCCAATAAATTTTTGTATGTTAGTATTGGGAGGAAGACACGCCCTCAACACTACCCGCCAATCCTTACTGGTTGGTTCATGAGCATTCCCTAAGTCTTTAACAAATTTCTGACATTTAGCTAACTCTTTTCTAGGATCTGGGAATTCAGTCATAATGGAACGTAATTCTGATCTAGTCCAGGGACAATGCATTGTAACATTTCTTAAAGGAACTACACCATCCTTATCCGGTTTCCCATTGGGAACTGATATTGTGCGGACCGGGAACACACCCTCTGGTACACTAACTTCAGGGTACGCTACAGGATTTACAGGCCCTAGATTTAGAACACTTTCACTCCTAGTGATCACGCTACTCTCACCTATCTCAGCCATTTTCTCATACTTGCGCTGAGCCTCTAGTACATTAACAGCATGGGCAATGGCCAAAATCACAGTGGGTTCATCTTCGTTTTCAGATACACTTGATTGAAACTGATTTAAAACAGGGTACAACTTAGTAATTTTTCTATTTTCAGTTTTAACAACGGCTGTACTTACCCCTCCCGCCACATAAGGTGGCGGGGGCGCGCTTGCGCTGAGTTCGCCACGCTTCTCAATGGTTACATCCGCCTTGCGCGCGCTTTTCGCCACGCCTATTTCCGGTTTGCATTCGCTGCTCTGCCACGTGTTACCTTCCATTTGCCACAATTTTAAACAATCATTATGTCTATTTCTCTTTTTCGTTGACTTGATCAACCATATTCTATCTTTTACAGTATTCAGTACCTCTGCATTAAAACTCCCTATTGTTGGGAAAGGCCTATCACAAGCTTTGGTCATCCCGACCCACGTGTCACAATACACAGTTGCATATGCACCATACTTCTTACACATGAGAAACCTCGCTGAACCAATAGGGCCTTCCTTAGGCAGTACACTGACCATCTCTAGCGTATGCTTAGCACCCATGTTGAACAATATACCTATTACCCGGAACACAGACACACCGCAATGCTCTGTTCCTTCCGGCCAAATGTGAAATACAGACACACCGCAATGCTCTGTTCTTTCCACCTAATAATTTCAACTCTGTTGCTATACTCACCGCTAGAGATCTATAATCCTCGGTGAACGTATTTCCTTTAGCCGCGCTCACTCGCTTTTCCCTAATACAGAAATATCACTGTGGGCCCCAAGGGCTATCAGCTCCTCAATACCCTGGCTAAACCACAAAATCTGCTGAGTTTATTATCGCTGGGAGCGCAAAGTCGATACAATCAACCTGCCTTTCCAGTATAATTCCTCCTAGCTGCTTCACCAATTCGCACTAACGGTGCGACCGGATCGCACTGCCTACCAATACTAATTATTAGCAAACCTTGCGATCTATTGGTAGCGCTTTGCGAAAACCCAGTTTTCGCATTCGGTATACCTGCCCTGTATACCGTCCTTCAGTTGGGCAATCCGCCTCGTCAGACAGCAACTGAGCACCTCAACAATAAAACAGTGTATCTACGTTACAACATCACACACTATACACCTTTTCTGCGCAGAAAATCAAAAATTCCCAACAATAGTAATAATGTCTCAGAGGCTTTCACAAGTAATTATACTATGCATGTATAATAACTATCAAAACGATTGTTTAACCACGTGGCAAGTTTACCGGAAGTTCGCGTACGCACAGCAGGAAGTACACATACGCTAAACAATGCAATACAGTTAAAACGCACAATGACAGAAAAAAGAAACAGTTTTCTCTTTTGTCCCTAGGTTCTAGTTAGCGTGCCCTAGATAATGCAAAACGGACATTCGATTTCGCAACACAGAGTAAAATTCAGGTTTTGAACACCATGCGTTCTTACCCGTTTATGACGCGTCTCCACCCTTTGTTGAGGAACCGAAATCCGTTGGTCTTGCGTATCATCGGCAACGAAACCTCCAAAGCTCACGAGCCCCCAATTGTTATGTGCGTATTGTCGCTAACCAATAACGATTGTTGAACCTCGATTTGTGTTTCCAACGCACAAAGATTTATTCGCAATAAGTGGAAAAAATATGCTCAAGCGAAGTAATAGTAAATACAGCCGTTACTTATCGCAGGCGCTCTGGATCCAGTGCAGTCATTCAATCCTGAAGTCTGGGGACAAGAAGTCTGCACTCTGGATCACAAGCTGCTGCTTATATACACAATCAAATACAGTAATACAATGAAGATGGTATGGCTTGTATCTATTGGTCCGGGTCTCAGGAATGTCCAAGGGGTCGTCAATCATTGGCTGGTTCATCCTAAGGAATCCAAAGGAGGGGGTCATCTCTGCAGGGGGTATGCTCTGCTCTTCCCGCCAGAATTCCTTAGTCTTAAGTAGTTCATAATTCCCTATCATTCATAACTTGCGTATGCACTCTGCGATTCCCTCGCAGAGCGCACCAAACAGTAGGATATGTAACAAGGTTCATTATGATACCACTCATGATGTTATTCCTTTAACCCCTTCTGTGTATTTCACTAATATGCATGTAACTCTGATATAACATATAAATACTACTATATTTCGACATAACTGACTATGTGTTGCAACTACCAATAATGTGTACTATTTTATAAGTATGCGTGTTTGTGCGAATGTATGGTAAAAGACCAATTACTGTTGCTGCCACGTGTAGTGGATGCGTACGCCCTTTCACGCCGTAGCGTGCCCTTGTACGTCGATGCGTACCGTACGCATCTTTTCAGACAAAGACAACCAAGTTTGCTAGACTTTAATTGAAATGACTTTATCCAATTTGCTGACTTCGACAGTTCTCATTAGAAAGCATATAAAAATCACGAAATATAACATGGACAGCAACATTTGCACAGAAAAACATCTAACTGCATTATTTCTTCCCCAAACAGAGACCACGCACCTGCTTGCTCTTCAGAGCCTGAATCTCTCGCTGAAGGTGGAGGTGTAGACCTCGGACTGGGAGTTACCTGCGGTCCTGGCGAATCTGGATGTATTAGAAAAAGCATACAATGTATTTGCAGCAAAAAGTTATTTACAAATATACTGTGTATTTCAAAAATGTGCTTGCGAATAAAAAAATTGTTTCTTATGAGAAAAAAACATCCTTTACAAACTAATAGCGTTAAAAATACACTTTGAAAAACTAAAAAAAATGCTAAACAAAAGAGAAAAAAAAAAGAGAAAAGCAGTTTAAAAAAAGAGAAAAGCAGTTTAAAAAAAGAGAAAAGCATTTAAAAAAAGAGAAAAGCAGTTTAAAAAAAGAGAAAAGCAGTTTAAAAAAAGAGAAAAGCGGTTTAAAAAAAGAGAAAAGCAGTTTAAAAAAGAGAAAAGCATTTAAAAATTCTTAGGGTAAAAAAACCAAATAACTCACCAACTACTTGGCCAAAAGAGGGCGAATCTGTGTCCTGCACATTTATGCCCTCTACAATTTCAGCCGGCATTATCTGGCGCAGCTCCTCCTCGTATGTGGTGTACTCCATACGAAGTGGGGGGCCACCACCCGTGCGCCTTGTAGACCTCCTTTCCTGGGCCATCTTCTCTTTAAGCCTCCTCTTAATATCAGAGAACCGCTTGTGGCAGTGCGCCACTGTCCGCTTCAGTGGGCCCACCGCGTTCACGGCATCACAGACACGCCCCCACAATTGGTGCCGCCGCCTTAGAGGAGTCCGGGCTGCCAGTTTGCCTAGGATGACCTCGTAGCATGGAATGATGTTGTGCACCAACACACAATTATCATCATGTGAGAAGCGCACATTCCTCCCTGTCTTGGTCTTCCTGCCCTGTCCTGTCTCCTCAACCTCTCCCTCTCCCTCCTCTGACCCCTCAACCTCCATCTCCCTCTCCTCAGCCTGTTCTCCCCTCCTATCTCTGGACATAATGACAAATAAATGCCAAACACAGAAAACACAGAAAGGACAAACTACACTAAATACAGACACACTCTCCAGACAGGCACACACAAGTAACACAGACAAAGGACAAGTCAAATACAAAAAAATACAAGACAGAAAATAAAAGAGAAAATAAATGAACAGAAAAATACCACAGGACTACTCACACTTCAATCAGATATCGCTCCACCAATCCACCAAAGTCCAACTCTCACAAAGCACAAACCACCTAACTCCTCTCTCAAAACTCCTCAAAACCCTATCAGAGAAAAAAGTGTCAGGCCAGTGGTTTATATAGGGCTTGTGATGTCAAATCTCCTGAGTTTGAAAATAGCCAATAGTAACAGGCCAGGAGACAGGTGTAATTTTCAAAAAAAACGCCTTTACACAAAAGCGCCGTCATTTAAAGCAAAAGCGCCATGTTCTATTCAAAGCCGCCGGCGGCTTTGAGCATTACATCCCGCTGTGACATCGCCGGCGATTTCAAATTGAAGCTGAAATGCGCACATTAGTAAATCCGGCTGTTTGCAATGCAAACCCGCCGGAAAACCGCCGCGATGCATGGCGGCTTCAAGGCGCCATGCATCACGCCTGTTAGTAAATCTAGCCCATAGAATCATAGAAAGGGGTCATGTAAACTATATAACAATACAAAGAGGCTATTAGCATTTCATTTTGTTATACGGAGGTGGCAGGTAACTCTGTAAGTTTCAAGCACTATAAAACATTAATCAATATTACTTCATAAGATCACATAGTAATGTATCATGACTACACAGGCTGTATACCAGTGATCTCTGTAACAAAAGCAGCTTAATCAGTCACAGAATCACTGTGTACATAATAAAAGAGAGAAATCACTTACTTCATTGAAGACTTCTGGAGTCCTGTGCAGGGTGGAATTCTTAGAGAACTGACACACGTATGTTAATAGCCTGGATCTACAAAAACTGTAGACGTGATACCAGAGGGGGTGTGTCTAGGGAACCGAAACAGAAACAACAATAATAATTGAAGGTATCATAGTATATAGACAGTGTCAGACCTAGAGCGCATGGACAATCAATCATCTAATAAACTAAATATAATATAGTAATTGTATATGAAGCTATTAGCACAACCCAACATTAGATCAGCCAATGTGATTATAAAGAATAGATGTTCAACCTCATTCAAATATTATCTATACAGCACTATGTACAATAAAACGGCATTATCCCAACTCTGTATACAGATGACAAACATGGGACACACAACTTAGAGCTAAATTGCTGTCACCCATTTCAAAGGGAAGTAAGCATGTCACAAATAACCCATTGCTAGATAACAATCACAGCAGGAGATAATTATGTGTGGCATGAAATAACTACATTGTAAGCTAGGTGTGCACTAAGTGATTCACAAGCACTAGGCCACCCCTGACTAGTCACCCCTCTCTTAAAGACCATGAAATTGCAAGGCGTATGCGGCACCCGTTCATTGCTGCTCAGCTATGCAGAGAATCAGTGAATAACTTTATATATAACCAACTATTTAGGCCCAATCGGGATATTACAAGGACATCTGGGTGATTGCCATAATTGTCGAAAGAAAAAGGGAGAAGTAATCCGCACAGGATAGGGATATGCCTCATCTAAATATCAAACATCATTGTCATGATGAGGGGGTGCTCTTTCCATTATACAATATATATAAAGCAAAAAGAAGAGAGAGAAAGAAATGGATTGTTAGAGCACTCCTACTCCGGTCTGAATAGTTGAGAAAATCTCTCATATTCCAGGAGAATACCTGGTCTAATAATAATAATATGGTAGGAACATATCAGATGGTCCAATAGTAGAATTAATTTGGTATTGTTATAGGGCAGATGCCTTTATTGATAATAATAAGTTAAAAACATATCTATATTGAGATTGTAATACCCTCTTAATAGAAAAAGTTAATAAAAGAGAAAAGTAAACGTGCAAAAAACAAGTGCAAAAGGTGTATAAAATAATACCACGGACAGTAGAGCTAGGAAGGTAGCAGGGGTATGTTATTATTTATATAATCCAATGAGAGAAAGCAGAGTAATATTAAATGGGATGGTTCCCATAAATGGTTTGCCAAGTCTCTGTACTTATTTAAATATTTATAAGTCCTGACAAATAATAGATTCCAATATGATGTTATATAATGTCTATGATCTTTATAATAGACAGGTAGTAAGATCCAATTAATCGCCCTTGGTGTTAGGACTAAGTAGTCTTGGAAATCCTATTACTGGTAAAGAAATGTTATTACCAGGTCATCAAAGGGTTTGTTGGACAAAGCTTTATGTAGTGAAACATACGTTGGGGGTTATGGGTAATTGACGTCATTAGGGACGTCATACCCGAAAGTAAGAGCTAGTGAGCGGCGGTACCGCTGAACGCTCTCTGACTTTATTTACTTTAATGGTCAGTGATTCTATAATGTTTTCATACAATGCCACTTTTTCTCCTCCTGGGCTAGCAATAATCATTTGCTACTAATCGGCGCTTTGCTATTTATTTATAAGGAAGGACAATGCCTATATGTGCAGTGCACTATATACTGAAACAGCGCTGTCATTCCTCTGTGGGCTTGTAGTAATTATGAATCAGCAGTGTTTCATTACCTAACACAACAAGTGACAATGTTTACATGTACACACTCTGTACCAAGCGCTCGATTATACCCAGACACAGCAGGGTTTTTTTTCTCTGATTAGCTAACAATTATACCAATTGAGGGAATATTGACCCTGAACTTAAATAGTTCATATATTAATGCTATGGTTGTTTGTTAGCCATAATCACCTGCTATTTATCGACGCTTTGGTATTTAGTTACAAGGAGGGATAATACTTATATGTGCAGTGCACTATACACTAAAATAGCGCTGGCATTCCTCTTTGGGTTTGTAATAACTATGAACCAGTAATGTCTCTCTACCTAATATAACAATATAACAATATAACTTATATGTACACAGTCTGTACCAAGCGTTCGATTATACCTAGACATAGCAGGGGTTTTTCTTTGATCAGCTAATAATTTCATCAATTGAGGGATTTTTGACCTTGAACTCAAATAGCTTATATATTAATGCTGTGTTGGTCGACTCATTTAATTTAGATCCAATAAACCCTTTGATGACCTGGTAATAACATTTCTTTAACAGGAATGGGATTTCCAAGACTACTTAGTCCTAACACCAAGGGCGATTAATTGGATCTTACTACCTGTCTATTATAAAGATCATAGACATTATATAACATCATATTGGAATCTATTATTTGTCAGGACTTATAAATATTTAAATAAGTACAGAGACTTGGCAAACCATTTATGGGAACCATCCCATTTAATATTACTCTGCTTTCTCTCATTGGATTATATAAATAATAACATACCCCTGCTACCTTCCTAGCTCTACTGTCCGTGGTATTATTTTATACACCTTTTGCACTTGTTTTTTGCACATTTATTTTTCTCTTTTATTTCACTTTTTCTATTAAGAGGGTATTACAATCTCAATAGAGATATGTTTTTAACTTATTATTATCAATAAAGGCATCTGCCCTATAAGAATACCAAATTAATTCTACTATTGGACCATCTGATATGTTCCTACCATATTATTATTATTAGACCAGGTATTCTCCTGGAATATGAGAGATTATCTCAACTATTCAGACCGGATTAGGAGTGCTCTAACAATCCATTTCTTTCTCTCTCTTCTTTTTGCTTTATATGATTGCCATAATTGCATGAAACCTTGTCTGGAGGAAGACTATAGTTGCATGAATTGGTAAAGTGACTGTTAAACAAAGTTATTATTATATATTGTATGGGATAGAAAGTTCCAGAAGGTGTCACAAGGTTCTCACTGTATCTTAATGGTCAATAAATATGCTATATCTTGATATCATTATGCTTAGATTTATACAGTTCCAAAGACGATTGTATATCAGACTGCTTGTATATCATAATCATTCTGATACTTGATTATATCAGTAACTCATCATACACAGCCACTATGCACCAGATCTAGAACCTATTATAGAGTTCAAAGGATTGATATAGACAACTTAAGCTCTATCGTTAAAATAAAGTCGATTATAGATTTTTTTACTGAAAATGGATCAGGATGTTAGAGGTGGATAGAACCAACCTAGACTATATGA
The DNA here is from genome assembly GCA_036250195.1 of Mixophyes australis. Classification (NCBI taxonomy): domain Eukaryota; kingdom Metazoa; phylum Chordata; class Amphibia; order Anura; family Limnodynastidae; genus Mixophyes; species Mixophyes australis. The sequence continues at coordinate 12,487,774 of JAVHZZ010000002.1, read as the reverse complement.
AGGATTTTGTGAAATAGTTAAATTTCCCAAAGTTTATCCTAGATTTCATGATCACAGTGTGATAATGATTGTAATCTCTTATTGTGTTCACTCCAGGACAATTATGTAAAAGGTCACTTATTAAATTATAATGAATATAGTTGAATGCCATGCTCCATCATCCAGTTAACTACTTGTCTTTAACTAGTGATGCTTTATTCCCATCCACCGAACACCCCCCAGAATAATTTAATGTATCATTGATCTCAGGGATAAAGCTAATCGTGCTTTAAATAACAGGTGAGTCTCAGTTGGGTATTGAGATACTTTGGATGGAGTGTTTGTAGGTGAAGGATCCAATAACATATTAACTTGTGTAGTACATTTGCAAAATTGACACCTCTAGAAGGGTTAATATCCATTCAATAGACATACAATGTATGTCGGGAACACCATGTAAAAAATTCCAAAACTCAACGCTGGCTGGTCAGACTTATTGTCTTTAAGTGTTGCTCTTATTCTAGAGTGCTGGTTAGCAATATGTTCCTTCAAAGGGTCTTGTTCACATATAAAAGCTTATGGGGATATTTATAATATATATAACATGAGAACTGGTAAGATGATGTCTACTGGCAATTCTCCTACCTGTCTGGTAATGGCTGAAATAAGACCCTATGATCATGTTATTGCACAAAACACAGCATGAGTCCCCACATTCTTCTCATTCTCCTTCTTCCACAGTAAATACAAATAACACAAAAAATCAGAACAGTAAATATGAAATTGACGATCGAAGTGTAGATATAAGACTGAGAGTAGCGGGGGCACTGTGCATGAGAGCCTAACGTCTAGAGGGGGAGAGCAATGCTTTGACAATAGGAGCTACTGGGACTCAGAATGGAGATGGGACTGGAGCTGTCAGAACATGCAGAGGGAATAATATATGGTTGGAGTAGTGTAAACTGTAATAAAGAGGTACTCACACTGTGCACTCACCTGAGCCTCCGGATGGGTGTGTGGCAAAGTGTTAATAAGAAAAAACCCACCTGGTGGTAAATGTATCAAGCTGTGATTTTTTCCAGCGATTTCAAATCACTGCAAATAGCTAGAGATCTCCGGTGAATTTATGGGCAAAGTCGCCATATATATCAACCTGTGATTTTGACGTTCCAAACTCCAATCTCCAGGGATGTGTGTTGATTTTAAACACCTATCCAGCCGGCGGTTTAGTGAAACTTGCCAGAGATTCAACAAAAACTTGCTGGAAATTAAACATAAGTAGAAACTCGCGCGAGATTCAGCAGAAAAAAAATACATTCTGTTAGAGCTATCTGTACATTCTTAGCATAACAGGAGGAACAATACAAGTTTTAATTATGAAGGTAATCATGATTTCTTGTTTAGAGGGGCAAAAATGATTATTATCTTACAAGACTAAATTATTTTATGAATAAATTAGTGGACCAAATTTCATTAATAATTATATGTAAGGAAAAAAATATATTTTATTATATTATAGTGGCATACTCTTTCATTACCAGTGGGGCAATACTATTTTTTTCTGATGTGGAGATACTTATTTTTTCCAGATGGGGGCACCATTTAAAGTACTTACTTGTAGAGCCACATGAGATAGAGATAGTAGAATGTTAGGAGAAGTGTAAGAATTTATGTTTATCACCACCTATCTGACGGGCTACTACATGTATTTAGAATGTCCCCGCACAATATGCCGAATTTAATAATGTGTTTTGTACAAAATCTGCAGACAGGTTGCCTCCCCATCGAGACTGTGCTATTGAACTTATAACAGGAACTACAATTTCTAAGAGTAAGATATTTTCTTTACCAACACTGAGCTTCAGGCCATAGAAACATATATTAAGGAGAATTTGGAAAAAAGGTTCATTAGACCATTCACATCCCTGTGGATCTAGATCATTTTTGTTGCAAAAACAGATGGGGAATTTTGCCCCTGTATTTACTATAGGAGTCTTAGCCAAATCAACATTATAAACAAACAACCTCTTCCCTTAATCTCAGAACTCTTTGCTCAAATTCGGGGAACTACAGTATTCTATAAAATCGACCTCAGAGAAGCCTATAATTTGATTAGGGTCAAAACAGATGATGTCTAGAAGACAGCACTTAACACTTCTATTTGTGGCTCTACAAGTTGCTAGTGGATTATGTAACTCCTCAACTGTCTATCAAGATTTTGTGAACAAAATAGAATATATAGGCAACTTTAAAGTAGTTTACTTGGATAGCATCCTCATCTTTTCTTACTCTCTGAAAAACATGTGATTAGGTCAAAATCCTACTTTAAAATTAAGAGAATATCAGTTGCATGCTGAAAACCTGAGAAATTTGAATTTGAAGTGGATAAGGTGGCTTTTCTGGAATATATTATTTCTCCCAGTGAGTTCTGTATGATTCCTGTTAAAGTACAAGCTATTATCAATTGAACCTTGTCCTGCAATCTCAAGGACATACAGAGATGTCTGGGTTTCTCTAATTAATACAGACATTTTATTAAATCATTCTTCTCTATTGTGGCCTCCATCACCGCCATGACTAAAAAGGTATCTGATCCATCTGTGTTGTCATTAAAATTTTGACAGCTTTTAAACTGCTAAAATATGGTTTTATCTCAGCAACTGTCTTGCAAAATCCTGAAACCAATTCACCATTTATTGCTGTGGTGGATAACTAAGAAGTGGGGGCTGGGGCTGTATTGTGTCAGAACAGGAGAAATGATGGTATATTAGATCCTTGTGCATTCTTTTCTAGAAAAACTTACATCTACAGAAATGAATTATAACATAGGCAAATGGGATTTATTGGTCAATAAAATACTGTTTGAGGAATGTACACTGTTCACTAAAACCTATAATATATTGAGTCAGCAATAAGAATTAATCCCCATAAGGCTCACTGGGCTCTTTTCATTTCTTGATTTTATTTCATCATCTCCTTCACACAAGGGTCAAAGAACACCAAAGTTGAAGCTCTGTCCTGTAGTTTTTTACAGGAACATGCTGAAGTGTTTGAAAGTGTACCTATAATTCCAAGGTCCTGCAATTTATCTGCTGTAACTCAAGATCTGTCTGGTCTTTTGTTTATTGCCAAGGAACAAGATCCCAGGAACAAGCTCCTATGATAACCAATTATTTGTACAACATCTTCTTCTTTTTTGGACATTTGATATAATAAACCTTGACTCATTGCCATGGGGTGGGGTTCGGTGAGAATTCCAACATCCTTTTGAATGACTGCAGAAGAACGATGGTTATAATCTCTACAATAAAAAAATTACTACTTACCATATAAGTGACAAGACGTTTTTTCCGAAACTGTAAATGATCGTGTAGTGTGAAATCGGAATTAGGGAAACCCCTGCACATAAAAATGACATCATTTAATAAGGACCTGCTGAAAATTTCAGTTTTAAAGCGGCAATACTCGTACCCCACGTCTGTATTGCATTAAACATAGCGTGGGGTTCGGCTATTGCCGCTTTAAAACCGGCATTTTCAGCATAGCCATCGTTCTTCTGCAGTCATTCAAAAGTAAGGCAGAATTTAGGTAGTCGTTTAAATGACTACTACCGTTGCCATGTGAGGGGTAACATGGACAAAATGTACCTAAAATCAAGAAATAACAATGCACATAAATAAATCGATACTCTGGGGTATATACTTAGATTGGACTAAGGATTAAAAAGTACATTAAACTGTGAGAAAAGGGTAAAGAAAAAAAAGTCCTCAGTCCAGTATAACCCTATTTCTTAACAAATGGTTCTGGGTTATTTACTTTTGTATCCATCTGGGTTCCCCATAGATTCCAGAAGTGGAAAAAATCTCTTCCTAATATAGCATCAAACATCCAACAAGGAACTAATCCCACATTGACTACCAAGGGACCGCACTGTGTTTTTATGTTCACTTCAGCAGTAACATTATACCAAGTATCCCTAGATATACAGGTTATCACTATAATTTTCTCTTGATACTTTAAGGGACTCATCAACTCGGCTTTTACAAGAGTAACCAGACTACCGGAATCTAGCGGAACCTTAATCCTTTGCCTTCTACAGTAACTACACACATTTTTTTGTCTGGTTCAACCTGTCGGCTTGCAGAGCAGGCTATCTGGGCACAGAAAGATAGTCGGCAATGTAATAAGCAGTGTCACATTGCATAGACTCAGAGGTAAGTGGACAATTAGTGGGCAATTAGCAGCAACATGGCCTAAGCCACCACATCTAAAGCATCTGATTACATTGTTATAAAGTCTTAGGGCTAGATTTACTAAACTGCGGGTTTGGAAAAGTGGAGATGTTGCCTATAGCAACCAATCAGATTTTAGCTTTCATTTATTTATTGCATTCTACAAAATGACAGCTAAAATCTGATTGGTTGCTATAGGCAACATCTCCACTTTTTCAAACCAGCAGTTTAGTAAATATACCCCTTAGATCCTTACAAAAGACTAAAGGTCAAAAAAGGTAGGAGGCTGCCATTTGTTAAAAAAATTAGCAGACTGGCAGATTAGGGGGTAAATGTATCAAGCTGAGAGTTTTCCGGCAGGTTTGAAAAACCAATCAGAATCTAGCTATTATTTATTTAGTACAGTCTACAAAATGACAGTTAGAATCTGATTGGTTGCTATAGGCAACATCTCCACTTTTCAAACCCGCTGGAAAACTCTCAGCTTGATACATTTAGCCCTAGATGTTTAATAATGACCCTTTCCACAATCTGTGGTCCTGTCAATGTCTCTAGTTGTAACCACTTTTTGGTGAGATGATTGAGGTCATATATTTGAGAGTGGGGAGGTTTATCCACCTGGTGTCCCTAACAATGAATTCATTGTGCTCGAACAGACATTATGACACCCAAATGAGTTAGATTTTCAGCTTTTAATTTACCATAGAACTTAGCATCAGTAAGGCTTAAATCAAAATATGCCTTGGACAGAAAAGGAGCCAATAGGCCTGTCCACTGACTTATAAGGCAGCTTTCCCTCTCAGCGGTTCTTTTGAAAGTCATTAAATAGTCGTTAAATATTCAACATTTTCACTCTTGGTCATCTTTTGGAGAAAATGACTAGTTGGTATAGAGCTGGAACTAATTGTGACTTCCGTGGATAGATTTTCAGACAAGGCCGTGAGACACTGCACTACCTGTGTTAGGGCTTCACAATCTTGATGCTGTTGCCTCTGGATCTCCTCAACATCCAATTGCTGTTGCTTCTGGGCCTCCTCAATGGCTAACTGCTGCACCCTGGTAGCTACCTCCTGAGCCATGGTAGCTTCCTGTTGAGTCATAATAGCTTCCTGCTGAGCTGTAATAGGTTCCTGCTGAGTCCTCCTAGCCTATAGCAATGCCTTAATTGTGTCCTCCATGTTATCTCTTGGTGCATGGGGAGAGCAGAATCTAGCTTTTTTAAGCTGCTGACGATGACCCACATTAGGATCCGTAGGATTTTACAATATAACGATCTCTTGTCACTTTAAATTTTTGGTTTATATGACTTCAATTGAAGTGCACTGCTCGCATTCTCCTTCATGTTTTATGTTCCACACAAACAAAATAACAGAACTTACAGGTAACAATGAGAGTGTCACTCAGCAGGTCTCTGACTTGTTGCCCATCTATCTCCATTCATAGCCCCAGGGGCGAAACACCGGCTCTTTTCTGCAGCTGAAAGGATATTTGGGAAGTTCTTCCACCAACAAAGACAATCTCCCTGTGGTTTTATACGACAGAAACCTGGGACATATATACCTCTCATCAATTACTTCCACAAGTGCTTCTGTCACAGTAGGTATTTATGTATGTATGTATGTATGTATGTATGTATGTATTTATGTATGTATGTATGTATGTATTTATGTATGTATGTATGTATGTATGTAGGAAGGTATTTATCTATGTAGGTATTTATGTAGGTAGAAGATATTTATGTTTGTACAGTGGTGGAAGTGGGGGTGGATATGGTGGTATGCCATATTGCCCCTTCTCCTACTGTATGTAGGCTTTTATGTATGTTTTTATGTATGTAGGTATTTATGTATGTATGTAAATAGGTTGTATTTTAATATGAGCATGAGCTATTAGCATTATCACACAGCAGGCCTGCTGATCGTTCGGTCTGGTCCCGGCTTATCTGTCTATGCCAGACCCGTCTTTTGAAGAAAACCATCTCTCCTCATTGGCTGGTGCCTTCTATTGGCCAAACTATATAAGCACCCACATTCATTTATTCCTTGCCAGTTCTTTGAGTCTCTCCTAGTGTGTAGATGTGTTTACTCCTGGATCCCTGAAACATCTATCCTGCTCCAGTTACAGTGCTCCCAAGCGTCACCTGGACCTCTGTGTACCATTGGTGTTTTTACCTGCTGCACGCTACTCACCTGTTCCAGACTTCTCTTCCTTTGACTCTCCATTGGGCCTCGCTTAGCACTTACTGAGAGAACCGCGACCTGCGACACAGAAGCGGCCAAGGCCAATCCCCTTGCGGGGGCCACTGGTGAATACCTTCTGTGTCGTTAGACTCCGCGCCTCCCTGCAGGTGGGGCACAACTAGGCAGTCTGACCATCAGACTGTGACAAACATAAAATAGGGACATCTTAGAGGAATGAATAATTGACAAACTGTCAGTTACAGCACTTTCATTGAATCTGCTGTTGCATGAGCATTATTCAATCATTACTTGTAATACAAATCAAGCAGATGACCCAGGTGCAGAATACTGAAATTAAATTTACTTACATTATATGAGAGAGAGTAAGAGATACAATAAAAACATCAGTGGCATTGAGTCTCAGTTAGAGTTCACTCATATGTGTGTAAGTGCCTGTAGTTACGCGGATTTTAGCCTTTTCACACTATGCACAGATGAGCACTAACCTGCAGTTGGGCAAACCCTAGTTAGAGTTTCCAAAATGTCCACAATTTCAAGCGTTCACACCTGGGTGGGTAGATGGCAGTTTTTGCTTATTAACCATGTAAAAGATGTACAGTATGGGCATCGTGAATAAAGAGAAGTATTCTCAAACTACCTACTGCCACACTCCTCTTTACTCCTCTTTCCTTAGATCAATTTAGAGTTACAATTGGAAATGTACAAGTGACTTTCTAGTGAAGGCGATCCCAAACTTGAGCAGTTAAAAGGTGTTATTAAGAGGGAGTCGTTCCTTTTTTAAACATTAATTTAAAATTCACCAAAACACCACACAAATGAATAAGTCCAACTGTAAATACTGACTTTTTTTTAAGATACATTTTATTGAATTTTCAAAAAGTATTGCGGGATAGGGTACAGAAAAGAAAAGGGGGAAGGGATGGAATGAGGGACACATTGAGAAAGTAACAATTTCTTACACCCAAGCTTAGTAGATTATAGGAATTGCAAAGTAAGTTCTCTCATGGCAATAATAGATTTCTGGCTTCTGCATAATGGCAGCCAAACATGGAGGACAGGAGTTGTTATGTTGGTTGCGGGCTTTATGGGGGTAAAAGGATCAGGGGATTGTTAGAATAGGGTTGAGAGGCGGGAGATTGTGGGGGGTTGGAGATGAAGCACCTCAGACAAGAGAAAGGTTATTTAAACATGACACTGCTTATATGCTACAAGTGGTGAACCTGCCAAACTTTATTGATAACCTCTGTGAGTCTGGTTGAGTCAGCTTTCTTCCAGCAGGCAGATAGAAGGCACTTAGCACGTTCAATATATGTCCAATGAGTATGAATATAGACATAGATTTTGTGTGTCTGAGACTCAAAGCTGCTCACAGAATAACAGGAAACCTTAAATGAGGCCAATGATTATGATGAGAGCATCCATGGACATTCTTATATTCCTCCACTCCAGCACTCAGCCAGCGGCATTCTCATTGTCCTTCTCTGTCAAGCAATGTTAGATGTTTTGCCCTCTGACTCCATCTGGCTATCATCTCTGCAGATTGTATATTTGCTGCTCATGTCTCTGAGACTCTGCCTCAATAGGTCTCTCTGCATCAGTGGTAAGTACTGGTCGAAATTTTGTTGTATCTGGGAAATGTACAAAAGAAACAGAATATTATTCACCTGTACCGAAAAGTAACCTCTCCTTGTACAAATCTTACAAAGATTGCGTAAGTGATCCTCTGCCATGGCACCAAAGGATTTATGATTCACTAAATCCTAAGTTTGTGAACATGTTTCCTCATATTTATGAAATTCACTACGACGACTGACTGACAGTGACAGCAGGGGAGGGCTGGCAATTTTTAGCCTGGGGGACAAGACTCGACTCAGCAGCATATTTTATAGGAACAAAAAAATGCAGGTGGCCCAGTGACCCAGCCCCAGTAAGCCCACTATTGGTCCGGCCCAGGGGTGCATATGCACCCCGGCCCCCAGCACCAGCCCAGCCTGCCCTGAGTGACAGTATCTGGGAATGGCGTCACAGCTAAACCATGGAACAAATAAAAACATTGATTACAGTCTGAAAATCTTATGATGTCAATGAGAAATTCACATTTCAATGCAATAAACTGATTACTTCCATATTACGGTCTCTGTCTTGCACAAAGCAGACAGATATACAAATTGTACAATGCGATCATATTTGGATGCATTCAATACTTGCATATTAAAAAAGCAGTCCAGGCTGATTCTGAGCACAAGCCACTATAAATGATTTTCATAAAAGCTCTAATTAGCACCCCAAAATTTTTGCAGTTTACAATGACAGAAATGACCTTTAAGAAAGGGTCTGAGATTTAAATAACTAATAGCAGGTTAAATCAAAGAAAACAGATTATGAAATCTTCTGCATACAGGATGAACAATATTTTTTACAAAGGACTGGAGCAGATCACCAAAATATCTATATCAGACTAGATTGTCACACAAATGGCCACACAAGAAGATGCAACAAGCTCTGAAGTGGGCTGGTTGACCTGATCAGAAGAAAGAGGTGCTTATGAGTGTTAGGGAATACTGGGCTTATAAAGACAGTATAGGCCTACAGAATACAATTTACAAATGTCAAAGAATTATTATATACAAATATATATGGCCATAGATAGAAATTCTGCTAACCATTTAAGTGTAGAGGTGTAAGGTCTGGGCACTATATGAAATGGATGTTCACTGGGAATTATGCTTCAGGTGCATTATTAGTGCAGGAACATGCAGGCAGGTAGAGTGGAGTTCAGTGGATGAAAAGGAGCATCTGGGCTGAGGAAGGTGATATTGATATAGTTTTGTGATTGCATACACTGGACTGCAGTGGTGCTTCCCAGTGGAGGGAGACAAGATTGCACAATGTTCTAGTAGAGGCACAGAAAGGCAACATTAGGAGACTGAGGCATTTGGAACTGAGATGAGCAGCACAGTTGTGGGAAAGGCCTTGGTTAAAGTAGGGACAGCCCGGATAACGAGAAAGTCAATATATGTTAAGGCAGGAGGCAAGCTGCAAGAGTGTAGCTCCTGGCTGAAAGTCACAGGCGCACAGCAAGTTCCATTGAACTTTGGTGATTAACTGGCACTAACCCAACTGTTAGGGGCTGTGAAGAACTATGCTGTTTGCTCTATAGGACATCTCCAAATCTGCTTCCATTCTACTACATCAGCGTTTGTGGGAGGAGATATATAGACCAGATATGACCATACATGAATATAGCTATGAGATATAAATATGCAATGTTATGAAGTCATATAGTCCAGATAATGTATTTATATATTGTGTTTTTGTAATGTAAATTAGAAAGTAAATACAATTTGCTATTTGCTATTTTATAAAGAAGTGACCCACAAACTTTACTTTACGTCTTGTGCACATTTTGCATGATATTTCTATAGTCATACCCATATAATTAGTCTTATATGTTCATATTAGGGCTATCTCTGAGATACAGCTGCATCTAAAACTATATAGTGCCTACAGGGTTTACTTATTGCTGTTTATTACTGTTTGTATCTGTTACTGAGTAAATATGTTTTACTTCGCTCCTTCACAATTGCATCCAGTTGTTAATAGCATCAATATACAGGGACTACAGCTCTCTAACTTGTATTCAACTCATCACCCTTCACCTGAACCCTACTCTTAGAGATGCTGAAGTAGAACTGACACAATCATTAGCAGGATTCTAACTATGTTTCACTCTCTCACAGTAAGCGACATGGGATACCAATTTGTTAGCCATTCGAGCTGTCTTTTGATAGATAAGGAGGGCTGATCTATTATCCTTTCAGGCATTCTTGTCAATCTTTAAGCACCAAAAGTCAATCTACTTACCTTTTCTAAGAGTTTCTTTGCTGCTTTACTTAAACACATATTGTTCTAAATAGGACTCTCTAACCCTAACTTGTTTCACCACAAACTCAACCCCCAACTCCCACACAGAAGCAACTGAAGGATTTTTTTGTGATAACTGGCAGGCCCTCTACCCCCCCTAAAAGGACTATGCGTTCTACTCTTGCCCACATGAAGACAGTTGCATTTGGAGTACCAGGATGTTAACTAAGGAATGCATGGTCAGACAACCCTATTATAACTGCATCATTTGACATCTTAGTGGTCTCAAGTTGTAGACCTGATTGGAGTCTCAATGATACTTTATTAAAGAAACCTCAGTTCCAATCAGAGATATTTCAATCAATCCCAGTTTGCTTCTGCAACAACAGTCAGCATAAAGTTCAGGTATTTACAATCTGCGAAGCTCATAAGGCTGTGATTAGAGGGGAAATTATTAGTTATGCCTCTTATCGTAAAACAATTAGAAAAAGTTTTTGTTGAGGAACTAACAGCAGAGGTTAGTTCACTGAACATGACCAAAAGCATGTCCCCTCAGACAGGACATATGGAAATATTATCAGACCCAGAGAACTAAATAACATACTATAGAAAACAAATTAAAAAATATTATGTTAGCTCAACCAACAGTTCCATTATAAAAGCAATAAAGTTGATAGGTTACAGTTGACTGAGGGCTTCTAGAGACACAAACACCATTTAAGAGATACAGGATAAGAAAGGGAAAATGCAGTATTGCATTTAGATGGTGACTACTTCCACCATGACACAAACCTGGTAGTAGGATGGCTACTTGTTGGTACTGACACAGCTAAACTTGGAGGTGCAGGGTCTAACGCACCTCTGATCTTCACCAGGGAACCTCCGCAAGGAGATGTGGGTTTTGCCGCAAGAGACCTGCAGGTCATGGTTTTCCAAGCTGAGATTTCAGGCAGTCCGGGGTCAAGTCATGCGGGATGCGAGGTACAAGAGGGTTATCCAGAAGAGTACTCAGGAAGCCAGGGGAAAATACCACAAGTAAGAAGCAGAACCCAAGGGAGTAGCTGATAATCTGGGTCAGAGGGAGCAGAATCAGAAACTAGGAGATCAATTAAATGAAGGTTGCAGGAACAGGAGTTCGGGAGCATAGAAGGAATTGATACTCTGGCACCCTAATAGTATCAGAGCCTCCTGTTTATGGGAGAGAGGGGCCACGTGACACTAGGTCTCTGAATAGAATCCCATTGCCTAGCAAAAGGACGTGCTTACTCAGTAGGCACGGCCGGGCGCCTGGAGCTTGTGCGTCTGGTTGCTGAGCAACCAGCCTCGGCCAAGAAGCCAGAAGCAGGCGGCCATGCTGTGTAGGCTAGGAGATGCAGGGATGACGCCTGACACACCTAGACGCAACAAACGTTAAAATTACAATTATCTCACAAAAAAATCTGTTCTCTGTCCCTTGCCCTGGATACCAAGAAGTCCTTTGAAAAGATTTTGTGGTGTTTCATGATGGATGAGGCCTTCCTGGCACTTGGATTACAAGCCATTAAAGCATAATACTACCACCACCCTTGACAACAGGATACACTAATGTCTCTATGGATCTATAGATGGAGCCTTCAGACTTTGCAATGGAACCAGACAGGTTTGCCCCCTCTCCCCACTGATATTTCCTTGGCCTATCGAACACCTGCAGCATAGATGAGGATTAATCCCAACATCACAGGAGTTCCAATTTATAACCAACAATATAAAAGCCCTCTCTTTGAGAATGATGTTCTCTTGACGCTTACCAGAACATTGATTCCCAAATCCCAGCTATAAAATCAATAATCATAAATTGGAATCACTTCCATTTTACTTCATCTCCATAAATCTGGCACATAGGAACCTGAAATAAATAAAAATGTAATATGGTGTACAACAAAGTAAATCTTTATGTATCAAATTCACCCAAAAAAGTTGTATTCATGTCGTGTAATAAATACAGCGGTTGGTTAATTTAATCCCTCAAATTCAGGATATGAAAGCCACAGCATTGTACAGACTTGTTTGCATATATGTGAGCAGCTTCCAGGTGGTTCATAAATGCCACTTTCAGAGTTGTGAGGACAAAACGGCAGAGTAATAAAGTCCAGCAGATGAGTACTCGTCCATCTCCTCAAGCTGGTATGATGGATATCTCCCTGGTAAGGTCCTTGGTGCTCCTCAAATACCAGTCATCGCATGTCGATTTTTCTTTTATGAACTTTATTAAGGCTATCCATTTTGTCAAGCCAAACAGAAAATACTTTAAAATCTGGAAATCAGATGCCAATAAATATCTAGGTATCTTTATAACAAAAAACATACAATCAATCTATCCAGCCAACTTATCAATAACATTTTTCAAGACCTGGCTGCATGAGAGAAACAATTCATATCCCGGAAAGAATTCACGTGGTCAAAATGAGTGAATTTATCTGTACTTAATATTAGTCGTGTCGTACCTTGCAGTCAAACGTACGGTGGCATCATGACCCTCGCCCAGTTGCATTATGTCAAAGAATAACCCTTTTCAGTACTGGTGGCTGCAAACAATATCCTGAGGCAACTCTAAATTACTACACTCACCTCATCTTTAAGTCAAAGCTAAAGGCGTAACTCCCAAATGGCACATTCTAATGGCCTGAGTCCTTGGTTTCTGCCACAGCAACACTTGTCAACAACTGTGGGGAACAATTTCCTTTTGCTGCATGTATTCCTGTATCTGTATATATCCCAACTGGCCAATTAGATTGTAAGCTCTCCAGGGCAGGAACTGCCCCTCCCATTGTAAGATCCTGAACTTCTAGTTATAATTCACTGTGTAAAGTGAAATAAGCACAAATACAACACTTTTCTTATTACCTCTTCATACACCTCCTTTTGCAGGTTCTTCATACGCTGTTCTATATCAGACATGTCCTTCTGTTCTGTTGCTTGAGCCAGAGCATGATATAGTGCATTCTTTCCTTCAAAAACATTAGCATGGACTGTACCATCTGACTGGTAGAGGTAAAACTTGATTGTCTTGGGCAGGGAGCTAGAAAAGAATATAGTGAGATAGATCAGGGAGAAAAATGACGACGAGAACCAGAGGGAATTTGTGAAACAAGGTGATACAATGTGTCACTATTTACATATATTTGTAACGTAAACGGTCACACATTTACATAATAATAATAACAATAACAATAATAATAATAATAATAATAATAATAATATTAATAAGTAATTACATATTGTGTGTCTCATTTAGATTTCATTATAAATCTCTGGTTGTGATGTAATTCATCATTTGCAATGCATTTGAATGTAGCAAGTTTGAGTTCTTCCAACAGATACCTGTAGATATGTGAGTAATAACACAGAGCCAGGGCTGTCTCTTCCATTGGGCACAATGGGCAGGTGCCCGAGGGCCCTGCGGGCTAGGGGGTCCGTCAGAGGCAGCGCTAAAAAAAAATCCTGGAAAAAAAAAAGAAGAAAATACTTTGCCGTCAGCTGGCGATCCGGCTCCCTCCCTGGTCTCCTCCTCCGTGCGGCGCTCACAGTGCATGTCGGGCGTGACATGCCCTGCTGCCTGCTGATTTTCGCGCTGCAGTGACTTGTAAGCAGAGTGAAGAGGATCGCATCAGAGAATAAGGTAAGTTAAGGGTTTGTTTTTTTTAATTATTTCAAGGGCTGACCAGTAAGTTAGATCATATATATATATATATATATATATATATATATATATATATATATATATCTTTTTTTTTTACGTGCATATACATAGGGGCCCCGGTGCACTGATGTGCCTGGGGGCCCATAATGTTGTTAAGAGGGCCCTGCACAGAGCTACTTTCATCAAACTTCTTTGGGCAACATTTAGAGTCAGGCTTAAATCATCTTCAGGAATTACTTGTGCATTAAGGCACACAACAAGCACACCCTTCTAAATCAGCGGTCACAGGCTTCTTCTGACTAAACCACTATTACAGCCCTACTAACACGATCACTACTCACTAGTGCTTTGTTTACCTTTAGTCACGGCAGTAAAAAAAAGTGTTAAAAGTATTAGAAATGGAAATGAGCAGCCAGGATGGCTGATAATATATAGATTCTTATGTAGATTCTTGACACTTGCACAGTGTCAGTGCAGCTTATTTGCTGTGATGCTGACTCCCTGAGCAGCTGCTTGTCTGTTGCTATGATCTCCTGTGTACTGAACCCTGCCTGTTTGACCAAGTGTTGCTGGATATTTGTGTACCAAACTATGCATGTCTGACCATTCCTTCCCTATCAGATCCTGGCCTGTCAGACGATCTTCCACCTGATCCTCTGTTTACCAGATCTTGGCCTGTTAGACCATTCCGGTATGACTACTGGGTTCCTGTTTGTGCTGCACCTCCAAGATACTTCTCTCTCTTTTAGACCCTGTTGTAACTTCCTAAAGCTGTCCAGGGGGGCATGACCTGCATGTCCCCTGCTTCAAAGCTCATCCTGCCTTGCAGCGGTTCTTTGTAAAAACCGAGGAACTCATTAGACTCCGCGCCCCTGGTCTGCTAGTGCCAATTGGGATTGACACAGGTTTCTTTAGAATTGCAACAGTTTGCACTGACCAATATGGACCCAGCAGGAGATCCCTCTCTGAAGGATTTATTACAACATCAATTGGGAAGAGTAGAGAAGCAAGAGGCCAATCAGGAACGCCTCATGCAGTTTCTTCAGGGATCTGTCAGGCTGGATTCTCTACAAAATACTCTGGTACCACCTCGTTCAGCAGTTACCTCTGCAAAATCTATCTCTGTTCCAGTTTCTATTTCTACCTCGCAGTTGCGTTTTCCCAACCCCTTAATGTTTCATGGGAACCCCAAATTATGTAGAGGGTTTTTAAACCAGTGGGTGATTCAAATCGAATTGCTGCCTGGTAATTTCCCCACTGAGAAGGCTAAGGTCGCCTATATTATATTTCTTCTTTTGGGTCAGGCCCTCGCCTGGGCTTCACCTCTGTGGGAAAGGAATGATCCACTATTACTGGTTTGTTCTGAATTTTTGAAAGCTTTCAACAAAATATTTGACGAACCAGGGTGGATCTCTAGTGCAGCCACAAGAATTTTTTCACCTACATCAAGGTTCTCAGTCAGTGGGACAATATGCTGTCCAATTTAGGACTATGGTATACGAATCACTCTGGAACAACAAAGTGCTTGTGTCTACCGTTTGGCAAGGTTTGTCTGATAAAATAAAAGATGAATTGGCTTCCCGTCATCTTCCGTCTTCCCTTGACGAACTCATATCTCTGTGTAAAGGTGGACCTACGATTCAAAGAGAGGTCACAGGAGAAAGAACAAACTCAGCGCCCCACCATTATTCTAGCTCCTCAGATTCAGGCTCATCCTACACACACCCTGAGAAGCCAATGCAGCTAGACTTTGCTCGTCTTACTCCTGAGGAAATAGAGAGAAGATGTAAAAACAAATTGTCTCAATTGTGGAGGAGATGGTCACCTTAACAATACCTGTCCTATCTGCTTGGGAAATGACAACATCCTCCTCTCTTCTGGCAGATGTTTTTTTAAAAGAGGTGTTACATTTACTTGGCTGTCCACTTCACACTGGTTCCGACTGCGGCTTGCAGTTCATTTCAAAGTTCTGGAGGGCCTTCTGCACCAAATTAGGTATTAAACTTGATTTTTCTTCAGCTTATCACCACCAGTCCAATGTACTGACCAAACGGACCAACCAAGAACTTGAGAAAATCCTTCGAACGTATGTGTCGGCTCATCAGACGGATTGCGTTGAACTTCTTCCTTGGGCAGAATTGGCCCGTAATAATCATTTTCATGGAGCAATTGCGAATTCTCCCTTTTTTGTGATATAAGGTTGTCATCCGAGACAGCCAACCTTTTCTCAAACTCAGATATCTTCAGTTCCTTGATTGATTCTCTTATACACAATTTTTCTCTGATTCGGGAAGAAACTAAGACCAACTAGAATAATTTATTCATCCGTTCCAATGGGATCTACAATAAAAAGAGACAAACCATTCCTAAATTGGTTCCAGGAGATAAAGTATGGTTGTCAAGCAAGAATATCCGTTTAAAGGTTCCCAGTATGAAGATAGCATCCAAATTCATTGGGCCTTTTCCAATTTCCAACATCATCGAACCAGTAGCCTTCAGGCTTAAACTTCGTTCTTACCTTCGAATTCCCAGTGTATGTCATATTTACCTCTTGAAGCCAGTAGTACAGAATCAAATCTCTACTCTTAGGAGGTCTCCTCCATAGATTCCTTCTCAAAATCAAACAGAGTATGAGGCTAAACAATTACTGGACACTCGCAAATCCAGAGGTTCTGTACAGTTTCTCATTGACTGGAAGGGTTATGGTACTGAGGAGCGCTCCTGGGTTAAAGTTTCGGACATTCACACACCCGATTATTCAAACAGTTTCATAAGAAATACCCTAACAAATCCTTTTAGGGTACTCGGAGTCCACCCTTATGGCAGCGGGTATCGTTACGAAACTTACCTTATCCACGCTCCAGCGCTGACTCCCCGATACTTCCGGGTGGCGGGTCACAAGACTTGTCAGTCGGGGCGGGTTTTTCAAACTTTAAATATACAAAGAACAGCGCTCTGTAGATTGAGAAATATCCAAATAGAAAAATTGTATCATAAGGAATTCAAAACTTCTATATTAAAAAGATAGGTCTCTATATCATAAGCACATTTAATCAGTACAATATAAATACAATAATCATACAAATCATATATAAATAAAGATAAATCACAATAAAAATATGCTATATAAGCTAGAATGTGCTGTATAGTGTAAAGAAAGGCTCCAGACTAAATTCCAGCACTGTATATTCAAATAAGATCAAACACAGTCCATCAAGAACCTGAATAGAGAAACAGTCTCCCGAGGAATCCAAGTGTAGCACTACTTAGGGAGAATAATGTCCTCATTTGAAATGTGTTTGTGCTTGAAAATAGATCTCACTGGAACAATGGTAAGAGAGACAATGTTCCTAAATAAAGTTAGTATCCAGCTTTAAAGTTTTCAGACCTTATTACTCCATTCCTCTCCTTAGCAAGACAACTGTGGGTAGTCCCAATGTATGAAAGGTAACAAACTTCTTAACGTGGTGGGTACTATTACGAAACTTACCTTATCCACGCTCCAGTGTTAACTTCTCCATGCCACACGCTGCACTTCCGGATGGCGGGTCACAAGACTCGTCTGTTGGCGTTGGTTTTTTTAAACTTGCCTTTCTATTTAATGCTGGCAATGACACTTGCACAGTGTCAGTGCAACTTATCTGCTGTGCTGCTGACTCTCTGAGCTGCTCGCTGTGTGTTGCTATATGCTGATCTCCTGTGTAGCGAACTCTGCCTGTTTGACCAAGTGCTGCTGGATATTTGTGTACCGAACTTTAATGTTACTCATATGAGTAACATAGAAGAATGGATATACATAAAACATGAAGGCATTCTTTTCAACAAGGGGCCGCATATGTGAATACCCATTGAGTAGAAAAAGAGTGCAAGTGTATGCAACATTTGTTTTTTTTACGCATATTGGTTGATGTGAATAACAGTGGTGTTCATAGTTACATACTGAGCTGCATATCTAAGTGGAGCGCCAAGCAGATTCTATAGTCCATTTGTATTAGTGTCAATTGAGATTGACACAGGTTTCTTTAGAATTGTAACAGTTATGAAGTACAGATTCTTGCATTATGTCCTGTGAGTCTGTACAGGATGATATAATTACAATTGTTAATAAAACGTTTGTTATGCAGAACTATTCTTTAAACGGTTTTAAGGAATGTTGGAATGTTTGGGAGGCATGTACCATGTATGTTTAATTTGAAACATGCAATGGAGAACTCATAATGTACTATAGCTTACCCCTCCTGCATCTGAATCCAAATGTCCTCAGCTGTTGGGTCTGTTCCTGGATAATGATCTGTTGACAGTTTCTTTCCATCCTTCTGTACCAACGTAATCAAGAGTCCTCGACCTCTCAACTGGTTGTTCTTAGTGAGGGCTGTAAGCTCCAGACATGTGGCGGGACCGTTTCCGTCCTGCATGCTCCTCACATAAGTGTCTATGTCTTCTGGACTGGGTTGTACTAGGAATGGAAGATGTGACCTTTTCTGGAACTCTCTCAGGTTCTGACTATTTGTGTAGCTGATTGAGAAGGTCTTCATTGGGATCTTTTTTAGCCATTGCTCTGCATTCTCCTTTAACTTCTGGGTACAATGTTTAGTGTAGGGATTTTCCCATGCTCTTTTTGTCAGGTTTATTAACTGATTAGTTAAGAAATCATTTATCTCATTGGATGCATGTTCAGATATAATTTTCTGAAGCTCCTGTCTCACCCTTATCACATCAGGGAACCTGCTCCTAGAATCCTCTGTGTAGCAGGAGCTGTCTGGTATGTTGCTGATAATAATGGGTATAACCTGGTCATTGATCAGAGACCTAGTGGGCACATGTTTAATAATGTCTGTGAGCTGTATTGCGCATTCTGCAATAGAGACACTTAGTTGAAAGCCCTTCACCAAAGCTCCAGACACTTTGGATTCTTCCAATATTTTCAGTAGGAACTGACTAGAATTCTCCATGATTGATATGACGTTTTGTAAGGTTTCATGAAGACTGAGCACTTCTGTGACTGCAAGACTGCATGCTTTACCTGTTATTTGCTTTAGGTGCTCCTTATTACTTAATAAAATCTCATAATTCCCAGGATTTTCAGCTTCCAGTGTGCTCTTTGGTACAGCTGTAGTTACAATGAACTTAATCAAAGTTCTCTCCAGATCTTTGTTCTCATTCACACAGCTGTTTATTTCCTCTTTGATTAACTTCTCTATTATTGCCTTTATTGCTGCTTCTGCTGCTTTGTCAATTCCATATGTAATTGCTTCTAGTGCTCCTTGCTTCACTAGTTCCTTTCCAGCATACTTTGCAGTCTTGATCATGGATTCTTTAGCTGTAGCATTCGTTGCAAGGCCTTTGATAGATTGTATCACTGCATCTTTATTAGCAGAAGAGGTTAGTGATGTCAAGCTGGTGGTGGCTGAAGACAAGACCATTCTTCCTGACTTTATTACATCCTGTGCTACAGAGGTAAAACTTCGAGTTCCATTCAGAAGATCTTTGGCGACACTGTATATTGTCTTTGCTGCTTTCTTTACAAGATTAAATCCAGCTGTCACTAGTGATAGTCCAATACTAATGGCCTTTGAGATTGCCCATTGTGCCCAATCAAAAGTCCCAGTTATCATGCCTTGTACTCCTGATATCATATCACTAACACCCTCTGAAATAAGACCCATTCCAAACTGACTGGCTGCCCCACAGGTTAAACCACAGATCAAGATTCCACCCAGAACCTGTAAGGCACCAAGTATACAACACAGCAGAGCAGCAATACAGAAAACGGGCTTCTGCTCTACTTCAAAGACAAATGACATCCCATAATCATAAAGCATGGACATTTCATCTGTGACTACCTTATTATTGTTGTCAGACAGACTAAGTACTGATACCTCTTTTGTTATGGCATCTTTATTTCTGTCCTGAAGATCCTTTAATTTTTCCAAGGACCTATCGATATAATTAACCCAAGATTGGAGCAAGCTCATCCGTGCTTGTATCTGTGATGCAAAATTGGTCTCATTGTTGTGTGGCTGAAAATTTGTGTTTCGGATCATGTTGCCAAATGTCTGAGTGTTACAAACTTCAGAGACATAAACGTTCATAGCTTGTTTGGATTCTTTCAGCAGGCTCATAGCCTCCTGCTTGTAATCACCTTTGCTCTGATTGATTGTAATAAAGGCACGATTATAAAGGGAGATAGCTCGGTACACAGAGTCAGTGCTTTCTGCTTTCATCCAGTAATCTAGGGCACCATAATCATTCTTGTTTTCATGAATGTGTAAGAAAGTGCGATCCATAGCAACCTTAATGAAGTCATAAACGTTTTCAGATCTACCCTGTAGGATGTTTTCTGATCTTTTTTTCAGGACATCTCTGAGATCAACCTCAAGGAGCTTTAAGTCTTTGTGACTATTAATGTCCTCTTCATGAAGTGTCAGCCATAGGGCCCAAGTCTCTTTTAATGCATTAAGGGCAGGTTGGTAATCTAGCTTCTTACTTTTGGTCCATGTTGAAAACCAATCTTTTACATTTCCAATGCAATAAATGTCTTCCTTTTCAGTAGGGGAATAATGTTTCTCAAACTCTGCAAGATGTTTACAGAAGAGGGTGAATAGCTCATGACGCATGTTCACCTCCAAGAGCTCATCATTCTCCATGTCTGCGATACGTTGCTTCTCATAATTTTCCCTCAGACATCTCATGATCTCTATTGGTTGGCCTTGGTATGAGGGAGACAAATCCTGTTTATGTAATATCATCTGCACCATGCCTGGGTTTCCTTTACGAGATGTGCGCCCTAATATTTGTTTTTCAACCCTCCTGTTGGCAGGGAAATGAGTGAGAATTACACTTAACCCTCCACTGTGGTTGACCTGGTCAGTGACCTTAAAGTCTGTTCCTCTCCCACCCAGGTTTGTAGCCAAGATAACTTCTCCTGAGTCAAAATTACCTCTCATTTCCACATTGTGCTTATCACTCCTGGTATACAGTGTAATATTATTTGAGCTGGAGACTGCTCCCAGGTCTACTAACTTCTTCTGAAGTTCTTCTGCTGTTTTCACATCCTCACAAATCACTAAAGCAGCTTGACCTTTGACCCACTCTTTTGGGCAAATTCTAAACTTCACACATTTACAAATCTCTGTGATCCACAAATCCCTCCATTCTACTTGCAGGGCCATTAACTCAACTTTCTTGGTGTAGCGGTGAGTGGGCATGACATAACAGGATGCTTTGTAATGTTTTTTAAGAAAGCCAACATCAGCCTCATCACCCAGTGTCCCTGACACCCCATAAACCCCTGAGCCACAAGCATATTTCTGGAAGAAGTGGAAGTTGGACAAGAAATTAGTTACATTGGATAAAGGGGATATGGATAATTGATGTTTCATCTGAAGGAACTGCTGCAGTCCATCTCCCCAGCGCTTGTTTTTTTCCAGAACGCCTGTGGATTTGAAGTCAATGGGAATTATGCAGTGATCCTCATGTGAACAGGCCTCATATCTGAAGTCAATCATGTATTCCCTGTCAATCTCCATCACTATGGCCTTGAGAGCATTCTCTGCAAAGACACAAAGCCGGTTCTGTGTGTATTCCTTCAGGTATCTTGGGAGAAGAATAACACTTTCATCTTGGTCATCTCCCACATCAGGGGGTTTATAGTTGTCAGAATATTTTGTTTTAGATGCTATGTCTTCAACTGTTGCATCAATTAGATCTTTTTCACTCATTAATAAACATGCTTGTCCATTTTCCATAAGTAGAATGCAGATGGTTTGACTTTCACCTAAAACAGAACTTGAGCCTAAAACATTGGCTTTCCCATTCTGCAGCTGATAAAACTTGAAATTGACAGAATCATTTAAGACTTTCCCAAATATGGTCAATAGATCTTTTTGCTGAGAAGGTCCAAATGTACAGATTAGTTTTTCAAACTTCTGATTCTCCAAATCCTTGTAGTTGGAATCAGTTTCTTCTGACTTTACTATCTGTAGGTCCTCTTCACTGATGAGACCAATCTCCACACCGCACTTTATAATATGCTTAGCACTAAAATGTTCAGATGTTCCTTGTCCCAACACAACATCTGTAGCCAGTTTATGGAAATACTGGATTCCAGTTGCCCAGAGAATGTCTCCTGTCTGTGACTCTTCAATTCTCTGGCACATACATACCTTTGCCCAGATTGCAGTCAGCAGCTGGTCTAAGTGTCTCATTCCAGTGGCTTCATGAGAGAGAAAAGTGACCTGAACCCCACTGTCCAAAGTCATATAGTCCACCTCATCTACTATAGCCACATCAAACTTGCGACTCCCGCGAGTTGTTTTTTTTTCAAAATCTTGTCTTAGAATGTCTGCAGCAAAGTTATCCACTGTCCCATATACAATTTGTGAATTATAAGCACTGTTTATGCGTCTGTCTCTATCCTGAGAATCAGTGCATTTATGTAAGTCTGGAGGAGGAACTACGCTACATGTCACATCAAACATTTCATACAATTTCTTCCACTCCTCTTGATCACGGCGAGCCAACACTGGGGAGCTGGTTATAGCATCCACAGTCTTTCCCCTGATGGCTTGTATTAGAGCAAAAAGTGCCACAATACAAGATTTTCCTTCTCCTGTGGCGATCTCCAGCATACAGCCTTCACAGTCTGGGGTCTTGGACAGGAGCAAAATCAGAAGAGAAGCAAGCTGGGTGGCTCTTGGGAAATAGCCTCTGCCTTTCTCTCCTGCATATTTTGGGGAGACAGTGGTGATATCCTCAACAGCAACTGATAAAGCAATTAAAATTTTCACTAGTTTTTCCAGGTTAGGATTGGCTAAGTCAATATCTCTGGTCTCTCTTATGCATTCTGCCTTTGTGCTTTCATCCAGATCTTTAAGTAGATAATGAGGAAGTTCATCAATAACTTTGTGTAGAACTTGTTCAAGAATATTCAGGATTCTTTCTGAATATCCAAGGTATCTCATCTCCTCTACAATTGATGTCACATCTTTATCTTTCTCCTTTTGCACTTCCTGCTCCAGATAACTCATAGGATCATCTTCTTGTAGTACAGACATTGCAATCTTCTGTCCTATATGGTAAGTTTGAACTTGCTGAAGGATTTTCTCCACTTCATCCTGAGAAACTACCTTCTTACCTACCTCAAGATAAAATTCCAATGCATTGGTTGGAGTCCAAATCCCACTGAATAATAGCTGACTCAGGTATTCCTGATTTGGCTTTGAAAACTGGTGGGCGATACTCTTGATAAGATTTCCAACTAAGGACTTGTTTTCTTGATAGAGTGTATTCATGATGCACATGATGTAATAAGTCTTATCATCTATTTCATCTATCTCTTTGATATTTTGCATTGATGACAGAACCTCTGGGGCAGAATCAGTTAGGGTGACATTCATCATTGCATCTAGAAGATTCATGTTTTCTGTAAGAGAGAGTTTCTCATAACCAAAAATGGTATCCATATTCTGCAGACACCACAGAGGTAACTTCTTTATCGTAGAGTATTCAGCCACCAGCCGATGCTGAAGAACCATGATCCGTTCTGCAATATTTCTAGATTTCATGATCTCATCCTCCTGAATACTGTAATCAGTCATGAGGTTATTCAGCTTCTCTTCAACATCCTTAATCTGGAAGAAATAAAATCACAGAGAAATATAATTTAAATGTACTCAATTAAAATGAAAGGACATGTATAAAGATGTCTTGCACTGTGCTCAGTTGAGTTGAGTGATTTAAAATGAGCCCCTAAATGTGGGATTATTACATATATAATTCCCTACTTGGAATGGCAAAATATTTGTGACCATTGGAAACCAATGTGTGGTTGGCAAGTATTTCACCCTGCCTCAGGACAGAAAGAAGATGGCCCCCTCTCCAAAATCTGTCAATCGGGGGAAATAGTTGCAAACAATGTGGCTCACTTTGAGTTGGGCCTATTTCTGATGTGCAGCATGAAGTGCATATCTTGCCCTAAATGCTTGAGAAACCTACATTGTGATTTTGAGATGTCAGGATGAGGCTCTAGCAGGACCTGCACTGCTAAAAGAGTCAAGGAAGGAAGCTGTCACAATAGTTGTGTAATGAGAATGGAGAACGTGAAAGAGAGATATCAGACAGGTCTGGCTAGTGAGCATGTCACTGAAAGACTGAAAGGACCACATAAAAAAGGATCTTAAGCGCATCCTGTAACGAGCAGTAGAAAAGAATGAATATTATTCTGTTCATTCCCACAATCTCCACAAACCTCATTGGTTTGGATGGCAAGAGCATCATCCTCGACGTGGTAGCTTAGGATGTGGGAGCGCTCCTGGGCTTGTATTCCTCGTCCTCTCTTTGCCTGGAGTCTCTCATTAGTTTGGGAGAGTTTCTTTTCAAGGGCCTCTCTTTCCATCCTGATCTCCTCCTCAATTCTTCTCTCACGCTCAAGACGCTCTTCTCTCCTCCTTTGTTCCTGCTGTTTCTGCCTCCGCAATCTCTCCCTTTCCATACGCTGCCTGTCCTCCTCCTGTTTGCCTTTAATGAGAGATGTGATGTGAGCAATAAATGTTTCGGTGTCAAACTAACCTGTGACTTATTCCGAAGAGTATTATTTTTACTTACAGTGCTTTACAATGAGGACACAGTGACAACACATATGAGTAGAGAGGGGATCTGTTTCTCAGATCTTATAATCTGGTGGGAATTGAAATAAATGGAATAACTATGACTCTATGAGTCACATTTACAGTTAGGATCAAAGCAAAAAAGGTGCAACATGGCTCCTGGGCAAACCATGTTGTAATGTAAGGGCACTAACTGATGTAGCTCACAAATACTTTATATTTATACTGTAAATCAGAGTTTAACTAGGATGCAGCCACTCCTAAATATAAATCTGTCCACACATTACTACCCCTACTCCCCCCTGAAGTGCACATTTTACTTCTCCACTGCCAGCAACTTCAACTTTCCAATCCAGAGGGTAATAGAGAACCCATTAAGGGCTTGAAAATGGGGGATTGCTACTTGAAAATTGCATTTTCAGTAGTGCATGTACGCTGGTTCCCAACTCAAACTCCTGGTGCACCTCGGCCAGACACATGCAGCTACACGGGGACAAATATTACAATCACTGCTCATGTGGCAGACAACCCAAAGTCATAATTCAATTATTACATATGTGTCACAATAAACATTAAAAGCCGCTTATTATATAGGTCTTGTAAATATATTCACAACAGTCAGACATTCTAATGATCAGGAAGGATGTTTATTAATACTGTGATACAAAAGACAAAATAATGACATTTCTTACCATAGTTGGGACAGGTAGGGCGACCTCCCCCTTTGTTTGACGACAATTCAATATATGACTGGTCATGGCCGCACACACGTATGTAAAATGTGTAACCGTATATAGCATTGTAACCACGATGTACATGTGGACGGTGGCGGCAGTCTTGTCTGTCTATATTACGCCCATGTTTCAGATATATGTGGCAGTAGATCGCCGGCTGGCTCCTCTCAATCTCACATCCAGGGTTGATTGTTCCATATTCCTTTAATTGAAAGAAATGTGACAGAGCTCTCAAAAACACAGACAGGTATAATAAGGACATAGGCAGAAATTGATGCACAGAAGTGTAACTACAAATATGAGTAAAACAAGTTGTATGGGGTGAAGTATACTGAGGTTACACACAGGATAGTGTTATGGGAGTACGGTCTAATGAGGTTATACAATGAACTGATTGTAAGGTATGAGATGTGTTGAGGTCACGCATAGGTTTGGTTGTGTAGTGGTGAGGTGCTATGTGATTATACATTGGATTGGGTATATGAGCATGAGGGTGTATTTAATTATGTGTATGGGGTGTATTGTATTGAGGTGCCTCTGTTTGCTTAAGAAATTTATTGCTATTTCTGTAGTGTGAAACTAGTGGGGGTTAACGCCAAACACTGATCACATGATTATTTTACCCTATTCAATCTATCATATGCTGATTAGCCTTATTAGGCTGTTTAGTGTTAGCTTGTCTGACTAGAGTGGGTTTATTTTATGTGCACGTGCAGATTTAAAAAACATAATATGAGTTACACAAGAGGTGAACAGGAGGGGAACACTAACTGGAAACACAACTACAGGAGGATAACATTAAACAGTCTCCTCTGCTGCCCAGGATCCTCTCTTTATCATATCCATTCATTCATCTCACACTGACCCTCTGTTTCTGTCCTGAATGCCTCCCACGTCCACAGACATCCACGATTCATGACTTAATTCAACCTCTATTACTGCGCTGTTTTGCCTCTTACTGTATTGCTTTGCTATAGCCAGGTTAAGGGTTCAGGTCACCCTAGGATATTACACTCACTTTCCATACCAGGCTAATATATGGCAGTTAAAAATGAACTCATCCTTAATTTAAAATCTGCTCCCCCCCCCCCCCCCCCCCCACCCACCACCTATGTTTATTTTCCCTGTTATTCGAAACACAGCTCCATGTGGACCACAGCAATCTTTGGCACTCATTTCCTTCTCATTAAAATCAGATCAGGGGCTATATGCCTACACCTGTCATCATTCTTGTCTCTCCTACTCGTATAACCTCAAACGCCTGCCCAAGAATGACTCATTATCTTCAGCCATTACCATGGATATATAATAAGGTTACAAATTTCCTACATTTTTACTTCTACATTTTACTTTGGAGAACATCTATTCTCTTATTTTTTTAAAATCAATTGCAGTTTATACATTTCCTTGTCACATTTTTCCACTCCAAAAAATATTGCACCTCCAAAAGTCTTGCGCCCTAGGCTGCAACGTAGCAGCCTATTGGATCATCAGGCCCTGACTATAGCCTCTGCATTGCTCTACTATAGCAGTACTGTGCAATAGGTTTCACGTGCATCACTGCTGTTTCATCTTCATTGTTTTGCTCTTCCATAACATTTGAGTGAAATATTATTGCATTTTTATTATTATATTATTGCATTGCTGCTTTTTTTCTGATTGTTTTTTCATTGCCACAATCTGCTCTACCTTAACTTAGCTGTGCCTCAGTATCGCTCTGCTGTATTGCTTCTTAGTTATCTGTCGCACCTTACTGTGTTTTACTCACCTATGCCTTATTAATTAATTATTTATTAGTTTTAACTAGGGATGAGCGCACTCGGATTTATGAAATCCGAGCCCACCCGAACGTTGCCGATCCGAGTCGGATCCGAGACAGATCCGGGTATTGGCGCCAAATTCAAATCTGAAACTGAGGCTCTGACTCATAATCCCGTTGTCGGATCTCGCGATACTCGGATCCTATAAATTCCCCGCTAGTCGCCGCCATCTTCACTCGGGCATTGATCAGGGTAGAGGGAGGGTGTGTTAGGTGGTCCTCTGTCCTGGTAGATCTCGTGCTGTGCTGTTTAGTTCTGTGCTGTGCTGTGCTGTGCTGTGCTGTGCTGTGTTCTGCAGTATCAGTCCAGTGGTGCTGTGTGCTGTGCTCTGTCCTTCTGAGGTCAGTGGTGCTGCTGGGTCCAGTGCTGTGTCCTGTTCAGTCCAGTGGTGCTGTGTCCTGTGCTCTGTGCTTCTAAGGGCATAGTTATTTCCCCAATATTCCCCTGTGTTTAAAAAAATAAAAAAAAGTTATTTAAAAAAATACCAAAAACTAATTTAATTTTTTTTAATTACCACAAAATTTGCACAACCAATCCTGCAGTATAAGCCCATTGGTACTGCAATATTACCAAGTTCACACATTCAGCAGTAAAAGTCCAGTGGTACTGCAATATTACAAAGTTTACACATTCTGCAGTATCAGTCCAGTGGTGCTGTGTCCTGTGCTCTGTCCTGCTGAGTTCCGTAGTGCTGCTGGGTCCTGTGCCGTGTCCTGTTCAGTCCAGTGGTGCTGTGTCCTGTGCTCTGTGCTTCTAAGGGCATAGTTATTTCCCCATTATTCCCAAGTTTTTAAAAAATAAAAAAAAAGTAAAAAAAAAATTACAATTAAAAATTAAAAAAAATATATATATAATTATAACCAAATTTGCAAAACCAATCCAGCAGTATAAGTCCATTGGTACTGCAATATTACAAAGTTCACACATTCTGCAGTATCAGTCCAGTGGTGCTGTGTCCTGTGCTCTGTCCTGCTGAGTTCCGTAGTGCTGCTGGGTCCTGTGCCGTGTCCTGTTCAGTCCAGTGGTGCTGTGTCCTGTGCTCTGTGCTTCTAAGGGCATAGTTATTTCCCCATTATTCCCAAGTTTTTAAAAAATAAAAAAAAAGTAAAAAAAAATAAAAAATTTAAAATAAAAAAAAAATATATAATATATATAACCAAATTTGCAAAACCAATCCAGCAGTATAAGTCCATTGGTACTGCAATATTACAAAGTTCACACATTCTGCAGTATCAGTCCAGTGGTGCTGTGTCCTGTGCTCTGTCCTGCTGAGTTCCGTAGTGCTGCTGGGTCCTGTGCCGTGTCCTGTTCAGTCCAGTGGTGCTGTGTCCTGTGCTCTGTGCTTCTAAGGGCATAGTTATTTCCCCATTATTCCCAAGTTTTTAAAAAATAAAAAAAAAGTAAAAAAAAATAAAAAATTTAAAAAAAAAAAAATATATAATAATTATAACCAAATTTGCAAAACCAATACAGCAGTATAAGTCCATTGGTACTGCAATATTACCAAGTTCACACATTCTGCAGTATCTTGTGCTACATATAATGGAGACCAAAAATTTGGAGGATAAAGTAGGGAAAGATCAAGACCCACTTCCTCCTAATGCTGAAGCTGCTGCCACTAGTCATGACATAGACGATGAAATGCCATCAACGTCGTCTTCCAAGCCCGATGCCCAATCTCGTAGTACCGGGCATGTAAAATCCAAAAAGCCCAAGTTAAGAAAAAGTAGCAAAAAGAGAAACTTAAAATCATCTGAGGAGAAACGTAAAGTTGCCAATATGCCATTTACGACACGGAGTGGCAAGGAACGGCTTAGGCCCTGGCCCGTGTTCATGACTAGTGGTTCAGCTTCACCCACGGATCTTAGCCCTCCTCCTCCTCCCCCCCTACAAAAAATTGAAGAGAGTTATGCTGTCAGCAACAAAACAGCAAACAACTCTGCCTTCTAAAGAGAAATTATCACAAATCCACAAGGCGAGTCCAAGGATGTTGGTGGTTGTCAAGCCTGACCTTCCCATCACTGTACGGGAAGAGGTGGCTCGGGAGGAGGCTATTGATGATGTAGCTGGCGCTGTGGAGGAACTTGATGATGAGGATGGTGATGTGGTTATTGTAAATGAGGCACCAGGGGGGGAAACAGCTGATACCCATGGGATGAAAAAGCCCATCGTCATGCCTGGTCAGAAGACCAAAAAATGCACCTCTTCGGTCTGGAGTTATTTTTATCCAAATCCAGACAACCAATGTATGGCCATATGTAGCTTATGTAAAGCTCAAATAAGCAGGGGTAAGGATCTTGCCCACCTAGGAACATCCTCCCTTATACGTCACCTGAATAACCTTCATAGTTCAGTGGTTAGTTCAGGAACTGGGGCTAGGACCCTCATCGGTACAGGGACACCTAAATCCCGTGGTCCAGTTGGATACACACCAGCAACACCCTCCTCGTCAACTTCCTCCACAATCTCCATCAGATTCAGTCCTGCAGCCCAAGTCAGCAGCCAGACTGAGTCCTCCTCAATACGGGATTCATCCGAGGAATCCTGCAGCGGTACGCCTACTACTGCCACTGCTGCTGTTGCTGCTGTTAGTCGGTCATCTTCCCAGAGGGGAAGTCGTAAGACCGCTAAGTCTTTCACAAAACAATTGACCGTCCAACAGTCGTTTGCCATGACCACAAAATACGATAGTAGTCACCCTATTGCAAAGCGTATAACTGCGGCTGTAACTGCAATGTTGGTGTTAGACGTGCGCCCGGTGTCCGCCATCAGTGGAGTGGGATTTAGAGGGTTGATGGAGGTATTGTGTCCCCGGTACCAAATCCCGTCGAGATTCCACTTCACTAGGCAGGCGATACCAAAAATGTACAGAGAAGTACGATCAAGTGTCCTCAGTGCTCTAAAAAATGCGGTTGTACCCACTGTCCACTTAACCACGGACATGTGGACAAGTGGTTCTGGGCAAACGAAGGACTATATGACTGTGACAGCCCACTGGGTAGATGCATCCCCTTCCACAGCAACAGCTGCATCAGTAGCAGCAACTACAAAATGGCGGCTCGTGCAAAGGCAGGCAACATTGTGTATTACAGGCTTTAATAAGAGGCACAACGCTGACAACATATTAGAGAAAATGAGGGAAATTATCTCCCAGTGGCTTACCCCACTTAGACTCTCATGGGGATTTGTGGTGTCAGACAATGCCAGTAACATTGTGCGGGCATTAAATATGGGCAATTTCCAGCACGTCCCATGTTTTGCCCACACCATTAATTTGGTGGTGCAGCATTACCTCAAGAGTGACAGGGGTGTGCAGGAGATGCTTGCGGTGGCGCGCAAAATTGCTGGACACTTTCGGCATTCAGCCAGTGCCTACTGCAGACTAGAGGCACATCAAAAAAGCATGAACCTGCCCTGCCATCACCTCAAACAAGAGGTTGTGACGCGCTGGAACTCCACCCTCTATATGCTGCAGAGGATGGAGGAGCAGCAAAAGGCCATTCAGGCCTACACAGCCACCTACGACATAGGCAAAGGAGTGGGGATGCGCCTCAGTCAAGCGCAGTGGAGACTGATTTCCGTGTTGTGCAAGGTTCTGCAGCCATTTGAACTTGCCACACGAGAAGTCAGTTCCGACACTGCCAGCTTGAGTCAGGTCATTCCCCTGATCAGGCTGTTGCAGAAGCAGCTGGAGAAAGTGAGGGAGGAGCTGGTAAGCCATTGCGATTACACCAAGCATGTAGCTCTTGTGGATGTAGCCCTTCGTACGCTTTGCCAGGATCCGAGGGTGGTCACTCTTTTAAAGTCAGAGGAATACATTCTGGCCACCGTGCTCGATCCTCGGTTTAAAGCATATGTTGTGTCTCTGTTTCCGGCGGACACAAGTCTACAGCGGTGCAAAGACCTGCTGGTCAGGAGATTGTCCTCTGAAGAGGACCGTGACATGCCAACAGCTCCACCCTCATTTTCTTCCACATCTATGGCTGCGAGGAAAAAGCTCAGTTTTCCCAAAAGAGGCACTGGCGGGGATGCTGATAACATCTGGTCCGGACTGAAGGACCTGCCAACCATTGCAGACATGTCTACTGTCGCTGCATTGGATGCTGTCACAATAGAAAAAATTGTGGATGATTACTTTGCTGACACCATCCAATTAGACATGTCAGACAGTCCATATTGTTACTGGCAGGAAAAAAAGGCAGTTTGGAAGCCCCTGTACAAACTGGCTCTATTTTACCTGAGTTGACCCCCCTCCAGTGTGTACTCGGAAAGAGTTTTTAGTGCAGCGGGGAACCTGGTCAGTGAGCGGCGAAGGAGGTTGCTTCCTCACAACGTTGAAAAAATGATGTTTATAAAAATGAATAATCAATTCCTCAATGAAGTACAGCACTGCCCTCCAGATACTACAGAGGGACCTGTGGTTGTGGAGTCCAGCGGGGACGAATTGATAATGTGTGATGAGGAGGAAGTACACACTGTAGGGGGAGAGGAATCAGAGGTTGAGGATGAGGACGACATCTTGCCTCAGTAGAGCCTGTTTAGTCTGTACAGGGAGAGATGAATAGCTTTTTTGGTGTGGGGGCCCAAACAAACCAATCATTTCAGCCAAAGTTGTTTGGTAGGCCCTGTCGCTGAAATGATTGGTTTGTTAAAGTGTGCATGTCCTATTTCAACAACATAAGGGTGGGTGTGAGGGCCCAAGGACAATTCCATCTTGGACCTTTTTTTTTTGCATTATATGACCAATCAACAGTCGTTTGCCATGTTCAAAAAGTAAAACCAAATTTAAAAAAATTCAAGAAATTAAACCAAAAGTAAAATGCTGTGTCATAATTTAAAACAAGAGGTATTGACGTGCTCTAAAACTACTGTATTGTTGTTTATATTTTATAAACACTACACTTGAAAGCTTGAGTCTTTCAATAAAAAAGTAACTGTCCATTGCACGAATATTTGCAACAGGGACAATTTTAGGGTTAAGAAAGTCAACTAATAACACTTCGACGCTGTCTGTCTTTATAAACACTACACTTGGAAGTTGGAGGAGGTATTGTGGCCCCGGCACCAAATTTACTACCGGGGCCACTCCACTGTGCAGTCCATATTTAGGTGTATCAGATATTAAACAACGGTGACAGTTGATGCCCAATTTTTTAATTATATTGTGGCCTCGGTACCAAATTGTGTACCGGGGCCACCACACTACGCAGTCCAGATACTTGTTTGGTGGAATTCAGACCAGTTGAGGGTTTTATTATTATATTGTGGGGACCACTCTATCTATACCACACTACAACTCTATACCACTCTATTTCATACTTTAATTCTATTTAATACTTTAATTCTATTTCATACTTTAATTCTATTTAATACTTTAATTCTATTTCATACTTTAATTCTATTTAATACTTTAATTCTATTACTAATTACCATAAAGAGGAACTGCCGCTTCTATTTAATACTTTAATTCTATTAGTAGTTACCATAAAGAGGAACAAAATAAACCAATTTTACCAAAAGTATAATATGACTTAGACTTACAAACACTACACTTGAAAGATGGTGCCTTTAAATGAAAAAGTCAGTCTTCATTGCACGACTATGTGCAACAGGGACAGTTTTTGGGTTTACAAAGTCAACCAATAACACTTCGACCCTGTCTGTCTTTAACATACTTGATGGGATCTCAATGACGAATTGTCTGTACCATGTTTGGAGGAGGTATTGTGGCCCCGGTATCAAATTGGGTACCGGGGCCACCCCACTATGCAGTCCAGATACTTGTTTGGTGGAATTCTGACACGTGGAGGGTTTTTTAATTATATTGTGGCCTCGGTACCAAATTGTGTACCGGGGCCACCACACTACGCAGTCCAGATACTTGTTTGGTGGAATTCAGACCAGTTGAGGGTTTTATTATTATATTGTGGGGACCACTCTATCTATACCACACTACAACTCTATACCACTCTATTTCATACTTTAATTCTATTTAATACTTTAATTCTATTTCATACTTTAATTCTATTTAATACTTTAATTCTATTTCATACTTTAATTCTATTTAATACTTTAATTCTATTACTAATTACCATAAAGAGGAACTGCCGCTTCTATTTAATACTTTAATTCTATTAGTAGTTACCATAAAGAGGAACAAAATAAACCAATTTTACCAAAAGTATAATATGACTTAGACTTACAAACACTACACTTGAAAGATGGTGCCTTTAAATGAAAAAGTCAGTCTTCATTGCACGACTATGTGCAACAGGGACAGTTTTTGGGTTTACAAAGTCAACCAATAACACTTCGACCCTGTCTGTCTTTAACATACTTGATGGTATCTCAATGACGAATTGTCTGTACCATGTTTGGAGGAGGTATTGTGGCCCCGGTACCAAATTGGGTACCGGGGCCACTCCACTATGCAGTCCAGATAGAGGTGTATCAGATATTAAACAACGTTGACTGTTGATGCCCAATTTTTTAATTATATTGTGGCCTCGGTACCAAATTGTGTACTGGGGCCACCACACTACGCAGTCCATACCCTTTTTTGGTGGAATTTTGACACGTGGAGGGTTTTTTAATTATATTGTGGCCTCGGTACCAAATTGTGTACCGGGGCCACCACACTACGCAGTCAAGATAGATAGATGCGTATCATAGATAAAGTACATTCAGTGGTGTGGGGCAAATTGAAAAATATTCAAAATGCACTGACATTATCAAAAACAAGAGGTTGTCACACGCTAAAACTCCAACATGTATATGATGGAGAGGATGGAGGAGCAGCCGTATGTGTAGTGTAATGCAGACCTGTTGAAGGTTTTTTATATATTTTATTGTGGTGCCCAGTGCCCACTCCTCTAGGCAGTCCAGGTACATTTATTGGTGCGAATCATAAAAGTTCAGGGTTTTTAATATATATTGTGGTGACCCACTCCTCTACGCAGTCCAGGTACATTTATTGGTGCGATTCATAAAAGTTCAGGGTTTTTAATATATTGTGGTGACCCACTCCTCTACGCAGTCCAGGTACATTTATTGGTGCGATTCATAAAAGTTCAGGGTTTTTAAGATATTGTGGTGACCCACTCCTCTACGCAGTCCAGGTACATTTATTGGTGCGATTCATAAAAGTTCAGGGTTTTTAATATATTGTGGTGACCCACTCCTCTACGCAGTCCAGGTACATTTATTGGTGCGATTCATAAAAGTTCAGGGTTTTTAAGATATTGTGGTGACCCACTCCTCTACGCAGTCCAGGTACATTTATTGGTGCGAATCATAAAAGTTCAGGGTTTTTAATATATCTTGTGGTGACCCACTCCTCTACGCAGTCCAGGTACATTTATTGGTGCGATTCATAAAAGTTCAGGGTTTTTAATATATCTTGTGGTGACCCACTCCTCTACGCAGTCCAGGTACATTTATTGGTGCGATTCATAAAAGTTCAGGGTTTTTAATATATTGTGGTGACCCACTCCTCTACGCAGTCCAGGTACATTTATTGGTGCGATTCATAAAAGTTCAGGGTTTTTAAGATATTGTGGTGACTCACTCCTCTACGCAGTCCATGTACATTTATTGGTGCGAATCATAAAAGTTCAGGGTTTTTAATATATCTTGTGGTGACCCACTCCTCTACGCAGTCCAGGTACATTTATTGGTGCGATTCATAAAAGTTCAGGGTTTTTAAGATATTGTGGTGACTCACTCCTCTACGCAGTCCAGGTACATTTATTGGTGCGAATCATAAAAGTTCAGGGTTTTTAATATATCTTGTGGTGACCCACTCCTCTACGCAGTCCAGGTACATTTATTGGTGCGATTCATAAAAGTTCAGGGTTTTTAATATATTGTGGTGACCCACTCCTCTACGCAGTCCAGGTACATTTATTGGTGCGAATCATAAAAGTTCAGGGTTTTTAATATATATTGTGGTGACCCACTCCTCTACGCAGTCCAGGTACATTTATTGGTGCGATTCATAAAAGTTCAGGGTTTTTAAGATATTGTGGTGACCCACTCCTCTACGCAGTCCAGGTACATTTATTGGTGCGATTCATAAAAGTTCAGGGTTTTTAATATATCTTGTGGTGACCCACTCCTCTACGCAGTCCAGGTACATTTATTGGTGCGATTCATAAAAGTTCAGGGTTTTTAAGATATTGTGGTGACCCACTCCTCTACGCAGTCCAGGTACATTTATTGGTGCGAATCATAAAAGTTCAGGGTTTTTAATATATCTTGTGGTGACCCACTCCTCTACGCAGTCCAGGTACATTTATTGGTGCGATTCATAAAAGTTCAGGGTTTTTAATATATTGTGGTGACCCACTCCTCTACGCAGTCCAGGTACATTTATTGGTGCGAATCATAAAAGTTCAGGGTTTTTAATATATATTGTGGTGACCCACTCCTCTACGCAGTCCAGGTACATTTATTGGTGCGATTCATAAAAGTTCAGGGTTTTTAAGATATTGTGGTGACCCACTCCTCTACGCAGTCCAGGTACATTTATTGGTGCGATTCATAAAAGTTCAGGGTTTTTAAGATATTGTGGTGACCCACTCCTCTACGCAGTCCAGGTACATTTATTGGTGTGATTCATAAAAGTTCAGGGTTTTTAATATATATTGTGGTGACCCACTCCTCTACGCAGTCCAGGTACATTTATTGGTGCGATTCATAAAAGTTCAGGGTTTTTAATATATTGTGGTGACCCACTCCTCTACGCAGTCCAGGTACATTTATTGGTGCGAATCATAAAAGTTCAGGGTTTTTAATATATATTGTGGTGACCCACTCCTCTACGCAGTCCAGGTACATTTATTGGTGCGATTCATAAAAGTTCAGGGTTTTTAATATATCTTGTGGTGACCCACTCCTCTACGCAGTCCAGGTACATTTATTGGTGCGATTCATAAAAGTTCAGGGTTTTTAAGATATTGTGGTGACCCACTCCTCTACGCAGTCCAGGTACATTTATTGGTGTGATTCATAAAAGTTCAGGGTTTTTAATATATATTGTGGTGACCCACTCCTCTACGCAGTCCAGGTACATTTATTGGTGCGATTCATAAAAGTTCAGGGTTTTTAATATATTGTGGTGACCCACTCCTCTACGCAGTCCAGGTACATTTATTGGTGCGAATCATAAAAGTTCAGGGTTTTTAATATATATTGTGGTGACCCACTCCTCTACGCAGTCCAGGTACATTTATTGGTGCGATTCATAAAAGTTCAGGGTTTTTAATATATATTGTGGTGACCCACTCCTCTACGCAGTCCAGAAAGATACCTTGTTGCAACGTTTTGGACTAATAACTATATTGTGAGGTGTTCAGAATACACTGTAAATTAGTGGAAATGCTTGTTATTGAATGTTATTGAGGTTAATAATAGCCTAGGAGTGAAAATAAGCCCAAAAACTTGATTTTTAAACTTTTTATGTTTTTTTCAAAAAAAATCCGAATCCAAAACCTTAAATCCGAACCGAGACCTTTCGTCAAGTGTTTTGCGAGACAAATCCGAACCCCAAAAATAACGAAAATCCGGATCCAAAACACAAAACACGAGACCTCAAAAGTCGCCGGTGCACATCCCTAGTTTTAACTCCTTTCCACTTCCTTGCTGAACCTATTACCTATTTTCTACCATTTTTTTCTCCTGAAACCTATCCCTTCTCTCCTTCTATTTCCCTTATGTTTCATCATACGTACCTCACCTCTAATCCCTCATTGCCATTCTTTCTCGGTCATACTCAGGTTTATCTCTAGGCGTATCATGCTTTGCTCCTCTCTTCCTTATATCCTATCACTCTATCCATCAGCTCTCCTTGTCCAACTCTCCTCCTCACCCCCCTTCCCTTCCTCCCTTCCCTTTGTCCTACATCTCCTGCTGTCTCTCCTCTCTCCTCTCCTTTGCTCCTACTCTTCCTTACTGCTCTCTCACTCATCTTCCCACATAGCCCCCTCCCCCATTATCCCTCCTCACTGCTCATGTGTCTGCTACCCTCTATTCCTACCTATCCCCTCACTCATTCCTTAGCCTCTCCTGCTTCTCTTACACCAGCAATTCTCCTCCTCTCTCTCCTACCTTTCTCTGAAAACCATCTTCTCTCTTTTAGCATCTCCGCACCCCTTTCATCTCCCCCCTCCACTAAAGTTACTCTCACCAGAGGCAACCTGAGCACCATTGATTCTTTCACATTCTGCTCCTCTCTGGCTGCAATCTCTTCACCACCATTTCTTGCCCAATCAGACTTTCTCCTACAATGTTCAACTCTTCTTCCCTCACCTCCTCTCCCTCCATATCTTGCTATCTGCTTTTGACTTTGCTACCAACTTCACCTCCAAAATTGAGTCCATACATCAGGTCATCTCCTCCCATCAGTCCCAGTCTCCATCTTACTAAAAGAATTGTCCATTGACCCTGCCTCTCTCCCTAATTACCACCCCATCACACTTTTTCCTTTTGCCTCCAAATATCTCAAATGGGACAACCATCTCACCTATCACCCACCTTTCTCACATCTCACTCCATCCTTGACCAACTACAATCTGGATTTTGATCCCTCCACTCGAAACTGCCCTCACTAAATTCACTAACAATTTTTTCTCTGCTAAATCTACAGAACACTTCTCCTTTCTCATCCTTCTCTGCTTCTCTACTGCCTTCAATACCACTGACCACCCCTTCTATAGTGCAGGGGTCATTAGAAGGATACCAGTATTGTGTAGGGGTCATTAAAATGCTGTCACTATAGTGCAGGGCATCACTAGAAGGCTCTCTGTATTGTGCAGGAGCCACTAGAAGGTTCTCTGTATTGTGAAGGCGTCATTTGAAGATACTCTGTATTGTGCAGGTGCTACTACAAAGCTCTTTGTATTGTGCAGGTGCTACTAGCAGGGTCTCTGTATGGTTTAGTTGGCAATCAGGATATTTTTCATGATATATTTTGTTATTTTGATTAATTTCTTAATATCGTTATCATGGGGAATTTATGTTATCGTCCAAATCTATCAGGATGTATGTCTCTACCTTTAAAGAGGGAGCTGGATGCATCTAACAGGAAGCACGCAACATTGCCAGTGTATTTTAAGAGGATGGTTTTGGATGGAAACCTATCACTGTCTAAAGTATAGCCATGCCCCTTACAAGATGGCGGCACAAACATCAAGTCGCATACTTTGTAAAGTGAGATTTATTGATGTTTTTGGTAGAATTTGGTCTATGGGGTTATAGGTTGTACGTAGAATGGCGTGAATTGGGTAATGTGTATTGAGGTTATAATATTGGGCCTGATTCATCAAGGCATGTATCTGCCGATTTTGAGCGCATCGTAGTAAAATCAATCTGCACATACCTGGAACCATGACATATGCCAGTAAATGCAGATACAGTATGTCTGCTCCAGCCTCGAGCACAAAGGACACTTACTACAGCCTACAATTTTGGGAGTGAACAGGGCGGGAAAAGGCCGTTTTGCCGTCATCAATGTACAGTAGCGGCGTGTCAAACTCAAGCACACTCAAGCTCTGGGCATCGCAAAGTTATTTGTTTTTCTGCCGTATTTCTTGCTTCAGCTACAGGTCTAGTCTAAGTTCTGATCAGAAGTGATGCCTGCAAACAGGAGCAACTGTAAGTATCTATTTTATATTCAATAGACATTAAGAACATTCCGATAAAGGTAATTCAATTTTATTTTTATTTTTTTTTACTGTTTTATCATTATTGCCTTTAGTACTAACTGGTGACATTAATTGTATTTTTTTTTCCTGAGAGTTCATTTGCAAATTTATAATCCAAATAGGCTTTGGACGTATCCTGCATTGTTTTGTGTAGGAGAGCACAGCAGACCTACACGTGTATTTATCAGCGCACGTATCTTCAGATCCATTCCTTGATGAATTTGTTAGTACGCAGAACCGATTTATGTGCGTTTTACGTGTCTCGCTCAGTATGCGTGCTGAATATGGCCCATTAAGAGGTGTATGAAGTGAGGTGTGTTGATGTTATAAATAGAATTTGGTGTATGAGATGATAAATGCTGAGGTTACACACCACATGCAGTATTGGTTATTTGAGGTTAGAAGTGTGGAGATTATATACAGTACAACAGGATCCTTATATGAATCGTCATGATGAACTTACCTGTATAGTATTCAGGTTTACTTGATACGAAATACAAAATGTGAAAGGATACGGTGTCTCATTTTTCACTCTGGTTAGTACCATTGTTGAAGTTTTCTCAGCTGATAGAACGTTTTCCAATGGCAGGCCCAATGTTGTCCTGATAAATTATTATTTAGTGACTGGATATCTTACTCTGTAAGAGACTCAATGTTTCTACCTTCTGATTGCAGCTTTAACCTAGAATAGATCAAAATATTTACAGGTCATCTCAAAGAAAGAAACACAGAAAGAAAAAGAGGTCTCATTTGAATTTGCAAAAGGCTTCATCACAATTAAAAAAAAAAAAATTAATTTTAAGATGTATCAAAGACATCTCGTTGGAGTACAGCTTTTCTGACCCACCCATATATGTAACATACCGAGCTGCCCCCCTTCACTGCAACGACCTCCCTCGCTCCATCCGTCTATCACCCAATCTGCGCTCCTTCAAGCGGGCACTTAAAACTCACCTGTTCCTTAAGGCCTACCAACCATCCACTTAACCTCTCACCTATTCTGTTTCTCACTGGCTCCTTTTTCTCTCCCCTTTGCTTCACTGGCTCCCTCTTGTGCCTGATTTTGTTTACCCTCCATTAGGATGTAAGCTCGTATGAGCAGGGCCCCTCTCCCCTCCTGTCTCCAGACCTGTTCTTCCGCTCCGTCTTTACAGTATTTGGCTGCCTGGAGTTTCTGAAGTTCTGGTTCTTTGTGTTTATTGTTCTGTATTGTTTTACCCTGTATAGTCTACTGTTTGTACCATGTACGGCGCTGCGGATACCTTGTGGCGCCTAACAAATAAACGATAATAATAATACATTTAACAGTACAGTTTTTTAGGAAAACTTATTTTATAAACATAAAAATAATAAAATTAAGACAAGTACGTACCCAATAACATGCAATCATACACCAACATGTCTAAGCAGTTGTGTTAACTAAGGTAATTACCATTTGACTCAAATGCCCATTGTTATGAGGTGTGGCTTAGAGCTGGATTGTTAGTAATGAAATCAGAACAATGTCTGAGTGACTGTTAGCTAGCTGGCAGCCCAAGTTAATTAGCTAGGTGAACAGATAATCTGGGAGGCAATTAGGTTAGAAATTCTAGATGACGTGCAACATGTCTCCACAGTACTATGCTGGCTTCCGATAGCATTGGGA
The DNA here is from genome assembly GCA_036250195.1 of Mixophyes australis. Taxonomy (NCBI): domain Eukaryota; kingdom Metazoa; phylum Chordata; class Amphibia; order Anura; family Limnodynastidae; genus Mixophyes; species Mixophyes australis. The sequence goes on along the minus strand of JAVHZZ010000002.1, from coordinate 12,447,311 downwards.
AATGTATTGATATGTATAAATACAAATGTTCTTGTATCAAAATGTATCTCAGACTACATGTTTCACGCAAGTGTAAAGTGTCATGATATTTCTTGATGTAATATAATGACCCTTTGTTTATTGCAGGCAGATCTCCATAGAGTTTGCAGAGTCACAATCTTTATAGCAGATGGTTATGACAGATGAAGAGCACAGATCTGAAGGTAACTCATGTAAAATCGTGTAGGTGTGTACGCATGAATCGGCTGCTGATCGGGACTTTTAATTGTTGGTAAAATTGTTAAATATATCGCATTGGGAGAAATTTTCTTTAGTGTGTACCCAGATTTATAGTTAAATAATTTAAATGTCCACCGATAGACCTCTGCTGAAAAAGGGGGAAGGGATTGGGACATCGTGACCCTACTCCCTGGGTAGACATTTAGGTATGTAAGAAGAGCAGTTTTTCAACAGATTCATTCTATCTTGGAGGATCCTGCTGTCCGTAACACCAGCACAAAGGACTCTGGCAGTGACGCCGGAGGAAACCCTACCAGGACAGGATCTGTGTGAGCCAGTATCTCAGACAAGGAAACAAAGACCTGTCTAGCTAATGGTAGCAGTAATACTGCATAAAGATAAGACTCTGAGGTCTACAGAGAAGCAGTGGAGATTATTACTTTGGGGTACTGACTACAAGATGCTCTTGGTATACGATTCCCTTTACCTTGTACCTGTGAACCGTCTATTGTGCTTGCGCTGTCAATAAACCTATATTTTAGATAAATCCTGATCTACATGAGTGAGATGAATCCCCTGGAGGGTAACCACCTTTCCAGCTAAAAATGATTTCCTCACACTACTATTAAAAAAAAAAGAATTAAATAGGAGAAGGAGGGTTGACAGTAGACGTTTATTTCTCCATTTAGATATTGAGACTGAGAATGACAATGTTCTTGGGTACTTATTTGATGATACAATTCAGGAGACCAAAACAGCTGATGACCGTTGGGTACTATTTGACAAAATGCCTGTTAGCTATGACATATCGTGGGGACATTAAGAGGGTCCTGGATATCACCTCAATTTAAAGGAAGCCAAATGTGACAGAGAGAGAATCTGGGGTAGACTCCAAAGGGAGTGTTAACTTACAACAGTTACAACAGTTACAACTGTTAACTTACAACATTCACAAGAAGGTCCATGTGGAGGTGGTGGATCCTGGGCAACAGGACAGTGTTAGTGCCTTAGCGGCTCACATCTTTACTTAATTGTATGGCTCTGTATTTGTGTTAATACGTTACGATTAAGCTGCACGGTGGCCTAGTGGTTAGCACTTCTGCCTCACAGCACTTTGGTCATGTGTTAGATTCCTGACCATGGTCTTATCTGTGTGGATTTTGTATGTTCACCCCATGTTTGCGTCGGTTTCCTCCAGGTTCCTCCCACACTTCAAAAACATACTGGTGGGTTAATTGGTTACTATTAAATTGACCTTATTCTCTCTCGGTCTGTGTGTGTGTGTATGTTAGGTAATTTAGACTGTAAGCTCCAATGGGGCAGGGACTGATGTGAGTGAGTTCCCTGTACAGTGCTGCAGAATTAGTGGCGCTATATAAATAAATGATGATGATGATGATGAGGGGAATTTAAGATTTAGTGGCAGAGTGTATGTAATGTAGCTTGCTCTTTCATCTCACCTTTAGGTAAATGGCAGGAAACCTATGACCTGAGCTGTTTGCAAGAGGCAGATCTGACATGTTTACAGGTTAAAAAAACAGAAATCTTGCTTTATAAAAATAATTTTATTATTCAATGCTTATATGACTTTGTTATATAAATAATCAGAAATTAGTCTATTGTACTACTGTGTAATGCTTATGTGTTTTTTTGTTTAAAACACTAGGAATCTTGTTGTATTTGTCTATTGTGTCACTGTTATGTACCAGGAAGCACATCTACGTTCCAAGGGATTTCCTTACACACAGAACACATTGGTATTGGCCATCAGGTTAACTATTGGACAATTGTTCTTGATTTCACTGACAGTGGTTCAGCAGGAAATTTTGTACAAGTACATGATTTAGCCCAGACACTGAAGGTTTTGAACTTCATCCCTTGAGTCGGGTATCAACTATTTGGGTTGGATGGTAGCCCACTTTCTGTGGTTTCTTTTGTTTTTCGTACACATCCAGTCAGGGCTGCCTTCAGAAACCGTGGGGCCCCAATACTAATTAATCTGGCAGGGCCCCCCTCCTCCCTCTTCACCGTACATTCTCCCCCTCCCCTCCCCTCCCCATTATACAGTGGATGCACTTCCTCTTTCACCATAACACAGTGGATGAGCTCTTCTTCCTCTCTCCCTCCCTCTCTTCCATTCTCCCTCCCATTCTCCCTCTCTTTCCATAACACAGTGGATGAAGTCCCCTCTCTCACTCCCTCTCTCTCTCTCCCTCCCTTTTCCTCCCTCCCCCTTTCACTCCCTCTCTCCCTCCCTCTCTCCCTCTCTCCCTCTCTCTCTATCTCTCTTCCTCCCTCCCTCTCTCTCTCCTGCCCTCTCTCCCCATAACAAAGTGAAAACTTGTTCACTTACATTATTGTTGGCTCCCAGTCACTGAATGACTGGGACTGTGATGACGTCACTGTGTGTGCACTCCCATCCTACCAGTGACTGGGATAGGCTGAGCACTCATGTGCGGTCTAATCACGGAAGGATAGGAGTCAGAGTAGGGGTCCGGACAGACCATGGAGGGGATGGAGGGGTCAGGCCGGGCCCCTGATCTGTCAGAGCCCCCCCCCCCCCCCCACAGCTGTACCGGCCGAAACCCCCTGAATGCAGCTCTGCCTCCAGTCATGCTTAAAATTAGTTCATTATATAAGGAACCTATCTATTTTTTCCTCATACATACTCATCTTTTTCAGCTTTACGTGAATTTCCATGATTATATACACATAAATCTTAGATTAACTGGAAAGAGAAAGTTAGAGTAAGATGTTATGAGGAGTGTTAGAATTTATGTTTATCACCACCTATCTGATGGGCTACTACATGTATTTAGAATGTCCCTGCACAATATGCTGTTTGTACAAAATCTGCAGATAGGTTGCCTCCGCATGGAGACTGTGCTATTGAACTCATTACAGGCACTAGAATTTCTAAGAGTAAGATATTTCATTACCAATACTGAGTCTCAGGACATGGAAACATATATCAAGGATAATTTGGAAAAAGGTTTCATTAGACCATTCACATCCCTGTTGAGATGTGTTCAAAAAAAGATGGTGAATCTTACCCCTATATTTACTATAGGAATCTTAACCAAATCAACATTATAAACAAATACCCTCTTGTAATAATCTCAGAACTCTTTGATCAAATTGGGGGAGATACAGTATTCTATCAAATTGACCTATAATTTGATTAGGGTTAGCAAAGATGATGACTGGGAGACAGCTTTTGACACTTATATGGGTTATTATAAGTGTGACAGAATTGATATAACCGTGTTGTTATTTCCCAGCAGTCAACCTGAAGTATAGGATTGAGTGGTCAACTATGTTCTTAAACAGGGCCAAGTATGATGTTTTATTCTGGGAAAATCACTTCCTGTCTAGACACTAAGGGGAAGAATCAATTGGCTGCGTTACTGTAAAAAATAATGCGGTCTGCGCACTATTACCGACATTACGGGCGTTGGAGTTTCGGCTGCTGTAAGTGTGCTAAGGATTACGTCTGGGAGCATCGTGATTACTGGACTACAAACTTTTCTGGGACTTGCAGACATGCTGGCTCTGCTGAACAGAAGCTCCATAACACTCTGGGTCCTACTCCATCATATGACATCTGAATCGGTTGCGCATTAATCGCGGACAGTGTAGGAAGGTTCTGGGAAGTCTAGATGTAAACTGGTGTTTATTGGGAATTGTTAGTCTGGTTAATATTTTTTATGTTTTTTCCTTGATTTTATCCTTTTGCTGATTTAGAGAACTTGTATTAGACAGCCCTCTAATAGAGATATTTCACTGTCTCCTGTCTGCGTGACTTGACCCAGAAGTCCCAGGGTATCCCAGGCTCTAATACCCGGATCTTCACAACAAGTACTTAATGATGCCAATTGGATTATGTAAATCCCCAGCTGCCTATTCAGATTTTGTGAACGAGATTTTTAGAGAATTTATAGGCACATTTCGAGTAGTTTACTTGAATAGCACCCTCATCTTTTCTTCTTCTCTTGAGGAACATGTGATCAGGTCAAAATCGTACTTAAAAAAATTAAGAGAATATCAGTTATATGCTAAACCTGAGAAATGTGAATTTGAAGTGGATAAGGTCACTTTTCTGGGATATATTATTTCTCCCAGTGAGTTCTGTATGATTCCAGTTAAAGTGCAAGCTATTATCGATTGGACCTTGTAATCTCAAGGACATACAGAGATTTCTGGGTTTCTCTAATTATTCCAGACATTTTATTAATTCAGTCTCCACTATTGTGGCCCCCTTCAGTGCCATGACTAAAAATGTAGCTGATCCATCTGCATTGCCATCTGAAGTTTTGGCAGCTTTTAAGATGCTAAAGTATAGCTTTATCTCAGCTCCTGTCTTGCAGCATTACACTGTTCACAAAAACCTACGAGTCAGCTAAAAGAATAAATCCCCGACAGGCTCGCTGGGTTCTTTTCATTTCTTGGTTCTCCTTCACCATCTCCTTCACACAAGGGTCAAGGAATACCAAATGTGAAGCATTGTCCTGTAGTTATTTACAGTAACATACTGAGGTGTTAGAAAGTGTACCGATAATTCCAAAGTCCTTTATATTATCTGCTTTAACGAAAGATTTGTCTAGTCTTTTGTTTGACGCCCAGGTACAAGATCTCAGGAACAAGTTCCTCTGATAACCAATTATTTCTACCTGAAAAATGTATACAGGCTGTCTTAAACGAGGTCATCATAGCAATATTTCTGGCCACACTGGCATCAATAAGACTATTAACCTCTCTCTCATGAAGTGCAGTGACCACAATTAAGAAAGGCACAAGAGAATATGCTGCTGCCTGTGATATTGGTGTCAGGAATAAGGTTCCTAGACCAGCAGCACAGTTTATATCTTTGCCTATAAAATCTTAGATGCATCTGTCCATGGGCTTAATAGTAGACCTACCTCCCTCTAAGGTATGTAATACTATAAGGGATATTGTGGACCACTCCAGTAAAACGTGTCACTTTGCACCTAGGGTTTACCATTAGTTAAGGTATTCAACCCTGTGTTCATCCAGAATGTGATAACAATTCATGGTATTCCTATTGACATAGTGCTAGATGGAGGCTCTGGGTTTGTGTCTATATTTTGTATCAAGTTGTAGTTCTCTTCACCCTCAATCCAACAGACAGACTTAACCAATCCATCAAACCCTTGAACAGTACCTCAGGTGTTTTGTCTCTGATTTACAAGATGTTTAATCTGACTTCCTACTATGGGAAGAGTTTGCTTTCAATAATCAGGCACATTCTTTGTCTACTTTTTTTGAGTGTATGGGTATCATCCAAAATATTGCTCAATTTCACCGGTACGACCTTTGGAGGTTCCAGAGGTGGGTCACTTAACCAATTGATTACTCGAACCAAGCATGGATGGCGGACTGGCCCTGAATCCACTTAACACAAGGAACTAATCCACTACTGCTTGTCCGGTGCTAAATCTGGCGTCAGAGTGACCACACCTCCTCTAAACTCACAATGACATTCCCTCACTAAGCAGATCAAGGGATCCTCAAAACAAAAGGACAAAGAGTCACCATTATCTTGAAGGGGGCAGTAACCTGCCGCCAATCAGTGATCGTGCCGTATGCATCAGCCGCTGATCGTAGTGAAATGTCTACTAACTGTGCCTGCTCTGTGGCGGTGGGAAAAAGATATGGTTAAAACAAACCATAAGCAGAGCGGGTGCAAGCTTGTGAAGAATACTGAGGCAGATAGGAAGCTATATAGAAATCAAGGACACTCCCACCTTCTACTAGTGGTTGACCTGGGACTGTGAATATTAACTCTTGCAGGTAAGTGTAATATTACAGAGACACACACTTCTGCATTTAAGTGCTTTCGTCTATAGGTACTCTCTTGTCAAACTGTGGGTATGATCTAAAAAGACCGCTTTGCCAAAATGCTCTATACGAATTTACAGGAATTTCTATAATACCTTTCATCTGTGCCACTTTATTTCTATTCCAGATATAATAATGCAGTGCATCCAGAAAGTATTCATATCGCTTTACTTTTTCCACATTTTGTTATGTTACAGCCTTATTCCAAAATTCTTTTTTCTCTCTGGAATAGATACAGTGACAGACTTGGGGCTTCCAATGTATCTCAGGCTTTTTAAACTGTCATGTTGTCATGACACCTTCTGACCAATGCTTTTCAGGTGCTTAACATTACATCAGTGCTGAGAGTGATGGTTGGTCCACTGCCAGGATTGGTCTTTGCAGTTGTGCTCAGACAGGGGGTAGCAGGTGCAAAGTACCGGAGCCCGAGCCTGCCTGGGTAGTGGGAGAAGCCACCAACCTGCTGTGACCACACCCCTCTTAGACAACTATGAAGTTGCTGTACCGGGGCCTGAAACTCCCCTTGGTGGCCCTAGGTCTCTGCTGATTTATTAGGCTGGCTTCACCAGTGACTCATTGTCTGTTATAGCATTTGCTCACTTAAGCATTATACTCTGCGTAAGGTTGAATTCTGCTCCTGTTTGACCCTGGTTGTTCTGACTATCCTGTGTCTGCCACCTGCCCTGATGCAATTTGATGTAATGATTCTGTTAGCCGCCTGTCCTGATTATTGGATTGTTTCTCACTATTCTTGCCATATTATTATATTACTGGTTCCATTGTTTGTTTACCTGATATTTTCCTTGTCTTTGCTTAGGGATCTAATCTCACATCTCTACTATTCTGTTTGTATGAAACAGCTCTGAATATAAACTGATAATACAAAAAGGTCAAGGGTAATTATAACACTTTCAAGAAATGGTTAACAAAGACATACAGCAGATGGGACACACATCATGCAAGGAGTAGAGATGCAACTCTATACTGGAATCCTATTAGCCACCCTGGAGTATCCAATTCAAACTTGTATCAGTTCTGTGGAGGCTTCTACCCTAGCACTGCTGTGTAGGAGGTAGTGGCCTAGCTTCATTGTCACTCCACTGTTGGTGGACACACAGATCCACAAGACCCGCATGGATTCCAGAGGAAGGAAGAGAATACGATGATGATCCTTGTAGTCCTTCAGTAGCGCTCCAAATTTCAATCACTGCAGGTGGAGCCGTAACCCCAGGCCAGCCCTAACACTCAGTTCTTCCAAGATGTAGAGAGTGTAAGATGCTGGCTATTATGTTGTCAAAATGTAGTTTTGTAGTCAAATAATTGTATGAAAGAAAGTATATTGATTAATATTGTTTTACCGTGCGATTGCGATAAGTATGCCATGTGTCAAGACGCAATTGCACGATAAGTAACGCACGCATACACTTACACGTACACATTCACTTGTACATAGTTCATTTTATAATAGTTCCAATCCACAGGTTTTTATGAACAGATTTTATTGATTTTATAGTTAAATATTATAAGGTTATATGTACTTCAGTGAGATCTAAGGTTCAGGTCACAGGAAACATATCATGTCTGGTATCATTCTAATCCCCTATTTATTCGCAGACGTCCGGTTCAATTACCTAAAGGATTGCACCTTGCGTATGCTAATTATGGATGATAGGGAATAAATGATTAGAATGGTATTGTCTGTGTAATGTAAATAGACCAGTTTGAACTAGCTCTTGGCGGGAAGATTAAGTATGCATCTTCTGGAGAGCTGACCCCCACTCTTGGAGGGTGTCATTTGAACTGACCTATGGACTGCATTACACACCTTCCTGAAGCCTTAACCTATGGAAACATGCAAAGTCATCTGTGTTGGTATTTACTGTACACCAAATATATATATATATATATATATATATATATATATATATATATATATTGCTCTCTGGAATCAGCTTGCAGTCACTTTGACCACAGACTTCAGAACTGAATGACTGTAAGCTGGGTCCAGCAGTGCGCAGCACAGCACAGTGTATGTATTGGCTGTGCTAATTTATTGAACTGTTGCTTTTGCTAAATAAATTGCTTTGTGCTTTGGAACCACACAAATCGCATAGACAATGATTATTGGTAAATGATAAAGGTGCTGCCCCTCTCATTTCAGACCCCTTAGTGGTAGTAGCTCCACAATGTCTAGAATGTCCAACTTTTACACAATAGACCCTTCCTGCAAGGGAGTATAATCACTGGGGTTGTAAGTAACTTTGGCATTTTCCTGGATTTACCCTGTGGGCTGGGACATGGTTCAGATGCTACCCATCTTTTTTCAGACACAATTCCATCTGCTGACTCCATGTGCCCACAAAGCATCTACTGAAAGAAGCATATTTAAGTGATGAAATTAACAAAGACATTATTCCTGGCTTAACTCCTAGAGCGCTGAGCAGCAGACCATCACTCTCTTTCAGGCATGGAACTAGTGCAAACATATACAGTTAATAACATAATGTATACATCCATAATATCTCCCATGGTGAAATCATAAACATAATAGACGCATGGGTTGAAAACATACATTGTAATACATAAGTGTGGCGATACTAAAGAGAACAATTAACATTTATTGACTAGGCCTCTCCGGTTGCTTTGGGGATTTGAGAGGGCTAAAACGTATAGCAACCTGAAACCATATACTAGCAATGGTCAACGTACTCCTTGTTTGGTCACAATCAGATCCTCAATTTTTAAACTGTAAGGCTATTGAGTGAGTCAAATTAGGATGACGTGATGAACACCTCTTTGAAAAAAATATCCAAAGGGAAATTAATTTGAATTTTAAATTACATACTCTCTGTCCAAAAGGGCTTAATAGCTATTATAAAATATCCCCATTCTAATAATGAGACCATTCATTCTGCATATCACATACCAAAGAATTTCTACATTTACTGCTCATTGTTGTGGGATTTATCCAATGGGCTTGCTTTAGTTAGTGGCATGGCAAATGACATTTTTTTGCAGCCACTGCAGGTCGAAAATGTCCTGAAAAAACCCTCACACGCAAACACCCATTTTAAATATAGATTTCACTGAATGACCCTTTCCAAATGAACAAGTATTGAAAATTATAAAAGATTTGAATATAAAAATATACAGTTATTTTGCAGTGTCAAAGTCAAATAATTGGATGAAGCCATTTAAATGAATAAATATCGATTGTTATAGTTTCCTGTGCGATTGCGAATAGTTCGCAACAGCATACAAAGGTTAATTACGCAATTGCATAGAAAAACAGTAAATACACTTGAATTCACACTTACACTTGTAAATAGTTCACTTTAAATAAACTTTTCAGCTGACATTCTTTTATTGTTAATATAAAGCACTAAGATTTATCGCAATATGGTAAACCTACATTAAAGATATTTAGGGTTCAGGACAAAAGAAATGTATTATGTTTGATCTTATATTAATCCACATTTCTCTAGCAGGAATCTGGTATCATCGGATAAGCTTTTGCATGTTGCAATCACTAGTTATGATTAGGATGAGATTAATACTCAATAATAATCTGTGCAGAATATGTTAATAGGTTCGTTTAAACTGGATTTTCAGCGGTTCCCTGAGGCACAGCACGTACACAACTTTTGGAGTGAGCTGCCCGCACCTTTGGAGAAGCATCGTTTGAACTGACTTATGACCTGCATTTACTGAACTATCCTGAACCTTGAACCAATGAAGAATGGTCTTAGTGTTACCTTTGTGTACATTGTGACATCATCACTGTTTTTTTCAACTAAAAACTGTATAGAGGCTTCAGGATTGATGACTATGATTGGATCCAGTGCGCAGCGTAATGTATTCATTATATTTTGTTATATTTGGCAAATAAATCTCTGTGAGTTTGAGTTGGAACCACATTAATCGACAGTGGGCAATCTTCTATTTAACTAAGAGGATTCTACAGTTGGGTGCTTGTGAACGGACGCCACACTAATCAAGGATTCGTGAACATTAGAGATGGTCACTGACCCCCGTGTTTTGGTTTTGGATTCGGTTTTGGATCTGGATTACCGTCGTGTTTTGGTTTTGGTTTTGGTTTTGCAAAACCGCCATTGCATGTTTTGGTTTTGGTTTTGGTTTTGTTTGGTTTTGTTTTGCTATTTTGTTGGAAAATCAATGTTTTTGTGCCTAAAATAACCCAATTTAGTGCTCCACCTGTTTCATAGATAAGTAATCTAATTGTAAAGCTAATTAATTATCCAAAAAACAGTTTAATTCCTGGTAGGTAGGCCTTCATTTATTCTACACACAAAACAGATTGTTTTCCTCTCCATCTATGCATATTGGCAATGCAGCCATCGTCTTTGGATGTATATTACACCCTACACTTATAGTTAAATATGTAAAGAAATGGAAAAAGCCAGTTTGGTTTCTGTCTCTATAGGCCCCTTTCCACTTGTTGAATAAACCCAAAAATTCAGCCGTTATAGACAGTACAATATTAATTAAAATGGACAAAGCCAGTTTGGGGTCACTCTGTCTATAACACCTAACCCTTAAGGAGAAATTGCCCAAACAGCAGCCTTTCAAGACGGTACGTGATATGGAAATGCCACAAGTCCCTTTCCTCTTTGGGGGTAGATTGCACCCTACACTTAAATAGAAAGTTTTAAAATGATGTTATCGTCATCATCTTCAGCTTCATCCTCACCCTCATCAGTGTGTACGTCATCATCACAGACTATCAATTCATCGCCGCTTGAATTCGCCATTAGAGAACAGTCAGTGCTTGGATGTCTTGGATGGTGAAGGCCTTCCTCGTGGAAGATGTAGTTCATTTTTATAAACATCATTTTCTCAACATTTTTGGGAAGTAACCTTCTACGGCGATCACTGACTAAGTTCCCTGCTGTGCTGAACACTCGTTCAGAGTACACACTGGAGGGTGGGCAGCTTAGGTATTGCAAAGCAAGTTTGTACATGGGTTTCCAAATGGCCTGCTTTTCTTCCCAGTAAAGAAAGGGACTGTTCTGACATTTCCATATCAACTACCTCTTGAAAGTAATCCTCCACCATCCTTTGCATGTTTATACTCGTATGGGATGGAGTTATGGGTAAAGTGACACTTTTTTTGGAAAAATCATTCAAACCAGCCCAGATGTTAAATTGTTCTGGTCTGCCCCCTGCGTCTTCCCTGCTTCTTTTTGGGAAATTTAATTTTTTACGAGCAGCAGCAGCTTGAGAAAGTGAAGGAAGACACATCGTCAAGCCGAGGCCCAGTTCAGCGGCCAACTTGCTGAGCAATAGCTCCTTCCAAAAGTTCACATCTCGCTCATTTACAAGTAAAGACTCAATGTAGGTTTTAAACCTTGGATCAAGCACAGTGGCCAAAATGTACTGATCCGAGTTCAAGATCTTAATAACTCGAGGATCATTGTGAAGCGAATGAAGTACTTGATCGACAAGGCCAACATACTTTGCTGAATTGCTTGTTTCAGCTCCTCCTTCATTTTCTCAAGCTGCTTTTCCAATAGTCTAATTAAAGGAATGACTTGGCTCAAACTAGCAGAGTCTGCACTCATCTCACACGTCACAACTTCAAATGGTTTCAGCACCTTGCACAGCACTGAAAGGATTCCCCACTGTGCAAGAGTGAAATACATCCCCCTCCTTTCCCAATGTCATGGCTTGTGCAATATGCTTGGATGGCTTTGCGCTGTTCCTCCATCCTCTGAAGCATGTACAGGGTGGAATTCCACCTAGTTACCACCTCTTACTTAAGTTGGTGGCAGGGCAAGATAAACTGCTCTTGGAGCTGCTGTAATCTCCTACATGCTGTGGCTGAATGCCTGAAATGGCCTGAAATTTTACGGGCCACCGAAAGCATCTCCTGCACCTCACGGTTATTTCATAGGAAGCTCTGCACCACCAAGTTGATGGTGTGAGCAAAACAGTGAATGTGTTGGAAATCACCCAGCTGTAATGCTCGCACTATATTGTTGGCGTTATCAGAAATTACATACCCTGGGGAGAGTCCAAGTGGTATAAGCCATGCATCAATCACATCTCTCAGTTTGCGTAACAAATTGTCAGCTGTATGCCTGTTTGTGGAGCCGGTGATACAAAGAGTTACCTGCCTGTGACAAATGTTACGTAGTGGTGTACATGCTGCTGCTGTTCCTGCTGGTGAAGGTGAAAGACCAACCCAGTGGGCTGTCACAGTCATATAGTCTTTGGTTTGCCCACTTCCACTTGTCCACATATCTGTGGTTAAGTGGACAATTGGGCAGAATGGCATTTTTCAGCGCAATCTCTACATTTTTACACACTTTTTGGTATAGTTGTGGAATTGCTTTACAGGAGAAATGGTGTCGCAATGGAATTCTGTAACGCGGACACAAAACCTCAATTAACTGTTAAAAACCAGCTGCGTTTATTGTGGAGATTGGACGCAGATCTAACACTAACATTGCAGCCATGGCGTCTGTGATTCGCTTGGCGACTGGGTGACTGCTGTCATATTTGCTTCCCCTCGCAAATGATTGTTTCACAGTTAATTGCTGAAATGTAGGACTGCTCATTTTCTTGACCTGCCTCTGGGATGACGATTCACCCCCAGCAGCAGCAACAGCAGCAGCAGTGGTACTAATGCTTTCTTCAGAGGAATCAATAATATTGCAGGAGTCATCCAGCCTTAAGTGGGATGCCGGGCTAACTCCAAGCGCTACTGAGGATATTGATGAGGATGGTGTGGTGGGTGTATTTTGTAGCCGTCGGGATGTCGGTGAGCAGAGGGTCTTAGCTGATGATGGAGTGCTTGTAATTTTTTGGGAAGAACTTTCAGCTTTTCCCAACACTTTGCCATGAACTCTCGTTAAATGGCGTAACATAGATGAGGTTCCAATATGGTTAAGGTCCCTCCCTCGACTGACTGTGGCTTTACATACACTACAAATGGCTATACAATTGTTGTCTGCATTTGGGTAGAAATAATTCCACACATAAGAAGTCGATTTTTTTGTTTTATGCCCAGGCATGACAATGGCCTTTTTCTTGTCACGTGCCAGAACTGCTGCCACTGGTGCAGGACTTACACAAACAACCTCATCCTCATCAACATCCTCATTAGCGCCCTCGTCGCCTACACAAATCTCCCCCTCATCCTCTTCTAATTCCAAAGTGGCATCCTCAATTTGTGTATCACCGGCTACACTCGGGCTATTAAGACACACATCGGCAGAATGCTCACGATTAGACATCCCACTGTTGGATGGACTCTCCACAGGTATTGGTGTCATTTGTGAATCAGAGCAAACATTATCCTCTAATGCCTTACTGTTATCTTGCAGCTCGGCTTTGACGCGTAACAGTAGTTGTGCACTAATTGTAGGCACAGTAACTTTTTTGGATCTGCCACTAATAGCCAAAAGTGAAGACCTCACTGAGGAGTGCTAAAAATTATTTGGTAGATACTGCTGACAGATATGACTTTTGACAGCCAGAAATATTTATGCACAATTATGGGGGACACCCCAAAAGCACTGGGGAGTGCCAAATATTAACAAAAAATAATAAACCTCTATCCTCCTCTCTTCTCTAGCGATTTTGGTTAGAGCAATTGCAAGAACAATATTGTATTCTCTGTCCCTGCTCTAATTAGCCTATGACTACACCCTGCTCTCTCCCTCTGTCAAATGGCGATGGATTGCTGTGGAGGCGTGTATTTATAATGTTGAAGTATCGCGAGAACCGAGCCCCGAGATCCGACGACGTCACGATGAGGTTTGGCCTCGATTTGGATTCGGAGCGGGCGGGAGAGTACCGAGCTGCTCAGCATGGTACTCGGATACCCAAAGTTCGGGTGGGTTCGGTTCTCGGGGAACCGGACCCGCCCATCTCTAGTAAACATATAGATTTAAGTTTACCAACAAAAGGGTGGAGAGGCGTAAGAATGCACGAGTTGCCTTTTATCATCCAATGCTGCTAATCCGAATATCTGCTTTGTGAAATCTAAGGGGTGCTGGTGAAATTTAAGGGACAAGAAAGTAACATTGTTTCTATTACATGTCCTTTTGCGATCAATACGCTTAGCACTGGTTTGTTTGTACAACATACACATATATTCCCTGAATTATATTGCCACAAGTTTAAACAGTTATATTGATAGATATTACTGTTGTATTTTATAGAGAAAGGAATTATTAAAACCTTTAAAAAGTTACTTCCAACTAGGGATGTGCACCGGCGACTTTTGGTGTCTCTTGTTTTGGATTCGGATTTTCGTGATGTTTTGGGTTTGGATTTGTTTCGCAAAACACCTGCCGAAAGGTTTTGGTTCGGATTTAAAGTTTTGGATTCGGATTTTTTTTGAAAAAAGCATAAAAAGTTCAAAAATCAAGTTTTTGGGCTTATTTTCACTCTTACGCTATTATTAACCTCAATAACATTCAATAACAAGCATTTCCACTAACTTACAGTGTATTCTGAACACCTCACAAAATAGTTATTAGTCCAAAACGTTGCAACAAGATATCTTTCTGGACTGCGTAGTGGAGTGGTCCCCACAATATAATAAGAAAACCATCAACTTGTCTTAATCGCACCAAAAATGTACCTGGACTGCGTAGAGGAGTGGGTCACCACAATATAATTTAAAAACCCTGAACTTGTATGATTCGCACCAATAAATGTATCTGGACTGCGTAGAGGAGTGGGTCACCACAATATAATAAGAAAACCATCAACTGGTCTTAATCGCACCAAAAAATGTACCTGGACTGCGTAGAGGAGTGGGTCACCACAATATAATTTAAAATCCCTGAACTTGTATGATTCGCACAATAAATGTATCTGGACTGCGTAGAGGAGTGGGTCACCACATTATAATAAGAAAACCATCAACTGGTATGAATCGCACCAAAAAATGTACCTGGACTGCGTAGAGGAGTGGTCACTCACCACAATATAAATTAAAAACCCTGAACTTGTATGAATTGCACCAATAAATGTATCTGGACTGCGTAGAGGAGTGGTCACCACAATATAATAAGGAAATTATCAACTGTTCTGAATCGCACCGAATAATGTACCTGGACTGCGTAGAGGAGTGGTCATTCACCACAATATAAATTAAAAACCCTGAACTTGTATGAATCGCACCAATAAATGTATCTGGACTGCGTAGAGGAGTGGTCACCACAATATAATAAGAAAACCATCAACGGGTCTGAATCGCACCGAATAATGTACCTGGACTGCGTAGAGGAGTGGTCATTCACCACAATATAAATTAAAAACCCTGAACTTGTATGAATCGCACCAATAAATGTATCTGGACTGCGTAGAGGAGTGGTCACCACAATATAATAAGAAAACCATCAACAGGTCTGAATCGCACCGAATAATGTACCTGGACTGCGTAGAGTAGTGGTCACCACGACATATATAATAAGAAAACCATCAACTGGTATGAATCGCACCAAAAAATGAACCTGGACTGCGTAGAGGAGTGGTCACCACAATATAATAAGAAAACCATCAACTGTTCTGAATCGCACCGAATAATGTACTTGGACTGCGTAGAGGAATGGTCATTCACCAAAATATAAATTAAAAACCCTGAACTTGTATGATTCGCACCAATAAATGTATCTGGACTGCGTAGAGGAGTGGGTCACCACAATATAATAAGAAAACCATCAACTGGTATGAATCGCACCAAAAAATGTACCTGGACTGCGTAGAGGAGTGGTCACTCACCACAATATAAATTAAAAACCCTGAACTTGTATGAATTGCACCAATAAATGTATCTGGACTGCGTAGAGGAGTGGTCACCACAATATAATAAGAAAACCATCAACTGTTCTGAATCACACCGAATAATGTACCTGGACTGCGTAGAGGAGTGGTCATTCACCACAATATAAATTAAAAACCCTGAACTTGTATGAATCGCACCAATAAATGTATCTGGACTGCGTAGAGGAGTGGTCACCACAATATAATAAGAAAACCATCAACGGGTCTGAATCGCACCGAATAATGTACCTGGACTGCGTAGAGGAGTGGTCACCACAATATATATAATAAGAAAACCATCAACTGGTATGAATCGCACCAAAAAATGTACCTGGACTGCGTAGAGGAGTGGTCACTCACCACAATATAAATTAAAAACCCTCCACGCTCTGAATTTCCCAAAAAAAAAATCTGGACTGTGTAGTTGGGTGGCCCCGGTACTAAATTTGATACCGGGGCCACAATACCTCCTCCAAGTTCCAAGTGTAGTGTTTATAACATATTAACACTACACTAATTATAGCATGTCAAACCCTCTTGTTTTAAATAATGACAGGGCATTTAACTTTTGATTAAATTTTTTGAATTTGTTAAAATTTCCTTTTACTTTTTGAACATGGCAAACGACTGTTAAATGGTCACATAATGCCAAAAAAATAGTTGCAAGATGGAATTGTCCTTGGGCCCTCCCACCCACCCTTATATTGTTGAAATAGGACATGCACACTTTAACAAACCAATCATTTCAGCGACAGTGCCTACCAAACAACTGTGGCTGAAATGATTGGTTTGTTTGGGCCCCCACACCAAAAAAACAATTCATCTCTCCCTGTACAAACTAAACAGGCTCTACTGAGGAAAGATGTCGTCCCCATCCTCAACCTCTGATTCCTCTCCCCCTACAGTGTGTACTTCCTCCTCCTCACACATTATCAATTCGTCCCCGCTGGACTCCACAACCACAGGTCCCTCTGTACTTTCTGGAGGGCAGTGCTGTACTTCATTGAGGAATTGATTATTCATTTTTATAAACATCATTTTTTCAACGTTGTGAGGAAGCAACCTCCTTCGCCGCTCACTGACCAGGTTCCCCGCTGCACTAAAAACTCTTTCCGAGTACACACTGGAGGGGGGACAACTCAGGTAAAATAGAGCCAGTTTGTACAGGGGCTTCCAAACTGCCTTTTTTTTCCTGCCAGTAACAATATGGACTGTCTGACATGTCTATTTTGATGGTGTCAGCAAAATAATCCTCCACCATTTTTTCAATTGTGACAGCATCCAATGCAGCGACAGTAGACATGTCTGCAATGGTTGGCAGGTCCTTAAGTCCGGACCAGATGTTATCAGCATCCCCGCCAGCAGCTCTTTTAGGAAAACTGAGCTTTTTCCTCGCAGCCATAGATGTGGAAGAAAATGAGGGTGGAGCTGTTGGCATGTCACGGTCCTCTTCAGAGGACAATCTCCTGACCAGAAGGTCTTTGCACCGCTGTAGACTTGTGTCCGCCGGAAACAGAGACACAACATACGCTTTAAACCGAGGATCGAGCACGGTGGCCAGAATGTATTCCTCCGACTTTAAAAGAGTGACCACCCTCGGATCCTGGCAAAGTGTACGAAGGGCTTCATCCACAAGAGCTACATGCTTTGTGTAATCGCAATGGTTTACCAGCTCCTCCCTCACTTTCTCCAGCTGTTTCTGCAACAGCCTGATCAGGGGATTGACCTGACTCAAGCTGGCAGTGTCGGAACTGACTTCTCGTGTGGCAAGTTCAAACGGCTGCAGAACCTTGCACAACACGGAAATCAGTCTCCACTGCGCTTGACTCAGGCGCATCCCCACTCCTTTGCCTATGTCGTAGGTGGCTGTGTAGGCCTGACTGGCCTTTTGCTGCTCCTCCATCCTCTGCAGCATATAGAGGGTGGAGTTCCAGCGTGTCACAACCTCTTGTTTGAGGTGATGGCAGGGCAGATTCATGCTTTTTTGATGTGCCTCTAGTCTGCGGTAGGCACTGGCTGAATGCCGAAAGTGTCCAGCAATTTTGCGCGCCACCGCAAGCATCTCCTGCACACCCCTGTCACTCTTTAAGGTAATGCTGCACCACCAAATTAATGGTGTGTGCAAAACATGGGACGTGCTGGAAATTGCCCATATTTAATGCCCGCACAATGTTACTGGCATTGTCTGACACCACAAATCCCCATGAGAGTCTAAGTGGGGAAAGCCACTGGGAGATAATTTCCCTCAGTTTCTCTAATATGTCAGCGTTGTGCCTCTTATTAAAGCCTGTAATACACAATGTTGCCTGCCTTTGCACGAGCAGCCATTTTGTAAATGCTGCTACTGATGCAGCTGTTGCTGTTGCTGCGGAAGGCGATGCATCTACCCAGTGGGCTGTCACAGTCATATAGTCCTTTGTTTGCCCAGAACCACTTGTCCACATGTCCGTGGTTAAGTGGACAGTGGGTACAACCGCATTTTTCAGAGCACTGAGGACACTTGATCATACTTCTCTGTACATTTTTGCTATCGCCTGCCTAGTGAAGTGGAATCTCGACGGGATTTGGTACCGGGGACACAATACCTCCATCAACCCTCTTAATCCCACTCCACTGATGGCGGACACCGGGCGCACATCTAACACCAACATTGCAGTTACAGCCGCAGTTATACGCTTTACAATAGGGTGACTACTATCGTATTTTGTGGTCATGGCAAATGACTGTTGGACGGTCAATTGTTTTGTGAAAGACTTAGCGGTCTTACGACTTCCCCTCTGGGAAGATGATCGACTAACAGCAGCAACAGCAGCAGTGGCAGTAGTAGGCGTACCGCTGCAGGATTCCTCAGATGAATCCCGTATTGGAGAGGACTCAGTCTGGCTGCTGACTTGGGCTACAGGACTCAATCTGATGGAGATCGTGGAGGAAGTTGACGAGGAGGGTGTTGCTGGTGTGTATCCAACTGGACCACAGGATTTAGGTGTCCCTGTACCGATGACGGTCCTAGCCCCAGTTCCTGAACTAACCACTGAACTATGAAGGTTATTCAGGTGACGTATAAGGGAGGATGTCCCTAGGTGGGCAAGATCCTTACCCCTGCTTATTTGAGCTTTACATAAGCTACATATGGCCATACATTGGTTGTCCGGATTTGGATAAAAATAAATCCAGACCAAAGAGGTGCATTTTTTGGTCTTCTGACCAGGCATGACGATGGGCTTTTTCATCCCATGGACATCAGCTGTTTCCCCCCCTGGTGCCTCATTTACAATAACCACATCACCATCCTCATCATCAATTCCTCCACAGCGCCAGCTACATCATCAATAGCCTCCTCCCGAGCTACCTCTTCCCGTACAGTGATGGGAAGGTCAGGCTTGACAACCACCAACACCCTTGGACTCACCTTGGGGATTTGTGATAATTTCTCTTTAGAAGGCAGAGTTGTTTGCTGTTTTGTTGCTGACAGCATAACTCTCTTCAATTTGTTGTATGGGGGGGGAGGAGGAGGGCTAAGATCCTTTGGTGAAGATGGACCACTAGTCATGAACACGGGCCAGGGCCTAAGCCGTTCCTTGCCACTCCGTGTCGTAAATGGCATATTGCCAACTTTACGTTTCTCCTCAGATGAGTTTAAGTTTCTCTTTTTGCTACTTTTTGAGAACTTGGGCTTTTTGGATTTTACATGCCCTGTATTAGGAGATTGGGCATCGGGCTTGCCAGACGACGTTGATGGCATTTCATCGTCTATGTCATGACTAATGGCAGCAGCTTCAGCATTAGGAGGAAGTGGGTCTTGATCTTTCCCTACTTTATCCTCCAAATTTTTGCTCTCCATTATATGTAGCACAAGATACTGCAGAATGTGTGAACTTGGTAATATTGCAGTACCAATGGGCTTATACTGCAGGATTGGTTTTGCAAATTTTGTTGGGGTATTTTTTTTTATAACTTTTTTTACATTTATTAAACACTTGGGAATATTGGGGAAATAACTATGCCCTTAGAAGCACAGAGCATGGGACACATGACCACTGGACTGAACAGGACACAGCACACAGGACCCAGCAGCACCACTGAACTCAAAATTGACAGAGCACAGCACGCAGCACCACTGGACTGATACTGCAGAATGTGTGAACTTTGTAATATTGCAGCAGTACCACTGGACTTTTACTGCTGAATGTGTGAACTTGGTAATATTGCAGTACCAATGGGCTTATACTGCAGGATTGGTTTGGAAAATTTTGTTGTAATTAAAAAAAAAAAAATTAGTTTTTTGTATATTTTTTTTATTAACTTTTTTGTTATTTTTTTAACACTTGGGAATATTGGGGAAATAACTATGCCCTTACAAGCAGCACACAGGACCCAGCAGCACCACTGAACTCAAAATTGACAGAGCACAGCACACAGCACCACTGGACTGATACTGCAGAACACAGCACAGCACAGCACTGCACAGCAGAGAACTAAACAGCACAGCACGAGATCTACCAGAACAGAGGACCACAGAGGACCACCTAACACACCCTCCCTCTACCCTGATCAATGCCCGAGTGAAGATGGCGGTGACTAGCGGGGAATTTATAGGTTACGAGTATCGCGAGATCCGACAGCGGGATTTTGACTCTGAGCCTCGGTTTCAATTTTTCATTTGGCGCCAATACCCGGATCTGTCTCGGATCCGACTCGGATCGGCAACGTTCGGGTGGGCTCGGATTCAGGAAATCCGAGTGCGCTCATCTCTACTTCCAACTAGAGATGGGTGGGCTTGGTTCCCCGAGATCTGAATTCAGCCTATTCGAGTACCGAGCCGAGCAGGCTCGGTACTCTACCGCCCGTTTGGATTCGAAATTGAGGCAAAACATCATTGTGACATATTCGTATTTCTGAGCTTCGTTCTCGCGAGATTTGAAAAGCATAAATACACGCCTCCACAGCAATCCATCGCCATTTGACAGAGGGAGAAAGCAGGGTTAGGTCACACTGGCTATATCAGCGCAGGGACAGAGCAGTAATTGGACACATTATTGTTTATATGCAATACCATTGTAATCTTAATACCAGTTGTTACAGCAGTAAGAGGAGGATGGAGGAGGGTTTTTTTGTGCAGTTCATTGCACTCCAAGTGCTTTTGTAGTGTTTCCCATTATTTTGCTTTAATTTTTCTGGCTGTCAAAAGTCCTGTTTGTCAGCAGTCTAAAAAAATAATATTTAGCACTCTCAAGTGCTTTTGGGGTGTCCCCCATTCTTTTGCATTAATATTTCTGGCTGTCAAATGTCATATTTTTCAGCAGTTTCTAAAACAATTTGTAGCATTACAAGTGCTTTGGGCTCATAATGGATTCAAAGCAGTCCACATATGAGCAGAATAAGCAACCAGGTTCTGTCACCAGTCCTGATGGTAGTGATCCCAGTACGTCATCTGGGAAAGGTGATGTCAAACTACACAGTGTTTTGAAATCAGTCAAGACAGCAAAAAAAATTTACTGTGTTGAAGCGAAAAAGAAGTGTAACTGAGGAACAGTTAACTGCCGATAAAAAAAATTTGCCAACATGCCATTCTACACACGCAGTGGCAAAGAGAGAATGAGACCTTTACCTTTCTCTATTAGTGGCAGATCCAAAAATGTTACTGAGCCTTCTTCTTGACACTCGTGACCAAACAAAAACAAGTAATTTGGAGTCTAAAAGTGGTGCACAACTACTGTTACGTGTGAAAGCCGAGCTGCAAGAAAACAGTAAGGCATTAGAGAATAATGTATGCTCTGAATCAGAAATGACACCAATCCCTGTGGAGAGTCCATCCACCAGTGGTATGTCTAATCGTGAGCAACCCATAAAGAAGGTTCCTTTCAGCAGTTCTGCTGATGTGTGCATTAACAGTGTAGCTGGTGATACAGCAAGTGAGGATGACACTTTGGAATTAGAAGAAGATGAGGGAGAGATTTGTGTAGGCGACGAGGGCGCTAATGATGATGTTGATGATTATGATGCAGACAGATACCAAATTGCCTTTCTAAATTTCTAATTATATTCTAGACTATAACAGCTGAATAGTTTTCTATTTTACTCCTAGTGGAGAGGGGGTCTGATGCAGACAGATACCAAACTACCTTGGTCCATTTATTTTTACTTTCTAACTCTACAGTCTATGCAGGCTGCTTTTTTACTATTTAACTACAAGTGGAGGGTGGGGGGCGGGGAATAGATAGCCACCAAACTACCTTGGTCCATTTATTTTTACTTTCTAATTCTACAGTCTATGCAGGCTGCTTTTTTTCGATTCAACTACAAGTGGAGGGTGTAATATACACCCGAAGACGATGGCTACATTGCCAATAATCAAAGATGGAGGAGGTAGACAACCAGGTTTGTCTGTATAATTTGCAGGCAAGTGTTCGAATTAAGGATGGCCTACCAGGGATTAAACTTTTTTTTTCATAATTTATTAGCTTTAGAATTACCTCACTTATCCAAGAAACTGGTGGAGCACTAAATTAGGTTATTTTAGACCAATAAAATTTTATTTTTTACAAATGGCAAAACAAAACCAAACAAAACCAAAACCAAAACACACAATGACGGTTTGGCAAAACCAAAACCAAAACACTACGGTAATCCAGATCCAAAACCAAAACCAAAACACGGGGGTTAGTGAGCATCTCTACTTCCAACATTTAGGAAAACATTTTCTGTACAGAAAACCACTATGTATGTGAATGTGTAATTGTGAAAGTAAAATTTAACTGCTGAGAATAAAAGTTAAAAGAGATTAAAAAGGCATTGAGTTTAGTATACAGGGTATACAGAGAAAAAAGATTAATTTGACAGATAATAATAGTAATCATAGAGCGCACAGATAATTAAGGTGTGCGATTGGATCGCACGCGTTGCATACTTTACGTAACCGTGATTGTGAATTGTGGTAGGAAATTAACTGGAAAGGCCGGTATTGCTGAGATCTATATTTAGTGCTCCCAGTTGAAAGTACTGTGCTGGAAACATGGGATATTTCATAAATTAACAAGTACAGAAAAGAGAATCATGTAACATAGGGGCACTCTATGATAATGGAGTATTTTAAAACTTACATTTTATTAGTTTTATTAAAATAATAATGAGTCCCAAAATAGTGCCTGTGACACCAGTTGCGAAATAAAAAACAAAAAATGTGAAATAAACAAACATAAATTTTAAAATGGCAGAGAACACCGCCAGGCCTCGCAGTGTAATGAGACAGCCAGAAAGTCTTCAATAAGATTTTATAATAAATGACAAAATATTTTTAATAGCTGTCTATAAATCCAAAAATATAGAGGACCATTTAAATTTTTTGGTCCTAAACGGGAGATGTCATAGATATATAATAAGACATCATTAACGGAGTAATGATAGTATAAGCAAAGTTATTCCCTTGTTGTAGTGGAATAGTTATTCAAGGGATATATATCAAAATAGTGAACCCTTAGTATTCCATAATCACGTAACCTCCGTTTAGTGGGACATAAACTCTGGCAGTGGCAGTCTTATCACTATAAATCAGACTTAAGAGTGCTGTATGAGTAGATATATTCTCTCTTAATTATTGGCAAACATGATGTATATAAGCTATAGATTACCAAACTATAAGATGTTGTTTTCAACATCAGAGATTGTATATTTCATTATAGTTGTTAATGTAGCATTAGTCAGGCTAAATCCTGCCCTAACCATACGCTGTAGTAGGGCTAGAAAAGGACTGGTCTGCGTATCTCTCTATAATGGAGGCTCACATCTGAGCATTCAGTCACCGCAGTCTGTCAAACTAATAAAGCCCTAACTGTTGCTGAGATTTTCATTTGGCTGATCTAAGAGTCCCTCTTATTTCTGGTTATCGGCTCTCATTCAAATCATTCACGCACACGCCAGAGATTAGACCCCTCCCGAAAAGATTAGTTTTGATAATTAATTAATATGCATAACACTGCGAGGCGAACGCCGACACGCGTTTCGCTCACTCGCTTTAACCAGGCAAGCCGAAGGACAGAGCTGACAGCTCTTTTATGGGATAGATACGCCCCCAAATACGGGCATCATCACCAGCAGGCCAATAGAAATCTATCAATCTCGAAGACACAGACTCATTGATGGACACATCGCTGACCCAATCACAATGCAGAGAGGTAAATCCCGCCCTGCTAATCCTTGTAGTGATTGGTTTATTACAGATATATGGGGAAAATAGTAAACACGGATCATGAATGCACTAATAATACTGATGCATAATGCACTATAGTACCAGGGCTATCAACAGAGAGGCATCATTAATATGTATTAGGACTGGGGCATCATTAGTAGATCTATTAAGTACATATAAACACAGGAATGTTAATATGGTTGGCCCCACAGTGACATTGTGATGAGAATACATTTATTCTAAAGATATGAGTTACCCCACACACTGCCTATCTAATCATTGTGCTGGAAATTTAAAAGATTTTTTATTTCTTAGAAGTGATTTATACGTTAAGTCTTACTAAATATAACAAAATAAAGTGAATTAAGAGGTATTAAAACCATTAATACCATAATAAATATAGGAACATTACAATGTTAACTATGTGCTAAATATAATTCTCAGAGGTACTGCTGCCAGCAGTACCATATTAGATGTAAAAACATCCCGTTTAAACCAGTGTATTTGAAAAATTTTTAGAGATAGTATTAAAAAAAAATAAAAAAAAAATATTAGTGAATTGACTCATGGTTCAAAGATAAAGAGTCCCTATATGTATTGAGTGATCCCTATAGTGTATCATATCATCAGAAAAGTGTTGAACCAACAACACATTACATTAATCTGGATTTTACAACAGATTTAAGTGATAAAAATCAAATATTAATTGAGGTGATGTTATCAAATAAGAAGAAAAATATGTTAAATCTCACATTTAGATAAATGCCATATATTTTTTTTATCATTGAGACGTTGGCACGTCTTGTTGTTGGATCATGATCTCAGGGATAACCTTGATGACCGAGTCACAATAACATGGCGAAGAGCCCGAAATTTGAGAGATCGTCTTGTCCATAGTCACTTTACGCATAATAAGAAATCATCAAATATAATCCAAGGTTTTTATAAATGTGGCAGGTGTAAAGCTTGTAAATACACTATTCAAAAACATGACTATGTCGACAGATATTCTAGAATCTGGAAAATTAACAAATTTGTTAATTGTAATTCAATGGGGGTTGTTTACTGCCTGATATGCCCGTGTGGTTTGAAGTATGTTGGCATGACAACAAGACCCTTTAAAAGACGCTTATTGGAACATGTCAACAATATTAAAAATGCTCCCAAAGACAGAGAGAAATTTAAACCTATCACTACGGTGGCTAAGCATTTTCTTTTGTTTCACAATAACAATCCGGATTTACTTCAAGCGTTTATAATGGAACAACTATCATTAGGTATTAGGGGAGGCGATATGCAGCAGGAATTGCTAAAAAAAGAATCCAGACTGATATTTCTAATGGACAGTCTAGTACCCCATGGTCTCAATGATAAAACAAATTATATGGCATTTATCTAAATGTGAGATTTAACATATTTTTCTTCTTATTTGATAACATCACCTCAATTAATATTTGATTTTTATCACTTAAATCTGTTGTAAAATCCAGATTAATGTAATGTGTTGTTGGTTCAACACTTTTCTGATGATATGATACACTATAGGGATCACTCAATACATATAGGGACTCTTTATCTTTGGACCATGAGTCAATTCACTAATATTTAAATTTTTTTTTAATACTATCTCTAAAAAATCTTCAAATACACTGGTTTAAACGGGATGTTTTTACATCTAATATGGTACTGCTGGCAGCAGTACCTCTGAGAATTATATTTAGCACATAGTTAACATTGTAATGTTCTTATATTTATTATGGTATTAATGGTTTTAATACCTCTTAATTCACTTTATTTTGTTATATTTAGTAAGACTTAACGTATAAATCACTTCTAAGAAATAAAAAATCTTTTAAATTTCCAGCACAATGATTAGATAGGCAGTGTGTGGGGTAACTCATATCTTTAGAATAAATGTATTCTCATCACAATGTCACTGTGGGGCCAACCATATTAACATTCCTGTGTTTATATGTACTTAATAGATCTACTAATGATGCCCCAGTCCTAATACATATTAATGATGCCTCTCTGTTGATAGCCCTGGTACTATAGTGCATTATGCATCAGTATTATTAGTGCATTCATGATCCGTGTTTACTATTTTCCCCATATATCTGTAATAAACCAATCACTACAAGGATTAGCAGGGCGGGATTTACCTCTCTGCATTGTGATTGGGTCAGCGATGTGTCCATCAATGAGTCTGTGTCTTCGAGATTGATAGATTTCTATTGGCCTGCTGGTGATGACGCCCGTATTTGGGGGCGTATCTATCCCATAAAAGAGCTGTCAGCTCTGTCCTTCGGCTTGCCTGGTTAAAGCGAGTGAGCGAAACGCGTGTCGGCGTTCGCCTCGCAGTGTTATGCATATTAATTAATTATCAAAACTAATCTTTTCGGGAGGGGTCTAATCTCTGGCGTGTGTGTGAATGATTTGAATGAGAGCCCATAACCAGAAATAAGAGGGACTCTTAGATCAGCCAAATGAAAATCTCAGCAACAGTTAGGGCTTTATTAGTTTGACAGACTGCGGTGACTGAATGCTCAGATGTGAGCCTCCATTATAGAGAGATACGCAGACCAGTCCTTTTCTAGCCCTACTACAGCGTATGGTTAGGGCAGGATTTAGCCTGACTAATGCTACATTACCAAACTATAATGAAATATACAATCTCTGATGTTGAAAACAACATCTTATAGTTTGGTAATCTATAGCTTATATACATCATGTTTGCCAATAATTAAGAGAGAATATATCTACTCATACAGCACTCTTAAGTCTGATTTATAGTGATAAGACTGCCACTGCCAGAGTTTATGTCCCACTAAACGGAGGTTACGTGATTATGGAATACTAAGGGTTCACTATTTTGATATATATCCCTTGAATAACTATTCCACTACAACAAGGGAATAACTTTGCTTATACTATCATTACTCCGTTAATGATGTCTTATTATATATCTATGACATCTCCCGTTTAGGACCAAAAAATTTAAATGGTCCTCTATATTTTTGGATTTATAGACAGCTATTAAAAATATTTTGTCATTTATTATAAAATCTTATTGAAGACTTTCTGGCTGTCTCATTACACTGCGAGGCCTGGCGGTGTTCTCTGCCATTTTAAAATTTATATGTTTGTTTATTTCACATTTTTTGTTTTTTATTTCGCAACTGGTGTCACAGGCACTATTTTGGGACTCATTATTATTTTAATAAAACTAATAAAATGTAAGTTTTAAAATACTCCATTATCATAGAGTGCCCCTATGTTACATGATTCTCTTCTCTGTACTTGTTAATTTATGAACTAATAATACATGTATAGGGTGCACCAACTCAGTCAAAAAATAATCATATTATATGAATGAAGATAGTCTGAGTGTTTGATTCCCTAGTGCGTTGGGAATTCAATTCTTTTGAATATTACTATAAGGTGATTTGAACCACCTTCTGCTTTCAATTACCCAACAGCACAGGTTAATAAACCTATATTGGTTAATACGAATCATATATATATAGTCCCCAATAACATCTTTCTTTATATTACTTATAACATGGCATCCTTTAGCATTGGCCAAGAATTGTTGAGTAGACAAGAAAAATGGATAAGGGAATCTAACTTTGATTTCGAAGGTGGACACACACCATCTGATACTATTGGTAATAATTGGCCAGGCCACCTTATGGAATTAAAACATATCATGTATAAACAAACTAAAACGTTTTGGAAGAAAACCATGTTTGAAAATTATTTGAAACAAAACATGATACCAAGGGGCCTGAGACCTAAAATCTATCCCGCCTTTGAATTAGCAACTAATGAACTTAAAAAAGACTGGGAGACTATTCTAAGTAGATGCTCTAACGAACTTATGCATGTGTTAATGAAACACGATAATCTTCTCCTGGAACAATATGCAGGAGAAATTTCTCAGATAGGTGAGAAATTGAAACAATTCGACAATCTTGAACCTTTTCAGAAAGCTTATAGTAAATTTAAATCAGATTTGGATGAATTTGAAAAAGTTATAGTGGATAAAAAACGTAAAAAATTTGCACGTGATAAAAATGATTACGCTTTAAACCAAATCTTTAAGTGGGATAGACCTAAATTCCACAAATCATACAGCTCTTTCAGAAATTCAGGGATGGATTCCTCAGTCAGTGAGATCTCAGATACCTCCCCCAGCAAACGAGAACGTTCCCACCATACTAGATCTTTTTTAGAGAGAGATTCCAGGAAGGGAGAAGGTGGTGGAACCACAGAATGAAACCGATACGAAGGGGGGGACACAAGGCTAAGAGACCGCAAAAAGAGAAAGTATATGGAAGGACAGGAGGGTCCTCTCAACCATCGGAGAAATTACAGACGTCAGATGAATTAGACACATCACTTAAGGTGATTAATCTGACAGAAAGACAATTAGAACCAATACACTTAAAGGTACTCAGTCGTGGATTATCGTTTTCACCTACACAATCCCTTAATCGTTTTGAATGGGAAAAAGATTTAAACCTATTCATTAGGAAACTACTCTTAAAGAAATTTTATTGTAGCAAAAGGGATATATGTGATTCCCAGCTACAAAGTCAAGATAAGAAGGATGCCATGCAGGTTATGGAGCTGACATTTCTAACTGACGATGAGAGACAGGCTTTGGAAACTCTTGAAGAGTTAGACACTAATTCAATATCAGATTCATGCATGATGAAAGACACTAGGAACTCTATTAAATTGAAGAAAAAATCAACCTTCTGTCCGGATCTGTCAATTTGTCCGCAAGCCAAAATCTATCGAGACTTGGTATCCAAGGATCTAGATAAATTATTCAATCAAGCGAGATCTAGGAATTTAAGTAGGAATTTGTCTAAACAGGAATATAAGGCTTTAAAGGACATTGAGGAATGGGAAGACACTGTGATTAAGCCCTCAGATAAGGGTGGTAACATCGTCTTGTGGCCCATATACAAATATATGACTGAGATCTATAGACAACTAAATAATACTGATTGTTATAAAAGGTTGATATTCAATCCTACAGCCAATTTCTTGACTAAGTATAATAACCTGATTAATAAAGCCTTTAGGAACAACGTTATTTCTAAATCTGATTACGAATTTCTAAAAATAAATGATCCCAAAATTCCTACTTTTTACGCATTGCCAAAAGTACATAAATCTATAACAGACCCACCGGGTAGGCCTATTGTATCGGGCATGGGTAGTTTGACCGAGAAGGCCAGCAGATATGTGGACCAACACCTTCGTAAATATGTCACAAGTCTACCATCATACACCAGAGACACATTAGATGTCCTGGCAAAAATTAGTGACATTTCAGTCAATCAGGAGGTTAAATTGGCATCGTATGACGTGGAGTCACTTTACACAAACATATCCCATGATCAGGGTATAAGGGCGGCTAAGTACTTTTTGGATGTGGAGTGTAAAAGTGATTTCCATGAATTCTTGATTTCCTTATTGGAATTTGTACTTAATAATAACTACTTTGTATTTGATGACAAATACTATCTGCAGATCCGTGGAACAGCCATGGGCACAGCGTGTGCGCCAACGTATGCAAATTTATATCTTGGCTGGTGGGAGAAGGAGATGGTGTTTGATGAACGAAATGAAATGTATACCGACCATATTTTAATATGGTTCAGGTACATAGATGACATATTACTGTTATGGGAGGGAGAAACAACCTTATTCCATGAATTCACTAAACACCTCAACAATAATAAATTGAATCTCCTATTAACATCTGATATCCAGGAAAGAATGATCAATTTTCTAGATCTACAAATCTCCATTAATAGTGATGGTAAATTAATGACAGATATGTTTAGAAAATCCACAGCTACTAACAGTCTATTACACTACACGAGCGCCCATTTTCCATCAGTAATAAAAGGGGTGCCTAAAGGAGAATTCCTCCGAACAAAACGAAACTGTTCGGATATCACCACCTTCCAGAAGAGATCTGGTGAACTGAGGGATAGACTGGTACAAAGAGGCTATAGCAAGAAAAGTATACAGAAGGCCTCATATGAAGCGAATTGTAGAGAGAGAGAATCCTTGATATTCCCCACACCCAAACCTATTTCAAAAGGAAAAACAAGAATGATTGGCACATTTTGCTCCGAATGGAGGGACATCTCAAATATTTTTCAACAACATTGGCACGTCTTGTTGTTGGATCATGATCTCAGGGATAACCTTGATGACCGAGTCACAATAACATGGCGAAGAGCCCGAAATTTGAGAGATCGTCTTGTCCATAGTCACTTTACGCATAATAAGAAATCATCAAATATAATCCAAGGTTTTTATAAATGTGGCAGGTGTAAAGCTTGTAAATACACTATTCAAAAACATGACTATGTCGACAGATATTCTAGAATCTGGAAAATTAACAAATTTGTTAATTGTAATTCAATGGGGGTTGTTTACTGCCTGATATGCCCGTGTGGTTTGAAGTATGTTGGCATGACAACAAGACCCTTTAAAAGACGCTTGTTGGAACATGTCAACAATATTAAAAATGCTCCCAAAGACAGAGAGAAATTTAAACCTATCACTACGGTGGCTAAGCATTTTCTTTTGTTTCACAATAACAATCCGGATTTACTTCAAGCGTTTTTAATGGAACAACTATCATTAGGTATTAGGGAAGGCGATATGCAGCAGGAATTGCTAAAAAAAGAATCCAGACTGATATTTCTAATGGACAGTCTAGTACCCCATGGTCTCAATGATAAAACAAATTATATGGCATTTATCTAAATGTGAGATTTAACATATTTTTCTTCTTATTTGATAACATCACCTCAATTAATATTTGATTTTTATCACTTAAATCTGTTGTAAAATCCAGAATAATGTAATGTGATGTTGGTTCAACACTTTTCTGATGATATTATACACTATAGGGATCACTCAATACATATAGGGACTCTTTATCTTTGGACCATGAGTCAATTCACTAATATATTTTTTTTTTATTTTTTTTTTTTAATACTATCTCTAAAAAATTTTCAAATACACTGGTTTAAACGGGATGTTTTTACATCTAATATGGTACTGCTGGCAGCAGTACCTCTGAGAATTATATTTAGCACATAGTTAACATTGTAATGTTCTTATATTTATTATGGTATTAATGGTTTTAATACCTCTTAATTCACTTTATTTTGTTATATTTAGTAAGACTTAACGTATAAATCACTTCTAAGAAATAAAAAATCTTTTAAATTTCCAGCACAATGATTAGATAGGCAGTGTGTGGGGTAACTCATATCTTTAGAATAAATGTATTCTCATCACAATGTCACTGTGGGGCCAACCATATTAACATTCCTGTGTTTATATGTACTTAATAGATCTACTAATGATGCCCCAGTCCTAATACATATTAATGATGCCTCTCTGTTGATAGCCCTGGTACTATAGTGCATTATGCATCAGTATTATTAGTGCATTCATGATCCGTGTTTACTATTTTCCCCATATATCTGTAATAAACCAATCACTACAAGGATTAGCAGGGCGGGATTTACCTCTCTGCATTGTGATTGGGTCAGCGATGTGTCCATCAATGAGTCTGTGTCTTCGAGATTGATAGATTTCTATTGGCCTGCTGGTGATGACACCCGTATTTGGGGGCGTATCTATCCCATAAAAGAGCTGTCAGCTCTGTCCTTCGGCTTGCCTGGTTAAAGCGAGTGAGCGAAACGCGCGTCGGCGTTCGCCTCGCAGTGTTATGCATATTAATTAATTATCAAAACTAATCTTTTCGGGAGGGGTCTAATCTCTGGCGTGTGTGTGAATGATTTGAATGAGAGCCCATAACCAGAAATAAGAGGGACTCTTAGATCAGCTAAATGAAAATCTCAGCAACAGTTAGGGCTTTATTAGTTTGACAGACTGCGGTGACTGAATGCTCAGATGTGAGCCTCCATTATAGAGAGATACGCAGACCAGTCCTTCTCTAGCCCTACTACAGCGTATGGTTAGGGCAGGATTTAGCCTGACTAATGCTACATTAACAACTATAATGAAATATACAATCTCTGATGTTGAAAACAACATCTTATAGTTTGGTAATCTATGGCTTATATACATCATGTTTGCTAATAATTAAGAGAGAATATATCTACTCATACAGCACTCTTAAGTCTGATTTATAGTGATAAGACTGCCACTGCCAGAGTTTATGTCCCACTAAACGGAGGTTACGTGATTATGGAATACTAAGGGTTCACTATTTTGATATATATCCCTTGAATAACTATTCCACTACAACAAGGGAATAACTTTGCTTATACTATCATTACTCCGTTAATGATGTCTTATTATATATCTATGACATCTCCCGTTTAGGACCAAAAAATTTAAATGGTCCTCTATATTTTTGGATTTATAGACAGCTATTAAAAATATTTTGTCATTTATTATAAAATCTTATTGAAGACTTTCTGGCTGTCTCATTACACTGCGAGGCCTGGCGGTGTTCTCTGCCATTTTAAAATTTATATGTTTGTTTATTTCACATTTTTTGTTTTTTATTTCGCAACTGGTGTCACAGGCACTATTTTGGGACTCATTATTATTTTAATAAAACTAATAAAATGTAAGTTTTAAAATACTCCATTATCATAGAGTGCCCCTATGTTACATGATTCTCTTCTCTGTACTTGTTAATTTATGAACTAATAATACATGTATAGGGTGCACCAACTCAGTCAAAAAATAATCATATTATATGAATGAAGATAGTCTGAGTGTTTGATTCCCTAGTGCATTGGGAATTCAATTCTTTTGAATATTACTATAAGGTGATTTGAACCACCTTCTGCTTTCAATTACCCAACAGCACAGGTTAATAAACCTATATTGGTTAATACGAATCATATATATATAGTCCCCAATAACATCTTTCTTTATATTACTTATAACATGGCATCCTTTAGCATTGGCCAAGAATTGTTGAGTAGACAAGAAAAATGGATAAGGGAATCTAACTTTGATTTCGAAGGTGGACACACACCATCTGATACTATTGGTAATAATTGGCCAGGCCACCTTATGGAATTAAAACATATCATGTATAAACAAACTAAAACGTTTTGGAAGAAAACCATGTTTGAAAATTATTTGAAACAAAACATGATACCAAGGGGCCTGAGACCTAAAATCTATCCCGCCTTTGAATTAGCAACTAATGAACTTAAAAAAGACTGGGAGACTATTCTAAGTAGATGCTCTAACGAACTTATGCATGTGTTAATGAAACACGATAATCTTCTCCTGGAACAATATGCAGGAGAAATTTCTCAGATAGGTGAGAAATTGAAACAATTCGACAATCTTGAACCTTTTCAGAAAGCTTATAGTAAATTTAAATCAGATTTGGATGAATTTGAAAAAGTTATAGTGGATAAAAAACGTAAAAAATTTGCACGTGATAAAAATGATTACGCTTTAAACCAAATCTTTAAGTGGGATAGACCTAAATTCCACAAATCATACAGCTCTTTCAGAAATTCAGGGATGGATTCCTCAGTCAGTGAGATCTCAGATACCTCCCCCAGCAAACGAGAACGTTCCCACCATACTAGATCTTTTTTAGAGAGAGATTCCAGGAAGGGAGAAGGTGGTGGAACCACAGAATCAAACCGATACGAAGGGGGGGACACAAGGCTAAGAGACCGCAAAAAGAGAAAGTATATGGAAGGACAGGAGGGTCCTCTCAACCATCGGAGAAATTACAGACGTCAGATGAATTAGACACATCACTTAAGGTGATTAATCTGACAGAAAGACAATTAGAACCAATACACTTAAAGGTACTCAGTCGTGGATTATCGTTTTCACCTACACAATCCCTTAATCGTTTTGAATGGGAAAAAGATTTAAACCTATTCATTAGGAAACTACTCTTAAAGAAATTTTATTGTAGCAAAAGGGATATATGTGATTCCCAGCTACAAAGTCAAGATAAGAAGGATGCCATGCAGGTTATGGAGCTGGCATTTCTAACTGACGATGAGAGACAGGCTTTGGAAACTCTTGAAGAGTTAGACACTAATTCAATATCAGATTCATGCATGATGAAAGACACTAGGAACTCTATTAAATTGAAGAAAAAATCAACCTTCTGTCCGGATCTGTCAATTTGTCCGCAAGCCAAAATCTATCGAGACTTGGTATCCAAGGATCTAGATAAATTATTCAATCAAGCGAGATCTAGGAATTTAAGTAGGAATTTGTCTAAACAGGAATATAAGGCTTTAAAGGACATTGAGGAATGGGAAGACACTGTGATTAAGCCCTCAGATAAGGGTGGTAACATCGTCTTGTGGCCCATATCCAAATATATGACTGAGATCTATAGACAACTAAATAATACTGATTGTTATAAAAGGTTGATATTCAATCCTACAGCCAATTTCTTGACTAAGTATAATAACCTGATTAATAAAGCCTTTAGGAACAACGTTATTTCTAAATCTGATTACGAATTTCTAAAAATAAATGATCCCAAAATTCCTACTTTTTACGCATTGCCAAAAGTACATAAATCTATAACAGACCCACCGGGTAGGCCTATTGTATCGGGCATGGGTAGTTTGACCGAGAAGGCCAGCAGATATGTGGACCAACACCTTCGTAAATATGTCACAAGTCTACCATCATACACCAGAGACACATTAGATGTCCTGGCAAAAATTAGTGACATTTCAGTCAATCAGGAGGTTAAATTGGCATCGTATGACGTGGAGTCACTTTACACAAACATATCCCATGATCAGGGTATAAGGGCGGCTAAGTACTTTTTGGATGTGGAGTGTAAAAGTGATTTCCATGAATTCTTGATTTCCTTATTGGAATTTGTACTTAATAATAACTACTTTGTATTTGATGACAAATACTATCTGCAGATCCGTGGAACAGCCATGGGCACAGCGTGTGCGCCAACGTATGCAAATTTATATCTTGGCTGGTGGGAGAAGGAGATGGTGTTTAATGAACGAAATGAAATGTATACCGACCATATTTTAATATGGTTCAGGTACATAGATGACATATTACTGTTATGGGAGGGAGAAACAACCTTATTCCATGAATTCACTAAACACCTCAACAATAATAAATTGAATCTCCTATTAACATCTGATATCCAGGAAAGAATGATCAATTTTCTAGATCTACAAATCTCCATTAATAGTGATGGTAAATTAATGACAGATATGTTTAGAAAATCCACAGCTACTAACAGTCTATTACACTACACGAGCGCCCATTTTCCATCAGTAATAAAAGGGGTGCCTAAAGGAGAATTCCTCCGAACAAAACGAAACTGTTCGGATATCACCACCTTCCAGAAGAGATCTGGTGAACTGAGGGATAGACTGGTACAAAGAGGCTATAGCAAGAAAAGTATACAGAAGGCCTCATATGAAGCGAATTGTAGAGAGAGAGAATCCTTGATATTCCCCACACCCAAACCTATTTCAAAAGGAAAAACAAGAATGATTGGCACATTTTGCTCCGAATGGAGGGACATCTCAAATATTTTTCAACAACATTGGCACGTCTTGTTGTTGGATCATGATCTCAGGGATAACCTTGATGACCGAGTCACAATAACATGGCGAAGAGCCCGAAATTTGAGAGATCGTCTTGTCCATAGTCACTTTACGCATAATAAGAAATCATCAAATATAATCCAAGGTTTTTATAAATGTGGCAGGTGTAAAGCTTGTAAATACACTATTCAAAAACATGACTATGTCGACAGATATTCTAGAATCTGGAAAATTAACAAATTTGTTAATTGTAATTCAATGGGGGTTGTTTACTGCCTGATATGCCCGTGTGGTTTGAAGTATGTTGGCAGGACAACAAGACCCTTTAAAAGACGCTTGTTGGAACATGTCAACAATATTAAAAATGCTCCCAAAGACAGAGAGAAATTTAAACCTATCACTACGGTGGCTAAGCATTTTCTTTTGTTTCACAATAACAATCCGGATTTACTTCAAGCGTTTATAATGGAACAACTATCATTAGGTATTAGGGGAGGTGATATGCAGCAGGAATTGCTAAAAAAAGAATCCAGACTGATATTTCTAATGGACAGTCTAGTACCCCATGGTCTCAATGATAAAACAAATTATATGGCATTTATCTAAATGTGAGATTTAACATATTTTTCTTCTTATTTGATAACATCACCTCAATTAATATTTGATTTTTATCACTTAAATCTGTTGTAAAATCCAGAATAATGTAATGTGATGTTGGTTCAACACTTTTCTGATGATATTATACACTATAGGGATCACTCAATACACATAGGGACTCTTTATCTTTGGACCATGAGTCAATTCACTAATATATTTTTTTTTTTTTTTTTTTTTTTAATACTATCTCTAAAAAATTTTCAAATACACTGGTTTAAACGGGATGTTTTTACATCTAATATGGTACTGCTGGCAGCAGTACCTCTGAGAATTATATTTAGCACATAGTTAACATTGTAATGTTCTTATATTTATTATGGTATTAATGGTTTTAATACCTCTTAATTCACTTTATTTTGTTATATTTAGTAAGACTTAACGTATAAATCACTTCTAAGAAATAAAAAATCTTTTAAATTTCCAGCACAATGATTAGATAGGCAGTGTGTGGGGTAACTCATATCTTTAGAATAAATGTATTCTCATCACAATGTCACTGTGGGGCCAACCATATTAACATTCCTGTGTTTATATGTACTTAATAGATCTACTAATGATGCCCCAGTCCTAATACATATTAATGATGCCTCTCTGTTGATAGCCCTGGTACTATAGTGCATTATGCATCAGTATTATTAGTGCATTCATGATCCGTGTTTACTATTTTCCCCATATATCTGTAATAAACCAATCACTACAAGGATTAGCAGGGCGGGATTTACCTCTCTGCATTGTGATTGGGTCAGCGATGTGTCCATCAATGAGTCTGTGTCTTCGAGATTGATAGATTTCTATTGGCCTGCTGGTGATGACACCCGTATTTGGGGGCGTATCTATCCCATAAAAGAGCTGTCAGCTCTGTCCTTCGGCTTGCCTGGTTAAAGCGAGTGAGCGAAATGCGCGTCGGCGTTCGCCTCGCAGTGTTATGCATATTAATTAATTATCAAAACTAATCTTTTCGGGAGGGGTCTAATCTCTGGCGTGTGTGTGAATGATTTGAATGAGAGCCCATAACCAGAAATAAGAGGGACTCTTAGATCAGCTAAATGAAAATCTCAGCAACAGTTAGGGCTTTATTAGTTTGACAGACTGCGGTGACTGAATGCTCAGATGTGAGCCTCCATTATAGAGAGATACGCAGACCAGTCCTTCTCTAGCCCTACTACAGCGTATGGTTAGGGCAGGATTTAGCCTGACTAATGCTACATTAACAACTATAATGAAATATACAATCTCTGATGTTGAAAACAACATCTTATAGTTTGGTAATCTATGGCTTATATACATCATGTTTGCTAATAATTAAGAGAGAATATATCTACTCATACAGCACTCTTAAGTCTGATTTATAGTGATAAGACTGCCACTGCCAGAGTTTATGTCCCACTAAACGGAGGTTACGTGATTATGGAATACTAAGGGTTCACTATTTTGATATATATCCCTTGAATAACTATTCCACTACAACAAGGGAATAACTTTGCTTATACTATCATTACTCCGTTAATGATGTCTTATTATATATCTATGACATCTCCCGTTTAGGACCAAAAAATTTAAATGGTCCTCTATATTTTTGGATTTATAGACAGCTATTAAAAATATTTTGTCATTTATTATAAAATCTTATTGAAGACTTTCTGGCTGTCTCATTACACTGCGAGGCCTGGCGGTGTTCTCTGCCATTTTAAAATTTATATGTTTGTTTATTTCACATTTTTTGTTTTTTATTTCGCAACTGGTGTCACAGGCACTATTTTGGGACTCATTATTATTTTAATAAAACTAATAAAATGTAAGTTTTAAAATACTCCATTATCATAGAGTGCCCCTATGTTACATGATTCTCTTCTCTGTACTTGTTAATTTATGAACTAATAATACATGTATAGGGTGCACCAACTCAGTCAAAAAATAATCATATTATATGAATGAAGATAGTCTGAGTGTTTGATTCCCTAGTGCATTGGGAATTCAATTCTTTTGAATATTACTATAAGGTGATTTGAACCACCTTCTGCTTTCAATTACCCAACAGCACAGGTTAATAAACCTATATTGGTTAATACGAATCATATATATATAGTCCCCAATAACATCTTTCTTTATATTACTTATAACATGGCATCCTTTAGCATTGGCCAAGAATTGTTGAGTAGACAAGAAAAATGGATAAGGGAATCTAACTTTGATTTCGAAGGTGGACACACACCATCTGATACTATTGGTAATAATTGGCCAGGCCACCTTATGGAATTAAAACATATCATGTATAAACAAACTAAAACGTTTTGGAACAAAACCATGTTTGAAAATTATTTGAAACAAAACATGATACCAAGGGGCCTGAGACCTAAAATCTATCCCGCCTTTGAATTAGCAACTAATGAACTTAAAAAAGACTGGGAGACTATTCTAAGTAGATGCTCTAACGAACTTATGCATGTGTTAATGAAACACGATAATCTTCTCCTGGAACAATATGCAGGAGAAATTTCTCAGATAGGTGAGAAATTGAAACAATTCGACAATCTTGAACCTTTTCAGAAAGCTTATAGTAAATTTAAATCAGATTTGGATGAATTTGAAAAAGTTATAGTGGATAAAAAACGTAAAAAATTTGCACGTGATAAAAATGATTACGCTTTAAACCAAATCTTTAAGTGGGATAGACCTAAATTCCACAAATCATACAGCTCTTTCAGAAATTCAGGGATGGATTCCTCAGTCAGTGAGATCTCAGATACCTCCCCCAGCAAACGAGAACGTTCCCACCATACTAGATCTTTTTTAGAGAGAGATTCCAGGAAGGGAGAAGGTGGTGGAACCACAGAATCAAACCGATACGAAGGGGGGGACACAAGGCTAAGAGACCGCAAAAAGAGAAAGTATATGGAAGGACAGGAGGGTCCTCTCAACCATCGGAGAAATTACAGACGTCAGATGAATTAGACACATCACTTAAGGTGATTAATCTGACAGAAAGACAATTAGAACCAATACACTTAAAGGTACTCAGTCGTGGATTATCGTTTTCACCTACACAATCCCTTAATCGTTTTGAATGGGAAAAAGATTTAAACCTATTCATTAGGAAACTACTCTTAAAGAAATTTTATTGTAGCAAAAGGGATATATGTGATTCCCAGCTACAAAGTCAAGATAAGAAGGATGCCATGCAGGTTATGGAGCTGGCATTTCTAACTGACGATGAGAGACAGGCTTTGGAAACTCTTGAAGAGTTAGACACTAATTCAATATCAGATTCATGCATGATGAAAGACACTAGGAACTCTATTAAATTGAAGAAAAAATCAACCTTCTGTCCGGATCTGTCAATTTGTCCGCAAGCCAAAATCTATCGAGACTTGGTATCCAAGGATCTAGATAAATTATTCAATCAAGCGAGATCTAGGAATTTAAGTAGGAATTTGTCTAAACAGGAATATAAGGCTTTAAAGGACATTGAGGAATGGGAAGACACTGTGATTAAGCCCTCAGATAAGGGTGGTAACATCGTCTTGTGGCCCATATCCAAATATATGACTGAGATCTATAGACAACTAAATAATACTGATTGTTATAAAAGGTTGATATTCAATCCTACAGCCAATTTCTTGACTAAGTATAATAACCTGATTAATAAAGCCTTTAGGAACAACGTTATTTCTAAATCTGATTACGAATTTCTAAAAATAAATGATCCCAAAATTCCTACTTTTTACGCATTGCCAAAAGTACATAAATCTATAACAGACCCACCGGGTAGGCCTATTGTATCGGGCATGGGTAGTTTGACCGAGAAGGCCAGCAGATATGTGGACCAACACCTTCGTAAATATGTCACAAGTCTACCATCATACACCAGAGACACATTAGATGTCCTGGCAAAAATTAGTGACATTTCAGTCAATCAGGAGGTTAAATTGGCATCGTATGACGTGGAGTCACTTTACACAAACATATCCCATGATCAGGGTATAAGGGCGGCTAAGTACTTTTTGGATGTGGAGTGTAAAAGTGATTTCCATGAATTCTTGATTTCCTTATTGGAATTTGTACTTAATAATAACTACTTTGTATTTGATGACAAATACTATCTGCAGATCCGTGGAACAGCCATGGGCACAGCGTGTGCGCCAACGTATGCAAATTTATATCTTGGCTGGTGGGAGAAGGAGATGGTGTTTAATGAACGAAATGAAATGTATACCGACCATATTTTAATATGGTTCAGGTACATAGATGACATATTACTGTTATGGGAGGGAGAAACAACCTTATTCCATGAATTCACTAAACACCTCAACAATAATAAATTGAATCTCCTATTAACATCTGATATCCAGGAAAGAATGATCAATTTTCTAGATCTACAAATCTCCATTAATAGTGATGGTAAATTAATGACAGATATGTTTAGAAAATCCACAGCTACTAACAGTCTATTACACTACACGAGCGCCCATTTTCCATCAGTAATAAAAGGGGTGCCTAAAGGAGAATTCCTCCGAACAAAACGAAACTGTTCGGATATCACCACCTTCCAGAAGAGATCTGGTGAACTGAGGGATAGACTGGTACAAAGAGGCTATAGCAAGAAAAGTATACAGAAGGCCTCATATGAAGCGAATTGTAGAGAGAGAGAATCCTTGATATTCCCCACACCCAAACCTATTTCAAAAGGAAAAACAAGAATGATTGGCACATTTTGCTCCGAATGGAGGGACATCTCAAATATTTTTCAACAACATTGGCACGTCTTGTTGTTGGATCATGATCTCAGGGATAACCTTGATGACCGAGTCACAATAACATGGCGAAGAGCCCGAAATTTGAGAGATCGTCTTGTCCATAGTCACTTTACGCATAATAAGAAATCATCAAATATAATCCAAGGTTTTTATAAATGTGGCAGGTGTAAAGCTTGTAAATACACTATTCAAAAACATGACTATGTCGACAGATATTCTAGAATCTGGAAAATTAACAAATTTGTTAATTGTAATTCAATGGGGGTTGTTTACTGCCTGATATGCCCGTGTGGTTTGAAGTATGTTGGCAGGACAACAAGACCCTTTAAAAGACGCTTGTTGGAACATGTCAACAATATTAAAAATGCTCCCAAAGACAGAGAGAAATTTAAACCTATCACTACGGTGGCTAAGCATTTTCTTTTGTTTCACAATAACAATCCGGATTTACTTCAAGCGTTTATAATGGAACAACTATCATTAGGTATTAGGGGAGGTGATATGCAGCAGGAATTGCTAAAAAAAGAATCCAGACTGATATTTCTAATGGACAGTCTGGTACCCCATGGTCTCAATGATAAAACAAATTATATGGCATTTATCTAAATGTGAGATTTAACATATTTTTCTTCTTATTTGATAACATCACCTCAATTAATATTTGATTTTTATCACTTAAATCTGTTGTAAAATCCAGATTAATGTAATGTGTTGTTGGTTCAACACTTTTCTGATGATATGATACACTATAGGGATCACTCAATACATATAGGGACTCTTTATCTTTGGACCATGAGTCAATTCACTAATATTTTTTTTTTTTTTTTTAATACTATCTCTAAAAATTTTTCAAATACACTGGTTTAAACGGGATGTTTTTACATCTAATATGGTACTGCTGGCAGCAGTACCTCTGAGAATTATATTTAGCACATAGTTAACATTGTAATGTTCTTATATTTATTATGGTATTAATGGTTTTAATACCTCTTAATTCACTTTATTTTGTTATATTTAGTAAGACTTAACGTATAAATCACTTCTAAGAAATAAAAAATCTTTTAAATTTCCAGCACAATTAATAGATAGGCAGTGTGTGGGGTAACTCATATCTTTAGAATAAATGTATTCTCATCACAATGTCACTGTGGGGCCAACCATATTAACATTCCTGTGTTTATATGTACTTAATAGATCTACTAATGATGCCCCAGTCCTAATACATATTAATGATGCCTCTCTGTTGATAGCCCTGGTACTATAGTGCATTATGCATCAGTATTATTAGTGCATTCATGATCCGTGTTTACTATTTTCCCCATATATCTGTAATAAACCAATCACTACAAGGATTAGCAGGGCGGGATTTACCTCTCTGCATTGTGATTGGGTCAGCGATGTGTCCATCAATGAGTCTGTGTCTTCGAGATTGATAGATTTCTATTGGCCTGCTGGTGATGACGCCCGTATTTGGGGGCGTATCTATCCCATAAAAGAGCTGTCAGCTCTGTCCTTCGGCTTGCCTGGTTAAAGCGAGTGAGCGAAACGCACGTCGGCGTTCGCCTCGCAGTGTTATGCATATTAATTAATTATCAAAACTAATCTTTTCGGGAGGGGTCTAATCTCTGGCGTGTGTGTGAATGATTTGAATGAGAGCCCATAACCAGAAATAAGAGGGACTCTTAGATCAGCCAAATGAAAATCTCAGCAACAGTTAGGGCTTTATTAGTTTGACAGACTGCGGTGACTGAATGCTCAGATGTGAGCCTCCATTATAGAGAGATACGCAGACCAGTCCTTTTCTAGCCCTACTACAGCGTATGGTTATGGCAGGATTTTGCCTGACTAATGCTACATTAACAACTATAATGAAATATACAATCTCTGATGTTGAAAACAACATCTTATAGTTTGGTAATCTATGGCTTATATACATCATGTTTGCCAATAATTAAGAGAGAATATATCTACTCATACAGCACTCTTAAGTCTGATTTATAGTGATAAGACTGCCACTGCCAGAGTTTATGTCCCACTAAACGGAGGTTACGTGATTATGGAATACTAAGGGTTCACTATTTTGATATATATCCCTTGAATAACTATTCCACTACAACAAGGGAATAACTTTGCTTATACTATCATTACTCCGTTAATGATGTCTTATTATATATCTATGACATCTCCCGTTTAGGACCAAAAAATTTAAATGGTCCTCTATATTTTTGGATTTATAGACAGCTATTAAAAATATTTTGTCATTTATTATAAAATCTTATTGAAGACTTTCTGGCTGTCTCATTACACTGCGAGGCCTGGCGGTGTTCTCTGCCATTTTAAAATTTATATGTTTGTTTATTTCACATTTTTTGTTTTTTATTTCGCAACTGGTGTCACAGGCACTATTTTGGGACTCATTATTATTTTAATAAAACTAATAAAATGTAAGTTTTAAAATACTCCATTATCATAGACTGCCCCTATGTTACATGATTCTCTTCTCTGTACTTGTTAATTTATGAACTAATAATACATGTATAGGGTGCACCAACTCAGTCAAAAAATAATCATATTATATGAATGAAGATAGTCTGAGTGTTTGATTCCCTAGTGCGTTGGGAATTCAATTCTTTTAAACATGGGATATTGCCACATTGATATTTCCATTCTCCCAGTTGAAAGTGACTGTGTTAGGTCCTCACTGCGTACGCTTGACATCGCATGAATTGTTAAGTGGTACCCAGTTAAGAAGAAGTAAGTGGGTGCAGCTTAAAAATTTCATCCATAGCCAACGAAAATCTCTAGCAGTAGTTTGCGCAGCAAAGCGTAGAGGATTCCGTTTCCAAAAATGGGCGCTAAACAAACGTGTGAGATGGCTGATGTAACTGACGTACAGGTTAAACTAGGACCAATAGGGTCAGCAAAGTATATAATGAGTAGGAAATATGGTGCGCACACAACAGAGTACTGTGTGA
This sequence comes from Mixophyes australis, assembly GCA_036250195.1. Lineage (NCBI taxonomy): Eukaryota > Metazoa > Chordata > Amphibia > Anura > Limnodynastidae > Mixophyes > Mixophyes australis. The sequence continues at coordinate 12,403,255 of JAVHZZ010000002.1, read as the reverse complement.
AATGGGTAAACATGACTGCTGAATGTGTGAAACCTTTTCCTAAAGTTGGTAGTTTAGATCCAGAGGTATTGAGTACGGTTAGAGATAAAATTTGTTTGTTAAGAGCACTAAAATTGAGAATTAAACACACTGAGCCTGAATCATTAAGGAGAGCAAAGTATAAAAAAAAGAGTAACTTTGCACCCAGGCAAAACCATGTGACATTGAAGTGCAAGTTAAATTTAAAATGGGGGGACAGACTTATATTATTATTATTATCCTTTATTTGTTAGGCGCCACAAGGCTTCCGCAGCGCCGCACATAGTACAAACATTAGACTATACAGGGTATAACAGTACAGAACAATAAACAAAAAGTACCAATACTTCAGAAACTCCAGGCAGGCTGATGCAATAAACACGGAGCAGAAGAACAGGTAAGGAGACAGGAGGGAAGATGGCCCTGCTCATGCGAGCTTACATCCTAAGGGAGGGTTAAACAGACCAGGCACAAGAGGAGCCAGTTGAGGCAATGGGAGAGAGGGGAGAAAGGAGATGGGGGTTAAGTGGATTGTTGGTAGACTTTGAGAAAGAGATGCGTTTTGAGTGCACGTTTGAAGGAGCACAGAGTAGGAGAGAGGAGGAGGGAGCGAGGGAGGTCGTTCCAGTGAAGGGGGGCTGCACGGGAAAAGTCCTGGATTCTGGAATGGGAAGAGGTGATCAGAGTGGAGGAGAGGCGGCGGTCATTGGCTGAGCGCAGGGAGCGGGCGGGAGTGTGAATGGAGAGGTGGTTAGAGATATAAGGGGCAGTAGAGTGGGAGAGAGCCTTGTAAGTGGTGGTGAGGAGTTTAAAAAGAATTCTGTAAGGGAAAGGGAGCCAGTGTAGGGCAAGGCAGAGAGGGGAGGCAGAGGAGAAGCGGCGTGAGAGTTAGATAAGTCTTGCAGCCATATTGAGTATAGAGCGGAGGGGGAGAGACAGAAATGGGGGAGGCCGGTGAGGAGGAGGTTACAATAATCGAGGCGGGAGATGATGAGTGCGTGGATGATGGTTTTGGTGGCCTCTTGAGAGAGAAAGGGACGGATGCGGGCGATGTTGCGTAGTTGGAAGCGACAGGCTTGGGCGAGGGAATGAATGTGGGGGGCAAAAGAGAGAGAGGAGTCAAGGGTGACACCCACGCAGCAGAGTTGGGTGACAGAGGAGATGGTGGTATTGTTAACGACAATGGAGAGGTCATGGTGGGATGGGGGCTGGGAGGAGGAAAGACAATGAGTTCAGTTTTGGAAATGTTGATTTTGAGAAAGCGCTCCGACATCCAGGAGGAGATGGCGGAGAGGCAGTCAGATACCTGAGCGAGGAGGGTGGAGGAAAGATCAGGTGAAGAAATGTAGAGTTGAATGTCGTCAGCATAAATGTGATACTGAAGGCCAAGAGCACCAAGGGAGGAAGTATAGAGCAAAAAGAGTAGAGGGCCGAGAACGGAGCCCTGTGGGACTCCTACAGCGAGAGGGTAGGGGGAGGAGGAAGAACCAGACGTGGATACAGAGAAGGAGCGGTAAGCAAGGTAAGAGGTGAACCAGGCGTGGACAGAACCAGAGAGGCAGAGAGAGAGAAGAGTTTGCAGCATGGGGGGGTGGTCCACGGTGTCAAAGGCTGCGGAGAGGTCAAGGAGGATGAGTAGGGAGAAGTGACGCTTGGATTTGGCTGATAGGAGATCATTGGTAACCTTGGCCAGGGCAGTTTCGGTAGAGTGGAGCGGGCGGTAGCCGGATTGGAGAGGGTCAAGAAGGGAATTGTCCGAGAGGTGCCTGGTTAGGCAGCTGCAGACAATCCGCTCAAGTAATTTTGAGGCATAGGGGAGAAGAGAGATAGGGCGATAATTGGCAAGGGATGTGGGGTTGAGATTGGGTTTCTTGAGGATAGGAGAGATGAGAGCATGTTTAAATGAGGAGGGTACTACACCAGAGGAGAGTGATATGTTGAAAAGGTGTGCGAGGTAAGAGCAGGCAGTGGGAGAAATAGAGCGAAGGAGGTGAGAGGGGATATGATCGAGAGGGCAGGTAGAGGGTGGAGAGGAAAGAATGAGAGAGCGAACTTCTTCACCTGTTGTAGGGCAGAAGGAGCACCAGAGTTGGGTGTTGGTGGGAGGTGAAGCGAAGAGGGAGGCAGGAGAAGGGGAGGAGGAGATGTTCAGTCTGATGGCCTCAATTTTGGAAGAGAAAAAGGTGGCAAAGTCAGAAGCAGAGAGGGAAGATGGGACAGAAGGGGGTGGGGGGGAGAGTAAGGAGCTGAAGGTGGCAAAGAGGATTGGAGGACTGAGAAGAAATGAGGGACTTAAAGAAGGATTGTTTGGCGAGGGAGAGGGCGGAGCTGAAAGAAGAATTTAAAGTGCAGGAAGTCGGCCAGGGAACGAGATTTCCTCCAGATGCGTTCAGCAGTGCGAGAGCACTTTTGGAGGAAGCGGGTGAGTTTAGAGTGCCAGGGCTGGGGAATAATGAGGCGTTTGCTGACAGTAGAGGCTGGGGTGATAGCCTCCAGGGCAGTTGAGATAAGGCATGTCCTAGATCAACTTTAAATTTCAGTGTAAAAATAAAGCTATGAAGCATTTGTATGCTACATGAAAAAACAGCCACTATTTTACTAATGTGAAAAATAATAAACTAATTTGCACCCCTTGCATTTTAACATGGTTTGTCCCGGAGAGCATTTGCTCCTTTTTTTGCCATACTTTCCTTAATGACTCAGGCCCACTGACTGTTTAAATCTGTGGCAGCAGGAGGAGAATATTTGGAATGTAAAAGCGTGCTCAGTGGAGGGTAGTGCTGAAAGAAGGGAAGCTAATGCCAGTGCACCCCCGCCTCCATATACCAAAACTAATAAAAGTAGCAAATGTAACTTATATCCCATATTGAGTGATATAAAAGGTAACGTTTCAGAGGATGATGATGAACCCACATTTGTTTTAGCCATTGCCCATGCAATTAATATACAGGAAGTGCCACATAGGCAAGGGAAGGGTGGAGCATTCCCACTCTCAGGGGCAGTGGTTGAAACCAGTGAGACCAGTTTAGAAACCAATAGACTAGAGAGAGATTAGTATCTCATTCAATGGCAAGCTAAATCTCTGAAGTCTGGACTGCACCTATAATTTGTAAATGTTTAAATTGACTAATGATAAGACCTAAAAGTAAAAATGAATATATCTGTTACTAATTAAATTTCCTTTTTTTCAGACACAGGGACGGTCAGGTATGTATTATTTTCTTCTCTAAATTTATTTATCAATACCGAAAACGTTCTGGCTGTGGGAAAGACATGAGAGACGGATCCTTAACCCTTGACTGTAGAGACAGATTCTAAACATTGTTTCTTCTAGTTGCAGTGGCTCATACTAATTTACTAAGCTGAGATTTGTTATGCAAAATGGGGTGTGTAATACACCGTGTCTCTAATTATGTGTTTTTAGATATTTCAGGAAATCATGCACAGGATATACTGGACACTCCACAGGATATACAGAAGCACTCTACTTTTCTGGATCAATGTCCATCTCAGGTAGAGTAAATGTTATTGCAAAGACCAGGTTCCTTATGGACCAAAATGGACAAGACACTGGATTGATGAGTAATGTAGCTCCCATTAAAGGGATTATAGATTATTTCAAGATTTAAGAGGGATTAATAAATTAGTTGAGAGCCAATTTCCCATAGTTTTCAACCCAATTGTCATTCCGATACAAACTTCCATATCTGCAAACCCTTTTCGCTATTATTGTACTTTACTGTTTTCTTCTACGTCTTTACCCTTTCTGACTGTCAAGTACCTCATTGGTTTCTCCTTCAAATTTGAACACTATACATAGACAGTATCCCAAGAGTTTATAGACATCCTCAGTATCTTGGCACAAGCCTGGCGTGACTGTTCTCAATATTGTCAACCGAACAATGGGTCGGTTCTAAGTTAGTATGTAAATGTAGTATTGCTCTGTTCTGATTTGTTTATGTCATCAGCGTCTGATACTAAACATTTGTTACTTAATTTCTCACAAACAGGACAAGGTTGCAAGGGATAAATTACAGCCATGCCAGACAAAGGTCAAATACTTGAGATACTCTCTCTCCCAAAGACATTTGACAACAGACAGAATTAAGGATATACACTACATTGACACGGCCGCAAAGCCAGCTGCAGAGTTGTACTTCTATACTGTACTGAAGCTGCTGTTTTTTTTCGTGGCAGGAGTCTTGATGTAGAAACATGGTGATGCTAGCAGACCTGTAGCATACCACAGTGCACAATTGATTAACAAGTGTAGCAGCAACTGTTCTTTTTGTAAGTAAAAGCAAGGATGCAATACTGAGGCATGATTCAACTGTTTATACCCCACATGTAGTATCTGCCCTCCTAAATTCTTCCCAAATTAGGCATGTCGCCAAAGCAAGATTTACAAAATGTGGCTCGATATGCACAAAGGATGGAAGGAGAGGAGACTCTAGCTGAAGGTGAATTTGGCAGGTATACAGATGTGCATGATTGTATGGAATATTTGAATGAGACTTTTTCCGCAAGACCTGACATACGTCACACCCCCTTCCTAAATGTAGATTTTACATTTTACACAGTTTGGAGTTGTCATAGACAGACGGACACAGGAGAGCTATGAACTGGTTATGCTGTTGTAGATGATGAAGGTGTTACAGAAGCTAAACCCCTTGGTCTACCTCACTCAGCCTAAGTGGCCGAACTCGTGGCATTTGAGAAGAGTATGTGAGTTGGCATAGGGCAAATTAGTTAGTGTATATACTGATTCTAGGTACGCTGTTGGGGTAGTGCACGACTTTGAGGTCCTCTGGAGTCTTAATAACTTTATGACAGCGGCAGGCACACTGGTAGCACACTCACAACACAAAAAAAGGACTTCTGACAGCAACACAGTTACCAAATGAAGCAGCCGTCATCAAGTGTAAAGCCCACACATATGAAAAAGATCCGATATCACTTGATAACAGCAGGGCAGACAAAGCTGCCAAGTGGCCAGCAGGTTTATATATTCTCATCTAGATAAAGAAGGTATGTGCAAGCTGGTAAGAGCATACTGGTGTGCACCAGGCTTCTCTTCTCAAGCTGGTAGGAAAGAAATATTTTGTCTTACTTATTTTAGGAGAAATGTTGGAAAGGCATTAACAGTAGAGCCATCCCATATGCCTCCTAAAGATGGACCATTCCAGGTAATACAAGTGAACTTCATCCAATTGCCACCCTGCAGGTATTGTAAGTAAATATTGGTGTGTAATGATGTATTTTCTAACTGAGCAGAGGCATTTCCAGGTGCCACTAATACTGCTATTTTCACTGCAAAGAAAACTGTCCAGGAATTTGAATGCAGATATTTGTATCCCTAGAGTTATAGAAAATTATATGGGGTACTCATTTTACTGGTGAAATCTTTCAGATCATGTGTAAACTCATGAACATTGATAACAAATTTCATACTCCTTACCGACCACAAGGCAGTGGGAAAGTAGAGGGAGTAAATGGTACTATAAAGAACAAATTGAGTAAGGTGATGGCTGAAATTGGATTGGCGTGGCCAGAAGCATTGCCACTAGTTCTTCACAGCATCATAACCACTCCTAGATCACCTCTTAACCTGTCACCGTTTGAAATACTTTTTGGTAGGCAATCTCACTTAATGATAGATCCCCAAGACGATTTAAAATGCAAAATGAGGTGATGGTTCAATATCTTATAAAGATAATGTTACGAGCCTCTCACTTGCGTTCCGGCCGATGCTATGACGACCGGGACCTCACTCCCGGGTCTCGTCCCGGCCGTTGCCTAGGCAACGATCGGGACGCTGCAGTTTGATTGCGCCACGTCCTGGCATTGGGGGCAGCCGGGCGCGCGCGCTAAGCAACAGGTGAACTCCCTTATGACAGCCTCTAGGGCTGATTACTTTCTCACCCCCATTGGCCAGTGCCTGTTTATAAGGCAGGGAGGGCTTAGTCTCCCTGCCGTTTATAGTTCTGTCTTCCAGTCCTTAGCCTGCTCCTGTGCTTTTTGTTGGTGAAGAACCTTGGATTTTGACTACCTGTGTATGACCCCTTGCCTGTCCTTGAATTCTGAATCTTTGCCTGTGACCCTGATCCATTGCCTGCCCCTGGATTCCGAACCATTGCCTGTGACCCTGACCGTGCTGTTACCTGACACCTCCTCCGGTGCTCCGTCCAGTCTGATGGTCCACTGCTGTTCCGTGTGTCATCACCAGTACCCGTACACAGCTGTGTGAGTATAAACTTATACTACTTTGAGTTTAAGACCTGGGGGCGTAACCAGTCTCTACGAGAAAGGCGGCTGCTAAAGGTGAAGACCTCCTATACCTGTTCTATAAGTTTATGCCGCACTGGTTGTCGTAACAGATAAGCAAACAGCTGAGGCAGAAACAAAAGAACCTTAAAATACTGTCTCCTGAAATGCCAGACACTAACAATCACAATATTGAACCTGGGGAATATGTTATGAGCCGCAATTTCTTACGTTCAGGTTGTTGAATAGACAGGTGGGAAGACCTGTATAAAGTGTTGATCACCAGCATCACATTTCTGAAAGTAGCAGAAAGAGACACTTAGATCCATTCCACCCATTGCAGAAAAGTTAACAATCCAGAGAAGGTTCGAGATAAGGCCGAGGCTGACACTACAACCCTGTCACTCGTGAATCTGTTGCGGGAGACCTAAAATCGCAGTTAATAACATCTGAGCCAAGGACTTCCCCAAGACTACTCTCCCATGATGGAGCAGCAGTATTTCTGGCTTACTTTTTTCAATATTTTTCTCATCCCTTTTTTTCTTAGGACACTCTAGTTTTGCAGTAGTGATCAGGAGATGAAGATTGGTTCGGATGATGGTGCTGATATTGTGGAAATGAAAGAGAATATGTTAGCACAATCAGTTCAACCGAACACATTATTCCATTCAGGGGTAAAGAAAAGTTCTGCTTACCTTTGAACTCGGAGACAGTGTCTTCAGGCTATTGTGTCTGTAAGTACTTTGACCCCATAACTGAAGAGAAGTGATTTAGCGATGTCAGTCCAATAATAATTTGAACTTGTGCGAGCATCCACTAGCTGATTATCATTCATTGATTGGTAAGGTCTTAAGCCAAACTGAATGCTGGGTGTGCTCTCATGTACCACAGGGACAAAATAATCTAGGATTAGTACCGTTCCTGCTAAACATTTCTGAGTTTCTTGAATTATGAGGGGGAGACCAATAGAAGGGAGATATAATATTACCAGGCCCCTAGTTTGAAATTTCACCAATACCCAGTAAACCGGTTACTGCTATGCCTAAATTTTTCACATACAAAGAAACTTGAGTATTGGGAAGCTGAACAGAATGATCAGACAATAGCCCACCCCGCAAGTGTTGATGAAAGACTCATCAATATTATTAGAGTACAGATAACCAAAAAGGCTGAAGGGTGCCATAAACTAGGTCATGTTAACAGATATAAGAAACTCGTGATTGGGAAAGTTCCTCTAGATGTGTTTAAATGTGATGTGTTTAAATGTGATACAAACTGAGACTTGTTATGAACAAATGGAGTAGCTAGGCATGGGTAACTTTATTAAAATATTATCTAACACTCTAACAAACCGTACTGTGCCTTATATCCTTCCAGTTGATGTGTATTATATATGCGGGTGAAGGGCATACAAATGGTTAACTCTGAGTTCTAAAGGTATATGTTTCCTAGGTAGAGTGGTTACTGAAATCATGACTCTTTCTCATGATAAAGTGACTGACATCCACAGAGCAACGTCACCTCCATACGTACTCACACAGTATGAACACTGTGACAAAAGAAATATGATTCCAGGTGAAGAACCTGTGGCTGCAATGTTACCACAGGGTTCCAGATCAAGGTCGCATTAGACCCCACCAAAACTACTCAGGGAACCCTAAATTATAAATATATACAAGATCTAGCAAAATTAATTGAGAATATTACCAAGATGATGACACATTCAGGTATAAAGGTAGGGAGCTACAGGCTTATAAGAAGAAATTAGTTCAGCATAGGTTGGTGCTAAAAAATCTCACAGCAATTACTGGAGGATATTGTGTGACATTAGCTACCCAATTTGGTGTTAAGTGTTGCACTTGCATCATCGATATTACAGATGACCCTAAAAAAGTAATTGACTGCAAAATGGATGAGATCCTACAGTTAAAATGGGAATTTCGTAAGGTCCACAATGCCTTGTTTTATGAAATAGAAATGTAGTAGGATGGTTCTCATGGTTGAACTCTGTAAAATGGTTCTCAGTTTTAGGGGAATGGGTACAAGAACTGATTACTAGTATAGGTAAGCTCCTTATACATATAGTTGGTGACTTTATAGTAATTGGCTTATGTATCAAATGTGTTTTTACTGTGTGTGTTGAAGTGTGGTAAATATTCGACTGAGGTGACCACAGAAAATAACAGTGTGATCGTAATGAGAGGTACAGGTATCACAGAAAATGAAGAATTATATTACAGTACTGAGATAGAAAATGTAATTAGGTGATAGTTTTGTGCACTATTAAAGATTGGGCTGTCAAAGTCAAATAATTTGATGAAGTTGTTTTAAATTAATAAATATCATTTGTTATAGTTTCCTGTGCATTGCGAATAGTACGCCCCGGCGTACAAAGGTTAATTATGCAATTACATAGGAAAACAGAGTACATACACTTACATACATATTTACACTTGTAAATAGTTCACTTTAAATAAACTTTTCAATTGACATTCTTTTATTATTAATACAAAGAGCCTAGAGATTTATCACAATATGGTAAACCTACATTAAAGATATTTAGGGTTCAGGACTAAAGAAATGTATTATGTTTGGGCTTATATTAATCCACATTTCTCTAGCATGAATCTGGTATCATTGGATAAGCGATCGCATGTTGCGATCGCTAGTTATGATTAGTATGAGATTAATACTCAATAATAATCTGTGCAGAATATGTTAATAGGTTAGCTTAAGATGAGATTTCAGCGGTTCCCCGAGGCCAGACACATTTGAACTGACCTATTACCTGCATTGTATTGAACTATCCTGAACCTTGAACCAATGAATTAGTGTACATTTTGACATCATCGCTGTTTTTTTTCAACTCAAAACTCTATAATGCAGGCCACTGGACACAGTATTGGTCTCTTCACAGGCTTCAGGATTGATGATTGTTACTGGGTCCAGTGCACAGCGTAATGTATCGGTTATATTTTGTTATATTTAATCTCTTTGTACCACATTAATTGCAGTAGAAAATCTTTTATTTAACTAAGAGGATTCTACCGGGTGTGCAGCTGCTTGCTGACCCTCACACACAAGCACCCTTTTTTATATATAGGTTTCACTGAATTCTGATGGAGGACTGCCATCTCGCCCCGGAAGCTCCCTGACGCCGAGAAGACTTCAAGAAGTCGGCAAGTATGATATAACATAGACCATAACGTCATAGATTATAGTGGGGAACAAGATTTTTAAATGATGAAACTGATTCTTTTCAGCGTGATGTATATTAGATTTCTTCCTGCTTTTTTTCAGCGTGATGAAAATAACCACTTCACGTAAGTGTTTGGCAGAAAAACGTGCCATAAACTGAACTGACAATACTTCACTGTGGCAGTATTTGTTTTCTCTGTAGTTCTTCCACTGAACATCGAGAAATAGTCCTACATGATTTTGAACCTCAACAACTTTTTACTGTGTACAAGCATCAGCAAGATTCTGTGGCTGCTACTCCTACACTGATTGCTAGAAACAAGAAACACCTGTGTAAGTGTTTTGAGTATCTAGTTTTACCACTGTATATCACAGAGTCACTATGTATGTTCTTCTCTTCTCTTATCATAAACACTGCATGGACTAAGGACATCAATAAGGACACTTAAAGACTTTGGAACCAATAAGCATTTAGTTACTGGATATATTTTACGACTATTGCCCGGAACTCACATTTCCTGAAGTGAACATAAGGGCTGGCGATTAACCCACCCACTCACCTATTGACCTGAAACTGATTAATAAATTGTAACAACTCACAATACTCTACTAATTTAGGTTTTAGGTTAGAGTCCATACAAGTGCTCACAAACCCTTTCCCCTCTTTTTATCCCTTTTATCCCTACCCCCACAACATCTTCCTTCCCCACTTGCGTTCATTTACCTGACTAACCCTTTTTAGCATTTGTACTAAAGAAGGCCACAGACCACCTTCTGCAAGATATTTGGGCTGCACCCCTACACCCATCCCCAATTTAACTTAGAAGCATTGTCCCCTGAATTACCATATTGTGGCCTTTAACATCTAAGATTGGAAGTACCTTCCAGTGTATTTATCACCCTGGGGCAAACTTAGAAAGATCTGCGATACACTGAGCTTGGTTACTCATGTGTTCTGGTAGGAGCATCTGCACATATCAATTTTATATGCTTTTTATTGTTTAAAAAATGTGAGTGTATTTATTGCATTATTAAAAAAAAACTTTTGAATATTTTTATAAACTATACTACAACAGATGCTTCTTATTTAGTTTTACATTCTATATGATTGCTGCATGATGAGGGACTAAGGGGCAGCACGTGTGGAAAGTGGTTTCACAAACATCATTGAAAAGATTATATTCTCAGAGGCAAAAGTTAAAGAAAACTTCAAGTAAGTTTGCTAACACTAGGGGGATTATCACGTTTGGAAAGTTTCATCCTGATTGAGCACCTTCCAATAGAGAAGTCACATTATTAAGGATTTTAGACATTATGGGGCATAGTCAATTGTCGGCGGAAACGACGAAAATCCCGCGGTCCGTGCACGATTACTGTTATTACGGTAATCGAGCACGGAAAAACAGTAAATACGCTAATTTACTCGCTGGATTTCAGCTCGCAGCTCCCTGAGCCGCAAGCTGAAATCCAGCTACAAATTACCGTATTAACTGTATTAGTTTTAACGCCACAGGACTTTCGGACAATTGAATATGCCCCTGTTTGTACACAAAGTGTTGCTCTATTATTGTGTTTTTTACTGTTTCTGTATATCACACTTGAGAAACAGAAGATCTGCAAACACTTAACGAATTTAAGTATTTTTTTTAATATTTTATATAGATCTAATAAGAGATATATTCAGCGCTTAAAGTTTTTCTTTTTTTCATTATTATTGTTATTAGTACAAAAGTAACAAAATTATATAAATAAAAACAACAAATATAGATAATTACAGCCCACAAAATTACATAATTATTAAAGTAAAATTCTAGGAGAGAGGGGCCCTGCTCAAGAGAGCTTACATTCTAGAGGGAATGGGTGGACACAGAGCGAGTGAACAGAGTGGAGAAGCAGAGAAAGGGGATGCAGAGGGAGAGAGGGAGGATGAGGGCTGGTAGGCTTAAATGAAGAGATGATTTTTTTAAGGACACATTTGAAGACCTGGAAACTGGTAGATAATCTGATTGAGTATTGGAGTGTGTTCCACAGCTTGAGGGCACAGCAGGAGAAATCGAGAAGGCTAGGGAAGGAAGAAGTAATCAGTAAGGAGATGAGGTGATTGGTCATTGACAGAGCAAAGTGGGTGGGACAGAGAGCGATGGAAATGAGGTCATGACAGGGTTTCAGTTTAGCAATTGGTAGACAAGGGTGGCAGAGTTAGAATGGTGAGAAAAGAAAATGAGTTGCTCAGCAACATTGAGGATAGATTTAAGTGGGGGAGAGATGGGAGAAAGAATGACCACAGAGGAAAAGGTTAAAGTAATCAATGCAAGAGATAACGAGTGAGTAAATGAGAGTTTTAGTTGTATCCAGATTGAGAAAGTGCCTGATATTGGAGAAATTTGCAAAGGTGAAAGTGACAGGATTAGGAGAGGGACTGAATGTGGGGGGTGAGGTCGAGGATGACACCCATGCAAGCGACTTGAGGGAACGGGAGATGGTGGTATTGTTAATGAAGAGGAGAGGAGGTGAGAGGACCTTGGATAGGGAAAAACAATGATTTCATTCTTAGACAGGTTCAGCTTAAGAAAGCACCAGGACATCCAAGAGGACATGGCCGATACACACTAGATATATGAGAAAGAAGGGGGTAGAAGATTTAGATTTGCATAGAGGTGATATTGGAGGCCAAAAGAGATGATCACAGAGGGAAGAATTGTAAAGGTAGAAGAGCAGGGAGCTGAGAAGGAAAGAGAGTTTTCAGTGAGAATGACCCAGATGGTGCAGCAAGATCACAACATTGCCACCTTGCTAGTCATGTCTGGGGGTGTGGGAGAAGAAAAGACCCCCAAAGGAAAGAGAAGTAGGATTGGTGGTGTCGGTTGGGGATAGTCAGGTTACAGTGATAGTGAGGAGGTTGAATTTGTTTGTGATAAAAAGGTCATGATTGGCAGTCAGTTTACTGCTGACAGATCTTGCATTCCTGAGGGTGCAGTGTAAGTGGTGGGAGGGAAGGGAAGAAATGTGCATGAGGCTGGAGGGGTTGCAGTTTGCAGGGTGGGATGGGTTTGGATTGAGGGGAATGAAAGGGGAAGGAACAGGAATAGGGGACAAGGTAGGAGCAAAGGGTAGCAGTACATTATGAAATGATGAGAATAGTTTTGTAAGGGGAAGGAGTAGGTGCAAGGGGCGGTAAGAGAGGCCATGAGTGGGGCAGATAATTAATTAGGGTGAGGAAAGGAGAGCAGAGAGACATAACAAAAGAATTGGTGAGATTAGGTAAAAGGGATGTGCACCGGCGACTTTTGAGGTCTCGTGTTTTGTGTTTTGGATCCGGATTTTCGTTATTTTTGAGGTTCGGATTTGTCTCGCAAAACACTTGATGAAAGGTCTCGGTTCGGATTTAAGGTATTGGATTCGGATTTTTTTTGAAAAAAACATAAAAAGTTTAAAAATCAAGTTTTTGGGCTTATTTTCACTCCTAGGCTATTATTAACCTCAATAACATTCAATAACAAGCATTTCCACTAATTTACAGTGTATTCTGAACACCTCACAATATAGTTATTAGTCCAAAACGTTGCAACAAGGTATCTTTCTGGACTGCGTAGAGGAGTGGGTCACCACAATATCTATTAAAAACCCTGAACTTTTATGATTCGCACCAATAAATGTACCTGGACTGCGTAGAGGAGTGGGTCACCACAATATCTATTAAAAACCCTGAACTTTTATGATTCGCACCAATAATTGTACCTGGACTGCGTAGAGGAGTGGGTCACCACAATATCTATTAAAAACCCTGAACTTTTATGATTCGCACCAATAAATGTACCTGGACTGCGTAGAGGAGTGGCTCACCACAATATCTTAAAAACCCTGAACTTTTATGATTCGCACCAATAATTGTACCTGGACTGCGTAGAGGAGTGGGTCACCACAATATATATTAAAAACCCTGAACTTTTATGATTCGCACCAATAAATGTACCTGGACTGCGTAGAGGAGTGGGTCACCACAATATCTATTAAAAACCCTGAACTTTTATGATTCGCACCAATAATTGTACCTGGACTGCGTAGAGGAGTGGGTCACCACAATATATATTAAAAACCCTGAACTTTTATGATTCGCACCAATAAATGTACCTGGACTGCGTAGAGGAGTGGGTCACCACAATATCTATTAAAAACCCTGAACTTTTATGATTCGCACCAATAAATGTACCTGGACTGCGTAGAGGAGTGGGTCACCACAATATCTATTAAAAACCCTGAACTTTTATGATTCGCACCAATAAATGTACCTGGACTGCGTAGAGGAGTGGGTCACCACAATATATATTAAAAACCCTGAACTTTTATGATTCGCACCAATAAATGTACCTGGACTGCGTAGAGGAGTGGGTCACCACAATATATATTAAAAACCCTGAACTTTTATGATTCGCACCAATAAATGTATCTGGACTGCGTAGAGGAGTGGGCACTGGGCACCACAATAAAATATATAAAAAACCTTCAACAAATCTGCATTACACTACACATACGGCTGCTCCTCCATCCTCTCCATCATATACATGTTGGAGTTTTAGCGTGTGACAACCTCTTGTTTTTGATAATGTCAGTGCATTTGGAATATTTTTCAATTTGCCCCACACCACTGAATGTACTTTATCTATGATACGCAATATGCATCTATCTATCTTGACTGCGTAGTGTGGTGGCCCCGGTACACAATTTGGTACCGAGGCCACAATATAATTTAAAAACCCTCCACGTGTCGGAATTCCACCAAACAAGTATCTGGACTGCATAGTGGGGTGGCCCCGGTACCCAATTTGATACCGGGGCCACAATACCTCCTCCAAACATGCTCCAGACAATTCGTCATTGACAGACCCCAGACAGACAGGGTCGTAGTGTTATTGTTTGACTTTGTAAACCCAAAAAAATGTCCCTGTTGCACATAGTCGTGCAATGAAGACTGACTTTTTCATTTAAAGGCACGATCTTTAAAGTGTAGTGTTTGTAAGTCTAAGTCATATTATACTTTGGGTAAAATTGGTTTTTTTTGTTCCTCTTTATGGTAATTAATTAGTAATAGAATTAAAGTAGGAAATAGAATTAAATAGAATTAAAGTAGGAAATAGAGTGGTATAGAGTTGTAGTGTGGTGGTATAGATAGAGTGGTCCACACAATATAATAATAAAACCCTCAACTGGTCTGAATTCCACCAAACAAGTATCTTGACTGCGTAGTGTGGTGGCCCCGGTACACAATTTGGTACCGAGGCCACAATATAATTTAAAAACCCTCCACGTGTCGGAATTCCACCAAACAAGTATCTGGACTGCATAGTGGGGTGGCCCCGGTACCCAATTTGATACCGGGGCCACAATACCTCCTCCAAACATGCTCCAGACAATTCGTCATTGACAGACCCCAGACAGACAGGGTCGTAGTGTTATTGTTTGACTTTGTAAACCCAAAAAAATGTCCCTGTTGCACATAGTCGTGCAATGAAGACTGACTTTTTCATTTAAAGGCACGATCTTTAAAGTGTCAGAAAGAGAGAGAAGACACAGGAGAGGAGAGTTGTAGCTGGGGACCTGGGGTGGAAGCTCCCAGGCTCCCCCAGCATTGCCTGGAAGTCTGAGCGTGGTGACTGAGCCAGGGCAAGGAATGTGTGCCCTGGATGAGGGGGAGAACTCCATGCCACTATAGTGAACCCAAGAGAGAGGGGGACACTGCACATGGAAGAGGCCCTGGAGTGAGGGCTGCTACAAGAGGCATGGTAGCTGTAGTGTCAGATCCTGAGGCTGAGAGTACACAGAGTGACGTGTCAGAGCACAGGAGACATTATCCCCGCAGAGGAGGGATGAGCTGCAGTTGAGAGGTCTGCTGTTGAAATAGGACATGCACACTTTAACACACAAATCATTTCAGCGACAGGGCCTACCAAACAACTTTGACTGAAATGATTGGTTTGTTTGGGCCCCCACACCAAAAAAGCTATTCATCTCTCCCTGTACAGACAGACTAAACAGGCTCTACTGAGGCAAGATGTCGTCCTCATCCTCAACCTCTGATTCCTCTCCCCCTACAGTGTGTACTTCCTCCTCATCACACATTATCAATTCGTCCCCGCTGGACTCCACAACCACAGGTCCCTCTGTAGTATCTGGAGGGCAGTGCTGTACTTCATTGAGGAATTGATTATTCATTTTTATAAACATCATTTTTTCAACGTTGTGAGGAAGCAACCTCCTTCGCCGCTCACTGACCAGGTTCCCCGCTGCACTAAAAACTCTTTCCGAGTACACACTGGAGGGGGGACAACTCAGGTAAAATAGAGCCAGTTTGTACAGGGGCTTCCAAACTGCCTTTTTTTCCTGCCAGTAACAATATGGACTGTCTGACATGTCTACTTGGATGGTGTCAGCAAAGTAATCATCCACAATTTTTTCTATTGTCACAGCATCCAATGCAGCGAGAGTAGACATGTCTGCAATGGTTGGCAGGTCCTTCAGTCCGGACCAGATGTTATCAGCATCCCCGCCAGTGCCTCTTTTGGGAAAACTGAGCTTTTTCCTCGCAGCCATAGATGTGGAAGAAAATGAGGGTGGAGCTGTTGGCATGTCACGGTCCTCTTCAGAGGACAATCTCCTGACCAGCAGGTCTTTGCACCGCTGTAGACTTGTGTCTGCCGGAAACAGAGACACAACATACGCTTTAAACCGAGGATCGAGCACGGTGGCCAGAATGTATTCCTCTGACTTTAAAAGAGTGACCACCCTCGGATCCTGGCAAAGCGTACGAAGGGCTACATCCACAAGAGCTACATGCTTGCTGTAATCGCAATGGCTTACCAGCTCCTCCCTCACTTTCTCCAGCTGCTTCTGCAACAGCCTGATCAGGGGAATGACCTGACTCAAGCTGGCAGTGTCGGAACTGACTTCTCGTGTGGCAAGTTCAAATGGCTGCAGAACCTTGCACAACACGGAAATCAGTCTCCACTGCGCTTGACTCAGGCGCATCCCCACTCCTTTGCCTATGTCGTAGGTGGCTGTGTAGGCCTGAATGGCCTTTTGCTGCTCCTCCATCCTCTGCAGCATATAGAGGGTGGAGTTCCAGCGCGTCACAACCTCTTGTTTGAGGTGATGGCAGGGCAGGTTCAAGCTTTTTTGATGTGCCTCTAGTCTGCGGTAGGCACTGGCTGAATGCCGAAAGTGTCCAGCAATTTTGCGGGCCACCGCAAGCATCTCCTGCACACCCCTGTCACTCTTGAGGTAATGCTGCACCACCAAATTAATGGTGTGGGCAAAACATGGGACGTGCTGGAAATTGCCCATATTTAATGCCCGCACAATGTTACTGGCATTGTCTGACACCACAAATCCCCATGAGAGTCTAAGTGGGGTAAGCCACTGGGAGATAATTTCCCTCATTTTCTCTAATATGTTGTCAGCGTTGTGCCTCTTATTAAAGCCTGTAATGCACAATGTTGCCTGCCTTTGCATGAGCAGCCATTTTGTAGATGCTGCTACTGATGCAGCTGTTGCTGTTGCTGCGGAAGGGGATGCATCAACCCAGTGGGCTGTCACAGTCATATAGTCCTTCGTTTGCCCAGAACCACTTGTCCACATGTCCGTGGTTAAGTGGACAGTGGGTACAACCGCATTTTTAAGAGCACTGAGGACACTTGATCGTACTTCTCTGTACATTTTTGGTATCGCCTGCCTAGTGAAGTGGAATCTCGAGGGGATTTGGTACCGGGGACACAATACCTCCATCAACCCTCTAAATCCCACTCCACTGATGGCGGACACCGGGGACACGTCTAACACCAACATTGCAGTTACAGCCGCAGTTATACGCTTTGCAATAGGGTGACTACTATCGTATTTGGTGGTCATGGCAAACGACTGTTGGACGGTCAATTGTTTGGTGAAAGACTTAGCGGTCTTACGACTTCCCCTCTGGGAAGATGACCGACTAACAGCAGCAACAGCAGCAGTGGCAGTAGTAGGCGTACCGCTGCAGGATTCCTCGGATGAATCCCGTATTGAGGAGGACTCAGTCTGGCTGCTGACTTGGGCTGCAGGACTGAATCTGATGGAGATTGTGGAGGAAGTTGACGAGGAGGGTGTTGCTGGTGTGTATCCAACTGGACCACGGGATTTAGGTGTCCCTGTACCGATGAGGGTCCTAGCCCCAGTTCCTGAACTAACCACTGAACTATGAAGGTTATTCAGGTGACGTATAAGGGAGGATGTTCCTAGGTGGGCAAGATCCTTACCCCTGCTTATTTGAGCTTTACATAAGCTACATATTGCCATACATTGGTTGTCTGGATTTGGATAAAAATAACTCCAGACCGAAGAGGTGCATTTTTTGGTCTTCTGACCAGGCATGACGATGGGCTTTTTCATCCCATGGACATCAGCTGTTTCCCCCCCTGGTGCCTCATTTACAATAACCACATCACCATCCTCATCATCAAGTTCCTCCACAGCGCCAGCTACATCATCAATAGCCTCCTCCCGAGCCACCTCTTCCCGTACAGTGATGGGAAGGTCAGGCTTGACAACCACCAACACGCTTGGACTCGCCTTGGGGATTTGTGATAATTTCTCTTTAGAAGGCAGAGTTGTTTGCTGTTTTGTTGCTGACAGCATAACTCTCTTCAATTTTTTGTAGGGGGGGGGAGGAGGAGGAGGGCTAAGATCCGTGGGTGAAGCTGAACCACTAGTCATGAACACGGGCCAGGGCCTAAGCCGTTCCTTGCCACTCCGTGTCGTAAATGGCATATTGGCAACTTTACGTTTCTCCTCAGATGATTTTAAGTTTCTCTTTTTGCTACTTTTTCTTAACTTGGGCTTTTTGGATTTTACATGCCCGGTACTACGAGATTGGGCATCGGGCTTGGAAGACGACGTTGATGGCATTTCATCGTCTATGTCATGACTAGTGGCAGCAGCTTCAGCATTAGGAGGAAGTGGGTCTTGATCTTTCCCTACTTTATCCTCCAAATTTTTGGTCTCCATTATATGTAGCACAAGATACTGCAGAATGTGTGAACTTGGTAATATTGCAGTACCAATGGACTTATACTGCTGGATTGGTTTTGCAAATTTGGTTATAATTATTATATATTTTTTTTTTTTTTATTTATTTTTTTTTTTTTACTTTTTTCTTATTTTTAAAAAACTTGGGAATAGTGGGGAAATAACTATGCCCTTAGAAGCACAGAGCACAGGACACAGCACCACTGGACTGAACAGGACACGGCACAGGATCCAGCAGCACTACGGAACTCAGCAGGACAGAGCACAGGACACAGCACCACTGGACTGATACTGCAGAATGTGTAAACTTTGTAATATTGCAGTACCACTGGACTTTTACTGCTGAATGTGTGAACTTGGTAATATTGCAGTACCAATGGGCTTATACTGCAGGATTGGTTGTGAAAATTTTGTGGTAATTAAAAAATATTAAAGTAGTTTTTGGTATTTTTTAAAAAAACTTTTTTTTATTTTTTTAAACACAGGGGAATATTGGGGAAATAACTATGCCCTTAGAAGCACAGAGCACAGGACACAGCACCACTGGACTGAACAGGACACAGCACAGGACCCAGCAGCACCACTGACCTCAGAAGGACAGAGCACAGCACACAGCACCACTGGACTGATACTGCAGAACACAGCACAGCACAGCACAGCACAGCACAGCACTAAACAGCACAGCACAGCACAGCACTAAACAGCACAGAACTAAACAGCACAGAACTAAACAGCACAGAACTAAACAGCACAGAGGACCACCTAACACACCCTCCCTCTACCCTGATCAATGCCCGAGTGAAGATGGCGGCGACTAGCGGGGAATTTATAGGATCCGAGTATCGCGAGATCCGACAACGGGATTATGAGTCAGAGCCTCAGTTTCACTTTTGAATTTGGCGCCAATACCCGGATCTGTCTCGGATCCGACTCGGATCCGCAACGTTCTGGTGGGCTCGGATTTCAAAAATCCGAGTGCGCTCATCCCTAGGTAAAAGGCGGTCATAGGTAAAGAGCAGGAAAAGAGGTGGTTCTGGTAAATAGGATCAAGCATTGAAGAGTGCACTGGAGAAGGATCAGTCGGAGAGAGTGAGGATCATGATGAGATTGGAGGTGTTGTAAGTGTGGGAAGAGTGGTGGTTTTGTAGTGAAGTGTGTGGGGGTGCTGTAGCAGGGGTAGGTGATAGAGTGGAACCAGGGGTTGGAGTTTATGTCAACTGCAGCCATGATGGAGGAGAGGTAGAGGCAAGGTCACACTGGCAGTGGGGCTGAATCAGGGATGTGAGATATTGGTGGTAGGTTAGGTAGAGAAGATGTTGAGGATTTAGATGTGTTAGAAATAGAAAAAGGGAAAAGGAGGGGATGGGGAGAGGCAGGTAAGGGGGAAGACAATGTCAGATAAGGCAGTGGCAATAGTATTCTGGAAGAGATGCCAGACAAATAAGACACTGGTAGTAGATATACTGAGGTGAGACAGTGGAAAAAAACTATGGCAGTGTAAACAATGATAGTAGCATTTGAAACAGAGGCAGGAAGATAGCATAGCGGTATTTATTAGACACAGGTGGAAGTGATATGGTGAGAATATAAATGCCAATTAAAACATTGTAAAGATCAGTGTATATAACAATGGGCATTAAAACAAAGGAAGTAACATTAGAGTAAACAATGAGATAGAAATAAAAATGTTGAGATGGGCAGGTATGTAGAAATCAGAAGTAGCGGATGATAGGGTGAGAAGCTGGGGCTGCATCCATGTGTGTCTTATTCAGTCTGATGTCATACAGATTCTTCCCTCCTTGAGATCTCAGAGGGGAGATAAAGTAGCAATGTAGGGAGAGCATGGTGCTACAAATGATGTCATCTTAAAACCGCTACCTGCCTTAAAATGTTGGGATTGGATCATTGTGTCATGGGAGGGGCAAAATGGTGCAAGTGTAAAATATTGTAGGGTTTAAGAAAAAAGGGGCTGTTAAAATAAGGAAATAGAGAGAAAAAAGAAAATGATTAACTTATATTGTCCAGGTCAGTGAGATAAGAAGTGCAGTGTTAGATGGAATGCGAGAGCTCTGATTGTTCTACTGTGTTGTTTAACTGTGACGTTTCCTACACTTTGTAAGTATAACACATATTACCCCTTAGAATGAATGTTAAGATATAGTAAGACTAATATAGAATCAGGCACATTCTGTGCTAATTGGTCAGCTGAACTGTTCTGTGTTAGCCTTGATGAGAACCAGGCCAGAAAAGTGTCATAAAATGTGCCTCATTGCTCAGCAGTATAATACAAGTCAATTACTAACAAAATAATGTTACTTACACTGAAAAAGTTGCAATGAAATATGTCTCAGACACAGGAGAGGATAAGAGCAGTAGTAGTTATTTGATATGTGTTTTGGCTGACTTTTGTTTCAATTCACCATAGAGAGTCGCCTGTCTCTTTCTCTTTACTTACAAGATTGATATATACGAGTACTATGTGTAGTCTGACCTTACGGTCATACAAAACACAAGTGAAACCATTTTATACCGCAAATATCTGATAGCACCACTGTGAAAACACTGTGAAAACACGGGGGGTAAATGTATTAACCTGCGATTGTAGTAAATCCCATATATTTATGGACAAATTTATAATGGCAATGTGTTTAATGGCAGGTTTTACCTTTAAATACATTACCGTTTTAAATTTGGCTGTCAAAGTCACAGAATATCGGCGATTTTCCACATGGTATTAATCAACAACTAATTAGGTGCATAAAATAAAGCATATAAACAAACTTTGTCATTTACATATAAAAATAATACAATATAGATCATAAATATGGTTACACGAAGCATGAATAAATCACACATGGTGAAAATGACTAAGGAGCCCATCGGTCATCACAAAGATGAAAGATGACTTTTAATAAGCCATTATTAATAAATCATCTCTGGACAGCACGTCCAATAGAAGGCTGTCCCGGTGAGGTCTTCACGTACCTTAAAACTCCCGCTGCCTGATTCTCCTCTCCAGTCATTTTGCGACAGTGACCGGAGAAGAGAGCAGGTAAGCTGCGGTGAGGGATCTGAAGATGGCATCAGCTATTGCGGACAAGTTCCGTAAAGCTAAGCTTTTCGGAACTTGTTATAGTTAGCCGAACTGCAGTCCACATTGACTATTAGAGGGACTGCGGTTAACGCGGTAATTTGCCTAATGCAGGAGATATCTTCTGCGTTAGGCTTTTCGGAAATTAGAAATTTACTTATTAATGCCTAAAAAATGTGGAAAAATCAGGTTCCTCATGGTTTAGGGCTTCATAAATAGGCCTTCAGCCCTTCCCATAAGGGGGATTGGTTAAAGTCCTTCTAATGGTAATAATGATGGATGAAAAGTAATATGTTGACATTGTCCCTCAGGAAGTGTGGTAGAATAATCAAGTTCAGTAGGTGCAGATTAAAGTCTGTGAATACTGATGAGTACACAGACCGTCATAGAAAGGGGTCATGTATACTATATAACAATACAATGAAGCAATTAGCATCTAATTGTACTACACAGAGATGGCAGGACACTCAGCTGTAAGTTTCAAGCACTATAAATCATTAATCAATATGATTTCAAGAGATCACATAGTAATGTATCATGATTATACCGGCTGTATAGCAGTGATCTCTGTAAGTAAATCAGCACTCACAGAATTACTGTGTAAAAAGTAAAAGAGAGCAATCACTTACTTCATTGAAGACTTCTGCAGTCCTGTGCAGGGTGGGCTGCCTAGAGAACTGATACACGTATGTTAATAGCCTGGTTGTACAGAAACTGGTACAAAGTGTATGTATGTAGACGTGATAACAGAGAGGGTGTGTCTAGAGAACTGAAACAGAAACAAAAATAATAATATAAGCTAGCATAGTATATAGACAGAGTAAGACCTAGAAAGAGTGGACAAACATCTAATAAACTAACAATAATATAGTAATTGTATATGAAGCTCATCAACTCAAACAAACATTAGATCAGCCAATGTGATTATAAAGAATATATATTCAACCTCATTCAAATATTAATATCTATACAGCACCATGTACTTTAAAACTGCATTATCCCAAGTCTGTATACAGATGACAAACATGGGACTCACAACTTAGAGCTAAATTGCTGTGAACCGTTTCAAATGGAACTAATCACATTTGCATCACACAACTAACTCATTGCTAGGTAACAATCACAGCAGGAACTAGTTATGTGTAGCATAAAATAATTACATTGTAAGATTTCAAATTATTATACAGAAGGCATACCTCCCAACATTTTGGCTAGTCAAATTGGGACAGAGAGGTTGATTGGGCATGGCCATGTAATGGCAGGGGCGTGGTTTTGACATTTGGGTGGCGTGGTGACTATCGCTGGGTGTGCACCTAGTGATTCGCAAGCACTAGGCCACCCCTGCCTTAAAATATCATGAAATTACAGCGCGCATACAGCACCCGGTCACCGCTGTTCAAATATCCAGAGCAGCTGTCAATGGATTTATACATATAACCAACTATTTAGGCTCAATCGGGATATATCAAGGACATCTGGGTTCATAAAATCCTGTCTGGAGGAAGACTATGAATTGGGAAAATTACTTTTTTTTGTATGGGTTGGAAAGCTTCAGAAGGTGTCACAGTGTTCTGACTGTAACTTAATGGTATATCATTATGTAAGTGCCCGATGTTTATATAATTATCTGCAGAGTTATACGGTTCCAAAGATGTCACAGGGTCTGACTGTAATTAGTGCACATATTAAAGAGTCCAAGGGATAAATATAGACATCTTAAGATTGAGTCCCAGTTGGGTATTGAGACACTTTGGATGGAGTGTTTGTAGGTGAAGGATCCAATAACATACCAGCTTGTGTAGTACATTTGCCAAATTGACACCTCTAGTAGGGTTAATATCCGATCATTAGACATATAGTGTAAGTCAGGAAGACCATGTAAAAAAAAAATTCAAAAAGTTTTGGCTTTGGTTGGTCAGACTTTTTACCAATAAAATCCTTCAAAGAGTCCTGTTCACAAATAAAAGATCATGGAGCAATTTATATAATGTGGAAATTGGTAAGATGATGTTTTTCTCTTACCTGTCTGGTGATGGCTGAAATAATGTTTATGATCAAGTTATTACACATAACACAGCATCAGAGCCGGATTTAGACCTCATAGGGCCCTAGGCAGGATACTGTTTTTGGGCCCCTCCCTGAAACAATCCATAGCACTATATTTTTGCAGCCTACCATATACCCCTATAGTTACGTAGAAGTGAAAGCATGTGACGCCGCCAAAGGAGGTGAGGGTGTGGCTTGCATCTTTGGGGGCGTACCTAACATGTGAAAGAGCAAGGCCACCCTGCTGTAGAAAAAGGCACCCCTAAATAATTACCGAGCAGTCCCGTTTTTTTAAGTAGTTGGGTCAAAACAACTTAATAAATATTGCAGTCAGGGCAGAAATACTTACTTAAGTTGTTTGCAAAAATAATACGCATAAATCCAAGTATGTGCTCTTGTCACTTTTGTCCCTCTATCATCACACTGTGCCCCTTCATTGTCACTTTTGCCCCTTCACAATATCACATGTGCCCTTTCACCATCACCTCTGTGCCCATCACCATCACCACCTCTGTGCCAATCACCATCACCACCTCTGTGCCCATCACCACCTCTGTGCCCTTCACCATCACCACTTCTGTGCCAATCACCATCACCACCTCTGTGCCTCTTCACCATCACCACCTCTGTGCCCTTCACCATCACCACTTCTGTGCCAATCACCATCACCACCTCTGTGCCTCTTCACCATCACCACCTCTGTGCCTTTTCACCATCACCACCTCTGTGCCAATCACCATCACCACCCCTGTGCCAATCACCATCACCACCTCTGTGCCAATCACATCACCACCTCTGTGCCAATCACCATCACCAATTATGTGCCCCTTCACCATCACCACCTCTGTGCCCTTCACCATCACCACCCCTGTGCCCTTCACCATCACTTCTGTGCCAATCACCATCACCACTTCTGTGCCAATCACCACCTCTGTGCCCTTCACCATCACCACCTCTGTGCCCATCACCACCTCTGTGCCTTTTCACCATCACCACCTCTGTGCCCTTCACCATCACCACCTCTGTGCCAATCACCATCACCACCTCTGTGCCAATCACCATCACCAATTCTGTGCCCCTTCACCATCACCACCTCTGTGCCCTTCACCATCACCACTTCTGTGCCAATCACCATCACCACCTCTGTGCCCATCACCACCTCTGTGCCCATCACCATCACCAATTCTGTGCCCCTTCACCATCACCACCTCTGTGCCCTTCACCATCACCACCTCTGTGCCAATCACTATCACCACTTCTGTGCCAATCACCATCTCTGTGCCCTTCACCATAACCACCTCTGTGCCCATCACCAACTTTGTGCCCATCACCATCACCACTTCTGTGCCCCTTCACCATCACCACTTCTGTCCCTTGTTTTACTTACCTTTCTATTGCCTTTCTTCTCCGGCGCGCTGCTCCTCCTCGGTCAGTCCAGATTTAAAAAAAAAAAAAAAGTCACGTGATCGCTCGTCAGGTCCCGGCAGCCTCTCCTCCTCTCTCTATCACTGAGACATTGAGAGGAGAAGAGGCTCTGCCGGGACCCGATTCGTGGCACCAGACCCCCCCCCTCCCCCGACTCGTGCGCGGGGGGGGAGGGGCCGATTTTTTATTTTATTATTTATTTTTTAAATTGCTCCTGTCCCCCCCAGCTGTGCCCCCCGAGAGCCGCTAGGCCCTAGGCAGGTGCCTAGGTTGCCTAGCGGTAAATCCGGTCCTGCACAGCATGAGTGCCCACATTCTTCTCATTCTCTGTCTTTCATAGAAAATATAAATAATACACAACATCAGAACAGTAGATATGAAATTGACAAAAGAAGTGTAGATATAAGACTGAGGGTAGAGGGTGCCTTGCCCATGAGAGCTCAAAGTCTAGAGGGAGAAAACAATGCTTTCACAATAGGAGCTAGTTCGACTCAGAATGGAGATGGGTTTGGAGCTGCTAGAACATGTAGAGAGAATAGTATATGGTTAGAGTTGGATAGGCTGTAATTAAGAGGTTGGGTCACACTCTGCACTCATCTGAGCCTCCATGATGGGTGTGTGGCAATGTGTTAATCAAAAATAACCATCTGGGGGTAAATGTATTAAGCTGTGATTTTTTTCAGAAATTTCAAATCGTTGCAAGTCGCTGGAGATCACCTGTGATTTAAACATTCCAAAATCCAATCTCCGATGATGTGTGTTGATTATAAACAATTATCCCGCTGGTGGTTTAGTCAAGCTCGATAGAGATTCAACAGAAAGTCACCAGAGATTAAACAGAAACAGAAACTGACATGAGATTTTTATTATATTATAGTGCATACTCTTTCATTACCATTTAAAGTACAAACTTGTGGCACTACAAGTGACAGCATGCACACAGGCACAAGGGAATGCTGGTGGAGATGGTGGAGAGGCAGATGACGTGCAGAGTAAAAGAGAAAGACATAAGCCAGGGGAGGATAGGTAGATTTGTGTTTTGTTTGCAAGAGGTATCAGAGGCAGAAGGAGAGCATTAGTTCTCCGAGAGCAGAATATAAATAGAGAAAATTGAGTGAAGGGCAGGATGTGCCAGAAGTACAGTCACCAAAGGAACATTAAGTGTGGTATCGGGTGAACCAGGAGAGAGCAGTGCCATGAATGTCATGGGAGTAACGGGTATGTAGCAGAAGTGGACGACTGTATAAAAAATGTCAGAGAATTCCTAGAATAAACATCTAGAAACTGTCATGTCATGGTGACTGCCATTGGCATCCCCCTTTCCTTTCAAACTGATGCTCAGTGATACTCAGTAGTCCTCAGGTATTTTGCATACTATAGTACACTCCTATTCTGTAAAAGACACTGGTACAGGGAATTATTGGTGACACTGTGGTCAAAACAGAAATGTAGGCCACCGCCATCCAGCATCTTTGGATTTACCAGCGGTCGCATACCACTGCATTCGGTCATCTCCCCCTTCGCTTTACATGTAAGGGTACATTTTAATTACATCACTATTAATCTGTTCATTTTTTAATTGTAGACATACTGGGTGTCTGTATCCACAGCATCGGATTACCGTACACCCCTTAATTTCATGTGTTTTATGCAAGTGTCATTCACTTACCCATTCGGGGTTAAGTCCCCTGCATTCCCCAGCCAATCATATCCACAGGGAAGGTTGTAGGTTTCTTTATATATTCTATATACTCCAGTGGATGCTGGGTGTTTTTTTTTTTGCTGCATCGAGAAAGGCGCAGTATCAGTAACTTGACATATATTTTTTTCACCCCTTTTTATTCATCTTATCTTAATATTACCTTCTCCACTTCTGTTCCTTTAACCTTCCTCTTGCTCAGTTTCTTGCTGTATTCTCTCTTCTTTCCACCATTTTCCTTCCTGTCCTTACCCCTCACAATCTCTATTCCCCCCATCATTCTCCATTCTCCCTGCCCAAATCCACCATCTCATTGCTCCCCTCTCCTGTCATGTTTGTCCCACCACCTCTGCCCTCCAGCCATTCCCCACCACTTTCATCCCCACCTTCCATCCACCTGGGCTCCCACCAGGTGCCCCATTACCTAGGCTAGCGCAGCCTCCTCTCCCCCCAAGTTATATTACTTATAATGATAAATAATAGTAAAAAAAAAACATACGAATACAAATAAATATATGTAAAAACTTTTTTTTAAATAATAAAAAACAGATATAGACTAAACCTTATGTCCTGGGGGGAATGCAGGCTCATCCAACTCCCAGTCACATTTGTGCAACTTCACCTCCCCTTCCCACCTTGCAGCCATACCCCCCTTCCCCATGCCCATGACTAGCTGTTCTGAGCACCTAGCATGGTGCCGCGCAGCCCCCCCCAATCCCCTCATCACCACTCCCTCGGGCCACCAGCACCTCCCTCTATCACCCCCTATTTCGCTCTCAACTAACTTGGCTGGATGACAGCAATCCTCAATATGCACACAGCACGGTTGGAGGCCCAGAGTGGTGAGAGGATTCAGGCCTTAGGGATAGAGGCTGTAAGTCATGTCGCCCTAGGCTGGCAGGCTTTTTATATCTTGCAGCAGCTTCCATAAAAATTGCTTAAACGGGTCTTCCATCTATCTGGAACCAGGCTGTGCTTACTAGCATTGGGATGATGTTTCCCACACAGGGAGGGCTTGGTGTGCCTTTATGGTCAAAATGTGTTTTTTGCCTTAATACTAAAACTCTTACCTCCATGTAATCAAAGCTAAAAGGGTTGATTTTGTAATTGATTATCTCATGTGCAGGCATTTGCGTTTTTTCCATTATTTAATTTAGGACAGATTAATATGCAATTTTCGTATACATTTTTCATAGATGACACCGACCTTATTTGGCTATATCCAGACAAGGTTGTAGGTGCGTTTCCGTTATTTGATTACAGGAACGGGAGGTATAGGCAATGGTTAATAGAGGTACCCAATATAGCCTGCAAGTGTTTAACATGTTTCTGAAGATTGGCATATACCAGTTTAGATCTACTCTTGCATAAGTGGGGGATCCCCTCCTCCTGTCGGACAGCTCATTCATGGTACCTTTCAGTATATCTATCTATCATTGACTCTTGATACCTTTGTGGAGTTACACAGCTTTTATTCAGTATTGGTGTGCGGCACAGTTGAGAGGGATAGCTAGTTTCCCGTAGATACCCACCACTCCGGGACTTGTGGAATATGTGAAAATAACTAGTCTATGGCTCAGAGTACATTCTGTGCCTTGTTTCTTGTAACTATCCACCACTCCGGGACTTGTGGAGTATGGGAAATAGTTTGAGGCAGCTACCATGGTGGATTTTGAAGGGTCTTACATTGAAGGGATAAAGCATTTAGGAATATTGAAGTCCACTAGATACAGAAACTCATAGCGCAGTCTAAACATTCTGCACAGTACGGGTAGCCCGCTACACACATGTTGATCGGGGGCACACAGATTATTCCAAATTCACAGGTCCATGAACAACTAATCTGCTAGCAACTATTGGGTCACCAGCCCTCCGCTGGCTGATCCGACCATATCTCTGGTCGCCTATGTGAGGCCTGTAGTTGTCAGACCACAGAGGGATGTCGTTGCTACACTAGGATGCTACACCCCTAACGAAATGTCATGTGATGTAATTTTTAGGAGGTCCATGGAATTTATTGACATAGATCTACACCACAATAACTCCTAGACGTTTAAGATTGGGGCAGCTACTGTCGTGGCATAGAGGTGTCTTCCATCTCAGCGTTAGAGCACTTGTGTGATGGAAGTCCAAAACCTTCTAGAAATATCAGGACTCCTGGCTATGTGTACCCAACTGGCTGGGGTTAGTTCCTATGCAGGTGAATTCTGGTTGGTTCATGTCGACGGGTCCTCCCTCACAGTTTTAATTCAATCCGCTATTCATGCCTTTTTTGGGGGTTTTTACCTTCATTTGGGTTACCGCTCTTCTCGACCCTCCTTGGTTTCCCTCCCGCCCTGGGCAGTGGTCGTTTGTGGCATATATATGGCTATGGCCGAGCCTTGACTTGGAATGTTTTGCTTTGCTCTAGACACGCCCTGTCTGAAGATCTGGTTCTGTGTGGTGGGACATTCCTAAGTGTACTGGGCATCCAGACACCAATTGGCTCATGTGTCTGTGTTTTATATACATTTTTCTTTAGAGCAGGTCCCAGCATGGCCTTGCAGCCATGGGTATGCTTGTGCTTGTAGTGCCCAGACACTTAAAGGCAGTCTAGCTATGCTGGGACCTGTAGTGCACCAAGGACACAATGCTTTTAAACATTATACAATTAATATTACCCTACACCCACCTCCCAGGGGTGTCAGAAGTGCCTTCATGCTTTTAGCACAGGGCTGGATACCCCTAGGGAAGGGTTCATTTTTTTAGCAGGCCTCGTCTTCCTAGGACATCCAGACCCATGCTGGCCATCCTGGGGTTGGTTGCCATTAAGGCAGCAGGGACCCCATGCTGTGGGATTCTCTGCTATACTGTAGTGTCACCAGCCCAAGTGGGCAAAGCCTAGTGCTGGTAAAAATAAAATCAGGGTAAACACACTCTTTTTACCCATCTAATTTTACTAGTACCAAATGTATTTGATGTACTTTTGCCCCTTTTGACTGGATATTAACTATAACAAATTTTAAATTATAATGAACTGTGTGATGAGGGTAGCAGGGCTAAAATGTATATTAAATCTTTACCAATTAGTGTAATGAATGAGGTACAGTTTGTGTGGGTGATAATCATTTCCTTTCCTCACACACTATTATGGCCTCAAACAAATTATACCATTATCATCATATGGGATACAGCCACAATGTTGCCATAAATGATTACTTTATACAGGCAATAAAGTAAAAATTAAAAAAAAATAACAAGCAAATGTAACAAAACAAAATGGTGCGCTCCCCCCAACTACTTAACCAATCCTAGTGCTGCCAGCTCATATTTGGATGTCATCAATACTTGCATATTAAAAAAGCAGTCTAGGCTGATTCTGAACACAAGCCACTATAGATGATTTTCATAAAAGCTCTAATTAGCACCCTAAAATTTCTACAGTTTACAATGACAGAAATGACCTTTAAGAAAGGGTCTGAGATTTAAATAACTGACTTCTAGCAGGTTAAATCAAAGAAAGCAAATTATGAAATCTTCTGCATACAGGATGAACAATATATTTTACAAAGGACTGGGGCAGATTACCAAAATATCTACATCAGGCCAGGGGGTAAATGTATCAAGCTGAGAGTTTTCCGGCGGGTTGAAAAGTGGCGCCCGGCGCCTGCATTACCTCCTCTGCAAGTAGCAGTAAAGCGCACCTGACATCCCTCTCTCCGCCGGCGGGGGGGGGGGGGGGGGGGGCCCGCTGCCTGCCCTGCATTGTCTCTGCTGTGCCGCCCAGAGCCCGCATTACCTCCTCTGCAAGTAGCAGTAAAGCACCTGACATCCCTCTCTCCGCCAGCGGATACCTGATATAGATTTCACACTTTTCAATTTACAAAAAGGAATGAAAAGATCTTGAAGATTTCTTTTTCTATTAAAAGATATTGAGAAAAATTCTCTCTACTGCAAATGACAAGTACTAGAGAACAGGGTTATTAAATATAAATCTAGCCATGAGTAGAACAAGGGGTGGGAAAATACTGATAAAACATCCCTATTGGCCACACTACGCTCACTTTATATATTACTTAAAGCGCACCAGACATCTCCCCCCCTCCTCCTCCCCCTCCCCCTCATTATCTCTGCTCCGCCGCCCACATTGCCTCTTCTGTAGGTAACCAGCTGTCAGCAACCGCGGCCATCTGACAGCTGATGCATGCGCCCACTCTTAGCGGCACCGTGGCTGCTGTAAAGCCTAAAATGTCCGAAATGGAGCTGCTGCGCATGTGCAGATGCAGCAGCTCCTCCTCTGCATGAAGACTTCAGAGAGACAGTAGGTAAGTGTCCCAAAAATTATACTAAAACTAAATATATATAGAAAACCCTTAATAACATGGGTATTTCTTGAGTAAATATGTAAAATGTAGCCTTACAACAATAAGAGTATATATATATATATATATATATATATATATATATATATATATATATTCTGGCTACATTTTACATATTTAATCAAGCAATCAAGTAATAATCATGCTATGAGGGGTCTTCTTAAATATGATTATTTTTTTTATCAGTAGTGTTTCAAAAAATATACATTAAACATTAATATTAGGCTGGTAGAGAAAATTGAGTGGCAGATTATATTTTATTAATCATTAGTAAAGTAATTACTGAAGCCATATAGTTATATTAAAGTTTGAATAAAATTGTAGTACAATATGTATAATTTATATTTATTTATTTATATATATATATATATATATATATACACATATTTATCTAATCTAATTAAAGCTTTAATATAAGTGTCAGGCTTCGATAATAACTTTAATAATGATTAATAAAACAGAGGGTCCTGCATGATTATTACACTACATATATATATATATATATATATATATATATATACATATATATATATATATATATATATATATATATACATATATATATATATATATATACATACATATATATATATATATATATATATATATATATATATATATATATATATATATATATATATACAGGGTGATTCAAAAGTCGCAGTACACCCTTTTATTTCAAAAACTCTACAGGAAATTGGGAAACCTGAATACTCCAGTGAGGTATGGGTGACGTGGTCTATCTTTTACGGTATGTACCAAGCATGGGCGCCATCTTGAAATCGGCCCAATTCCTGTAGAGTTTTTGAAACAAAAGGGTGTACTGCGACTTTTGAATCACCCTGTATATATATATATATATATATATACACATAGATATGCACATATATACATAGCTACACATACACATATATATATATATATATATATATATATAGTCAAAATTCCAAACCAAAACCGGAAGTGAGGCTTTTGGAACGCTTCTTGCGTTCCAAGGACACAGGAAGGAAGCCGCTGGGCCGCAGCCACCCCGACCGCTCGTCCAGCGCTACGGTTTAACACCTTTATCAGCAGCCAACCCGCCCACCTACGGTAAATTACCAAGAGAAACACACGAACTGCCCTTTTTAGAGCAAAAAGCAAAACGCTGTAACATCTTGAAAATATCCACCTACCTACACTTATTTAGCCCATACACCACACTTATCTCCACCAATCCAGCCCTGTACTCCCCACAGGTGTACTAAATATTAAATCTCCTTAAGAGTCAGCCCAAATAACCCAAGAATACTGACACATTCTTTCATCACATCCCTACACCGTATCCCTAAAAGGGAACCTAACCAAATTTATACTATAAAGTGATTTAAAGCTTGCACCGTCACCCTTTAGCCG
Organism: Mixophyes australis; assembly: GCA_036250195.1. NCBI lineage: Eukaryota > Metazoa > Chordata > Amphibia > Anura > Limnodynastidae > Mixophyes > Mixophyes australis. The sequence continues at coordinate 12,370,704 of JAVHZZ010000002.1, read as the reverse complement.
TACATATCATTTTTATAGAACAAGCAAGCATATATACCAATTAGCAGATTACCCGCAAAGCTTAAAAACCAAAAGCTTCGAACAGGGCAATTTAATCCCCCTGCCCGCCACATCCCCAAGACTTTTCTACTCTTAGAACCCCTAGAATCACCCCAGTATACACGGCACTAGAGCTATAAACAAGGCAAAGGAGCTATAGACCAATACTGCAAAAGGAGCTATAAACATTTCCCACTCCAGAAGAGCCACCGGACCGGCCGCTATCGTGTATACTGTCTCGCCTGTTCTCTCTCTCCCCCCCCCCCCACTCCCCATCTTATCTCCTCACAGGTCGCGCCACGGAAGAAACAAGGAAATATATATACACTGTCTATTTCCAGTCCTTCAGAATGCCAAGGAGAGTTTTGCCATCAGGAGCTAAAAAGCGCAAAGTTGCAAAAGAGAAGAAACAAAGTACTGATGCAGTCTTGGCGAAGATACCGAACTTGAATTTTTTCTTTGAACCGAATACCAGGACACCAGAAATACACACCGAACATTCAACAGAAACAAATGACCAACATGATCATGAGCTTCCCAAGGCTACTTGTTCAAATTCTCTTGATGAAGAATGTGAAGATAATGGACCAGAAAGTAGTCACACAAGTCATTCAACAGAAACAATTGACCAACATTTTCAGAAGAGTACAGTATTTTTTGAATGTGAAGACAGTGGAGCTAGTCCTTTAAAAGGCAGTGATAATGAAAGACTCCAATTTACGGAATATGGTGGACCTTCAAAGAGGAAAGGTAATGCAGAACAATGTCAAGCTCTGGATAGACTGGGAGAGTGCCAATCAACAGATCCTGCAAAGTGATTTCCAATCAAATCTGTTTCAGTTGATTATTGGCTAAAACAAGGTTTAGAGACCTGTCAAAATAAAAGTGAATCTGACGATTATCAAGAGTCATCACACTACTACACTCCTTCTCATGCTAAACCAAATGGACATTTCCGTTTCTTTAAAAACTCCATGTTTTATGGATGCCGGCCTAATGGTACTGTCCATCACCGAAAATGGATGTCATACAGTCTTTCAAAGGGATCAATTTACTGCCTTTATTGTTCACTAATGGGAAGTAAAATGGACAAGTTCGCACATACTGATGGATTCTGTGATTGGAAAAAAGCGCAAGAGAAGATTAAAAGACACGAGAAAAGTGATGCACACCGAAACTGCATTTTGCAATCACGGGAACGTAATGCAAAGTCAGTTCATGTTGACAGTTACTTGGAACGTCAGTTTATGGAAAGAAAACAATATTGGTGTGAAGTTCTGCGTAGAGTAGTAGCAGTTGTGAAACTTTTAGCAGAGAGAGGGTTAGCTTTTCGTGGAAGTGATGAAACTATTGGTTCAAAGTATAATGGTAATTTTCTTGGGTGCATAGAGTTAATAGCACAGTTTGACCCGTTTCTGGCGAAACATATCCAAGATTTTGGAAACAGTGGAAGAGGCAACACAGGATATCTGTCATCAACTATTGTTGAAGAGTTTATTGAAGTCATAGCAAAGCAGGTGACAAATCATATTGTCAAGGAAATGTCACTTTGCAAATATTTCTCAGTGTCGGTTGATTCAACACCAGACATAACCCATGCTGATCAGCTGAGTGTTACTGTGCGTTATGTGTTGGATGGCATACCTGTCGAACGCTTTCTCTCGTTTTTAAGAATTCAGAATTATAAGGCTGCAGACCTCACAAATGACTTGTTAGAATATTTAAAGTCAGAGAACATTAATATTATGGATTGTCGTGGTCAGACCTATGACAATGCCAGTAACATGGCTGGAAAATATTCTGGCATGCAAGCAAGGATAAAGGAATCTAATCCACTGGCTGTGTTTGTGCCATGCACAGCACATTCCTTAAACCTTGTTGGATCAAATGCTGTTGCTTGCTGTGTAGAAGCTGTAAGCTTCTTTGGGTTTCTTTCAAGTGTTTACCAATTCTTTTCTGCTTCCACCTATCGTTGGTCTGTGTTACTGAACCATCTTGGAAAGCAGGGACTCACAGTGAAGAATCTCTCAGAAACAAGATGGTCTGCTCGTGCAGATGCAACTGCTGCCTTAACCAAAGGATACAAAAACATTCAAGAAGCACTTGATGAAATTGCTGATGATAATCATCAAACTGCAACTACAAAACACGAAGCTGATACCTTGTCTCAGACAATGGATTTGCTGGAAATAGCATTCATGTGTAATTTGTGGAACACCATTCTTTCACGTTTTAATACAACAAGCAAATCGCTGCAATCCACAACCATTGATCTTAAGGTTGCTATGGAATTACTAGAATCTCTAGGTCACTTTTTAGATTCGCTGCGTGAAAGTTTCGATAACTTTGAGAGGGAAGCAAAAGCAGCATGTGGTAGATCAGACTATAAAATAACTCGTACAAGAAGGAGAAAAATCAATGTGGATAGTGTGGAGTCCGAAGAAACCGTGTTATGTTCAAGAGAAAAATTTCGAGTGGAGACGTACTTGCGTATAATTGATTGCCTCAAAATGGCATTAAATTATAGAATTGCTGCATATATAATTATATCAGATCGTTTCAGGGTTGTGCTAAGTTCTTGCAGAATGACAGACAGAGAAATAATGGAAGAGGCTACCAAATTGGCTGAGCATTATCCACAAGATATAGACAAAGAAGTGTATCCTCAAGAAATGGTTCAATTTGTACAGTTTGCCAAAGGAAGGAGCTGTCACACACCTTCATCTCAAGCTAAGTTAATGTATGAAGAAAAGATTGAGGATGTTTTCCCCAATGTATCTGTCTCTTTGAGAATGTACCTTTGCTTAATGGTCACAAACTGCTCAGGAGAGCGTTCGTTTAGCAAATTAACTCTTATAAAAAATAAATTGAGATCAACAATGCGGGATGAGCGACTAAAGGCATTAACTCTTCTGAGCATTGAAAGTGAACTAATGCGAGGAATCTGCTTTGAAACAATTATTGAAAACTTTGCTCAAGCTAAATCACGAAAACATAATCTTTGATAAAATAGTACTCTCCCTTCAGTCCCTTTAGTCTCAAAGTGTTTCATTCAGTTGAATGGCCGTACTTGTGGGAGGTGTTGTCTCATTTTGGTTTTGAACCCAAGTTTGTAAACTAGATGAAATTTTTATATTCACATCCTGTAGCATGTGTATGTGTGAATGGTTACCTTTCACACCAGTTTGCTTTATGTAATAATAGTTTAATTAAAGGTATTATTCATAGAGCATATGGAGGATGAGATGGCTTCATTTCCAATGACATGCTTTTTTTCTGTCAGATTAAGATGCCTCCCTGGTGGCTTTGTTAAAGATAGTGAACAAGCTTGAATTTGTCCCTGTTGATTTTAAGCCATGAATATTCACCAGTGTCTTTCAATTTTGGATGGAAGTTCATCTCCTCCATGTACGTGCACGTTAAAGTGGACATCTAAATTTAAATATTTTGAAATATGGCTTACTAATACCCCTATAGACTATGTGAAATTAAATAAACATGGATAGCTCCTACAAGTCCTATGTTCAAACACTGGATAGTGCTGGTCAATAATGTGATAGGTCATGAAGGGTTTGCTTACACCAGTAGGCAGGCTCTGAAGAAATATTAGAGCACATGGAGTAGATGACTCAATTCCCCCTATGCGCTTGTCTTTATGAGATGAGACAAGCTGTTCTGGATGATTGAGCCCGCGGGTACCCATGCCATTGGGATTTATATGTGTAATGCACATTATATATTGTTTTTCAAATATTGTATTAACAATTGTTTAATACTACAGTTGGAATCATATGTATTTTCCAGTTTCTTGTCCAGAACTGATTGTGCTATATTTTTTGCCTTTTCTGGGCATGTTTTGCAATGTATATTTTGCATTAATATTAGTGTGTGTGGGGTGAGGGGGGAGGCATTGTATTTTGTCCTTTTTCTGTTTTTGTAAATACCAATACTTGGTGCTATATAAACAATAGTAAAAACTTAAGCTAAAAAGTGTTATTTGTACATATGTTATCTTTAATATTTATTTTAATATTTAAAGTTCAAAAATCATCCTGAGTTATAAAGGTGCAATAACTGTGTAATAACGGAGGAAATCAGGATGTGGTGTAATACATTTTCATGGCACTGTTTATATGTGTATGTATAGAAATATATATAATATACAAAACTTTTTTTCACTATTATTTTTGGATACATGTTAAATAAATATTCCTTTTATGATAGAATTGGTCTGATTGTCTCTTTAATATTCACCACCTACTTGTAACTCTCTCTCCTGCATGATGACACTATGCACTTAATTCCTAGGTTCCCAAAGTGTGGCGCAGCTGCATACCATCAATTTACCACTGGCAGATGCTCTGAATATTAATGTGCCGTTTATGTAGGGAGGGCTTTATGAGGAGTCTTTCTCGAGCAGCTATAACAAAAAGTTCTATGAGGAGTTACTGTCAATAAATATAAATAAGCAAAAGTATTGGAGCTAAGAAAGCGATATACTATCAATTTGATAGTATATCTTCCAGTACTATTGAATCGCATAGTTAACCACACATGGATATTCAATTTGCCTCTTGTTCTGAAATATATAAACCTTACTAACGAAGGGCATATTCAATATTCACATCATTTAAGTGTTGAAGCATTTTACCCTCTGCTGCCACCTAGAGTTGGTATGTGTACAGATAAATGAACTAGTGCAACATTGTTGCTATTGTACAACATATTTGCCAATCACAATCTTAATGCAATAAGGATATTTGTAGGAACCACAAACCTTTCTGATCTACAATTACATAAATAAGATACAGATTTGTTGATATTTATAATAGGCAGTACAGGATTTACCTACTAGCCCTTTGAATTATGATATAAGAAATAGTTTTGTCTATATGTCTGAGTGGGTACAATATAATAGGTTCAAAACTTGAGACATTTATTTAAGATCCGTTCCACCACAGGGTCCACTATATTTTAAAGTATTTTCTCTACTCAACACTTTATTTTAAATATTTCGCTCTTTTTTTTTTGGTTGACTATTTATACACATTTTTATGAATTATCAAAAAAATGTAATTTATTAGTAATAATATTTTCTAGTTATTTGTCTATACCTGGAGTGCTATTTTTGGTCAACTTCTCCTTTTCTTTTTTTAACCTGGAGGTTATGCCAAGAAGGTCCCAGCCTCGTATAAGACTTGATAAAAATGTGATAAGATATTATAGATGTGGTGGCTGGGATGTGATGAAAGCATAAGGTGTTTATTGAGCAGGTTTTAATCAGAAAATACAGAAAGTAGTACGAACCAAATATTGCTGATACTGCACAGGGATTTCTGAGTAAAGCTAAATACTGGTAGCAAAGGAGTACAGCGGACACAAGTTAGAATAACTGAGTGGAGAGAAATCTGTAGTAGTGTTGTCAGCAGCAGAATGTGAAAGTCCCAGAGCACAGGAGAAGCAGGAGCACACAACCATAAGGAAAGGCAACATAACAACAATGACCAGCACAGGTAATAGGGGCAGGTACCATAATCAGTCTAAGAATCAGTGAAAAAATGATTCGATTTTGTTTGAAGTTTACAAGTTTTAATCATATAGGAGTTAGAATCATGATATATGTGAAAAAAAAGACATCAAATAAATATAAAATAATTTCTCATATATATATATATATATTTTATTTCAGTAAGGTGTTTCCAATAAGATAAGGATGTATAAATATATACTTGCAATAATGAGAATAGGACGCTGTCTTAAACACCTGACAGTTAATGGAGTAACTAAGTAAGGAGACTGACTATAAAGGGAGCCTACGACCCAGGAACTCATATCCTCTGATGAAATCACTAATATGTGATGAAACGCGCCAGAAGTAATAAGTCAATGGTTCTCAAATGTTACAAAAAGTAATTATATTTATTCTATCTTCCATTGGGAGTTTCCATCCGCAAATATAAGATTTTGTTCAACATTGCTGACAGAGACGGTCCTTCCCACAACAGCACATGGAGTTAAGGCGGAACATCAGATAACACTGTTGAAGGGAGCAGTTTCTATGTGGACAGAATTGGGCTGCATTATGCTTACCAGGACGGTGCTGCTACAATTCATCGTATTTTAATGCATTTGTCACCTATTTGCTAATATCCTGGAAGTTTAATTATACCTTAAAGTCTGTGGATGGAATTATTAGAGACTTTTTGTTCCGATCATATGTTGAAAGACTGAGTATGAAATTTATAAACGCGCAGTGATCTGCTGCTATACACACTCTGGGATATGCTGTTATAAATACTGTGTTTTTAGGAAGGAAAAGATACCATTGAATTTCCCAAAAGGATATTTTATGGAAGGATTGTTATACTGTCGCAAAATATTGCAGATATTAAGGACATTAAGGACCTAAACTATATATACAAACTGTTCAGATGACATTGCGGAATGAAATTTTTCAGTGCCTTATCGTTTAAAGAGGAAATAACCCCATTTAGAATTGTGTGTAAATATGCTGTTGACAGATGTAATTGAGCTCAATATATATATATATATATATATATATATATATATATGTGAATAATACCATGTTATGATATTCAATTTATTTATGACGTCAAGTCAGTGGTATAGAGATCAGTGCACTGAATAGGGAATATACTTTTTATTTATTTATCTATTTTGATAATTTTTGTCATGTTTTAAGTTTTAATTTATTAATAAAAATTTATTAATTTTACAAAGTTCCACGGATTCATATGTGGCAAATGGTGTTTTCCATTTCCAGCGCTGCTATTTTTCTATTATAACCGTAATGCTCAAGCATTCACCTTTGCTCCCAGGAACATTTTAGTGTCTACGGTAAAAAGTAAATTTTTGCCTAAATGGTGAGGACCATTAAAAATAATGGAAAAGTGGGGGAAGTTAATTATAAGGTATACCAGCCGGGGAAGAAAAAGCCGTAGCAGATCTATCGTGCAAATCTTATAAAACTTTGGAAAGACAGAGTAGCTTTGTCAGCTACCCCGGTTTCCCTGGCAACCACTGTACCTCTGGTTCCGGAAGCAACAGTAGCTTAAAACTTCTCAACCACTCAACAGCATGAAGGTAAAGAGTTTTTCATAAGAAACAGAGACTTGTTTTTGGATGTACCAGGTAGAACAACAATCATTAAACATGATATAGTCACTGAGCCGGGGGTTAAGGTCAATCCAAAACCCTATAGAATACCAGAAGCGGAAGAGGAGATAGTGCCTAAAGAAATGTAAAAAATATTGGAATTGGGTGTAATTGAAGAGCCACATAGTGAATGGTCAAGTGCTCATTCCCAAACCTGACGGGAGCCTACGCTTCTGCAATGACTTTTGTAAAGTACATAAGGGGGTAAATGTATGAACCTCCGGATTCTTCAACTCCGGCGAGTTCAGCGTCTTCAGTGCTTAAATTTAAAGCAGCGCTGCCTTGTAAAGGGAAGTCTCCCTTTACAAGGCAGCGCCGCTTTAAATTTAAGCGCTGAAGACGCTGAGCTCGCCGGAGTTGAAGAATCCGGAGGTTCATACATTTACCCCAAGGTGTCTAAGGTGATGCATACCCAATTCCTCATTTGGATGAGCTTATTGAATATGTGGTATTTAACCACTCTAGACTTAACCAAAGGCTACTGGCAAGAACTGAGCAAAAAGAGAAGACAGCTTTTTCTGTGATAGAGGGTCTGTTCCTGTATAAGAGGATACCATTTGGGTTACATGGGGCACCCGCCACATTTCAGCGAATGATGGATACATTTCTAAGGCCCCATAGACAATATGCTGTGGTTTACATTGATAATGTAGTCATCCATAGTCCTGATTGGCAATCCCACCTACCCAGGATACAAGCAATGTAGCAGTGAGGAGCAACCTCTTATTTATTTAAGAAGGAACTTGCATGTGCATGAAAGAAATTATGCCACTATTGAAAAGGAAGCCTTAGCAATTAAATGGGCTTTATAAACACTAAAGTACTACCTTTTGCTCCGTTGAAATGGATGTCTGAAAACAAAGAAACTAACGGAAGAAGAACCAGGTGGTTCTTGGCTCCCCAAAATTCTCTGTAAGGCATAGGCCAGGAATCCAACTGGCCAATGCATATGCATTGTCCCAAGTTCATTGTCTGAGAACTACAAGTGTTCCGACACGCAGGTCTAAATAATGGAAGGGAAAAAGCACTGGGAAGCAATGAGAAAGTAATAAATGGCGTGTATATAAGTCCTGAATTTCTGTCATTTGTGTTTGAAAACCCCAGGGAGATAGTTTGTGTTTGGGCAAAGCTTCCCAGAGATTCTCTTCAGTTATAAGAAATACTGCTAAGGGTCCGTGGGGTTATGAATGGAGAGAGAAGGGAGGGCTCCATTCATATGGCCCATTTTGGGTTTTCCAGAGAGCTACCAAGTTGCTGGCTAATCAAGATTTTCACCTGATGAAGTGGTGTTAAAAGGCTGCTAGGCAGTTCATTCACTCTCACACAATCTGGAGAGCAGTTGGAAGCTACTTAGAGACACTGTAATTTATGACCAGGAAGTGCTGTTGTATTGTATGTGTGTGTGTCACTAGGTCCTTCACTTCAGAGAGGTTGATCCAGTGTATTAGTTAGAAGCCTTATAGGCTAGATCTTTTGTTTAGACTTTGTTTGTCTTTGAATTTGGTGAATAAAACTAGCTGTGGCATCCAGGCTCAAGGATTGCAAAGAGAGGAATACAGGCTAAATGCAAATGCTGCTTTTTGACTAATGTGGATGCTGATTCTACTCTGTGATAGCTCATACAGAAGCAGGAGGGGTGGCTGTGTCCTTGTCACTCTCCAGTCTCCTGTCACATTGCTCTGTGCCATCGATATGGATTCACATCAGTCCACAGAAGACAAGGAGCACCAAGCAGCTGCTGGCACCAGTCATGATGATACTAATCCCTTTACGTCATCTGCTAAAGCTTATGTTCAAGTGAATAGTGGTTTTAAGTCAGGGAAACAAAAATATTATAAAAAAAAGCTTTTAACTTTTTAAAGAAAAAAGCACCTCTAATAAAGGTGAAAGTTTACTGTAGAAAAACATAAAATTGCCAACATGCCATTCTACCCAAAATATTAACAAGCATACCAGCATCAGCTTGCTCCCTTCTCTCTGCTAGATCCCAGCACCTGTGATCTTCACTGTCATCATACTCACCCTCATCCTCACTCTCATCAGTGTGCACATCATCCTCACACAATACTAATTTATCCCCACTGGAATCCACCATTACAGAAGTCTCTGTACTTTGATGTAATTGCTGGTAATAGTCTTCCTCGTGGAATTTGTAGTTCATTTTATGACAGTGCTGTCACAATTTTTGGGCAATTCTTTTAGATCAGACCAAATGTCAAAATGTTGTACTGAATCATCTGCATCACCACTGGGTGTCTTGGGAAAGCTAAGTTTTTTCCTATAAGCAGTTGCAGCTCTCACAATATTGGTGACATTATCAGAAATTACATATCCTCAGGAAAGCCCAAGCGGTTTAACCCATGTTGCAATGACATCCCTTAGTTTTTCAATCATGCTGTCAGCGGTATGCCTCTTAGTGTAGCCGGTGATACACAAATGTAGGATACCACTTTGTATTTGCAACACAATGAGGAGGATTCTTGTGTAGCTGATGACAGCGCTAATGAGGATGCTGATGAGGATGATGCTGTTTGTGTAAGTCCTGCCCCAGTGGAAGCAGTTCTTGCCAGTGACAAGAAGGCCATTGTCATGCCTGTGCATAATACCAAAAATCCACCTCTTATGTGTATAATTATTTTTACCCAATCCTGACAACAGTTGTCTAGCCATTTGTAGCGTTTGTAAAGCAACACCGATAACACCTTCCTCGTCAATATCATCAATAGTGATCGGAGTTAGTCCTGCACCTAAATTGCTAAGGCTAGATGACTTCTCCCCTATCCAGGATTCCTCTGAAGAATTCTCGAGCGTTAATCCTGCTGCTGCTGCTACTGCAGGGGGATCTTCAACCCAGAAGTAGACCAAGAGAAAGACTATTAGTGGTTTACAACAATTGACAGTTAAACAATCCTTTGTAAAAGGAAGCAAGTATGAAAGCTGTCACCCAGTTACAAAGCGCATCACAGACGCCATGGTGACTATGCTAGTGTTAGATCTGCTTCCAATATCCACTATTAAGGTACCTGGTTTTAGACAGTTAATTGAGCTTTTGTGTCCAAATTTCCAAATTCCATCATGACACCATTTTACTAGAAAAGCTATTCCTCACCTCTACACATGGTTTGTTAAAAAGTAATTATTGGGCTACAAAATGCCATTCTACCCATTGTACACTTAATCACAGATCTGTGGACAAGCAGAACTAGGCAAACTAAAGATTATATGACTGTGACAGCCCACTGGGTTGCTAAATAGACTTCACAAGGAGGAATAACAGCAGCATGTACCCAACTATGTCACATTTTTCAGAGGCAGACTACTCTGTGTATCACAGCTTCACTAAAAAGCATACAGTCTGTTACAAAAACTAAGGGATGTCATTGCTAGATTACTTTTCCCACTTGCACTCTCCTCAGGATATGTCATTTCTGATAATGCCACCAATATTGTTAGAGCATTACAGCTCGGTGAATTCCATCACATTCCCTATTTTGCTCAAACAATCAACTTGGTGGTGCAGAGCTTTTTGAAAAATGACAGGGACGTGCAGGAGATGATGTCTGTGACCCGTAAAATTTTGGGACAGCAGCTACGAGAACAATTTAAATTGCCCTGCCACCAACTGAAGCAAGAGATGGTAACAAGGTGGGATTGCACGCTTTATATTTTTCATAGAATGTAAGAACAGTGAAAAGCCATCAGTCTTAGAGTTCATTGATTTTTTAAACTGTACCTCCTACTCCTCCTGTTTCTGTGTGAGTTTGTTAAACCTTTTTAACATATTTCCCAAGGACAATTCCATCTTGCACTGTTTGACAGTTTGGGCTTGGTCTATCAACTTGTGTAACAGTCGATAATTGAGGTTTCAACAGTATTATTAGGTCGCCAATTCACGTGAGCAGATGCCACACTACTCAAGCATTCGCAAAACACACTGATTTCGGTTAACCAACAAAGGGTAGAGATGCAGCATAAACAGGTAAGAACGTAAATAGTTCTGTACCTTTTATCATTCAGTTTTGCTAAACCAAACATCTGCTTTGTGAAATCTAAGGGGTGCTGTTGAGAATCTAGGGACAATAAAGTAAAATTGTTTCTTTTACATGTCATTTTGAGCTTAATACGTGATTTGCTTCTATAGCATACATATATATTTCCTTACTATATTGCCACAAGTATAAAAAGTTATATTGATAAATATTACTGTTGTATTTTATAGTGAAATGAATTGTTAAAACCTCTGAGAAGTTACTACCAACATTTAGGAAAATATTTTTCTGTACAGAAAACAAATGTGTATGTGAATTGTGAATTGTATGATTGTATGATTGAGAAAGTAAAGTAAAACTGTTGAGGATAAAAGCTATAAGAGAGGAAAAATACATTGAGGTAAGTATACCAGGTACACAGAGAAAAGAGGTGTTTTCTTCATAATCACAATAGTTATCTTAGAGCATACAGATAATTAGTACCTGTAAGTTATGCGATCGGACCGCACGCATTGCATATTGTAAATTGTGGGAGGAAATTCACTGGAAAGGCCGGTATTGCTGAGATCAATATTTAGTGCTCCCAGTTGAAAAGTATTCAACAGAAATTTAGCTGGAAAGGCGAGATATTGCCACATTGATATTTCCGTTCTTCCAGTTGAAAGTTACTGTATTAGGTTCTCTCTGTGTACGCTTGACATTGCATAAATTATTAAGTGGTACTCAGTTGAAAAGAAGTGAGTGGACGCTGCTTATAGAATTCATCCATAAGTGAGTGGACGCAGCTTATTAAATTCATCCACAGCCGAAGAAAATCTCTAGCTGGAGTTCGCGCAGTGAAGCATTGAGGACTCCATTTCTAAAAAAGGGTGCTAAACAAATGGCTGATGTATCCGATGTGCAGGTTAAACAAAGACAAAAAAATAGTGTGTATGCACTGGCATAGTTTGAGAAATGGATAAAATATGTTTGTAAAGATGACTAAACTTTTGGCACTAAATTTGGCACTGAAGAGCATGTGCAGCGGAAGGTAGTTTTGCGAAACAAAGGGAAGCAAACGCAAGCGCATCCCCGCCACCATGTGTGGACGGTGGGAAAAGTATAACCGTTACCAAAACTAATAAAAATAGCAAATGTAACTTATATCCCATATTGAGTGATATAAAAGGTTACGTTTCAGAGGAAGATGATGAACCCTCTTGGGTTTCAGCCATTGTCCATGCAATTAATATACAAGAAGTGCCACATGTTGGCATTCTGCGATGGATGATACCATAGGTGTGCAGCAGGAGGTCTCATAGATAAAGAATCACCTCAGTAGTTACCTTATATTCAGACAGAACGTGTCTTGAGATGTATATCTTCTTTATATAGTACTAAGTACCAGGATCAGTATAACAACAGCTTTCAGTAACAGCTTCTTAACATAACATATCAGTAACATGAGCTGCTCAGCTCATCTCCTTTCCCAGAGAGTCTCTTCTAGAACACAGAGAGTTAAGACAGGAAAAATACAAACAAGTACATGCATATACAGCAGACAAACAATACACCTCTGTATGAATACAGCACCATCTGCTGGCCCTCCATGGTAACTACATGCATATAAACAAACCCATAGTCTGTTGTACATATTTCAACACAACATAGGCAAGGGAAGGGGGGAGCAGTCCCACCCTCAGGGGCAGTAGCTGAAACCAGTGAGACCGGTGTAGAAACCAATAGACTGGAGAGAGATTAGTATCTCATTCAATGACAAGCAAAATCTCTGAAGTCTGGGCATACCTGTAAATGTTTAAATTGACTAATGAAACTAAAAGTAAAGAAAAAAATATGTTTTTTATCTGGTACTATTAAACTTCTATTTTTCCGTAGACACAAGAACGACTATATATATATATATATATATATATATATATATATATATATATATATATACAACAATACCAAAAATCGGTGCGCACAAGTCCAATGATATGGATAATAGATCTCAACGTGCTTCTTCGTGAACAGTCTTTGTTTCACTGTATTTCAAAACACCAGCAGGATGAAATCTGTGCGTCCTTCCCTTCTATCTCCCGATATCCACGGGGGAATAACCAACACTCCTAAAACATCAAAAAAGAAGGGGCGCTTCCATGGTGTGTTATCCAAGTTAAAAGTTTTTATTCCAAACAATAAAATTGCACGTACCAGATGGTAAATATATTCAGGCATAAATGATATAACAGCTCAATTTTGATATCCACATACGAACGGCTCTATCTGAAGCAGCTTGAAATTAGAGAGTCTCCACAGTCACCTCTACGCATTTCATCACTCAGGACCTCATCAGGACGCCTCCTGATGAAGTCCTGAGTGATAAATATGTTATTATCTGCAATTTCTGATGCTCATGTTGTTTAACAGACAGGTGGGAAGGCCTGTACCATGTGTTGATCACCAGCACCACATCTCTGAAAGTAGGCGAAAAGAAACTTGGATCTATTTCACCCACTGCAGAAAAGTCAACAAACCGGAGAAGGTTCAAGATAAAGCAGAGGCTGATGGTACAACCCAGTCACTCGTGAATCTGTTCCGGGACACCTAAGATCGCAGTTAACAACATCTGAGCTAATGACATTGCAAAGACTATTATCCCACCATGCAGCAGCAGTTTTTCTGTTTTTCTTTTTTCAATATTTTTCTCATCCCTATTTTTCTTAGGACAATCTGTTTTTGCAGTGGTGTTTAGGAGATGGAGATTGGTTTGGGTGATGGTGCTGATATTGTTGAAATTAAAAAGAATATGTTAGCACAATCTGTTCAATCTAACACATTATTCAATTCAGGAGTATAGAAAAGGTCTGCTAAAATTGGAGCTCAGAGACAGTGTTAGTGGCTATTGTCTGAAGAATATTGTGTACGTACTGTGACTCCGTAATTGAAGAGAAGTGCATCCAGCGATGCCAGTCCAGTAATAATTTAAACTTGGGTGGACATCCATTAGATGATTATCATTCTTTGGTGGATAAAATCTTAAACCAAACTGAATGCTGGGTGTGCTCTCACGTGCCTCAGGGACAAAATAATGTACAACTAGTACCATTCCCGCTAAACATCTCTGAGGTTCTTGAATTATCAGGGAGGGGACCAATAGAAGGGAGATATAATTTAACTAGGTTGCCTACTTTGAAACTTGGACTCAGTAGATCGGTCACTGCTGTGCCTGAATTTTTCCCATGCAAAGGAAATTGAGTATTGGGAAGCTAAGTGGAATGATCAGACAATAGCCCGGCACACAAGTGTCGATGAAAAACTCATTAGAGTACAGTTAACCAAAAATTCTGAAGGGTACCCATAAACAAGGTCATGCTAAGAGATATAAGAATAATGATTGGGAAAGTTCCTCTAGGTTATTGTTTAAATGTTATACATGCTGAAACTTGTTTCAAACAAATGGAGAAGCTAGGCATGGGGAACTTTATTAAGATATTGTGCAACGCTATAATGAATCGTACTGTGTCTTATATCCTTCCAGATGATGTTTATTATATATGTGGGAGAAGGGCTTACAAACGGATAACTCCGAGTTCCAAAGGAATATGTTTCCTAGGTAGAGTGGTTCCTGAAATCATGACTCTTTCCCATGATAAAATGACATTCATAGAACAACATCACCTCTATACATACACAGTCAGTATGAACACTGTGACAAAATAAATATGATTCCAGGTGAAAAACCTGTGGCTGCAAAGTTAATTACTGAATTCACAGGGTTCCAGATAAAGGTCGAATTAGACCTCACCAATACTAAACCCACCAAAACCCTAAATTATAAATATATATAAGATCTAGCAAGATTAATTGACAATATTACCGAGATCGATGATGACATATTCAGGTATAAGGGTAAGGAGCTACAGGATCATAAAAAGGAATTAGTTCAACATAGCTTGATGCCCGATTATCTCACAGCAATTACTGGTGGATATTGTGTAACATTAGCCACCCAATTTAGTGTTTAGTGTTGCACTTACATTACCAATAATACAGATGATCCTAAAGAAGTAATTGACCGCAAAATGGATGATATCCTACAGTTAAAATGTGAATTTCGAAAGGTCCACAATTCCTCTTTACATGAAATAGGAGAAAATGTAGTAGGATGGTTCTCGTGGTTGAACCCAGTAAAATGGTTCTCAGGTTTAGGGGAAAAGGTACAAGAACTGATAGCTATCCATAGTTGGCGTCTTAATAGTTTTTGACTTATGTATCAGATGTGTTCCTACTGTGTTGAAATGTGGTAAACATTCAACTGAGGTAACCACAGAAAATGACAGTGTGATGGTAGTTTGGGGTATAGGTACCACAGAAAATGAAGAATTATATTACAAACCTGTGATAGAAATTGTAAGTAGGTGGTTTTTATGCACTACCGAAAAGTGGCCTGTTTAAGTCAAATAATTGGATGAAATCGTTTTAAATGAATAAATACTGATTGTTATAGTTTCCTGTGCGATTGCGATTAGTACGCAATGGCATTCAGAGGTTAATTATGCAATCTAATAGGAAAACATAGATAAATACAATTACATTCATACCTACTTGTAAATAGTTCACTTTAAATAAAGTTTCCAACTCACATTTTTTTATTATTAATATAAAAGAGTTAGAGGTTTATTACACAATGCTAAACCTACATTAAATATTTTAGGGTTCAGGTCATATGAAATGTAATATGTTTGGTCTTATATTAATCCACATTTCACCAGGAAGAATCTGGTATTATCAGATAAGCGATCGCACATTGCGATCACTAGTTATGATTAATTTAATACTCAAAATAATCTGTACTGAATTTGTTAATGGGTTAGTTTAAACTGGATATTTGGCAGTTTCCTGAGGAAGACATGTACACAGCTGTTAGAGTGAGTTGCCCCCACCTTTGGAGAAGCATCATTTGAATAGTGTTACCTTTGTCTACATTGTGACATTATTACTGTTTTCTTTCAACTCAAACTGTATAAAAACAGGCCACTGGGCACAGTAACAGTCTCTTTCTCTACACAGACTTCAGGATTGATGACTGTTACTGTATCCAGTGCGCAAGTGTATGTATCGGTTATACTTTGTTATATTTGCCAAATAAATCTGTTTGTTCTTTGGAACCATGTTGATCGCATTGGACAATCTTTATTGGCGACGATAGTTATGGTCGTAAGACATCTGATAGGTACTAGCAAGCTGGGTCTTTTTCCTGTTTCTCCAAAGATCTTTCCTTATGGACTGGCTTTTAAGTCTAGAACTTAAACTGCATCCGAGTACCGGTGAGCGCGTCAAGCTCTAAGGGAAAGGCGGCTGCTATAGGCGAAGATCTCTGTCATCTAGTTCTGTGGGTTGGTGATCAGGGCCAGCAGCCTAACATTATAACCGGCCATACAGAAATTACAGAGACAAAAATTGGAATGGATGACAGCGAAACCAAATCGTCTTCATCTAAGGTTCTGGCTGGCCATGTTGACACCCTGTATCAAATGGTCCAGGGATTGGTCCAGCGTTTGTCAGCTCAAGAGGAGACCTCCAAGGCTACACAAATTACGTCAGGTCCCACCTGTGAACCCAAGTTGAACCTGCCGGACCGGTTCTCCGGAAATAGAGCCTTGTTCGGAAACTTTAAGGAGAGCTGCAAGCTCTACTTTTGGCTGAGAACTCGGTCTTCTGGTTCAGAAGAACAGAGAGTCGGGATTATCATCTCCCTCCTTCAGGGTGACCCCCAGTCTTGGGCCTTCTCCCTGCCTCAGATGAGTCCTACCATGCAGTCGATGGAAGCCTTCTTTGATGCATTAGGTCTGCTATAAGATGACCCGGATCGAGTGGCCTCCGCTGAGGCTCATCTACGGGCCTTAAAGCAAAGCCGGCGGTCGGCACAAGAATACTGCGCTGAATTCCGCAGATTGTCGCCTGACAGTGAATGGAATGATCCAGCGTTACGCAGCCAGTTTCGCCTAGGACTGTCAGAGCAGATTAAAGATTCACTTGTGCAGTACCCTTCTCCCACCTCATTAGAGAATCTTATGCACCTCACCATTAAAATTGACAGGAGAATTAAGGAGAGGAAGACAGAGAAAGATGCATCTTCCTTTTCGTCTGCATTTATTCCCGTTCCCACAGATGTTGAGGAGCCTATGCAGTTAGGCGCGTATCGCCTCTCTCCTGAGGAAAGAGACAGAAGACGGTCACAAGGCCTATGTCTCTATTGTGGTACTAAGGCCCACTTCTCCTGCTCTTGTCCTAACAAACCGGGAAAAGAGCATGCCTTGGGAATGAGGGGAATGTTCACCTAGGTCAGCAAATTGTTTCCCCAAAGAATGCTCTTCTGATTCCCACACAAGTCACTTTCTGTGTCAGTTCAGTGGCCCTCTCGGCATTCATTGACAGTGGAGCTGCAGGCAACTTCCTCAAATCCTCAAGATAGGATTTGAAAACCATCACCTTTCTAGTCACTATAAATATATTCACAACTGCAACCACTTAGGCACCATTTTTTTCGGTATCAAGAAAGTAACTAGAAATTGGAGAGGAGGAAATATAATAACAAAACTGAACACGGAAGAATCCAAAGCTATTTATTACCACAAAACTCTGACTCCCAATGGACTTAATGTAGAACTAGATCTTACCTTGCATTGAGACCTGAGTCCGTATTGATTTCCGAATATTGGTGTCTTTTGGGTGCCACCTTGCCGATGGCCTGGAGCGGTTACATTTGGAGACATATGAAGGCTTGAGACCTACGGCCATACCACCCTGGCCATGCCCAAATCCATCCGAACTTGGAAGCCAAGCAAGGCGGAGCTAGGTAAGTAATGGGATAGGAGACTACCCGAGAACACCTAGTACAGTAGAACTCGCCTTCTTTATTTTTCTCCCATTTGCCCGCTCTGGTCCCATTGGTTGGGTGGTTACAGAAGTAATCACCAATCAGCATGACAAGAATATGGATGCCACCATATGTAATATATGAGGATAAAATACGAAATACTCACCAGGTCGTGCTATATATAGCAAATAGCCATCTTTTATTCTGTGCACTTAAGTATGCATCCATCTTGGCTTACCACCGTTTTCTTGCATTCATCATTAATACACACCAGAATTGATAACCTGCAATCCTTTTTGAATGCATGCATGTATATATATGTGTTATTATTACGTGTATATATGTGTTAAATATGTGTTATTAATAATTTTGGAATCATTACTTTTCCAATCATTTAATAGATATTCACAAAATGTACTTACTACCTTTAATCATATTGTGCAATTAATATATACATCAAACTAACATTTATGCATTCTATTTCACCAAGATATGTATGCTTAGAAAAATCTTATGAATCTATGTTAGTATTTCTGCACCATGGCTCCAAAGATTAAGTGAAAAGCGGGTTACCGCAGTTAGTGCATCAGCACACTCCATGCAACTTATAGATTAACAATACGGTCAGCCAATCAGTGACAAGTAAACGACTGAGAGCCGTATAAATAAACATCTACTACTCTTGTAATCATCTCCCTTGAAAAAGTCTATCAGACGAAACGCGTTGGGCCTCCTCCTACAACAATCTATTGGCCAATAGGACATTCCGGATGTGACCTCACACCCGGAAGTTAGAACTGGAAGCGTGTTCCATGCTTGTTTTCTGTCACCACCTCTTATCAATAGCGGGACTGATCACTCGCTATTGTGAGCGATTTAACCTCTGAACACTGACAACTCCTATAATCACGCAGCGAGACACTTTGGGACTGATCTAATACTGAACACTGCACAGCAAAACGCAAGTATCGGTATCACTTCCATGTGGAGCCAGTCGGATACATGTACTGTCAGTTCACTCAGCTGTATGTCTGAAACAACTCTCCAACTATTATAATACTGGGACTGCCATATATATATTCATTAATTGCATTTTTATCATTCTGTCAGCCAATTCATGTCTTTACTATATATTCTTTCATGGTAATATCTGGTTCATCAATGATTGTTGAGCCAGCTTCTTTTAAACAATATATACATGTCAGGATTACATGTATATTTACCAGTGTTTTTTAATGTTTTATAATTTAGTAATATTGTGTCATTATCTATAGGGTGTGTTTTATTCACAGGTATTTACATGTTAATTACCATTATAGGGAATAACAAATAAAAATTGTTACATCTAACCAGCCTTGATATAAGTATATTCACCAGATCCCACATATTTATACAGTTTATTATTTTAGATATCTTTAGTCAGTGAGCGCATAAGGTTTTGCATTGTTTAGGTTATTACTAGGGAGGGATCCCTAGCCCTGATTGCAGCTCCTGCAACATCAGGAGGTGAGCGCATAGTCTTCAATATTTCTTCTAGCCACTTCCTCAACATCAGGTTTGCCCGCTCTGCTGGGATTCCGACTGTGAAGCTCAAATCTGCCATTTCAGTCTGTGGCTTAGATGGGAATCCATTGCCTGGAGGCAAGATTATTTGGCAGACTCCGCTACTACAATTGAACATAGGAGCTCTCCATTCAGAGTCCATGACCTTCTTCCTTATCGACTGTCCGTCGGTTCCGTTGATTCTGGGCCATCCTTGACTTTCCTGTCATAACCCGGTTGTGGATTGGGTGAAAGGAGAAATTGTCCAGTGGAGCTCTTATTGTCCACAGTCTTGCTTAACTCGAACCATTCAGTCTATTCCTGAACATCTTCCCTCACAATATCATGAGTTCTGGGATGTGTTCTCCAAAAAGGCTGCTGACACTTTTCCTCCTCACCGTGACTTTGACTGTGCTATCGAGCTTATTCCTGGTTCCAAGTTACCCAAGGGACGCTTGTACTCTCTCTCTGTTCCGGAGACCAAATCCATGCAGGAATACGTTGATGAAAACTTGGAGAAAGGTTTCATCAGGCCATCTAAATCTCCAGTAGGAGCTGGATGCTTTTTCGTATCCAAAAAGATGGAGGACTAAGACCCTGTATCGACTACCGAGGACTGAACCTCATTACAGTCAAGAACACCTATCTCTTTCCTCTCATCTCAGTATTATTCGATCAGTTAAGAGGTGCTACAGTCTTCACTAAAATCGATCTTCGTGGAGCATATAACCTCATCCATATCAAAGAAGAAGATGAATGGAAGACGGCGTTCAATACACATTCTGGCCACTATGAGTATCTGGTCATGCCATTTGGTCTTAGCAACGCACCTGCGGTGTTCCAAGATCTGATTAATGAAGTGTTACGGGAGTTCCTTGATCATTTCGTGGTCGTCTATTTAGACGATATCCTTATATATTCTAAATCATTAGCTGTACATCGGGGTCATGTCAGACAAGTTGTACAGAAATTACGAGAACACCACCTCTACGCTAAATTAGAAAAATGTGAGTTTGAGGTGCAGAAGGTATCCTTCCTGGGTTATGTAATCTCTTCTAAGGGATTCTCCATGTAATTTCAGAGTAAGGCTCTGATTGGCTGTCTGGAGTATTTAGGGCAGTGAGGTCTGCAGCCTCACTGCCGGTTATAGCTTGCTGTTATAGTTTGCTGACTTGCTCCTGGTTTCCTATTGCTGTCCTGTGGATACTCTGTTTGGATCTCCCGTGTTTTGACCCCCCGCTTGGATTTGGACCCTGCCTGCTTTCTTGTGACCCTGGCCCTTCTGGCTTGTACTTTGGACCCTGCTACCTTGCCCGTGACCACGACTTCTGGCGTGTTTACCGACTATCCTGCTTGCCTGTGACCCTTGACCTTGGCTATCGTTTGACTACCCGCTGCTTTCTACCAGTCTCCTGGCCCACCGCTGTGGTCCTGCATTACCAACTCACACTACACTTGGAGCTAAGTCCTGGGGGCATCTGAGTACCGGTGAGCGCGTCAAGCTCTAAGGAAAAGGCGGCTGCTATAGGCGAAGATCTCCGTCATCTAGTTCTGTGGGTTGGTTATCAGGGCCAGCAGCCTAACAATCATTTTGTGTGTTATTTATTTGATTGGGTTCTCTTCATCTATTTATATGCATTAGATAAATATCTGAACACAGTCATGATAATATTCATACAGAAGTTCATAAAATTCTAAAGGGTTCACAAACTTTCTAGCACCACTACACATGCATAGAGACAATTAAACACACATTATTGTTGATAGAGGGATTTGGTTTAACAGGGATGTGATATACAAAGAGAGTGGGTCCCAGCCAGCTTAACCTTTATTTAAGCACTCCTAGTACTCATCTCTCCTGGAGCCTGAGAAGCTGGGGACAAAAGCAGTAAAAAGTACTTTGACCAAATGTATCAGTAGTGTGGTAAAGTAACCTCTCTTTCTGTCACAATGCCTACAAGAGTGTTCTATTCAATGCTGAATAGTTAATGACGGTAATAATCTATAGTTTTAATATCAAGCAAAATTTATTTGATTTTTAAGAAACAGTAACAACAGTCACACAATTATTACCCATGTAGGGGTATAAAATGGGTGTTGCTAAGTTTAGTAGTGTACATAAAAGAAATACAGTACAAAGACATCAGCGATAATATCTTATAGTTAATGAATAAAATGTTATAAATCTTGTTCATTCTAAATTTCTAGTCCTTCCATTTGTCTTGGTCCGAGCTATAGGAGTTTTGGCAGTCCAGCCATAGTGGTACATTGTATGTTTTTAGGGAGACAACATTATATCACACATAGAGGGATATTGCCCCAGACTAATAGATATCTGTTATGACTCGTATACATGTATCTTTTGTGACCAACCATATCATTGACAAGATCAATCCAGTCTCCAAGCAATGGACATTCTGGTGTTCTAACAATTTTCTAACAATAACAACTTTAGCTAACATCAAGAGAGTGGACAATAGCTGTGAAATTAGTTAATGTATCTTTTCGGGTAGACCTAAAAAATATACACATTTTTGAACTAATAGATGGAATTTCCATTATGTTTCAGTAAACAGTCCATGGCTTCTCCCCAGAATGTAGCTACATGAGAGCAATCCCACAGCATATGCCAGAAGGTGACCCGCTGGCTCCAACATATACCACCCGATTGCTGCTAAGTGTGGAGAAATGAACAGGAGTAAGGTAAGTCCTAGGGAAAAAAATTGGATTTGTCTAAATCTTGCTGAAGCGGTGACTTTATAAGCACTAGCAAGTGCTCTACTCCCTATCATCTAGTAATCCCAGATCTGTCTCCCAGTCAGTTCATGGTTTAGGGAGGCCATCAATATTCAGTGCATCGGGGTCCAAGGACCATTAATATGAGTCGGAAGGGATCACTGTGGAGCAGAATCGCTAAGCTGAAAAGTAAGAGCATGTCGAATTTGTCGATATCTGTAACAGTAGGTCATAGGAATGCCATGTGCCAATCTAAGGTGGTCAAAGGATGGAAGGGATCCTGCCTCATAAAGTTGAGCCAGACAATGAACTTCATATTTCTATTACTTAATTAAATAATGTTCCAAAGTCTACAACATCTAAAGTTCATTCTTGCTCCTCATACAGGATGCAATATTTTTTTTAAAAAATAAAAAAATAAAACACAAATGTCACCAAAAGTGAAATGTTCATGATTTATGTTTAACAGAACAGGCCTCAGAAGAGGAGGAGCCATACGCAGAGTAAGAGGAGCCAATCCTGACCTTGAAGTCAGAAGGGAGGAGCCAATCCCAACACTGGGGGTTCAGGGGGTTCTCCACATAACTGTGGAGAGTGAGGAGGAGCAGGATAACCATTAAGATACATATGATACATATTTTATTATTTGTATTGCAAATGTCAGATGTTGGATGTATGACACTGTTTGCAATAACTTGCAAAATGTTGCCCAATCTATAGTAGCGTCTATGTTAATTCAGACATAATAAAGCACAGTGGCAACAACCCAGACTGGCAAATTAGTGCTGGTAATTAGAACTGAGGGATGGATTAAGCCCAAGTGAGATTAAAAGATGAGGTTTGGCCTCTCTAAGGGTTAACAAAGCAGGGGAAGGTGTGGTGTTGTCTATGTGAGTGTCATAGGGGGCAGGATCAAGGTAACAGGCTATAATATCTCAGGGAGGAGTCATTCAGTCCTCTTACGAGGAAGGAAAGCTGAAGCATAAGTGTGCATTGCCCTCCTTCTCCCTGTCCTCTAGTGCATTTCCATTGGTCTTGTGCCTTTTTGCTTTTCTTTCCCTTTCTTTATCTGCTGCTGATTTTTCTCTGTCTCTTCTGCTCCATCTATCCTCTATCACCTCAGGTGCGGGTCAAGGCGGCACGCGGCGCGCACGCCCCACCGGAAGTGATGCTCTGCGGCTCAAGACTCTGTCTCCTATCAGGCCTGTGGTAGTGAGAGTTGGAAGCCGGAAGTGAGATACGGCTAGTCGGTGGAGGGAGTGGCTCTCTCTGCTTTCGAAATTTGTCATAAGACATGTGAAATAGGCCAGTGGCACCAGTAAGAGACCGCATAAATGCTATATGCAGTGACTGCTTATTGGAATAGTGTCATAGTCAGTCGTATGTGCTAACTGTTATCTGTGAATATGAATATAGCCAGGTGGCTAGCTCTCTACTGCCCGAGAGCCTCTGTGTGCACCTAGGGAGGAGTTAATCTAGAAATAATAACCTAGATATTGTCATCATCATCATCATCATTTATTTGCATAACGCCAACATACTTTGTTGCGCTTTACAATTGGAGACAAGCACAGTTATAAACAAACTGGGTAAAACAGACAAAGGGCCCTGCTTGCAAGCTTACAATCTATGGGACAATGAGAGTTGGATACATGAGGTTAAGTCTACATTTTGCATTACGGTCCAAAATTGCAAAGGTAAAACAAAAATACTTAGTATGCTATATGATCCAGTCACACAGCAATGTTTGTCAGAGGGTTGTTGTCTTGTGTGGATTGTGTAACGGGTGGTAATGGGGTAATCTAGTGAGGTTAAGAAGGTGGATGAGGAATATTATAAGCTCGCCTGAAGAGGTGGGTTTTCAGAGAACACTTGAAAGTTTGTAGACCAGAGGAAAGTCTTATTGTGCGAGGGAGGGAGGGAATTCCAGAGAGTGGGTGTAGCCCGAAAAAAGTCCTCTAACCGGAAATTGGAGGAAGGGATGAGAGTGAAAGAGAGGTGCAGATTTTGTGCAGAACGGACTTGTCGAGTTGGGAGCTATTTTGAGAAAAGTGAGGAGATATAGGTCAGTGCAATTTTATTGATGGCCTTATAGGTTAGTAAAGTTCTTCATATTGGATTCAGTAAAAAACAGACAACCAGTGTAGAGACAGACAGAGTGATTCAGCAGAGGAATAACGATTTGCAAGGAAAATCAATCTAGCCGCTGCATGTAAAATAGATTGTAGGAGTTTGAGTCTGTTTTGGGGAAGACCAGTAAAAAGGGAATTGCAACAGTCAATGTAGAAAATGATAAGTGCATGAATTAAATGTCTTGTGTAAGATATGTGTATTCCGCAAATGTTTTTTAAATGTACAGTATGTAACATTATTTATATAGAGAGCCAATGTGGGGAACAAAGGAAAGTTCTGAGTCAAGGATCACACCTAGAGAACGAGCTTGAGTGGTGGGGTTTAAAATGTTGTCAACAGAGATAGAAATGTCAGGTATGCTTTTGTTGGTGGGTGGGAATATTATTAACTCTGTTTTAGAAAAATTGAGTTTGAGTTGGCAAGAGAACATCCAAGATGAAATGGGAGAAAGACAGTCAGTAACGCGGATGTAGAGAGATCGGGAGAGGATAGATTAATTTGTGTATCATCTGCATAGAGATGATACTGAAATCCAAAGTCGTTTTTTAGTTTTCCAAGAGAAGTGGTGTAGATAGAGAACAGCACCTACCACCGACCATTATGGTATTTCAACTGATAAAGGAAGTGGAGCAGAGGTGGATCCAGAAAAATTAACACTGAAAGAGCGATTAAAAAGCTAGGATGAGAACTAGGGGCCTGATTCATTAAGGATCTTAACTTGAGAAACTTCTTATTTCAGTCTCCTGGACAAAACCATGTTACAATGCAAGGGGTGCAAATTAGTATTCTGTTTTGCACATAAGTTAAATACTGCCTGTTTTTTAATGTAGCACACAAATATCAACTTTAAATCTCAGTGTACACATAAGCTATCAAGTATTTGTCTGCTACATGAAAAAACAGCAGTATTTAACTTATGTGCAAAACAGAATACTAATTTGCACCCCTTATTTTCTAACATGGTTTTGTCCAGGAGACTGAAATAAAAAGTTTCTCAATATAAGATCCTTAATGAATCAGGCCCTAGGATAGGACAGAATCTTTAAGACCTAGAGATTGTAGTGCTTGTATGAGAAGAAAGTGGTCAACAGTGTCAGATGCAGCAGAGAGATCCAGGTAAGTGTAGGCAAGTCTCTCTAGAAACTTGGTGGCATATACCTATGGCCTCGAATATCAGTACATTGCCAATACAGAAATATAACACAGTATCAAAATTAGTACATTTGTAATGATATGCGCTAATAATCTAAATATATTTATTCAATAAGGTATTTAAAAATGATCCAGCCACAATAATTAACTTTTACAAATACATCACACGAAATTTCAAATACAATAATACCATATAATAATATACATATAATCCTGGGTCCCCACGTATCAAATCTGTACAATGTTCTTATGCTTTCACACAATGCACATATATTTTGCAGGTACATGCAAGAGAAAGGTTTTTTTGGGAAATGTTTATTGGGGTCCTCATGTTGGTCACCCTGCTGTCTCCACAGTTGGTTATTACGTAAGTGAAATAATACTATGTAATCATTTTGTTTTACTTATTTATGTTTACACATTAATAGCCCCCACATAACATTAATTATTAGAAGTCAACAAGTAAACAATGTTCCAGATTTTTGGACGTTCGCGACTATTATGACTGGAAAATGTTTACCATTTACAATGCTATTGGCTGTAATAGTCGAAAACGTTGACAATAAACATGTTGATATTCAGTATGTTGATACCACAATGTTGACAGGGTTAAAAATGTCGACATTGTAAATTGAAAGTCGACTTTCACAATGTAGACATAAAGCTTTAAATTTAAACCGCTGCAATAAATAAAATATTGCCGGTAATACATAAAAAATTAGAAGAAAATGTTAAAAACAAAAATGCGTGCCACCTCCCAAACAGCTTAACCAACCCTAGTGTTCACAGCATAGGCTGATAATAGCAAAATCCAGGGGCAAATAGAGTGGGTCCCCCTCCCCTTCATTTTACTATTACAAGCACTAAGCTTTGCAAGACGGCACTGGTGGCACTATAGCACGGAAACCTGCAGCGTGGATTGCCCCTGCCGTAATGACAAAACAGCCCCGGGATGGTCAGCACGGGGCTGGATTTCCTCGGGAGAAATCCCAAAAATTGTGGATCACTCCCCCCACCCCATAGGTGTACCCAGCCCTATGCTGAAAGCACTAGAGCAGTTCCTAAACCCCTAGACGGTGGGTGTTGGGTAATATTCATGATTTTACAGTGAAAAACATTTTGTACTTGGCTCACTACAGGTCCCAGCATGGCTAGGCTGCCATTGACTGTCTGGGCATTCTGGCACTTGTACTACAAGCACCAGCATACCCATGGCTGCCAGGGCATGCTGGCACTGGGATTTGTGCACCAAAATAAAATGAATATGCACACAGACCACTGTAAACATTACTTTCATTGAAATAAAAACAGCCCTACACAAGCCCTAACATACCCTCTTTATTATTCTCCTACATCCAGGGGTCTTCATCTGTCATATATTTACCCTTTCTTGGCAAAACAAAAAAAAACAATTACACAACACTAAACTAGATCTAACGAGCTCCAGGCTTTAAGTAAGCTCTTAGCCGCAGTGATTATAGTTATAACATAGGGATTTCCCATGGCTAGAACGCAAGTGGATGTGGGAGAAATCCCAGGATCATTTGGGTGTATAATAGATGAAGACCCCTAGATATATTTGGGGTTTCTGTTTTGCCAGCCAAGTATCATTAGGATGCATAATAGATAAAGAGCCCTAGATGTATTTGGCTTATTTTTTCTCATTTTTTTACTGTATTGCTGGCAGTATTGCCGGCTTAAATTGAATGCTTCAACATATTTTAACACTGCTGACCTAATGAACATGTCGACATTCTGAATGTCGACCTTTTAACTGTGCCGACATTCTGTCAACATTATGGTTATAACATTCTAAATGTCAACATTTTCATTGTCTACATTTCATACCAAACCCATAACTACACCCCACTGACCGTCCATTACTTGTTTACACTGAAAAGACATATGTCAGTCAAAATCTGTGAATTATTTCCTAAATTTCTATAATTCCCTTCATGCCAGACTGGATTCCTAACTTACCCCTATATTACAAATTTATTTACCAACTCTAAAAGGTGATAAATGTATAATTATAAGAAAATGAATGTATCATTTCAATCATTATTATTTCTTCATTATTTCAATAACACACCAGGGAGGAGATGAAAGTATAGTGTTTATAGTGAATGTTTACACCATATGGGAATATCACTAAAGAATAACAACTTACTGTACTGTAAATATTTTAATTATAATTAATTTGATGTTTACTGTGTTTGCATTTACTGGGGCACCTTATGGGACTAATTAATATGAGTATAATCATGGTCTTGTTGTTCATGCTCCATAGAGAGTTGTGAGCTCTGGACTAATTACAAAATTAAAAGATTAATATACTGTGTAAAACCAATAAGAAAACCTTCAAAGGAAGCTTAAAGCAAACTAGATGCAAATACTATTATATATTATACTATTCTCTGTCTGATTCAATCCATCAAAACAATATATGTGTTCTTTCATCCCTCATTCCAAAGTCTTGTATCCTTGGTGCCTTTAAATTGTGTCAAATTAAAATGTATGCTTAAACAGTACCATTAGCTGCTGTTGTAGCCACCACAAGCCATTCTTGAGGATATGTGTATATATCCCAGAGGTGTTGTAGATAATTAGTGATTGGTAACAATAGCTACGTACTTCTAACGTTAACTGCAATAAGGTTGATTCAGTGTCAGAATTGCCATTCAAGATAGACTCTGGCATGTTAGAGATCCTGGTATATTACAGACCCCTGTATAATAGAAGCCCTGTTGTAACAGGACAGATGGTTGGCACCCCAGAAGTCGTGTAAGTTAGGATTCCAGAGGTCCAGTGCTATGATAAAGAGGTAAAGGTCCCCCCAGTAGTATTGGAATCAAACAAGGGACACAGGGCTGTATAAACTATGTTTATTTATTCTCTTTGTTTGTGTCGTAAGGTTTTAAATAGGTAGCAGTTGTGTAGGGAAGCAATACCACAAGACCTTCAATATGCAGTGTTATACAACATGTCACAAAATAAATAAGAATTTAGGAATCTTGTTTCAACAATATCAGCAATATACAAACATAAATCACTACAGCCCCTTATTTCACTGAAAAATATATCTCACTTTGAATTTAGGCACTAGTGCTTCAGTGAAATGGGTTTTACTTGATAAAAGACACTGGAGACAACCGGTTGCTAATGGGTTAATTAGACAATTACACTAAGTGCTGCTGCAGCAGATTATCTAAACAAATCAATCATAATAGACTTTTTGTGCAATTATACAGATTATATTTATTACACTAAAGTCAGCAGAGATGCAACAAGGATTAATCCAATTTGATCAGGTTAGATGCTTTAGAAGAAATTACTATAGACTGAGGTCACTTTAAAACAGACAGAACCACCTGGGGTAAATTGTAATCTGCCGGTTAAATAAAGTTTCAGTGGACACATAAAGCTTATTAACTTGTAGCATATGTCACATACTGAGCTCAGTGTAAGAAACAGTAACTCTGCACAATACACGATTTACAGTGTAAGGCACACAATCTTCACTTAGTAATCCATCTAAGAGAGTAAGCAGATCTCTCCCAGCGATTGTAAAGTTGAACAACTTGCAATGATCTCCTCAGCAACCATTCTAAACAGTTCCACAATAGGAACAAACTTCTAATGCAATATATACAAACTCTTGTGACAAAAGATTTCTCTCTATGACCATAGTACTCTGAGTCAGCTTTCAGATAAACATGAAATACAGCAGATTTGGCTGGAATTTTTTTTTCCTTCAGACATCACCATAACATCTGTGAAGATACCAGGTTTATATAACCAATTATATACCCATTCCACGCTGGCTGGACACCCAGGGGTGTCTTAATATGCCAGAGAAGCATACCCAGGATTCTAGGGATTCTTATAGTCACTCAGACACATGCAGTTAGAGAAGTACAACAGTACATTTACTATAATGAAAACAATCACTATAATATTATATACAAACAGTAAATAAATACCAGAGAAGTTCACCATATTATCTGTCCCTTACTCCACTAGCTTAAGGAGCTTCAGTCACCTTGATATCCTAACTTGCTGAATCCTGGCCGCTTGGCCTGACAATCTCTCCTCTACCAGCGTGGTAGGACTCAATCCTCTATACCCTAAAGTTCCCTGAAGTTCTCATCCCAATACATCACTTGGTCCCCTGATGGGCTGACTTCAAAGTGTCTGCTGAATGCAACCAGAGACAATAAGGACATACTCAGGATAACTAAGAAGCAAGGCCAAGATGATTGAGTGACACTCCCAGTATTAACCCCTTGCAAGATCTTTCAGCACAAACTATCTTCCAGCTGATCAAGACTTCCTGTAGAGAAAGGAGGGGGAGAATGAATGCAGCTACAGCCCCATACCTGTATCCTGGAATTGGACCCCATCCGACCCTTACCCATAACCCACCTGGCTTCAATTTATGAACAATATATAATAGTAACGCAGCAATGTCAACAATATACACTTTCACAATGGATAACACGTAGTGAAATAGACACCTATATTGACATGGCTGCAATGTCCCCTGGTAATGAGGCACTACACTTGAGTCCTATAAGCTGGGGAACACTAACAGGGCTATAAATTTGGCTTCTCAACCCACAAGATGCAAACTTCTGGCTTATGATAGATATGAAAATGACAATCCTTCATATAAAACAAACATGATAAATTGAAAGTAATTATGAATATATAAAAGCTCCAGAATATCTCCCTCTACTGGCTTACTTAGGATACTCCCCTGCAGACACATGATGGTCTCGTTCACAAACTGGGTGACCAGTTGATTCTGGAGAACCAAAAGATTGAATGTATAAAGCATAGTACCTGACCCAAATCTAAGCTACTGGGTACAGAGGCAATGAGCCGCATGTAATCCTGCATTATTCAGGATAATGTTGCTTTGTGCTTGTTTGGATGTATTTGCAGCGGAAAATATATAGTCTGTGAGCAACAACTTTTTGAAGTTGCATCTCCTCTGTCTTGTGTCAGGTGGAAGCGACAGAAAGCCGAGAGTCTAGTGGGCAGCACGTTGGCTAAGTGGTTAGCACTTCTGCCTCACAGCACTGGGTTCATGAGTTCGATTTTTGACCATGGCCTTATCTGTGTGGAGTTTGTATGTTCTCCCCATGTCTCCGTGGGTTTCCTCCGAGTGCTCCGTTTTGTTCCCACACTCCAAATATATACTGGTAGGTTAATTAACTGCTATTAAATTGCCCTTAGTCTCTCTTGGTCTGTGTGTGTGTAAGTTGGGGATTTAGATTTTAAGCTCCAATGGGGCAGGGAATGATGTGAATCCACTCTCTATATGGATGGCAAGTCATCACAATCACTCAGCACTCACATCTGTCTTATAGCTGGTGCAAATTATACAACTAAAAGAAATCATACTTAAGATATCCCCAGCACTTCATCAGCTACACCTGCGTGGGAATGCACTCAGCATGCCCTTACATTGCCTACGTTTGTTGGACCCTTCCCTCCCCCATACTGCCCTTTAAAACATAGGCAGTTGTAAGTGTCACTTGTGGTTGGACAGGAATTACATGCAATTGCATTAATTGGTGTAAGTCTCATTCTGTTGCATGCACAGAGAAAATCCATGCCAGATATGGCACACGAATGGACTTACATTCGGACATGAATCAGGCCCTTAGCGTGCATTGTCAGTGATTATATTTTGTAGGACCTGTTTTTTTCCACAGTTTGGCTATATGTCTTCATATATAATGTCATTACACAGTAATTGCTGGTTACAGTAGGGTAATACTCTATACATTTATGTGTTCATCATTTATCTTCATTCAATATTCATAGACTCACCACATAGTGTACATAGCCTGTAACAGCATTTCATATCACTTCTGAGATTTCTTACATTCTTATAATGTCTAAATTCCCATTATTTTTCTTTTGTGAGACGGTAATCATTTTCTTTCCATTATAGATCTGTCATATCTTGTTTCTCCACAGGGTGGCAGTGTGAACTATACTATTGTTACCTATCAGTCACAGTTCTACTTTCAGCTTGTACATGTTAGTCTCACCGACACTCCCTAGGAACATAGAAACATAGAAACATAGAAACAGAATTTCACGGCAGATAAGAACCACTTGGACCATCTAGTCAGCCCATTTTTTTTAACTTATGGTAACCTCCAATCCTATTTGACCCTTAGTTCTTTGTAAGGATATACTTATGTTTATCCCAAGCATGTATAAATTGTTCTAATGTATTTGCAAATAGAAAGAAGAGTTGTAGAGGAACTATACAGCGATTCTATCTGATATTCCAGCCTACATAGGAGACCGGCCCCTTACATTCTATTACCTATTAGGATGAAATCAATCACATTCCAACTACCAACTTATGACCCATTTATTTTAATTTTAGTTATATTTCGCTTTTTATATTCTGATTTTTAATGGATAGGAAATAAAGGTTACATTTTATTTTAAATATTTTGCCCAGGGAAGACACCTTAAAAGTCAAAAGACTTTTGTAGCAAAAGTTACTGTGGCTCAGGATGTTAGAGCCCCAGGAGTACCCCATAATGAAAGTAGTTTCTTTTTTTTTCTTGTTTCCCCTTTTCTATCTTCTATATTGGCCTCTGCTACCTCTGATGGAAGGCTATTCCACTTATCCACTACCCTTTCTCAAATTTCCTCTGACCCTTCTTCCCCCCAGTGTCAGTACATGTCCTCGTGTTCTAATACTTCTCTTTCTTTGTAGAATGTTTCCCTCCTGTACCTTGTTATAACCCTTGCTATATTTAAAAGTTTCTATCATGTCCCCCCTTTCTCTTCTCTGCTCCAATCTATACATATTAAGATCTTTTAGTCTTTCCGGGTAAGTTTTGTGCTGTAGGCCATGCACCATTTTAGTTGCCCTTCTTTGTACAGTCTCCAATGTATTATATCCTTCTGGAGATACGGCCTCCAGAACTGAACACAGTATTCTAGATGAGGCCGTACCAATGACAGTGACGTTATTACTTCTTTCTTTCTGCTACTGATTCCTCTCTATGTAGCCAAGCATCTGACTTGCCTTCCTCATTGCTTTGTTACATTGCTTACCTGCCTTTATGTCACATGAGATAGTGACACCTAGATCCCTTTCCTCCTCAGTAGTTTTCATTAAAGTGCCGTTAATACTATGTTTAGATTTTGGGATTTTGAGACCCAAGGTCATGATTTTGCATTTTTTGCATTAAACTGTAGTTGGCACTCTCTTGACCATTCCTCTAGTCTACCGAGATCATTAGTCATTTGTTTTACCCCTCCTGGTGGGTCTACACTGTGGCATTTGTGTTGTCTGCAAAAAGGTCATACTTTCCCTTCAATACTAATTGTAATGTCACCAAAAAAAGATATTAAAAAGCACCCGTTCAAGTACAGATCCCTGGGATACTCCACTGATAACCTTTCCCTCCTGTGAATGTGCTCCAGTTACTACAACTCTCTGTTTTCTATCCTGCAACCAAGATCTTATCCATTCAACCATCTTAGAATCTAATCCCAAGCTTTCGAGTTTATTTACCAGTCTGTGATGTGGGACAGTGTCAAAAGCTTTATTAAAGTCAAGATAAGTTCCATCTTTGGCCCCCCCCCCTTGATATATTGAGTTAGTCATCCAGTAAAAAAAGTCAATAAGATTTGTTTAACATGATCCCCCCCCCAGTAAATCCATGCTGTGGGATTCTGTAAGTTGCAGGATTAGGGACTTTTTATAACTCTTTCTTTTAAGAGTGTTTCCACCAATTTCCCCACTACTGATGTAAGGCTCACTAGTCGGTAGTTGCCTCTTCCTTGCTTCCACTTTTGTGCTGTGGGACATTTGCTCTTTTCCAGTCCTCTGGAATCACTCCTGTATCTAGTGACTGGTTGAATAATTCTGTTATTGGTGTTACCAGCACCCCTTTAAGCTCTTTTAGTATCCTTGAATGTATCCCATCTGGCCCCATTGATTTATCCACTTTCAGTTTTGAGAGCTCTGTTAGGACCTTTTTGTAGTAAACACTGAGCAAAAAATAACTATTAAGATGATCTGCTATTACCTTGTCTCCCTCAACAAGACTCTCACTCTCTGTCTTTAGTCTTATTATTCCTCCTTTTGTTTTTCTCCTTTCACTTATATACCTAAAAAAGTTTTGCCCCCTTTACCTACTGACTGGGCCATCTTCTCTTCAGCTTGTGCCTTTGCACATCTGATTATATTCTTAGCCTCCTTCTGTATAACAAGATATACCTCTGGGAGGTAAATGTATTAAAGGCAAACTTGCCTTTACAAGCAATCGATGCTTTAAATTTCCCTTGCATATTCGCCGATTTCCAGCATCTTACAGAAATCGGTATTTAATACATTTAACCCTTTGTCTTCATTATTCTGAATCTGTTTATATTTCCTAAAGGACATCTGTTTTTGCTCTCACGATACTTGCTACTCCTTTTGCAAACCACACTGGCCTTCTTTCCCCTGCACTTTTCCTAACCCTTTTGATGCAAAATACTATTTAGTTTGGATACACAGTGAGCATTGTGCTTTAGGGAAAGGTGCATACACAAGGTTTTTTTTTTAATTGACACATACAATCAAGATGGGAAATCCACATTTCACATTGTAAAGAGACCAATACAGTTTATAAAGATGTCAATTTTAAATCCAGGGTTGTGACAATTCATTTTGATTTATGAAGTGGTTAAAGCAGTGCAAATCAAAGAGGGTTAAAACAGGGGAAATAGTGATCAGAGATTTCTCATGTTTTAACCTGTCTAATGCTGGTCTCTGCAGTCTCCATATACTTCTATGTGACCCAATTTAACAAGCAGTAAAAAGCTTTGTTTTGCCCTTCACCACCTGTCTTTAAAAGCTAGTTCCATCTCAAGGTGGCATCAGCTTACCTTTTTAATGGAGTCCATAGGCTGCCAGAGAATATGCTCCTCATTCATCGCTGGATCCTGTCGCTATGCCACACAGGGGTCAACCTCCATTTTTAATTTTGGAGGGGTACGTTCACCAGGGCTCGTCTATGAGCCCTGACTTGATAAAATCAATTGGCAGTGCATTTTGTATTGTGGTGGTATGCGGTGGTACAAAATGGTTCTTCCGGCCACCACTAACCACCAATGTTAAACAGACCCCTCAGGTAGGTATATAGATATCGGAACCTCCCTGTGGAATGGGCACAACCTCTACCATCATAGGACCCCAACACCTAGCAATTGAGAATCCCATCTGTGACGATTATATA
Organism: Mixophyes australis; assembly: GCA_036250195.1. Lineage (NCBI taxonomy): Eukaryota > Metazoa > Chordata > Amphibia > Anura > Limnodynastidae > Mixophyes > Mixophyes australis. The sequence goes on along the minus strand of JAVHZZ010000002.1, from coordinate 12,335,806 downwards.
ATATTGTTATTTTCCCTTCATATTAATGTATGACAATGTATATTGCATGTAACCTTGTAATGTAATCTCAACGTGTGCTTTGCTAGATGACATGAATTTGAACCTGTGTAGGTGTCAATAATCTGTAGAAATTAGCCAGACCAAGGGGAGATAGGCATCTCTGAGGAGTTTGAAGTCCCAGGTTGTAAACCAATTAGCCAAGTAGAACGAGCGGAGTTGAGAACTCAAGGTCCTGTAAACATTCCCGATCTCAGGACATCCCTAGCTCACTTCGAAAGCCCTGTGACATTTGGGAGATCAATCTGTCCTTAGACTTCCTAGATTTGTCCAGGCAGGAGCTGGCTACCTGTAATTTCCTGACGTCAAGGGCTATGTGCATAGGAGGTTGTTCAGGCCGTTCATTTGTTGCCTCTGCCAGACATTGATGTTCAGCCTCAGGACTCTCTGCTCTTTAGACTTATTGCCAGAGTACATCTGACTTTGTTCCAGCCTGGGAAGTCCCATGAGCTCTAGTCCTAATTACCAGCTCACAGCTCCCATCACTGCCATCATCTGGGTTCTGGGCTTCTAAGCCACTACTTTTGCCATTGATACCTTGCCTACAGGGTTGGTGCAAGGTTTCTAGGTGCCCAAAGCAAAGCTTCATTGTACCAACCCCTACTCCTCCCAACACCCTCTTCCAAGTCCCTTACACATGTACTTGACTCTTAACATAAAAAATCAAGCAGTCAGTTGGGGATGACACCATCGCACATTATTAAAATGATGATAAACAGTGAGAGCTGACATAAGTAGAAGCAGGAATGCAATACACCATAAACTGGTTTCATAGGAGGCAACAATATAGTGTTAAGACATAATGAAAACCTCCAATAACAGAGAAATCAATGTAGAAAATTCCATACTCTAAGGCTGGGTAGACACTGTATTTTCGTCCAATAATTGAGCAAATCAACCGACATGCGACCGTTCAGTCAGAAGTCGAGTTAGTGTGTATAGTGACACGATGGTCGAAAGTCGTTCCAAAATGTCGATTGACGGCTCATTTGGTTGGTTGTACTGTTTAATACTTTTGGACCAATCCACCTAACGATCATGTAGTGTGTATAAGTTTCCGATCGATCCACGAGCAGCTGCCGACAGTTCCTCGAGCTTCGACTCCGTTGGGGGCGTGTGTATGTTAATTTGTGATCCCTGTACCAGTCCCATGTCACTCATTTGGTAATTAGGTGCTTCTAGCGGTAAAGCAATAGTAGGTGTTTATTGCATTAATGCGTATAGCATATATCTGCCATTTTAATTAGAAACCTTTGTCAGTGTATTGTTATAAAAAAAAATAGTGTTTCATTTATATATATATGTGTATTGCTTTTGTCTGCCTCCTTAATTATAGTTTTGTGTCACTTTATTGTACACTCAATGCACATTAATAAAAATGCAAAATATGTGTATTACAATTGTCTGCCTGCATAATTATATAAATTTTAGATGTGTATAGATGTGTATTTTATATATGTCTGTTTGCATATTAGTACACCTGTGTAAATTGCTTTAATATCTTGCACCTGTGTTCTGTAAAGCCCTTTACATGTATATTCAGCTTGTTTTATAATCAAACCATTATTTACCGGTTAATGTATATATTTGTAAAATACACAGAACAAACCACACATTGTAAATCCAACAGATTTATAGTTAAATTCTGTAGAAAAAAATTAACAGTTGAAAAATAAAAAGATTCAACATATTTATATTAGCACTATAACATTGGACTTTTAAATGGTTAAACTAGCTAGTGCTTTGTGTCATAAACTTCTGAAAAAAACTGAAACATCTCCATGAAGTTTTTCTCTAGTTTTTTTTTATTATTTTTTTACATCGTTGATGTTTGCACTTAATTCTTTAAAATATTCGTTGGGCTTTCCAATCGTCTCTACAATACACTACAAAGGACTACCTACATTCTTTTCTCCCTCAGAACTTTCATCCGATATGACGATGGAATCTACGAGAAACGGAAAAAAAAAAGTTTAGCATTTAACTTCTATGGGCCTGAGTCACTGAGGAGAGCAAAGCATAAAAAAGGAGTAACATTTGCACCTGGGCAAAACCATGTTGCATTGGAGGGGGAGGTAAATTTCAAATGTGGGGACAGATTTATAGTTGGGGTAGGGCATGTCCTAGGTCAACTTTAAATTTCAGTGTAATAATAAAGCTATTAAGTATTTGTGTGTTAGATGAAAAAACAGCCAGTATTTAACTTATGTGAAAAATAATAAACTCATTTGCACCCCTTGAATTGTACCATGGTTTGTCCCAGAGAACATTTACTCCTTTTTTGCCTTAATGACTCAGGCCCCATATTTTTAATATAGTTAAGTTCTTTTCCAACACCAAGTAATGTCCCAATTTGCTCACCTTCTACACTGCTACTTCTACACTAAATAGTTCATGTTGTGGTCCCATCTCTGCAAAGGTGCCCTTTGGCTCCATAGGTTCTGTAAAATAGGCGCCCTTATGGTCATTATAACAGTATACGTTTCTCCGCAAAACATTTTACAGTTTCCACATGTGACTTCAGATACCTTCTTTTAATCCATCTTTTTTTCTTCTACTTCGTTATCTATTTTTTCAGCTTTAACAAGTACGTGTTCAGCTTTAACATTTTCGGTACGCAGCACATGTCATCATCATCATCATCATCATTTATTTATATATGTCATTGTCCATTCTTCTTTCTGGAAATAATACAACATTTTCAATATACTATATACTATCATCAGTCGTTCATCTACAAATTCACTAACGAGCCCATCAAACAATTGCACAATATGTCACTCACTTTTTTTAATGTTTCAACGGATTCGCATCGGTCTCCGTTGTTCTTTATTTTAAGGTCTGACCAACGCTTTTGCACTTGAAATTTATTTATTTTCTTTCCAAGTTTCTCCTTAATATATTTTAGTAATTTCTGCATTATCAGTTCCTTTCTGGAATTAGCTCTTCGGTATTTTCTCTTTTGGCAGTCGTAGTCGTACCGGTCCAGTGCCATCATCTCCACCTCTCTCAGGGTCATTGCCTTTGCTCTTTTCACGCCCCCGTTAATTGTATTTCTTCTTGTTCTCCATCCCCCACCACGACTTCTTCAATTGTTTTCGCTACTTCTCGCACCCCCACCGACACCTGCTCCTCACCCGCCATCTTTTCACATCACTCGGCGTCAGACAGGCTCCTCTGTAATTTTATACACTCAGACATGGGCGTTCGTTTCAGTTGTGGACCAATCAGAGGTGGTACCTGTACAGAATGGAGCATTCGCGTATAATAACCTCGTGTTTGGCAAATATATCAACATATTTAACCCCCAGTAGTCCGAGAATTACAAACACATACAACAATCGTTTTACACCTTACATCCATTGCCACACAAGGTAAGTTGTTTATGGAAGGATTATGAATGTTTCTTGTACCATTGTGCTTATCGTAACAACTGCATAAATATATATTTTGTGAATGTTAATATGTGTATATTTAAAATACTCTTATTATATTTTTTTTATTTATGATACACACATTGGCTAAATTAGTAGTGAAAATATTTGGTAAAAATATTACAATATATTGTACAGTTTCTTTGATATCATCAGAGGACAAAAGATTAACATGACTATTTTTATTTTTAAAAAGAGCTTGAAAATGTCATATGACAGCAATGTGGAGCTCATGAGGGATTTCATTGAGACTTATAGGGCGTACCCCTTTTTGTGGAAAATAAAATCAAAGGAGTATTGTAACCGAATGTTATGTAATGTGGCTATGCAAGAACTTGTGTAAGCCTGCCTGCCACATTAACCAGGAGAAAATGTGGAATGGGCAAAGAGCAAGATACAGAATCTTCAGACTGTATACAAGAAATAACTAAATAAGGTTGAGGGCTCAAAAAAATCAGGGGCAGGTGCAGATGATGTTTACGTGTCAAAGCTGTGGTACTTTGACCTTTTGCACTTCATTCCTGCTGATGTGGTCAATGCAGATGACTTACCTCCTAGTGGAACTGTAAGTAAAGTATATTTTGCTATTGCTGTGTAACAGGTTTATTAAAGTAGAAATACATAACAATAAAGTTTGCACACATAACATGAATATGAACAATTGTTACACAAACTCATTCTGCCATGGCACAGCACCCTCCCAGATAAAATATAGAAGGTATGCCTCCCTGTTTAATTTTGCACTGGCACATGCATTTCTAAGGTGGCCCGACTATAAAGGTGGTGTCAAGCCAAATACCTCAGTTTCCTCTACATTGTTGTCCTCATACGTAGGTGTACACAGGAGGTTTACGGCTTAGAAAGCTATGCAGAACACAACAAGCCATTACCACTTTGTCTATCTTGTCCAAATGCAGATTAATAGCAGAAGGAAAAGCTCTGAATCTGTTACTGAGAATTACAAACGCATTTTCAACAACACGCCTAGCTTGTGAAAGTCTATAATTAAATATCTGCCTTTCTGTAGACAGATTGCGTTGCAGATACGGTTTCAATACATTGTTGTGCATTGCAAATGCTTCATCAGCCAAACACAAGATATAGTTTATATTTTGTATTACTTCCAGTTGTAATTTTAAGTTCATAGTTTTTTAGTTTTGCATGAATGCACCAATGCACCGCCATCAGGCACTTTCCCATTTTTTCAAATGTCCACAAATAAGAATTCATAATTCGCATCCACTATGGCTATTAGAAAGATGCTGAAAAATTCTTTGTAATTATAAAAAAAAGATCCACTGTTGGATGGAGACATAATTCGGACATGTTTCCCATCAATGGCACCGTCACAGTTTGGAAAATTACATTGCTCTCAAATGCTTCCGCAATAACTTGCCATTGTTCTATCGTTGCAGGAAACTGAAACATAAAGAGATGTGAAAGAGTTTAATTACATGCATTTTATTTCATACTCTTTTTTTTTTTTTCTCATTTATTCATTACTCTGCTGCTGTCCTGTCACAAGAACTCATGTTGGAATTTTCTGACCAAGAAGAGACATGTACAACTATTGAACAAGGAAACCAGGGGCTAGATTTACTAAGCTGCGGGTTTGAAAAAGTGGGGATGTTGCCTATAGCAACCAATCAGATTCTAGCTGTCATTTTGTAGAAGGTACTAAATAAATGAAAGCTAGAATCTGATTGGTTGCTATAGGCAACATCCCCACTTTTTCAAACCCGCAGCTTAGTAAATCTAGCCCCAGGTGACAGTTGACAGCCAGGATGTACCCGAGTTTGCAATTCCCCCACAAACGCAACAGAAGAGGAAGAATAAAAGGCTCTGTGAAGTTGATCAAAGTGATGCGCTAACTACAAAGATGGTGGAATGCACAAACAGTTTGATGAGAGAGGGGTGGCGGATGCACAAGACAGTAATTGTACGGGCTGCGGCGTGGACGGGGGTAACCAATCCCCTGAGTTAATTGTACAAGGAATGGTCCACAGTGCGCTCAAGTACAAAGGTGTATAGTATAATATGTGATAGCTGTGGTACACAAAAGTTGTGTATATCCACAGTGGATACTGCGTGATAACCGGAAGTAGTAGAAATGAACATGTCACATGTAACAATAGCAAATACAAAAGAATATTAAATAATGATTAATAAACAAATATAACATCAATAAGGATGAATAGTAGATGAATGATGCAGGTATACAGTAATTGGTGAGTGATAGCAAAAAAGTCCCTGGTAGCTGTGACGGGTTGTCCTTGTTGGTTGTAACAGCTGGTGTTTGCCGGGGGTGGCTGTGTAACGGCAGATGCAATTACCTTGTTTGAGAGGTGAGTGCGCCCGGTAGCTGATTCTGTGGTGCAGACGGCTGATGCCTAGTCTCGTGGTCTCCCGCTGTGTGCCTGTGGCTGTGTAACGGCAGATACAATTACCTTGTTTGAGAGGTGAGTGCGCCCGGTAGCTGATTTTGTGGTGCAGACTGCTGATGCCTAGTCTCGTGGTCTCCCGCTGTGTGCCTGTGGCTGTGTAACGGCAGATACAATTACCTTGTTTGAGAGGTGAGTGCGCCCGGTAGCTGATTCTGTGGTGCAGACTGCTGATGCCTAGTCTCGTGGTCTCCCGCTGTGTGCCTGTGGCTGTGTAACGGCAGATACAATTACCTTGTTTGAGAGGTGAGTGCGCCCGGTAGCTGATTCTGTGGTGCAGACTGCTGATGCCTAGTCTCGTGGTCTCCCGCTGTGTGCCTGTGGCTGTGTAACGGCAGATACAATTACCTTGTTTGAGAGGTGAGTGCGCCCGGTAGCTGATTCTGTGGTGCACACGGCTGATGCCTAGTCTCGTGGTCTCCCGCTGTGTGCCTGTGGCTGTTCGAGGCAGGTCATGTTGCGGATGGTGAGAGGTTCCCGGAGTGGTAGCGGGTTCGATGGAAATGCTGCGTGCGGTCAGTGATGTGTGCTGGATTCTGTGGCGGGTGAGCGTTGCAGTGTGCGCGACTTCCTCTGTTCCGGGTGTTTGCGTACAGCTCAGGAAAGCGCAAGCACGGAGCTATGTACTCGGGGTAAGAAACGAAACTACATAGTGAAGTACTTCAAAACAATTTAATGAAGTAGAAAAGGTTGCATAGCAACACTTGGTAACAAGCACGTAATAATGGATGTACAGGTGGTGGGAGTGATAAGCTCTGACGCATTTCGTCCTCACGGACTTTCACTGTGGATATACACAACTTTTGTGTACCACAGCTATCACATATTTTACTATACCCCTTTGTACTTGAGCGCACTGTGGACCATTCCTTGTGCAAACAGTTTGATGGCCAAAAAACCTGAACCACACACTTTTGACCTATTTGGAGCAACGCTAGCAAGCAAAATGAAAAGTGCTAGACCGATACAAGTGGTAATGGAGCATTTGGTGTGCATCTTGTATAGGGCTACCAAGGAAGATTTGTACAATTATAACACCAGCCAACCACAGGCAGAGACCATCGTACCCTTTTCGGCATACACATGGTAATATGGGAGGACAATATTTAATGCCAAAACTTTACATGACTTCTGTCCCTATACCCAGCTCAAATATGCAACAGTTCAGTGAAAGTTCATCACAAATGGATAATATGAAGTGTTGCACTATAAACAACTATAAAATGTTTATTTGGCTGCTTTTATTGGTTTGCACTTTGTTCATTTAATGTGCTTAGTGGTTAGCACTTCTGCCTTACAGCACTGGGGTCATGAGTTTATTTCCTGAACATGGCCTATCCTGTGAGGAGTTTGTATGTTCTCCCTGTGTTTGCATGGGTTTCCTCCGGGTACTCCGGTTTCCTCCCACACTCCAAAAAACATACTAGTAGGTTAATTGGCTGCTAGTCTGTCTGTGTGTGTGTATGTCTGTGTGTGTGTGTGTCTGTCTGTGTATTAGGGAATTTAGACTGTAAGCTCCAATGGGGCAGGGACTGATGTGAGTGAGTTCTCTGTACAGCACTGCGGAATTAGTGGCGCTATATAAATAAATGGTGATCATGATGATGATGTATATTGTAAATATTATGTATGTTAACAAAATTATACATTTGTATGTAAAGAAGACTATTTATGTTTACCAACCTTCATGTACTGTTCATGGAGAACTTCAATGATAGCATCAGAGGTCTCAGGTATTATCAAACCCAGGCCCGGCGCTCCCATCAGGCAACCTTAGGCAGTTGCCTAGGGCGCCGGGACTTGCAGGGCGCCGCTGACTAGATTTTCTAATCTAGTCAGCGGTTCAGCGGCTCGAGAGAGATGCACAGCAGCGGCGACGGGGTACATCTCACACATAATCACTGACTGACGTCAGTGATCATGTGATAGTCTGTCCGGCGGCGCCTCTGAGGTATCACACTGTCTGTCAGTGACAGTGTGAATAAAGTTCTCCCATCCCCTCCGCTCTCAGCATGCATCGCGCGGAGCAGCTAGAGGAAGAAAAGGTAAGTAACATTTAATTATTCTTTTATCTAGTGTGTTGCGGGGGCGCGGGGGCGGCGGCAAAATTTTGCCTAGGGCGCTGTGAACCCTAGCACCGGCCCTGATCAAACCCAGAGCTTGCGGTGAAATTGCTGTGCTGTATTTCAGATCAGCCAGTGTCCTACCTGTTGCCAGCATTCTTAGGGTAGCAACCAGTCTCTGCTCTGCAGACATGGGTCTCTTTAAACAGGTGTCCTCCTTCTGGATGATGGGGGGTGACTAGTTGGAGCAGTTCCTGGAATGTGGGTTCATTCATTCTCAGGAAATTCCTGAAGTCATCGGGGTTGTTGTCCCGTATCTCCTGCAGCAGGGACATATGAGAGGATGAGTCTCTCCTCTTGAACCACTCTTTCGTCCAACAAGATACTTGCAGTCTTTTTGCCACAGCGAGCAGAGAAGAGCAGTTGCTTATTGTTCTTCAACAGTTTCCATATTAGTAAAAAAAAAATGTTTTTGTGTTGTTGCGAACGAACGTACACTGTACACGTGCTAACGAATGTATACTGTACACGTGCTAACGAATGTATGAAGAAAACGTGTTAACTTCGCTTTTTTATGAGGTTTGGGGTGGTTACTATTGAACATGCTCTGCCCTTTGTTTAAAATTCTTGGGGATATCGTTACATGGACCTCATAAGTCATTTCAGTGTGTACAAAATTCTAATCTTTGCTCACGACAGTATGGCTGTGAAAAGTTGCTGCCCGGACAGTCGGTCTTTCGTTAATCATCTAAAACATGACTAATGTGTGCGCATTAATCGTCCTTCGGTTAAAGGTAAAATCTTTGAAGATAACACGTCAGTCAGAAAATTCTTCAGTGTGTACCTAGCCTTAAGCTGGGTACACACTACACAGTTTTCATCCAATAATCGGCTCCACCAGCCGACATACGACCGCTCGTTCAAAAGTCGGGTCAGTGTGTGCAGTGACACGATGGTCGAAAGTCTGCCCAAATGGACGATTGTCACCTCATTTGGTTGGTTGTACCGTTTAATATTTTCGTTCCAATCTCGTTTCCGCTGTGTAGTGTGTATAAACTTCCGACCGATACACAACAGTGAGTATGAAATTACAGTCATTGCTCACGATAACATGGCTGTAAAAAGTCGCTAAAGGGACGTCCGCTCTTCCCTTTATCGTCTTAAACAAGGCTAGTGTGTATGCAGTCCATGGACCAAGCGATCGGACCATCGATCGCATGTAAAATCGCTCGGCATAAAAAGTTGATCGAAATTTCTGTAGTGTGTACCCAGCTTAAGTGGAAGAAAGAAAGTGGATGAGATATCACTAATCAACTAACAATCAACTATGACTATCAACTGAAAAGAAATTCTCACACAGGAGCCGCCCAACAACTGGTGAATATGAGATTACAGGATAAATAGTTTACCTGTAGATATACAGTTCTATTCACAGAAGAGCCTATAATACAAGCAACACAGGCCCCAGAAGAATCACCCTCCCACATCTGGTGACACATAACTTTGCTGGGAGAGTATGCGGCTGACACCCATGTATTGTGCACTGCAAAAGGAGAAGTTAGAATGTAGCCAGCTGGCAGGGAGAGAGCTTCTATGACCCCGCAGAAAGGTCTCATCTGGATTATCTCCTCCTGTACCAGTACTTCAACTAACAAAATCATATTTGGCATTCACAAATGTCTGTAAACAAGCATACAAAAAATGAACAATGGAAAGGAATAATTTAATCCATGTGTGGGGTTTATGTATTCCACAGCTTTTGAACAGCAGTTAATTACTACCATACTGAAATGTGAGATGCTGCAGTGCAACTGTAAACCATAGTCAGGGTGAGCCACAATTTGTATAATTAATAACAATATATCCTGTAATACTGACAATAACAGTAAATACATAAAAGAGGAGACCCCCCTCTTACAAATGAGGATACCCCTGAGTCTCTAAGTGCCAGGATGGAAGAGATATGGCACTGTTCGTGCCCTCCCCCCATTCCCTTGCTATTCAGAATTTACAATAGAGTAATAGTTGGCAAGGGGCAGAGTTTGATGATGTCATGATGATGGCACAATGATGTCATCAAGACCCACCTCTTCCCCTAGCCCCCACTTGCACTTATTGCTTTGCAAGCACCAAGTGCTTCTATATACGTTTGTACATTATTTCAACTCCTGTCGTGCTAAGGACATGTCCTTAGCACTTTTAAGGAATATGCTGAGGGTCCCACTTGACCTTAGTACTGAAGGGGTTAATACAAGTAATCACTTATGTGGTGAGTAGTACTCATACAGAAGTAGCTACAGAATAGTGTTCATGCTGGCCACACGGTGACTCCACTCATGTGCAGGACAAAAACCGTGTGACGGATATAGTATGTCTGTGATGTGACTCCCCTTACTCCTCATCTGTGAGAGATGGAGCCCCGTTATTGGCCGATGCCAATTGTTGATGTTTGAAAACGGGGACGAAGCAGTGAATACTGTCAGCTCATGGAACGAGAGGCATTACCTCATTCTCAGAACTGGTTTTACAGTAGTAGTAGGTTGAGTTACAGAAGAGCTTCCGACTCCCTAATCCCTGATTTTATCTATCGAATTTTTGCTGCTTTTACAATAATTCAGTTCTGTCAGATTGCCCCAAGTCCCACCACACCCTTCTATTCTGGAGACACTCTGCCTACTCTGATCTACATCAAAGGAACTAATCTCTACAATGTAAGATTTGTTGTGCACATACTATCAAGCAAGCAAATATTTGTGTGAACTGTCAATGGTGGGAGTGTATCAAAGGAAATATAAGAAAATGTTAAATCTGTGTTTGAATCAAGGAAAATTATAAATATATATATATATATATATATATATATATATATATATATATATATATATATAGATGATATCTAGTCCCAGCATACATACACTTTATGGACAAACGTATTTGGCCACCCATGTTGATTGAGGTGTTTCAATTAGACCAGTTGCCAGAGGTATATAAAATCGAGCCCCTAGCCATTGTCAGGATCTGTCTTCGCCTGTACTGCAGGATCACATCAGCATGCTGCTTTGTCTCGGCAGCTCCTGTCTCCTGAATTACATTGGACTTGGTGTTATTTATATGTGCCTTGCAGTACCTCTGACTCACCAGCGGTGCTGCTCTAAACCCCTGTCTCTTTCCTCTGTAGGAGGGGTTAACCTGCTGCTCCCATTAATTACTGCACTTGTTCTCTCCCTATTTATGCCTGCCTCCCTCAGTTCACCTTTGCTGGCCATTGTTGCTGCTGTTCAAGATATTGTTGTTCTCATTTATTACTCCAGTTACTTCTCCTGTTCCTTTAGACTTCTGCAAGCTGCAAGTCGACATCCTGGTTTCTTTCTACTCAGCCTGTTCACCTGCACCAGCCGTATTCTTTGTTGTTACCTGCTTTCAACCTCACCAAGAGATCCTTTGTTCAGTGTCTGCAATATTCAGTTTGTACCATTTTCTGCACTATCTGTATCATATCTGCTCAATAAATGTTATATGCTTTCACCATACTCCGGGCTCCATAGCTGTCATTTCCAGCTCTTAGCATAGAAGTGTGACAGCCATGCTGTCACCATTTGGAATTATTTGTGATACAAAATGGGTCGTTCTGAAGAGCTCAGTGACTTCAAGCGTGGTACTGTGATAGGATGCCACCTTTGCAATAAGACTGGTCATGAAATTTCATCCCTGATGGATATTCCACGGTCAACTAAAGCGCATTGTGAGTAAAAGTCCCCAACGCTCTGCTAATTCCATAGCTAAAAAGACGTACAGAAAGGAAGAGCGCAAAGCAACAAGCACAAAATAAAAGTTAAACAATTTATTGTATACATATATAATCAATCAGAATATCAATAGGATAAGACATATAGCTAATGAACTGATGTCAATAGCAACAAAATAGTATACAGCTGATGGATTAGCAGACTTCAATTAGTCAAACAATATACCAGGAATTCAGGCCAGAAAAATGTATAATATGGTACCATATATAGAAAAAATATATACTGCCGTTGCAAATATCCAAATCACTGACGATATTACCGGTGTTTTAATCCTCTTATGGCTCAATCTATAGCAAATGATTGTATTCCCTGAGTCATATTTTTAATCATATATTTATTTTAATCATAATATTATTTGTATATTGTTTTAACGTTATGGTGCTAGTTCTGTGGATCATGTTAGGTCTGACTTATTTATTGAGTTATTTAATATTGTAATCTGTTTAGATTTAAACTGTTATATTCTTTAGGAAAATTGTTTACCTGAGTTTACATGTAGACGGATAAGCGATGCATCAAAATTATTTTTTTCCGGTCATGTGACTTGGATCATAGGAGTTCGGACATCTCCGCAATGAATGTCAGACTGTCGGATACCTCTGGACGGTCAGCTGATGATCATATGACCAAGTTTCATGTGATGAGACTTACGTATTTAAACAGGTGCTACTGGGTCTCTTTATCATATTCACCTCTGATGAAGCGGCGGTACGCCGGGAAATGCGTCAGGATTGATATCTGAGATTACTTACTGGATGCAGGCCAGCTTACAACCCTGGGGTTGATTCATATTACTGCCAAATTCAGCATACTTCAGACTGCCATCTGTACCATACTGGAGACACAGGGGTGTGACTGATCTTGGTGTTAAGAATCCACGGGCTCATGGAGTAAAGTTAAGTACCTGTATGAATTTCTTGGTGCTGATTACACCCATCGGTGATCGTTATTCTGGACACTGACACAGGGAATACAATCATTTGCTATAAATTGAGCCATAAGAGGATTAAAACACCGGTAATATCGTCAGTCCGTGATTTGGATATTTGCAACGGCAGTATATATTTTTTCTATATATGGTACCATATTATACATTTTTCTGGCCTGAATTCCTGGTATATTGTTTGACTAATTGAAGTCTGCTAATCCATCAGCTGTATACTATTTTGTTGCTATTGACATCAGTTCATTAGCTATATGTCTTATCCTATTGATATTCTGATTGATTATATATGTATACAATAAATTGTTTAACTTTTATATTGTGCTTGTTGCTTTGCGCTCTTCCTTTCTGTACGTTTTTTTGCATGTCTGACAGATTCAGATTCTGTCTTTGAAGAGCTGCAGCACAAGACATAAAAAGGGTTAATCGCAGCACCTTACATTGTATTTCTAATTCCATAGCTGAAGAGTTCCTGGCATTAATGTAAGCACAAAAAGTGTGTGGCGGTTGCTTAATGGAATGGGTTTACATGGCCAAGCAGCTGCATACAAGCCTCACATCATCAAGACCAATGCCAAGCATCAGATGGAGTGGTGTAAAGCACACTGACACTGGACTGTGGAGCAGTGGAAATGTGTTCTGTGGAGTGACGAATTGCACTGCTCTGTTTGGAAGTCAGATGGACTAGTCTGGGTTTGGTGGATGCCGAGAGAACATTGCTGGCTGCATTTTGCCAACTGTGAGAGGAGGGATAATGGTATGGGGCTTTTTTTCAGGGTTTGCACTGGGACCTTTATCTCCAGTGAAGGGCAATCTTAATGCTTCAGCATACCAAGTAATTTTGGACAATGCTTCCATCTTTGTGGCAACAGTTTGAGGAAGGCTCTTTTCTATTCCAACATGACTGTGCCCCAGTGCACAAAGCAAGGACTACAATGACATGGTTTGATGAGTTCGGTGTGGAAGAACTTGACTGGCTCGTGCAGAGCTCTGACCTCAACCCCATTGTACACCTTTAGGATGAACTGGAACGGAGATAGCGAGCCAGGCCTTCTCGTCCAACATCAGTGCCTGACCTCATAAATGCTCTACAGAATGAATGGGCACAAATTCCCACAGAAACACTCCAACATCTCGTGGAAAGCCTTCCAAGAAGAGTGGAAGCTGTTATTGAGGGACCAACTCCATATTTAAGTAAATGTATTTGAATACAATGTCACTACAGTCCCTGTTGGTGTAATGGTCAAGTGTGCCAATACTTTTGTCCATATAGTGTATAAGTGGTATACCCAAATACATCAAGCCTATCCTGGAGGGGTTGTGGATGCATTGGCACTCTGTCCCACATGCGGAACTGCTCTAAAATAAGAAGAGAGCCAACTCTTTATTAACAGAATCCCCGGAGTCCAGTTAAATCTCTCGTCTAGACGGCGTTAAACTTATAGGACATATATTGAATGTTTCTAGGTGGCAAATAGCTGCTGGATGGAAAAACACAAATTCCTCCACTATTTCTTCCATTATAAATCTAGTTTGGTAAACATATTGTTTAGAACACATCAAACATATAATTCTCGATACACCTAATACATTCTTCATCTGTTGCGTTATAGTTTGTGTCCGATGCGCCTCAGTCACTACATTTTTGAGTGTTATGCTGGCACGTTATCCAGTGCACAACCCTAACCCTCAGCTAGCCCTTTACTACTTAGTTGTTCACCTATGTTTCCATTCTTCAAATATTGTGAATTAACAGTTGCTGTGCTAAATGGTGTATCTGACCAGCTAGGGTGTATCTGACCAGCTAGGGTGTATCTGACCAGCTAGGGTGTATCTGACCAGCTAGGGTGTATCAGACCAGCTAGGGTGTATCTGACCAGCTAGGGTGTATCTGACCAGCTAGGGTGTATCTGACCAGCTAGGGTGTATCTGACCAGCTAGGGTGTATCAGACCCTTGACTTTGATCCTAAGTACAATTTCTGACTCCCAGTGCACCCGGCCTTCAGCTTATAACTGACTGTGATATCTATTGATTCCTGGGCATCAGTCTCCTTTACTATCGATAGCAAGACCAGAGCGCATACTACATTTTTGATAGTGATCCAGATTTTATGCTGTAGTCTGCCAAAAGAAGAGTAAGTGCAGTTTATCACTGACACCATTTCTCACAGTACTACACATGTCTTAATAGAATGCTTATATAACAATAATAAAAGATCGATACTTGTTATTCCCTGGCCACCAACCACCAGCCATTGGGTTCCTACATCAAAGCTACAACAAGCATAGCATCATTACACTTAGTCAGCTTGGTCCTTTTATCATCATCATCATCACCATTTATTTATATAGCGCACCTGATTCTGTAGCTCTGTACATAGAACTCACTCACATCAGTCCCTGCCCCATTGGAGCTTACAGTCTAAATTCCCTAACATACACACGCAGACAGACGGAGAGAGACTAAGGTCAATTTTGATAGCAGCGAATTAATCTACTAGTTTGTTTTTTTGGAGTGTGGGAGGAAACCGGAGCACCCGGAGGAAACCCACGCAAACACGGGGAGAACATACAAACTCCACACAGATAAGGCCATGGTCAGAAATTAAACTCATGACCCCAGTGCTGTGAGGCAGAAGTGATAACCACTTAGCCACCGTATTGCCCCTCATCCTGGCTAAAGGGTCGCTATTCTTGGAACTTCTATAGAAATGGACATCACCAACCTCTTCACATCCCCCTGCCCCCCCCCCCCTACTAACATGAGTTTCCCTAATCCTCATCCCTACTCTGAGATCACACCTATTCCCAGCCAGCTCTGCCACACTTACTCTGGTTTTTGGTAGATCTTTACTTTTTCACTGGCTGGACTTAGTCCTATTATGTGTAGCTAGACAATTTCATCATCCAACTCCCTCCCAAACCCCACTCTCACCTCTCTTTTCTGTACCTTCCCCTTATATTTGGTTTATACTCCAATAATAACAAGTGTGTATTTTTATTGTTATTCCATTACATTTTATATAGTTTTTTAAACAAGTACAGAGTAAGCTGGAATTGTTTACAGTTATTTCTATCAATTAAAGTGTTGTGAGCCGTTATATACAGATTTCCCTACAGGATTTTTCCCAATGGGATATAAAATGAATAAAAGAAGGAATACATCTTGTTAATCATCCATTCTGGTTTGGACAAAGCCCATTCTTTATCCGAGGTACTCATCTGTGTCACGATATATGTGTGTTTGTGTGTTCGTGTGTAATCATTTTATTTTACAGTGTCTTGTAGAGGGATTATTAGGGACATAATACTAATATATTTTAATATACAAATGCTATTTCTGACTCTGCATGAGACCCATAGGCACCTTTAATCTGTAATATGATAAAGTAATATTATAATCTGAGCAAAAAAGTGATTTATCTATACAATCTATTCTCCAAATCCCACATGGCATTTTAAGACTTTTTTAAATAGGACTTAAAACTTATTATAGGATTTTGTGCAGATTTTATGTTTATATTATAACTGTACATAAGCATTGTACTGGTATGTTGTGGTGGAGTAATAATTAAAGCCTCTGACTGTGAGTTGACTTTTGAGTTTAGTATTCTCAGGGAGTTTAATTGCTAAATATTAATTACGCTATTAAATACATTATTGTAAACAAATCAACAGAGTAGAAATAAATGGCAATATAAATTGCTCTCAAAGTTCAGGTTAAATAAATTATCATTAGTTAATATGACTAATCATATTATTTAGCAGATTTCTACTAAATAACTCCTATCCCCACATTGCTTAAATAATCATCTCTATTATCTATGATGGATCTTAGGTCCTAAATGTCCACAATTATTTTACAATAATCAACGACAGGTCCAGAATTATTCCATATTAATCAAAGTTCGACCGTGTTATCAAGTGGACTATAGAGATAACCAGTGTGCCTCCTAATACTGATTTGTTACTGTGCTCACTGTTGCTTAAATGTTACCTCATAACTTCCACTATGCTCACCAGGGTAGGGCTGGCAAATTGTAGCCCGGGGGGCAAGACTCAATTTATCAGCCTATTAGGAACATTTTAAAGGAAGAAAAATGAAGGTGACCCAGCACAAGGGAGCTGCCCCCCAACTGCTCTACTGTCTCCTCTTAATTGTAACTATTCTTTCCGCTGCTTTACTTTCTCCTCTTATTTGTCACTATGCTTATTGCTGCTCTGCTGTCTCCATTTAATTGTCACTATGCTTACCTATGTTCTACTGTCCCCTCTTAAATGCCATTATGCTTATTGCTGCTCTACTGTCTCTTTTTAATTGTCACTTTTCCTAATGCTGCTCTACTGTCTCCTCTTGTCACTATGCTTACTGCTGCTTTACTGTCTTCTCTTAAATGTCACTATGCTTACTGCTGCTTTACTGTCTTCTCTTAAATGTCACTATGCTTACTGCTGCTTTACTGTCTTCTCTTAAATGTCACTATGCTTACTGCTGCTTTACTGTCTCCTCTTAATTATCACAATGCTTACTGCTGCTCTACTGTCTCCTCTTAACTTTCACTATGCTTACTGCTGCTTTACTGTCTCCTCTTAATTGTCACTATACTTATTGTTGCTCTACTGTCTCCTTTTAATTGTCACTATACTTACTGCTGCTTTACTATCCTCTCTTAATTGTCACTATGCTTACTGCTGCTTTACTGTTACCTCTTAATTTGTCACTATGCTTACTGCTGCTCTACTGTCTCCTTTTAATTGTCAGTATGCTTACTGCTTCTCTACTGTCTTCTCCTAATTGTCACTATGCTTACTGCTGCTTTACTGTCTCCTCTTAAATGTCACTATGCTTACTGCTGCTTTACTGTCTCCTCTTAATTTCACTATGCTTACTGCTGCTTTACTGTTACCTCTTAATTTGTCACTATGCTTACTGCTGCTTTACTGTTACCTCTTAATTTGTCACTATGCTTACTGCTGCTCTACTGTCTCCTTTTAATTATCAGTATGCTTACTGCTGCTCTACTGTCTTCTCCTAATTGTCACTATGCTTACTGCTGCTTGTACTGTCCTCTTTTAATTGTCACTATACTTACTGCTGGTTTACTGTCTCCTCTTAATTGTCACAATACTTATTTCTTCTCTAATGCCTTCTCTTCATTGTCACTATGCCTACTGCTGCTCTACTGTCTCTTCTTTTCACTATGGTTTTGCTGCTCTAATGTCTCCTCTTCACTTTCACTATGCTTACTGCTGCTTTACTGTCTCTTCCTCATTGTCACTATGCTTAATGCTGCTCTACTGTTACCTCTTAGTTATCACTATGCATACTAATGTATCCTATTCTGCAACTCACTTTTTTAATTTTTTTCCCACTAAAATTGCCCCCGTCTATGCTACGCTTTCAATTAGCTCCTTGTTCTGATCAAAACTGTCTTTTCTGTAAGTGTAACAGAGCAGATGGTTGACACCCCAGAAGAAGTGTAAGGAAGGATTCTACAGCCTCAGTGTTATGGTAGAGAGACAAAGGTCCCCACAGTGGTGTTGGAAAAAAACAAGGAACACAGGGCTAAAACTGCATAAACTCGTGGTTTTATTCTTTGTTTGTGGCATAAGGTTTTTTCACAGCAGCAGATAAGTAGCAATAGTACAGGGAAGTAATACCACAATACCATTAATATGCAATGTAAAATAACATTTTAGGAATCTTCTATCCACAATATCAGCAATATGTAAACATAAACCACTACAACATATAGGTCACGTAATAAATATATCTCACTTTCAGTGAAATAAGTTTCACTGGATAAATACTTTTGAGAAACAACTGGTTGCTAACAAGTTAACCATTACACTAAAAGCTGCTGCAGCAGATTATCTAGACAAATCGATCACAATAAACTTTTAGTGCAATTATACAACACCTATCACATAATATAGACACACTCTTGTGACAAATGATTAACTTGAACATAGCAAAGCAAAATAAACCATAAATGTGTCTGTTTTCATATCCTGCTGAAATCACATGGGCAGTGGCAATTTAGGTCTTTTCCTGTGCTGCAAAGATGCTTCCTTATGGGTTGGCTTTTACATACTTTGGCTGCATACATCCCTCAGGACAACAGTTTAGCAAGACCATTCAGTGGCTCTTTGTAGGAAGATCCTTCATTAGTCCAGCCAGCAGTCACCCATCACAACTCACAGCCAGCAGTCACAACCCTCTAACTTCCAACAGTCCGTTTTTGGCTCCTCCCCTTTACCCCCAATAATCTCCTGAAGCCTTCTAGTCTATTATGGCACCAAAATGCCTGTTTTTCCAATTTGTTGCAGTGTCTAACTGTCTCTGCATAATTCTAGTGCAGTCTGGGGCTTTAATGAGCAGCTTGGGCTGTAGTTTGCAGTTTTTCCACCCCAAAATGGGCAATGAAATTTGCATTAAAATTCCCAGAGGCCGTCTGGTGAACTGTAATTTTCCAAATGAATGCCTGCAGTAATATACCTTTGATTTGCAGGATAATACATAACTTTCTTCTCTGTTACTAACTCTCTTTTATTCCTTTATGTATTTGATGTTTTCCCTGTGAATGGGTGAAATATATTACTTCTCCCTTTTTTGTTTTCAGGCGCCGTCCCTGGGCTCTTCCGTCTGCACAGGGATGGTCGCCATTGTTTCCGCACAGTCAAGTCTGTTTGTCCAGCAACCAGATATACTAAGCCCGGCTGACCGGAAGCTCCTTCTGCGCATGCACGTCCCATTGCTAGGCAATGAGATGGTAGTCAGAGACCCCCTGGTGGCTGCTGATGTCACCACCAGTAATAACTCCTCTCCTAGCACTATATAAGGAAGACTCTGGCACCATTGGGGTGCCAGAGTATTAATTCAATCCTGCTCCAGGCGTTCATGCTGCTAGGCTACTTTTGGTCGGACTCCATGGTTCCTGACTTGTCTTGTCCTGACACTTCTTCTGGATTCTTCCTTTGGCTCTTTAAGTCCTCTCTGATATTTGACTCCTGTCTATCTGATTACTCTTTTGGATCCTCCTCCGGTACTGCACACACAGCAAGGCTTGACCGCGGCTTCTCTGACTATCCGCTTACTTCTATATCACTGATTGCCCTCCTGGAGAACCACGACCTGTATGTCTCTCGTAGCTAAACACAAACCCTCTTGCAGGGGTCCCTGATGAAGACCAGAGGTGTGCTAGACTCCGCACCTTCCGATAGGGCTGTGCAAATATCAGCAGGTAGCTCCATGTTGCTGACACTTGTCCTCTCTATACTCGTTATCAGTGGCCTTTATCTCTTCCTCTCTATTTTCTTGCCCCTTTTCTCTCTTATCTCTGTCACTTTCACCAGGGTTATCGTTTCACTGCAAAGATTGATCCAATCCCTGTTATATTATATTCATAAAGCAGCATCATATATAAATGATTCATTCAAATACCACAATCAAAGGTGGTGGCATTTCTCCTGTGGACATAGATCCATAATGACTGGAGCATGGTCTAAAAAGGTGATGGAGCCTATGTCAGATTTAATTAACTCCAGGGGGTAAATGTATCAAAGTCCGGTTTTTTCATCTCACGGGATATCGGCGACTTTGGAGCTAAAATTTAAAGCGGCAATGGCTTGTAAAGGCAAACTTGCCTTTACAAGCCATCGCCGCTTTAAATTTTAGCTGCAAAGTCGCCGATCTCCTGCGAGATGAAATAATCGGACTTTGATACATTTACCCCCAGGAGTAGAGCATAGCAAACAGGAGAATAATCACTTCTAGAATGGATGAAGTGGGGAAGGAAGTAGAAAGTGTAGTTATGTTCTAAGCAGTGTTCCATTCTCCAGATATCAGGAGTATTAAGTTGTCTTGCAAATACTCCCAAAGCTCTGGAGGACCAATCTGAGTACTGAAGTAGACAATGATTTATGTTGTCAGAATGCCATGTCAGGTTAATATGTTGATCTATCCCTTTATTGTCTTCGTTTGGATAAAGGTAAGAGCTCTTTGTGCTAGTAGCTAGGAGTCAACTCGGTTTGTTTGAAAATTTGTTTCCCTTCTCATTAAGTAGCAACTTGTGTGCAAGTTGCGTTCAGACTTGACTCAGCCCATTGAAGTGCATATTTGCAATGGACCATGTTAAATAAGTACCTTTACTGTATGATAAGGCTATGCCCCGGTAGCTTGTGCACCAAGCAGAGGTTATTTAACAGAGAAAGCTGCCTGCTCAGCTTGAATAATAATATGATATCCCGCCCCCCTCCAACCTTGACAGATATACAAAGATATATTAAAATCATAACTGGAGGACAGAATAGTGCCACATACCACCGCCATAGCTTGATCTTCATCATCTGAAGGTGGCATACAATAGGCTTAGGCTGCTCACAGTTGGATTATCCCCACGGGAGAAAAGTTGCCAGTCCCTGATAGCAGTCACCAGATTGTGAAGCATTAAACACCATAACATGGGGCTCTGTTTGCTTGTCACATAAAATGGGGGCCTATTTTGTATATGAGTCACTAGAAGAATATCTGTATTACTGTGACAGGATGGACCTCCTATGTCACCCTTTCCGTTGTTGTGGGAACTGGCTGGGCTTGCCTTGCCACAGTCCCCTTTCTCTCTCCCCCTTACCCTCTAACCGCAGTAGGAGGAGCTTGCTGCTGCCACCACACTCCTGTGCTTTCAAGCTCAACAGACGTGTTGGTCACTCAGAGATGAAAAGGTCTAATTAACATGAGATTACCTGTCTCCAGACAGTTCAAAAACACACTTCCTCCAGCTAATGGCTACTGATTGAGAAATCAATACCTTAGAAATCAGTACATTTCTAATACACAACATCAAAAATCAGTACATTTGCAATAATATAAATTGGTGCCTGTGACACTAATTGAAATACATTTCTACAATAAATGATTTCTATGTGATCCAGCCACAATTACATACTAGTGTTAAGTTTGGGAGTGTGTATTATATACTAGCAATCATAAAAATGGTTTGTTTTGAATATTACTTATCAGAATGGGGATCTGTTTTATTCTACATTGTCAATTGGTCACCAAAAGAGGGATTTGTATTCTCAAATGGCCTTGAAAACAGAAGTCTGTATTATATTCTAGTAACCAGTATAGGGGATATTAATTGTAAGTCTACATTGTATAATGTGTATTAGATTGGAGGTGTACTGTATACTTTCAACCACAATAAGGGTTTGCTTTGCATGCTGGTTACAAGAATACGGTCTGCATTATATTATAGTCTTCACAACGGAGGGTCTCTACTTACACCTGTCAATAGAATGGCACTCTGTATGGTATACTAACTACCGGAATGATTTTCTGTACTGTATACTGAATAACATAATAGTGGATTGTTTTATATAATAATTAACCAAATTATCTTCATTTTATACTATCTATTAGAATGATGGTCTGTATTGTATACTAGCTACCAGAATGATGGTCTGTATTGTATACTAGCTACCAGAATGATGGTCTGTATTGTATACTGGCTACCAGAATGATGGTCTGTATTGTATACTAGCTACCAGAATGATGGTCTGTATTGTATACTGGCTGCCAGAATGATGGTCTGTATTGTATACTAGCTACCAGAATGATGGTCTGTATTGTATACTGGCTACCAGAATGATGGTCTGTATTGTATACTGGCTACCAGAATGATGGTCTGTATTGTATACTAGCTACCAGAATGATGGTCTGTATTGTATACTGGCTACCAGAATGATGGTCTGTATTGTATACTGGCTACCAGAATGATGGTCTGTATTGTATACTGGCTACCAGAATGATGGTATGTATTGTATACTAGCTACCAGAATGATGGTCTGTATTGTATACTGGCTACCAGAATGATGGTCTGTATTGTATACTAGCTACCAGAATGATGGTCTGTATTGTATACTGGCTACCAGAATGATGGTCTGTATTGTATACTAGCCACCAGAATGATGGTCTGTAGTGTATACTAGCTACCAGAATGATGGTCTGTATTGTATACTGGCTACCAGAATGATGGTCTGTATTGTATACTGGCTACCAGAATGATGGTCTGTATTGTATACTGGCTACCAGAATGATGGTCTGTAGTGTATACTAGCTACCAGAATGATGGTCTGTATTGTATACTGGCTACCATAATGATGGTCTGTATTGTATTCTAGCTACCAGAATGATGGTCTGTATTGTATACTGGCTACCAGAATGATGGTCTGTATTGTATACTGGCTACCAGAATGATGGTCTGTAGTGTATACTAGCTACCAGAATGATGGTCTGTATTGTATACTGGCTACCAGAATGATGGTCTGTATTGTATACTAGCTACCAGAATGATGGTCTGTATTGTATACTGGCTACCAGAATGATGGTCTGTATTGTATACTGGCTACCAGAATGATGGTCTGTAGTGTATACTAGCTACCAGAATGATGGTCTGTAGTGTATACTAGCTACCAGAATGATGGTCTGTATTGTATACTGGCTACCAGAATGATGGTCTGTATTGTATACTGGCTACCAGAATGATGGTCTGTATTGTATACTGGCTACCAGAATGATGGTCTGTAGTGTATACTAGCTACCAGAATGATGGTCTGTATTGTATACTGGCTACCATAATGATGGTCTGTATTGTATTCTAGCTACCAGAATGATGGTCTGTATTGTATACTGGCTACCAGAATGATGGTCTGTATTGTATACTGGCTACCAGAATGATGGTCTGTAGTGTATACTAGCTACCAGAATGATGGTCTGTATTGTATACTGGCTACCAGAATGATGGTCTGTATTGTATACTAGCTACCAGAATGATGGTCTGTATTGTATACTGGCTACCAGAATGATGGTCTGTATTGTATACTGGCTACCAGAATGATGGTCTGTAGTGTATACTAGCTACCAGAATGATGGTCTGTATTTATACTGGCTACCAGAATGATGGTCATTCTTGTATAGCAATTAAAATAATGATGGTCTGTATTCTATTCTAAATAACATAATTGTGGTCTGTATTGTATACTAGCTACCAATGTGATTTTCTGTATTCTATGCTAAATAACACAATGGTGGTTTGTATTGTAAACTAATTATCAGAATGATGGCCTGTATTGTATACTAACTACCAGAATGATGGTGTGCATTGTAAACTAGTTATAAAATTTGGTTTTGCATTATCTACTAGCCACCAGAATGGACATTTGCATTGTACAGTTGTCACCACAATTAAGCTATGTATTTTAATTATCAGTATTGATATTTAATAACTGTTTACAAGGGCATAATAGTTTTATATACAGTCTAAACCATAGGGAACTCCATGTTTGGTTTCCTGCCTCTGAAGTTGCTGTAGTTCTTGGTGCTCCCACTCAGATCTTCCCTGATCCCAATATTTTTCTCAACTGAAACAATGGGGGCAGATTACAAGGGTTCTTATCCAGTTATCTTGATTTGCAGACTTCTGGTAATATATACAAATTCAGATTTTTGTGCTGAACTCTAAATTTGGAATTGTTATTTCTATAGTGTAAATTGAACTATATCACTGTTTTCATTTATTTGTAAAGTATTTTTACCTTGATGGTCACCTCTCATTTTCTTGTGTATCCAGGATAAAGTATACAATGTTACTAGGGGATCATCCAACTGATATAATGTGTATGGAGATTGCTTTGTTCTAGTAACTTATAATGTATGTTTTATGAACCCATTTTATCTCTTCTGACAGGACGTTTCTCCTACATTGTGATGTGTCTTCATTATACTTTCACTCTCCTGTTTCATCGTTATTTTGAATACTTCCATCCAGCATAATTTAAAATTGGATTTGAAAACCCAGTGGACTGGTTAAATGATTTGGCTTGAGTAAAATGCCACCAGACTTCCTGAATTGGACATCTGTGAATAAATTTATTCTCCTGGGGCTGACAGAGCAGCCGCAGTTTCAAAAAATTATTTTCACCTTGTTCTTGGTTGCCTACACCTTGAATCTCATAGGGAATATCTCCATTATGATCATTGTGGCTCTGGAGAACAGTCTTCACACCCCTATGTACTTTTTTTTGAGTAACCTCTCATTCTTGGACATCTGTTTTTCCTCTGTCGCTGTCCCCAACATGCTCCAGAATTTATTGACACAACAGAAGATGATCCCGTTCGCTGCCTGTATTGCTCAGTTGCATTTCTTCCACTTTTTAGGCAGTTCGGAAGTTCTGCTTCTTACAGCGATGTCCTATGACAGGTACGTAGCTATCTGCCAGCCCCTCCATTACACCAGACGAATGAACATGACATTGTGCTTCTTCCTTGCTCTTGGCTCCTGGCTTACTGGGTTTTTACACTCATTGATGCATACTCTATTCACTGCCCAGTTACCGTTCTGTGGTCCTAACAGAGTCAATCACTTCTTCTGTGACATCAAGCCATTGCTCAGATTGGCTTGTACCGACACAAGATTTAATGGCAAGTTATTGACTCTTGTGACCGGATCCTTAGTCATGGCGTCATTTCTTCTGACTCTGCTTTCCTATATATTTATTAGTATTTCCCTCCTTGGCATCCGTTCATCAGTAGGAAGGATGAAGGGTTTCTCTACCTGTGCTGCTCACTTGGTTGTGGTTATTCTGCTGTACGGCACAGCACTATTCACCTATCTGCGTCCAATCACAGAGGAAACACTACAAATGGATCGAATTGCTGCTATTTTATTTACTGTGCTCACACCTATGCTGAACCCTCTAATTTATACCCTGAGGAACCAGGATGTCCAAAACGCCACAAAAAGGCTTTTCAGGTTCTTGGTGTAAGGATACATAATAATAACACAATGATTAAAGGTACTGAAATACCACGAAGGAAAGTCTTCTTGGTATGCACTCACCTCCAGACGATTAGTAATAGCAGTATAATAATATTATTCATTGATGTGCAGAGAGTGAAAACTGAAAATAAATCGGAATTACACTTATTGTGCCCTAAACAAATCTCCAGCTATTTCTGTCTGTAGATATATAAATATATATATATAATGTGAAATAAGCACTGGGAGTGTTAATAAAGCAGATATATATCTAACAGGCTTCTGTCTTGTATGTTTCAAAACCTGAGGGAGATTGTTGTGTTTGGCAAAAATTTCACAGAGATTGTCTTCAGCTACAGAAAAAGCCGGTATAAGGGTCCCTGGGGTATGAATGGAGAAAAAAGGGTGGGCTCCATTGATCGGGCCCATTCCAAAGCCTCCAAAATACTAGACACTCTGCTGGTAAACAGGAGTTGCTCCTGGTGAGGTGCTGGTAAACTGCTGTTAGGCAGTTCATTCAGTCTCTCAATACCTGGGGAGGAAGTCAGGTGGCTCCTGAGGGATCCTGCAATTTATGAACAGTAAGTTCTGTTATTTTGTATGTGTGTGGGACACTAGGTCCTTCCCTTTAGAGAGGGTGTTCTTGTGTATTAGCTAGAAGCCAGACAGGGTAAGACTATCCCAGGAGATGGTAACCCAAACCTGATCTTGCAACAATATAAATATATATAGATAGAGTGAGAGATAGCTATCTGTGAATAATGAAATATTATTAAATGTGATGACCTCAAAGAAAAGGATCTATTATCTGATTTTCTACTTAATATGTCAATTAGTGTTATGGGATCCGATTGGATAAATCAGTCTCTAAATAATCAGCAATGGGATAGTCGGGTGCTTCCCAGAAGAAGAGAAAAGCGGAACGTGCATCACTATGACGCTAATTAAAGTGATCCAACTGTAGTTCAGCAGCATTGGTCTGTATTTCCTCAATTTAGGCAAAGTGTGTCTTATTGTAACTGCACTCCGTATGTATTGCTAATCAGTATCATCGCTCCGTATGAGAGCATTTTATTCCATTTTCTGCTATTTATGAAACTGTGTTAAGCTGTTTCCATCTGAGAAATGCTCTTTAACACTTTATCAAAAACTTGGGCTGCTTTCTGGTGACACATCAGCGCCCATTCTTGATTTTAATTTCTGTACACTTTATCAAAAGATTACTCTGCGATTTCTCCACTGCTAACCGACTAATCACCTATTAGCGCCATCCACATAGAACTGTATGAGCATAGTGAATATTTAATTAATTTAACAAGCAAGGGCCGCTTGCCTTCCTAACATCTGAACAGTTACCACCATCTACAGGGTTTTTACCCGCACGAGACAGTCAGTGAAGTGTCATCTCTGTTCCTTCACGGCAGGCTGCACGCTCTCCTCTCCACTTTCCTGTCCCTTGGGTAAAGTCTGCAGATGATGGAGAGCTGAGTTGAGGGGGTATTAACAGCATGTATTAAAGTCGGTCAGTATAAAATGCAGTTACATCTACGGGCCTGGGTCGTTAAGGAGAGCAAAGCAAAAAAAAGGAGTAACTTTGCACCTTGGCAAAACCATGTTGCATTAAAGGGGGAGGTAAATGTAAAATTTTTGGGACAGATTTATAGTTGTGGTAGGGCATGTTCTAAATCAACTTTAAATTTATGTGTAACAATAAAGCTATCAAGTATGTGGGGGCTACATGAAAAAGCAGCCAGTACTTTCCTTATGTGCAAAATAATAAACTAATATGCACAACTTGCATTGTAACATGTTTTGTCCAGGAGCAAATTTACTCCTTTTTTTGCCTTGCTCCACTTAATGACTCAGGCCCTACATTACTTTAATATAAAATGCAAGGACGGAAGCCTGTCTTGTAGCAGTGATGGAAGACAAGTCATTTGCAGCTGAGTTATGGTAGCCACAAAAGATATCACAGTGCTGTCTTGGCTAGACTAACTTGATAAATAGCTCCGAAAATGAATTTCTTATTGCTGTGATAAGTGGAGATAAGAAATGATACATAACAGCCACATCTTGCGAGGAACGATAAATGGACCCCTAGTACTTAACAGTAAACCCTGGCAGCGCTAATTGATAGAAAGTAATTGAGTCAGCATGGTAACTGTTCAGCTTACCCAAGAGGAAGAGGCTAAGCAGCACTCATTCCAACAACAAACAGTGCTAGTTTGCAACTGCCAACGAACGCAGGAAATCAGGAAGTTGAACAATACTTATTGAAGCGATAAACAGTCTTAGTAACTGATTATACAACACCAGGAAACCACAATAGATATTTATTAGAAGAACATTTTTCAGTCTTCATTCTAGAACTGTATGTGTTAGAAAGCACAGACTCAGACGTTTTTAGCCACTTTATTAAGCAAATACACTTGTCTGCACAGGAGTCCTGCTGAGATTGGCAGCGGTTCACAGACATCCTCATGTTACATAAGAAGTGCTAACGGCATAGATTAAACATTGTATTGTGAAAGCTGTGTGAACATATTGGGCCTGATTCACATCAGAACGCAAGTGGCATGTAAGTTGCGTTTGCAAAAAGAGTGCGAAAATTCTGCGTACGTACGTGCGCCCGTATTCAGATCCAGAGGTTTCCTAAGATACAAGACGTAATTGCAGATAGGTTTTTTTTTCCGTTTAAAGAGCAATTGCACTGTTTTTCCTACATGCGTATTTACTACAAATCTGAACGCACCTACAAGCTTTTCCTTAATTGCTCTTATTAGTCCTAAAACACTACTGTCCCCTGACAATTAAGTGATATTAACCCTTTCACCGCATTACCTCATTAACCTGCACCATTCCATGCTAACAATTAACCCTTTATTGCATACTTTATTATCAAATATGTCTCATTATTACACACTTGCTATTCAAGAATAATACCCACAGACAAAAGTTTTTTTAGAACGTATAACCAACATATTTTGTGCGCAGGGGGGTGATGGTTCTGCACCCGCCAAAAATATGAAAAATATTTAAACACTATATTTAAACATCTCAAAATTATAACATGTTAGAAATATATCTTTGCTCTGTGGGTGTAGTTTGGTCCCACACTGTTCTAGCTCTATAGAGATCATTGGTGCTACATTACTATACAATATCCTAACGATTCATCCTATTGGTAGCACAGTACTAGCCAGAGGACTATATGTTAGAGGTACATACAGATGTATTGTGGTGGTGGTGGAGATTACTTAAGGACAAACATTTATTTGTGCCCATTAATTCATATACCTGTTGTGGGTGGATCACATAGAAATAATTTATTGTAGAATTGTTTTTCAATTAGTGGTGCAGGAGCTAATTTACATAATTACAAATCTACTTGTGTTTTGTATTGATCTCGGAGACAGTATGTCATGTTTGGGTTTTAAAAGTTTTCAGTAGGAAGTCCCAAGTGAGATATGTGTGGAGGAAATGTGTCTGGAGACAAGTAATCCCATATTAACTAGATCTTTTCTTCACCAAATGACCAACACTTCTGTTGAGCCTGAAAGCACAGGGGGGGGGCTGGTAGAATTCCTATGTGTGTAAGACTCAGGACACAAGTGATCACAGATTAATGCAAATTTTGCCGGTTAAATTATATTAAGATGAAGATTAGAAGAAATGTTATATCCTGATTGTAAACATTTAATTTAAAATTTCAGACGCTGTGGGTCCGCTAGCACCAATGCAAAAATTTGTTAAACCCTTCCAGGCTGAGTTACGTGCTTGCTGCATGAAGCACCTGGATTGGTTAGAGAGGCAAGAGGCTGGATTACTGCTTATTAAGGGCAAGAGGCATGTCCTACAGTTAGATACAAGCCGCTTGCCCCTAATAAGCAGTACAGTGTGGAAGCAGGACACACATCCCCAATATTCTTGCTGTTGGAACAAAGTCCTGACTGAGCTGGACAGTCATATAAAATTAGGAGTGCCCCACCAGAATCAGGACAGTTGGCTGCCATTGCCCAGGTAAAAAATCCATCCAGGTCCTCTGAGCCTGGAGCAGCTGTAAATGAATCCATTCAGAATGGGAAGAAAGCTATGTTTTTTCCAGGTCCTGGTACCTCTGCTCCATCTGAACCTCTGCCACCACTATTTTCGTGCCGGTAATTAGTGTGCCTTGGAGAAAAGCCTTAAAGGCATCCACAGGTGGGTGGACGGGATTTGCATTTACTTCAATATATCCCTTCCATTCTGTTATCATTTCACTGCCTTTACCCATTATTACAAGACAAAAGAGATTAAACTTCCAGAACTTGGTACCAACTACTGGCTTAAGGGTTACACATATGGATAAGGGTGAGAAATCTGAGACATCTCTAGGCAAATAGTGGATATCTCCTATTCAGGGGAGCAGGGTATGATGGGACGCTGAGTGACAAGAAAAGCGTTAGATTAGGGAAACACAATTCTCCAGACAGCAGTGAGACCAGGATCAAATATCTGTTTAATAAAGGCCGTGGGACCACTGGATATCAGTGGTATGAGAGAATAATCCCTCCATCTATCTAGTCACATAGTCTCCAATGCAAAGCACCAGCATGCCTGAGGTTAAGGTTATAAAGGCAGAAGCCTTCCGGAGAACATCGTTATTGAAACGGAGAGGGATATGCACCGCAAGGAGAACTAGGGGTGAAGTGTTAGTTATAGCATGAAGAAACACAAACCTACCATATGGGTCAGTCTGTACTTGTTCAACAACAAAATGTAAGGTTTTCTTAACTAGGATGGATACACCTCTAGAGTTAGACCACCGAGAGGAGCGATAAGCTCAGCCCACCCAAGATCGTTTAAGGGTAAGGAAATGCGTTTCTACCAGGTGTGCTATGTCAGGATTGTGTTTCTTTACCTGTGTCAAAACCAAGGATTGTTTGATGTTATCATTAAGACCCCTTACATGCCAGATGAGCAGACCAAGCCCCCCACCTACAGTTATCGTATCATCCATAATTTGCTAAACATTTATCAAATTTAATCACCACAGTCCTAATATTCGCCCATCCCTCAGGCACCCAGACTAGTGCATGACAAACCATTATAAAAGTGAAAATGGAAAATTCCATCATATCAATTATCAACCCTCCAAAATCATTTTGTGCAAAGAAATAACCGTTCATAAATATATATGAATAATATATTTGCCAACAGAAAAAAGGAATTGTAAATAAAACATTAGTACATTGTGTAAACCCAACACCCCCTACTATGTATATCCATAACCAACTAAATATGCTGAAAACCCTTAACATATAAATAAAATCTCCTTATATCCCTGGGGGTGACCCAATTGGAATTTCTAGTAATAGCTAGCTCACCACTACTTAACTCCAAAACCAAAGAACCATAAGGGCAAATAATTAAAGAAGAAAAGACAAAGAGACATTTTTGTAAACAGCTATACCGCAAGGGTCTCTCCTAATAAAAATAGAGAAGAATGAAACAATATAAGAGGGGGATTCAATTAGTCCCGAAAATATCTCTCGGACATTCCGTAGACAATTTGTGGCAGAGATTTTGACAGAAATGTCTGCTCATTTTTGGGTAGAGATTTGTACCGTAATTGCCGGCAATGTGCCGATGCGATGTCTGCGCGCCAAATCGACAGCAATTGAATTCCCCCCACAGAGTACAGAATTTAGGTAATTTTTAACCTGAGTAAATTGTGCTCGACTTTTTTATAAATCTAAAACAAAGTCCGGGAAGACAGCCACAGTTTGATTTTCATATTTTAACGGACCTTATTGTCTAGCCAAATTTAGGATAACATCCATATCTTTCTAATGTAGGTATTTTGCAATGAAGGTGAAGGAGTTCCAGGTTGGAGATGTTGTGTAGGCATACGATGTGCTCTTTCTACCGCAAATTGCTTTGTAAATACCTCTCTCCAAAATATTTGTACTAGCCAACTTTCTAGAAAGGAATCTGGATTACAGCCCTCAGCTGCTCAGGGAGGCCAACAAACCGTATTTTATTTCTACGAAGTCTGCCCTCAAATCTGAGTTTTTACTTGAACACATTAAATTGAAAGTTAAAATTGGAAATTTATTTACTTCCAAACCCTCATCTATGCTCAGGCTTCTCCAAACGCCTCTTTAACACATTTAATTCTCTTCTGAATCCTCCTGCCCCAAATCCTCCAACTACCATCAGTGCACAGGATCTTGCTTCCTATTTCAAGGACACAATTGATAAGATCATACTTCAAATGATATCATCTCCCCTGTCAATGACTTGATCACAGCAAAAAATAATAATCATTACTCTCTACTAATTCTTCTGGATCTCTGCTGCATTTGACACTGTTGACCACTCTCTCCTCATACAAATGCTACAATCCCTAGGTCTTGAAGGCACTGTCCTATCCTGGCTCTCATCCTACCTATCTAATCGCTCTTTCAGTGTTAATTTCTCTGGATCCACCTATGCTCCGCTTCCTTTATCAGTTGGAGTACAGCAAGGCTCAGTCCTAGGTCCTCTGCTGTTCTCTATCTACACCACTTCTCTTGGAAAACTAATAAGCTCCTTTGGATTTCAGTATCATCTCTATGCGGATGATACACAAATCTATCTATCCTCTCCTGATCTTTCACCATCTGTGTTGTCTGACTGTCTCTCTGCCATTTCAGCTTGGATGTCGTCAAACTCAATCTTTAAAAAAAAGAATTAATTGTATTCCCACCCAAAAACAGAAGTTTCCTGCCTGACATTTCTATTTCTGTTGATAACATGACCATAAATCCCACCTTGCAAGCTCGTTGCCTAGGTGTAATCCTTGACTCACAACTGTCGTTTATTCCCCACATCAATACGCACATATCTGACACAAGACACCGCAAAAACATTAATTCATGCACTCATCATCTCCCGCATCGACTATTGCAATTCCCTCCTTACTGGTCTTCCCAAAATCAGACTTGAACCCCTACAATCTATTTTGCACGCAGCGGCTAGATTGATTTTCCTTGCAAACCGTTCTTCCTCTGCTGAGCCACTCTGTCAGTCTCTACATTGGTTGCCTGTATTTCAACAAATCCAATATAAATTGCACCGACATACATTTCCTCACTTGTCTCAAAATATCTCCCTACTCGACACCTCCGTTCTGCACAAGATCTACGTCTCTCTTCCACTTTCATCACATCCTCCCATTCTCGGTTACAGGATTTTATCCAAACTGCTCCCACTTTGTGGAATTCCCTCCCACGCACAGTAAGACTTTCCTCTAGTCTTCAAAACTTCAAGCGTTCACTGAAAACCCACCTCTTCAGGCAAGGTTATGATATTCCTCAACCACCATCTTAATCTCCCTAGATTACCCTATTACCACCCTCTACACTGCTAACGCAAGACAACAACCCTCTGACCAACATTGCCACACACACAGCACACTCAATACTTTTACCTTTGCATTGTAGCTGGTCCATTGTGCAATATGATGTAGCACATGCCCTTGTGTATTCTATACCTAACTGAAAGTTGAAGTCAGAATCAGATAACCTTCTTGGCACTTAAAAGGAGATATATGTGCAAACAACAGAGTTCCTGTTAAGGGATATTTAATTACTAGTAGAGCCATCTAAAAAATATTGATCTCCAGTAAGATATAAGATAATTTATGTAATCCAGGGATTACATACATTTAAGGATAATAGTGCTATATGGAAGCAGTCAAGTTGGGTCTTGATAAAATTATTTTAAATAATTGTATATATTGGTTGTATCCTACAGGCAAGTTAACCTGTTATCCACTTAGACGTTATGCTGAGTCCTTAATATTGCAGTTCACTGTTGTAATGCAGAGGGGGTGAGGTGCATAATGACAGATACAGTGATTTGAGAATTGATTAATCGCTCACGATAAGGAGAGTCTATCACCTCTCTTATGTCTAACAGATCATTTATCAGTGGTTCAGTGAGTGGAAATGTGTTCTCACCGCTCATTATTTCAGCAGGTTTTTTTTCCATATCAATGGGTAATTGTAGGTGAGCAGATGCTGTGATGTGGGGCAGCTCACACGCTAGTATGCTTTTGCCAGTTTTCCTCTCCTTCTACCCAAATCACCAGGTAGAGTATATCTATTGCGATTCTTCACCTCTTCTCCCCAAATCACTGTGTAATTGTAGGTGATCAGCTGCGGCAGTTGGGGATAACCGTCAGTCAGTTTATCTATGTCGGATCTTCTCTCAACACCATCAGGTAAGCGCAGGTGAGTTATACCCCATTCATACTGCACCAAAATCCCGGGTTTTTGCCGGGACGAGCTCAAACGACCCGAGTCTTGATGCAGTATGAATGGTACAAGTCAAAAATCCCGGGTCTAAAAACCCGGGTCTTCAACCCGGGTTTTATCAAGGGGTAATTCCCGGGTCGGACTCGGGTTGCCTGCACTATAAATGGTGCAACCCGGGTTTTTCAACCCGGGTTGCACAGAAAACAAGCTGTTTGGCTGTCTGCCTGTCTCTGGAGGATGATGTCATCGGTGGGAGCCCGTGGAAGATTCGAGAAGGAGTTTAGGAAAAATGGTGGATGGACCTTTCAATGACATCACCATTTTTCAGACGCTGTGGGTCCGCTAGCAGCCAATGAAAACTGCTCTGGTGATGACTCCCACAAATTGCCAGGGCACAGACTTGTGCAGTATGAATGGGGTCAACCCAGGAAATTCCCGGGTCCGAGGTGCAGTATGAATGGTGTTTCTGAGCTGGGACGCTCCGAGCCCCGGCAAAAACCCGGCTTGAAAAACCTGGGATATTGCCGGGGCGGCAGTATGAAAGCGGTATAAGTAATAACTTTCAGGACCTGTCCCAGGATCAGCAGGTATATATTGGGTCATTTGGTAACAAAATTATTTTGG
This sequence comes from Mixophyes australis, assembly GCA_036250195.1. Classification (NCBI taxonomy): domain Eukaryota; kingdom Metazoa; phylum Chordata; class Amphibia; order Anura; family Limnodynastidae; genus Mixophyes; species Mixophyes australis. The sequence continues at coordinate 12,301,334 of JAVHZZ010000002.1, read as the reverse complement.
GATCATTGAAGTTTTTAGTATACTTTAAGGATATAAGCTGGAGAGGTAAGCATGTACGGCCTGCGCTGTGCACATCCAGGCCTCAAAACACAAGGATTCAGGTGCTCTACTTTTGCGAATGTGGGAACAAAAGAAAATGTTGCCCTGCGATCTAAAACAAACTAAATATAAATCACTATGTGTCAGCATGTACATAAATAGGATAATTTTGTACTCAATATAACTATATTGGAATAACCTCACCTGCCAACCTCTAAATGCTTTAGAATATAAAGGTTCAGGGAAGGTTTTAAATGTAACACCCTGAATATATATTTGTTTCACCGACTAGGGACTCACCTACAGAAGATGCCTTGTTGTTGACAGGTAAACTTATCCCAATATAGCTATATTTTGCACAAAATTCATCTTTATGCATTTGCTGACACATAGTGATTTATAAAGAAGTGGAAGTTGCTCAATCAATTTATAGGCTATAGCAGGTGCTTAAAAGGGTGGGGTTATCCTGAAAGGAACAAACACACAAAGAGATCCCCCAGCACACTGCTATAGCCAGCAACAGATCTGCCATTTCTACTGTAGATAAAAATGCAAAAGTCTTAGTTGCATACATTTGCAAATGTATGTTAAAGCCACCCGCCACTCCACGGTGATTTTGCTAATAGGGTGGTCCTAACTCTAAACAATGAGAGTCCCATAAATTTGGACTATGCATATGTGTTTTTAAATTGAGAGCTAACTTACCAAAGAGGTATCCCAGAAGCCTCCAAATAGCAATCCAATGTTAGCACTCCCCCTCAGCTATTGACACCAACATGCCTCTCAGACAAATAAAGAAGTGGAAGTTGCTCAATCAATTTATAGGCTTTAGCAGGTGCTTGAAAGGGTGGGGTTATCCTGAAAGGAACAAACACACAGAGAGATCCCCCAGCACACTACTATAGCCAGCAAAAGATCTGCCATTTCTACTGTAGATAAAAATGCAAAAGTCTTAGTGGCACACATTTGCAAATGTATGTTAAAGCCACCCGCCACTCCACGGCGCTTTTGCTAATAGGGTGGTCCTACTCTAAACCATGAGAGTCCCATATATTTGGGCCATACATATGTGTTTTTAAATTAAGAGCTAACTTACCAAAGAGGTACCCCAGAAGCCTCCAAATAGCAATCCAATGTCAGCACTCCCCCTCAGCTACTGACACCAACATGCCTCTCAGACAAATAAAGAAGTGGAAGTTGCTCAATCAATTTATAGGCTATAGCAGGTGCTTGAAAGGGTGGGGTTATCCTGAAAGGAACAAACACACAGAGAGATCCCCCAGCACATTCCAAGGAATGAAAGACATGAGAGGGGGCACTGCATCACCGGGTATCCCTCCAAAATGTTGTTATGGGGCCAGCTATGCACTTCATCCTTCTGCGGACCCCAGTATGCTGTTCTGAACATGCCTGACTGCCCTGCTGGGCTTGGCTGCACTCGCTCTGTGATTTTAAGATTACAGGCAGTGACCTAACTATTGCTATTTCAGGGTGTGTGGCATCTACTGCCCTTTCCTTGCTTTCAGGGTTCACCCTATTTCCATATCACCGAGAATGGGTGACTCCCCTTCACCCTTCCTATGACATAAAGAACTCTGCATGATAATAGCCCCTTGTCAGGCTTGTCTAAATGGGCAAGAGGAGCTAAGATGTTGGACACTTTATAAATTTCTAATTTTATTCCTACTCTTCCCCTCTACTTTGTCCATAAGATGCCAACTACTTCTAATAGTCCGCCGCTTACTCCTTGATCAGTCATGTTCTCCTTACACGAATCCTGGCTTGTCCTAAAATCCTTTTTATTTGCCGATAACATCTCACTAATAGAGTCACAAATTAGCATTTCCAATTACATTCAGGGAAGCTGTCCTACAGGTTAATTCAGTCAGAGTAACTTATTGTTATTGCACGCCCATTAATAACGCCCAGATTCTTATTTCCACAGTAAAACGTTACCAGACCTCAGGGTACAATATGCCTTAAACACTAATGAATTATTCAGTGGGATTTGTCCTCATGCATACAAGCAGGTACATGTTCCTGGTTGGAGATCTACTATACATAGTAATAAATCTTTGTTCATTCTTTGTTACCAATCAGTGTATTGTACAGATTATATTACAATCATATAGACACAAAATTACTGTGTTTCTTAATCTACATAACATGTCTCTGTATTAGATACGTTCCATAACTCCATCCACAAGGAATTCAATAGAATGTAGTATGTAGAGTACATATGTGCCAATCTAGGTCACAGGTTACATAGGGCACACACCCTCCAGCGCCCAGAAGGAGAGAAACATGATAGATCCACTTTCTATTTTGCACCTATAACAACAAAAATAGTCCACGGGAATAGATTTATACAAACATTAAGTACAAGTCTCTACTTGCAGCCTACAGAGTGTAAGATGATTTCCTCACATTCATTACCTACCGAATTCCACTCCCTAAACTAATGACATTATTATCTCTGTTTCAAGGATTCAAATGTTAAATTACATTTTTAGCCAGAGGAGCTTAACATCAACCTCGCCTCTACTCTGAGGAGCTAATTTCCTCTTATTTGGGCACCCTCCTATATCAACAGTTCAGTGACCAGTAAACCTGTTCATACTTAACTTTCTCACACTACTTAGAAAGTTAGAATTAGACCTTAAGAAGTAGATTCTGCCTCATTTTACATTGAAGGGACAGTTCAGCATCCTCAAAATGAACATAATACCTAGACTTCTATAACTTCTTCAGGTGATTTATATCGCCAATAACTTTTTCACATTCAAATTCAATTGGCTAAATTAGAAAATAAAAATCAAGTTGCAAAAGAAAGTAATACAAACTCTAAAAAGTATTTTAAGTCTATAAATGGTAAAAGGATTAAAAAGATAATATAGAACCCCTAGAAAGTGAGATGGCTGAATTGATAAATGATACTAAGGAAAAAGTAGAGGTATTAAACACTTTTATTTTCTTTAGTATTTATTAGAGAGAAACAAACGGTAGGAATAATACATAAAAACGGAAACCGTACAATTAATACATGGCTGAGAAAGGAAGAAGTCCAAAGACGTCCAAAGGATATTAAGATAAATAAAGCTCCAGGTCCAGATGGCATACACCCAAGGGTTCTTATGGAGCTAAACTCAGAAATAGCTAGACCACTATTCTTATTTTTTAGAGATTCAATCTCAACAGCCTCAGTATCAAGGGACGGAAATGGAATATTTTCTAATAGGTCAAAAGTTTTAAGTGGAGTACCTCAAGGTTCCGTGCTGGGGCCACTCCTTTTTAATATATTTATTAACGACCTTGGTGATGGTTTAGAGAGTAAAGTTTCTAGTTTTGCAGAAGACACTAAACTTTGCAAGGTAATAAAATCAGAGCAAGATGTAGCTTCTCTACAGAGGGATTTAAATAAACTAGAGAATTGGGCGGCCAAATGGAATATGAGGTTTAACATAGATAAATGTAAGTTTATGCATTTAGGGATCAAAAACAAGCAAGCAATCTATAAATTAAATGGGATTAATTTAGAGGAATCGATAATGGAAAAGGATTTGGGAGTGCTCGTAGACAATAGACTTAGCAATAATGGTCAATGTCAAGCAGCAGCCGCAAGGGCAAATAAAGTATTGGCATGCATAAAACGGGGCATAGATACAAGGGAAGACAGTGTATTTTGCCACTGTATAATTTGTTGGTAAGACCTTATCTTGAATACGAAGTACAGTTCTGGGAACCAATCTATAAAAAAGATATTTTGGAACTAGAAAGGGTTCAGAGAAGGGTGACAAAATTGATAAAGGGTATGGAGTCATTAAGTTATGATAAAAGGTTAGCCAGTTTAGGAATGTTTACTTTAGAAAAGAGGCGTCTAAAAGGAGATATGATTACTATGTACAAATACATTAAGGGTCAATACAGAAAACTTTCATGGGAACTTTTTACCCCAAGGACTATACACAGGACACGCAGTCACCCCCTAAGGTTAGAGGAGAGGAAATTTCACAACCAGCAAAGGAAGGGGTTCTTTACAGTAAGGGCAGTCAAGATATGGAATTCATTGCCAGGGAAGGTTGTGATGGCAAAATCAATTGATATGTTTAAGAAAGGGTTAGACAAATTTTTAGCTGAAAAGTGTATCCAGGGATACGACCGTTAATTAAAATGAAGGATAGTAGTGGATACAGAGAAAATATAGTACTGCAATATTGGGTCTAGAGGGATTTTTCCCAATTGCAACAGATTGGTGGTTGGTTAATCTTAATCAATTTTAAAATATAAGTGAGGAATCGCAGGAGATCAACAAAAGGTTGAACTTGATGGACTGGTGTCTTTTTACAACCTCATCAACTATGTTACTATGTAACAGCCTTTATTTGGGCAAACAAAGTCCCACACCTGAACTTCTTAATCTTACTAGACCACGATTTAGCATATTTTGCAGAGAATAGTAGATTATAACTCCAGTGCAGGAAATAAGCAATGGGTCCAAAACCATCTTAAATCACTATCTCTATAATTAGCACACCTGCTAAAAGACTTTAGGCCCCCAGTGTGCTAGGTCTAGGCTCCATAGACACCCTCCTGGAAATTATTGGTACAGTTAGGAAAATAACACATCTCATTTCTCTAAACCCATGCACCCCAATACCAGGACATCCCCGATTTGAGGCAGGACTGTAATCTCGTACATTGCAGAGCTCCTGAGATTAAAAAAAAAAATTGATCATTTCTGACATCAAATGAACAGGCCAAATAATTGAAAAATAATGTCCCTTCCCTCAGCATACTCATCATTTGCTCTATTTATGAAACATTCAGACATGACCTGACACCAAGCTACGATACAAATCTGTGACAACCCCGAAACACACTTCCAATTGCACATCCTTACTCTACTGAAAAACATCAAAGCTTTACCAATTTACACCCAAATTTGGGAAAGTCATCTTGGAAGGAATATCTGTACAACCCAATAGACCAAAGATATCCAGCTTTCTGTCAACAGCTATACTTGTTCCCGTATACAGGAAATTAATTATAAAATATTATCTGGTGGTATAGATGCTTGGACATGACCCATATTTATCAGTAACTGACAGATGTTGGCACTGGGAGGGGTACATAGCAGAATATATTGTGGCATAACTGGATTTTAGGTCACTGTGGTCAGGATTTGTTCCCCAGTCAGCAATGCCCAGATAAGTGTTTACTCCCTAGACATTGGGGGAGTACAGCTCCCCCCCCCCAATAAAGGATGGTTTAACACTATACAAGAGATGAAAATAATGGCAAATATTGCATACAAAATACTTAATAGATAAACAGGTTCAGAAACATTATGAACAGACAAGATTACTTTCTCACACTCTCAGCAAAGATAATATTTATCACCACACATAAAACCCCTCACTCTTATTTACAATACATCACAGAATCTATAATAGGACATATTCCTGACAGCTCAAAAAAGTGTATTTAACCACATGGCCACACGGGCATCCTCCCTTTTCCCTATGCTATTACAATATTATTGTTTATTTTGTTCTGTCTTCAATGTCATTGCTCCAAATTTGAATATATATATATATATCTAATATATAAATGCTTAGTGGCGTCTGTCTGTCTGTGTGTGTGTGGAAAAAAAAAACAAGTTGCAGTGCCACCTGCTGGGCAGAGTTATATACTGACCTACTAAATTCTTAGTGTGTGTGGGGAAAAAAATTCAAAAAGGGCTGAAATTTGGTAGGGCTCAAACTCATTTTCGTGAGGTAATTTTACCTCATGAACACACATGTGTAGAGGCGTGCGTTAGTGTGTGTGTGTGTGTGGAAAAAATTTTTTTCTCAGAAAGGGCTCATCCAATTGACCTGAAATTCGGTATACTGACATTATTTGACAAAAAAATTAGAATAGTCAAGTCAGTTAACGTCCATCATCCCCCCTTCCCCCCGTGGGAGGGGTAGTAAAGGCTAAATTTACGAGTTGCGGGCTCAAACTCATTTTCGTGAAGTAATTTTACCTCATGAACACACATGTGTAGCGGCGTGTGTTAGTGTGTGTGTGTGTGTGTGTGTGTGTAAAAAACTATTTTCTCAGAAAGGACTCATCCAATTGACCTGAAATTTGGTATACTGACATTATTTGACAAAAAAATTAGAATAGTGAAGTCAGTTAACTTCCATCATCCCCCCTTCCCCCCGTGGGAGGGGTAGTAAAGGCTAAATTTACGAGTTGAGGGGTCAAACTCATTTTCGTGAGGTAATTTTACCTCATAAACACACATTAAAAAGGGCGCTTGCGTCGGGAAGTAACGCTCTTCCCCTGAGGAGGCCTGGGCTAGGTCCAAATGCATGACAAGAACCTTTTTAAGACCTTAAGTAGCTTGATTTGACTAGAATGCATGAGTATCATGCACGGGTTAACTTGTTTTTAATAAAATGCCTTGTATGTATATATATATCTAATATATATAAGCCTAGCGGCATGTGTTAGTCTGTGTGTGAAAAAAAAAAAACAAGCTGCAGCGCCACCTGCTGGGCGGAGTTATACACTGACCTACTAAATTCTTAGCATTATCTAATATATAAAAGTAAAAGCCTAGCGGCGTGTGTTAGTGTGTGTGTGTGTGTGTGGAAAAAACTATTTTCTCAGAAAGGGCTCATCCAATTGACCTGAAATTTGGTATACTGACATTATTTGACAAAAAAAATAGCATAGTGAAGTCAGTTAACTTCCATCATCCCCCCTTCCCCCCGTGGGGGGGGGTAGTAAAGGCTAAATTTACGAGTTGCGGGCTCAAACTCATTTTTGTGAAGTAATTTTACCTCATGAACACACATTAAAAAGGGCGCTTGCATCGGGAAGTAACGCTCTTCCCCTGAGGAGGCCTGGGCTAGGCCCAAATGCATGACAACAACCTTTTTAAGACCTTAAGTAGCTTGATTTGACTAGAATGCATGAGTATCATGCACGGGTTAACTTGTATATATATATATATATATATATATATATATATATAATGTATATATTGTATTTCTCAGGACTGTTGCTACAGACGTGTCAGTTCTTTTCCAATTCCCTGATTTTGAAAGTTTTCCTTCCGGCCATCTCCCTAGTATTTCGTAAACTATAAAAATCTTACATCAGTAAAAAAAAAATTCAATAGTCACATAGGTTGATGTATCCTTAAAACACCCACATGGCCGGCACAAGTCCTGGGGGTGCTCCCAACACACTCAGAAAATGGGGCACCCACCCCTGCTGCTTCATACCTTGCAAGGCAGCAAGTTGGGGTGGCATTTTTGGCTCCTCAGATAGGGAGTGTGGCACTTGGTTGTGATATCACAGCCAAGCACCTCACTCCTTGTCACACAATAGTAAATCGGAGGTTGTCTACTTGCTAGGAATGGCACCACTGAATTTGGAGGCATAGAGTGTAATGCGCCCCTGGTCTTCACCAGTGACCCCTGCAAGGAGGTATGGATTTTGCCACAAGGGACACGCAGGTCATGGTTCTCAAGAACAGATCACCTCCCTCCAGATCACCTCCTCCCACACGCATATCCAAGACTTCGCCCGCGATGCCCCCCTCCACTGGAACAAGCTCCCTCCATCAGAACTTCCCCTAATCTGTCCAGTTTCAAACGGGCTTTAAAGACCCACCTTTTTCTTAAAGCCTTCCAGTCTCCCACTTAACTTCCTACCTTTTCTTCTGCCTCTTCCCCTCTTTCCCCTTCCCTTATCCTTCTTCTCTCCCTCTCTCCCCCGTGTCTCTCTGTCTGTCTACCCCACCCCTTAGATTGTATGCTCCTTTGAGCAGGGTCATCTCTCCTCCTGTCTTCACCAATTTTAACTCTGCTCTCCAGCTACCTAGCCCTCCTCCTCGAGGACCCTCTTTCCCCCTGTCCACTCTTGCTCCCTCCTCTCCCCTCTGGGGGTCTCCCTGTCATCCGTGCCCTCCCTGTTGGACTCCGTCGTTGGCGGACCTTCCCCTCTCCCCTCCCCCACCACTTTTGCTGTGCTTTGAGCTCAGTGAGTTACTGTGCTTATTGTTTACTGTACTGTGCTGTCTCACCTCCTATTTTAATTTTGTTTGTCCTTGTACGGCGTTACGGACACCTAGTGGCGCCCTATAAATCAAAATTAATAATAACAATAATAACAGCAACCAGCGAAGTAGTAGGTGAAATGAGTGGTCAGGCCGTCTGGGTCAGAGCCAAGCGGGATTTGAGGAACCAAAAAGGATCCAAAGGGAAGGTCAAACAAGCCAGAGGTCAATACCATGAGGAGGATGCAGAGCCAAATGAAATCCGAGAGAGTAGTCACAAGGAACACCAAAGGTCACGAGCCAGGATCAATAACAAGGAGTCAGTGTACTGGGAGACAGGAACACTCTAGCAAAGGGGAACTTAATACTCTGGCACCCTAATGGTGTCAAAGCCTCTCTTATATAGTGTGGGAGAGAGAGGATAATTTTCCAGCGGTGATGTCACCAGTCGCCAACAGGCTCAGGATCGCCTCCCGCTGCCTAACGACAGGACACGCATGTGCAGTAGAGCCGACGACCTGGCTGGAAACAGCGTCTATGGTTGCCGGGAAACCAGATGCAGGCTCAACAGAGGAAGCAGGTACATGTCCTAGAGAGAGCAGAGAGGGATGGAGCCTGACACTCAAATTGACATTGAGGAGCTGCAGTCATGAGAGTCAAAAGTAAGAAGCTGCTGGCTGCTTCTCCTCCATATCAGTGGCTGGCATTCTGTGTGGTAGCACCGTGGGGGTCATTAAAATCACTGGATAGGTGACATTATACCACTCCCCTAACCATTGCCTTGGGCAAATACCTAGGTTCCCCTAATGATAGCATCAGCACTGGTCACAGCCATAAACATAAAGGGTCTGACTCATTAAAGAATGTAAGTGCTGATACGTGTCATATTTTGTCCAAAATCACTCTGCCCAGGACAAGAACATACGCCACTAAATACAGCAACATCCAACTCAATGAGTGCAAAGGATCCTTATTACTATTTCATGAGTGAAACAGGGAGGGAAGTGAAAGTATGCACAGAGTCAATGTACAATAAGGTCGTGCCGATCTCGAGTAGCATCGAATTCTAGCTTTGGGGACCTCTAAGGTACATGTTTTTTTCTCATATCACTTGCTCCAGCTACAGGTCAGGTGTAAGTGTCAATTACTAGTGATGACAGCTGTGTATACAGCTAGAACATGTGTCTGTAATCAGGAGCAACTGTAACAATGCATTTTATGTTGAGTAGGCACTCACAGCATCAAAATAAATGTATTTTTATGGGGGGGATAAAAACAATTGTTATTAATGTTTTGCCACTAATGACAAAATTTATTAACAGGTGAAATTAAATTAATACTATTAATATTTTCTTTGAGTTCTTAGTGGACTTTATATTTCATATATGTATTGTACATATGCAGAAGTCTGTTAGAGAAGAGCGTGCCTAGACCCGCATTCATTAAGTCCGCTTCTAGTTGCATTTACCCGATTTCCCTGCGTTTGTAAATAATAAAATCAATTTGCATGCTTTAATCAATCAGGCCCACAATAGAGACTCTTGTCTATATACATAGTTGATCATTAATGAAAAGGCAGCAAAATAATTGTTATTGCAGCAGGATTTTATAGTTTGCACCTGTCTTTGTGGTTTGCACATTGATGTACATGACAAGATGGCGTTTTGGGAGATGTGGAAATATTTACTCATGTCGGAAAGGCATGTATATAGAAGGGCAACTATGGACTACAGCACAAAACCTATCCTGAAAGAGTAATAGATTTTAATATGTATAGTTTGGAGTATAGAAGGGAATGGGGTTACATGATAGAAATATTCTACAAAAGAAGAGAAGTTCTGCACAAGATCTGCGTCTCTCTTCCACTCTCATCACATCCTCCCATTCCCGGTTACAGGACTTTTTTCGGGCTGCACCTACTTTGTGGAATTCCCTCCCTCGCACATTAAGACTTTCCAATAGTCTTCAAACCTTCAAGGGTTCTCTGAAAACCCATCTCTTCAGACAAGCTTAGAATATTCCTCTACCACCCTCTTAATTTACCTAGGTTACCCTATTACCTCCCTCTACACAGCTAACACAAGACAACAACACTCTGACCATCATTGCTGTGTGACTGATCACACAGCCCACTCAATAGCTTTTTACCTTTGCATCCTAGCTGGTCCAATGTGCAATATGATGTAGCACGTGCCCTTGTGTTTCAAACTCCCATTGTCCCATAGATTGTAAGCTTGCGAGAAGGGTTCTCTTAACTCTCTGTCTGTCTGTATTACCCAGTATTGTCTTATTAATGTTTGTTCCCAATTGTAAAGCGGTACGGAATTTGCTGCCGCTATATAAATAAATGTTGATGATGATGATGGTATTTATAATGGAATCCCGAATATCTGCACTGCCATTCCATATTATGAATGATATTAAAATGAGCTCTCATGGATGAAGATTGTTCATAGGATGTGATAATAATCTTAGTTAAAATCAATAGACAATAATAGTTCTGTATTACTTTTGTCATATTTTAGACATTTTTTAATCCAAATACAATGGAAAGAGATTTAATTTAAAACATTATCAAAAATAAATTGATTTACAACACAAAAACATACAATTATTTCTTTACACTCTAATAAATAATAAATGTTTTCTTGGTTTAGCCAACATATAGCAAAACATTTTGCGATAAGTCTGGCAATGAAAGTGTGTGTTTAATATTCTATTTACCAAAAGGCTTACTTTTCTTTTGCCAGATGCATATTTTCATTAGAGCGTAACTGTGTTACAGTGCCAAAAAGTCAATATTATGCTAACAACTGAAACTTGGTGACACTAATATAAACAACGGCTGCAGAAAACGAATTGTACAAAAGTGTAATGAAGAAACATGGAAACATAGAATTTGACGGCAGATAAGAACCACTTGGCCCATCTAGTCTGCCCATACTTTAACCTAAAGTAATCCCAAACCCCTTTTGTTCAATAGTTATTTGTAAGGATATCCTTATGTCTATCCCAAGCATGTTTACATTGCTCTAATGTATTATCCTCTACCACCTCTGATGGAAGGCTATTCCACTTATCCACTACTCTTTCCGTGAAGTAGTTTTTCTTCACATTTCCTCTAAACCTACTTCCCCCCAGTGTCAGTGCACGTCCTCGTGTTCTAATACTTCTCTTCCCCCCAGTGTCAGTACATGTCCTCGTGTTCTAATACTTCTCCTCCCCCCAGTGTCAGTGCATGTCCTCATGTTCTAATACTTCTCTTCCCCCCCAGTGTCAGTACATGTCCTCGTGTTCTAATACTTCTCTTCCCCCCAGTGTCAGTACATGTCCTCGTGTTCTAATACTTCTCTTCCCCCCAGTGTCAGTACATGTCCTCGTGTTCTAATACTTCTCTTCTCCCCAGTGTCAGTACATGTCCTCGTGTTCTAATACTTCTCCTTTGTAGAATGTTTCCCTCCTGCACCTTGTTATAACCCTTGATATATTTGAAAGTCTCTATCATGTCCCCCTTTCTCTTCTCTGCTCCAAACTATACATCTTTTAGTCTTTCCGGGTAAGTTTTGTGCTGTAGGCCATGCACCATTTTAGCTGCCCTTCTTTGTACAGTCTCTAATGTATTTATTGTTAGAATGGAGCGCAAAGTTCCATCGCCTAGGCAACCCTGTAATCCCTGGTGGTCTAGTGATAGAATGGTAGTGGGGCAGGACGGCAATGTCCGTGATGTGCTACTGTGCATGTGCGGGCACTGTAAACCGGAGGTTCGTCTATACACCATTACTTCCATATGATACAGTGACAGTCGCAGCATTAGTAGCTGCGTGCCACACAATATATAAGTACCCCATAAGCCCTCAATAAGTGACCTGAGGCTCTCACTATATTATAAGAGAGCTGCCCACAACAGTAATAAGCTGCTGCAAAGACGTGCAGCATACTGAGTATTATAACTTGCTACATATAATAGTGTATAAGGATATCAGTAGAGATGAGCGGGCTCGGATATCTGAAATCCGAGCCCACCCGAACGTTGCCGATCCGAGCCGGATCCGAGACAAATCCGGGTATTCCCGCCAATTGCAAAACTGAAACCGAGGCTGAGTCATAATCCCGCTGTCGGATCTCGCGATACTCGGATCCTATAAATTCCCCGCTAGTCGCCGCCATCTTCACTCGGGCATTGATCAGGGTAGAGGGAGGTTGTGTTAGGTGGTCCTCTGTCCTGCTATATCTCGTGCTGTGCTGGGGAAATAACAGCACAGCACAGCACGAAAATTTTTAAAAAAAGTTATAAAAAAATAAAAAAAAAATATCCAAAAACAATCCTGCAGTATAAGTCCATTGGTACTGCAATATTACAAAGTTCACTGATTCTGCAGAATAGACTGGGAATTAGTGGAAATAATTGTTATTGAATGTTATTGAGGTTAATAATAGCGTAGGAGTGAAAATAAACCAAAAAACTTGATTTTAACACTTTTTATGTTTTTTTCAAAATAAATCCGAATCCAAAACCTTAAATCCGAACCAAAACCTTTCGTCAGGTGTTTTTTGCGAAACAAATCCAAACCCAAAACCTCAAGCAAATCCGAATCCAAAACACAAAACACGAGACACCAAAAGTGGCCGGTGCACAACCCTAGATATCAGTATATAAAAACGCATGTCACTGCCTATAACTGTATTGCCTGATTTGTGCAACTGTACTACTACTGCAAAACTACCAACTGTGAGTATTTGCATAATCAAGTGTGTTACCAAGATCCATGAACAGCAACCTGTTTAATGTAAAAGCGTTTGTGGCTTCACATCCACCTAACACCACTGACACCTTTCACAACAAAGGTATAACAAATATTTATATCCTTCTGGAGATACGTCCTCCAGAACTGGACACAGTATTCTACATGAGGACGTACCAATGATCTATACAGTGGTATTATTACTTTTTTCTTTCTGCTACTGATTTCTCTCCCTATGTAACCCAGCATCTGACTTACCTTCCTCATTGCTTTGTTACATTGCTTACCTGCATTTATGTCACCTGAGATAGTGACTTCTAGATCCCTTTCCTCCTCAGTAGTTTCCTTTATAGTGTCAAAACCCATTATAGATGCCTGCGAACACTATAATATCGCAGTAGATATTGAGAAATTGACTGAATATTGCAGCATCTGTGGCCCTAAAGTAAATAAGATGCCTGATAAAAATCCAATAGAAAATGGTTTTGTGCGGAGTAATCTTCTAACTGCACCAATGATCCCCAATAATTACTGAAGTCATCCAGCCACTCATCCATAGTGGCTGAATATTGTACAATTTGGCTACTTTCTTGGATCGGTGGTGAAAATAAGAGCTCAGAGAATCTTAGGGAACCAGTGACAAGAAGAAGTAAACTAAGTGAATGACTCTATGGATGTCTCTTATTAGCTGCAAGACAAGTAACATTATTTATTTGTTGGAATGTAACTGCCAGTATCAATATGTAAGTATTAGTATTAGTTGTCCTTTGAAAACTTGTTTCTTGGAACTCAGAAGAAAAATAATTAATCATGTGATCCACCATAGTGTTCCAAGATATTTTTAGTCTATATGAGGGTAAAACTGATGCATTATGATTAATTGAGATTGAACATGTCACACACACCTTGAGGCCAGGAAATAGATATCGACAGTTACCCAAATACAAACACCTCTGCACCAGTTGCTTCTGGTCTTGACCTAGGAAGTTTATTAAAAACGGTTTATCTTAAAGTGAATGTAATCACATACCGATACTGGCACATCACTCTTACATAGCAGGCCTTGTTTTTTGTACTATGACGGTTATTATAAGCCACATTACTATCTACAATACTTTCTCGTCTACACTGGGATATAACTGCATGGGTCAGATATAACTATAATCATGTGTATTTATTAGGGATGAGCGCACTCGGATTTCCTGAATCCGAGCCCACCCGAACGTTGCGGATCCGAGTCGGATCCGAGACAGATCCGGGTATTGGCGCCAAATTCAAAAGTGAAACTGAGGCTCTGACTCATAATCCCGTTGTCGGATCTCGCGATACTCGGATCCTATAAATTCCCCGCTAGTCGCCGCCATCTTCACTCGGGCATTGATCAGGGTAGAGGGAGGGTGTGTTAGGTGGTCCTCTGTGCTGTTTAGTTCTGTGCTGTTTAGTTCTGTGCTGTTTAGTTCTGTGCTGTTTAGGTCTGTGCTGTTTAGTGCTGTGCTGTGCTGTGCTGTTTAGTGCTGTGCTGTGCTGTGCTGTGCTGTGCTGTGCTGTGCTGTGTTCTGCAGTATCAGTCCAGTGGTGCTGTGTGCTGTGCTCTGTCCTTCTGAGGTCAGTGGTGCTGCTGGGTCCTGTGCTGTGTCCTGTTCAGTCCAGTGGTGCTGTGTCCTGTGCTCTGTGCTTCTAAGGGCATAGTTATTTCCCCAATATTCCCCTGTGTTTAAAAAAATAAAAAAAAGTTTTTTTAAAAAATACCAAAAACTACTTTAATATTTTTTAATTACCACAAAATTTGCACAACCAATCCTGCAGTATAAGCCCATTGGTACTGCAATATTACCAAGTTCACACATTCAGCAGTAAAAGTCCAGTGGTACTGCAATATTACAAAGTTTACACATTCTGCAGTATCAGTCCAGTGGTGCTGTGTCCTGTGCTCTGTCCTGCTGAGTTCCGTAGTGCTGCTGGGTCCTGTGCCGTGTCCTGTTCAGTCCAGTGGTGCTGTGTCCTGTGCTCTGTGCTTCTAAGGGCATAGTTATTTCCCCATTATTCCCAAGTTTTTAAAAATAAAAAAAAAGTAAAAAAAAATAAAAAATTAAAAAAAAAAAAATATATATAATAATTATAACCAAATTTGCAAAACCAATCCTGCAGTATAAGTCCATTGGTACTGCAATATTACCAAGTTCACACATTCAGCAGTAAAAGTCCAGTGGTACTGCAATATTACAAAGTTTACACATTCTGCAGTATCAGTCCAGTGGTGCTGTGTCCTGTGCTCTGTCCTGCTGAGTTCCGTAGTGCTGCTGGGTCCTGTGCCGTGTCCTGTTCAGTCCAGTGGTGCTGTGTCCTGTGCTCTGTGCTTCTAAGGGCATAGTTATTTCCCCAATATTCCCCTGTGTTTAAAAAAATAAAAAAAAGTTTTTTTAAAAAATACCAAAAACTACTTTAATATTTTTTAATTACCACCAAATTTGCAAAACCAATCCTGCAGTATAAGCCCATTGGTACTGCAATATTACCAAGTTCACACATTCAGCAGTAAAAGTCCAGTGGTACTGCAATATTACAAAGTTTACACATTCTGCAGTATCAGTCCAGTGGTGCTGTGTCCTGTGCTCTGTCCTGCTGAGTTCCGTAGTGCTGCTGGATCCTGTGCCGTGTCCTGTTCAGTCCAGTGGTGCTGTGTCCTGTGCTCTGTGCTTCTAAGGGCATAGTTATTTCCCCACTATTCCCAAGTTTTTTAAAAATAAGAAAAAAGTAAAAAAAAAAAAAAAATTAAAAAAAAAAAAAATATATAATAATTATAACCAAATTTGTAAAACCAATCCAGCAGTATAAGTCCATTGGTACTGCAATATTACCAAGTTCACACATTCTGCAGTATCTTGTGCTACATATAATGGAGACCAAAAATTTGGAGGATAAAGTAGGGAAAGATCAAGACCCACTTCCTCCTAATGCTGAAGCTGCTGCCACTAGTCATGACATAGACGATGAAATGCCATCAACGTCGTCTTCCAAGCCCGATGCCCAATCTCGTAGTACCGGGCATGTAAAATCCAAAAAGCCCAAGTTAAGAAAAAGTAGCAAAAAGAGAAACTTAAAATCATCTGAGGAGAAACGTAAAGTTGCCAATATGCCATTTACGACACGGAGTGGCAAGGAACGGCTTAGGCCCTGGCCCGTGTTCATGACTAGTGGTTCAGCTTCACCCACGGATCTCAGCCCTCCTCCTCCTCCCCCCCCCCTACAAAAAATTGAAGAGAGTTATGCTGTCAGCAACAAAACAGCAAACAACTCTGCCTTCTAAAGAGAAATTATCACAAATCCCCAAGGCGAGTCCAAGCGTGTTGGTGGTTGTCAAGCCTGACCTTCCCATCACTGTACTTCCCATCACTGTACGGGAAGAGGTGGCTCGGGAGGAGGCTATTGATGATGTAGCTGGCGCTGTGGAGGAACTTGATGATGAGGATGGTGATGTGGTTATTGTAAATGAGGCACCAGGGGGGGAAACAGCTGATGTCCATGGGATGAAAAAGCCCATCGTCATGCCTGGTCAGAAGACCAAAAAATGCACCTCTTCGGTCTGGAGTTATTTTTATCCAAATCCAGACAACCAATGTATGGCAATATGTAGCTTATGTAAAGCTCAAATAAGCAGGGGTAAGGATCTTGCCCACCTAGGAACATCCTCCCTTATACGTCACCTGAATAACCTTCATAGTTCAGTGGTTAGTTCAGGAACTGGGGCTAGGACCCTCATCGGTACAGGGACACCTAAATCCCGTGGTCCAGTTGGATACACACCAGCAACACCCTCCTCGTCAACTTCCTCCACAATCTCCATCAGATTCAGTCCTGCAGCCCAAGTCAGCAGCCAGACTGAGTCCTCCTCAATACGGGATTCATCCGAGGAATCCTGCAGCGGTACGCCTACTACTGCCACTGCTGCTGTTGCTGCTGTTAGTCGGTCATCTTCCCAGAGGGGAAGTCGTAAGACCGCTAAGTCTTTCACCAAACAATTGACCGTCCAACAGTCGTTTGCCATGACCACCAAATACGATAGTAGTCACCCTATTGCAAAGCGTATAACTGCGGCTGTAACTGCAATGTTGGTGTTAGACGTGCGCCCGGTGTCCGCCATCAGTGGAGTGGGATTTAGAGGGTTGATGGAGGTATTGTGTCCCCGGTACCAAATCCCCTCGAGATTCCACTTCACTAGGCAGGCGATACCAAAAATGTACAGAGAAGTACGATCAAGTGTCCTCAGTGCTCTTAAAAATGCGGTTGTACCCACTGTCCACTTAACCACGGACATGTGGACAAGTGGTTCTGGGCAAACGAAGGACTATATGACTGTGACAGCCCACTGGGTTGATGCATCCCCTTCCGCAGCAACAGCAACAGCTGCATCAGTAGCAGCATCTACAAAATGGCTGCTCATGCAAAGGCAGGCAACATTGTGCATTACAGGCTTTAATAAGAGGCACAACGCTGACAACATATTAGAGAAAATGAGGGAAATTATCTCCCAGTGGCTTACCCCACTTAGACTCTCATGGGGATTTGTGGTGTCAGACAATGCCAGTAACATTGTGCGGGCATTAAATATGGGCAATTTCCAGCACGTCCCATGTTTTGCCCACACCATTAATTTGGTGGTGCAGCATTACCTCAAGAGTGACAGGGGTGTGCAGGAGATGCTTGCGGTGGCCCGCAAAATTGCTGGACACTTTCGGCATTCAGCCAGTGCCTACCGCAGACTAGAGGCACATCAAAAAAGCTTGAACCTGCCCTGCCATCACCTCAAACAAGAGGTTGTGACGCGCTGGAACTCCACCCTCTATATGCTGCAGAGGATGGAGGAGCAGCAAAAGGCCATTCAGGCCTACACAGCCACCTACGACATAGGCAAAGGAGTGGGGATGCGCCTGAATCAAGCGCAGTGGAGACTGATTTCCGTGTTGTGCAAGGTTCTGCAGCCATTTGAACTTGCCACACGAGAAGTCAGTTCCGACACTGCCAGCTTGAGTCAGGTCATTCCCCTGATCAGGCTGTTGCAGAAGCAGCTGGAGAAAGTGAGGGAGGAGCTGGTAAGCCATTGCGATTACAGCAAGCATGTAGCTCTTGTGGATGTAGCCCTTCGTACGCTTTGCCAGGATCCGAGGGTGGTCACTCTTTTAAAGTCAGAGGAATACATTCTGGCCACCGTGCTCGATCCTCGGTTTAAAGCGTATGTTGTGTCTCTGTTTCCGGCGGACACAAGTCTACAGCGGTGCAAAGACCTGCTGGTCAGGAGATTGTCCTCTGAAGAGGACCGTGACATGCCAACAGCTCCACCCTCATTTTCTTCCACATCTATGGCTGCGAGGAAAAAGCTCAGTTTTCCCAAAAGAGGCACTGGCGGGGATGCTGATAACATCTGGTCCGGACTGAAGGACCTGCCAACCATTGCAGACATGTCTACTCTCGCTGCATTGGATGCTGTCACAATAGAAAAAATTGTGGATGATTACTTTGCTGACACCATCCAAGTAGACATGTCAGACAGTCCATATTGTTACTGGCAGGAAAAAAAGGCAGTTTGGAAGCCCCTGTACAAACTGGCTCTATTTTACCTGAGTTGTCCCCCCTCCAGTGTGTACTCGGAAAGAGTTTTTAGTGCAGCGGGGAACCTGGTCAGTGAGCGGCGAAGGAGGTTGCTTCCTCACGACGTTGAAAAAATGATGTTTATAAAAATGAATAATCAATTCCTCAATGAAGTACAGCACTGCCCTCCAGATACTACAGAGGGACCTGTGGTTGTGGAGTCCAGCGGGGACGAATTGATAATGTGTGATGAGGAGGAAGTACACACTGTAGGGGGAGAGGAATCAGAGGTTGAGGATGAGGACGACATCTTGCCTCAGTAGAGCCTGTTTAGTCTGTACAGGGAGAGATGAATAGCTTTTTTGGTGTGGGGGCCCAAACAAACCAATCATTTCAGTCAAAGTTGTTTGGTAGGCCCTGTCGCTGAAATGATTTGTGTGTTAAAGTGTGCATGTCCTATTTCAACAGCAGACCTCTCAACTGCAGCTCATCCCTCCTCTGCGGGGATAATGTCTCCTGTGCTCTGACACGTCACTCTGTGTACTCTCAGCCTCAGGATCTGACACTACAGCTACCATGCCTCTTGTAGCAGCCCTCACTCCAGGGCCTCTTCCATGTGCAGTGTCCCCCTCTCTCTTGGGTTCACTATAGTGGCATGGAGTTCTCCCCCATCATCCAGGGCACACATTCCTTGCCCTGGCTCAGTCACCACGCTCAGACTTCCAGGCAATGCTGGGGGAGCCTGGGAGCTTCCACCCCAGGTCCCCAGCTACAACTCTCCTCTCCTGTGTCTTCTCTCTCTTTCTGACACTTTAAAGATCGTGCCTTTAAATGAAAAAGTCAGTCTTCATTGCACGACTATGTGCAAGTGCAACAGGGACATTTTTTTGGGTTTACAAAGTCAAACAATAACACTACGACCCTGTCTGTCTGGGGTCTGTCAATGACGAATTGTCTGGAGCATGTTTGGAGGAGGTATTGTGGCCCCGGTATCAAATTGGGTACCGGGGCCACCCCACTATGCAGTCCAGATACTTGTTTGGTGGAATTCCGACACGTGGAGGGTTTTTAAATTATATTGTGGCCTCGGTACCAAATTGTGTACCGGGGCCACCCCACAACGCAGTCCAGATACTTGTTTGGTGGAATTCAGACCAGTTGAGGGTTTTATTATTATATTGTGTGGACCACTCTATCTATACCACACTACAACTCTATACCACTCTATTTCCTACTTTAATTCTATTTAATTCTATTTCCTACTTTAATTCTATTACTAATTAATTACCATAAAGAGGAACAAAAAAAACCAATTTTACCAAAAGTATAATATGACTTAGACTTACAAACACTACACTTGAAAGATTGTGCCTTTAAATGAAAAAGTCAGTCTTCATTGCACGACTATGTGCAACAGGGACAGTTTTTTTGTTTACAAAGTCAACTAATAACACTTGGACCCTGTCTGTCTTTAACATACTTGATGGGATCTCAATGACGAATTGTCTGTAGCATGTTTGGAGGAGGTATTGTGGCCCCGGTATCAAATTGGGTACCGGGGCCACCCCACTACGCAGTCCAGATACTTGTTTGGTGGAATTCTGACACGTGGAGGGTGTATTTATTTTATTGTGGCCCCGGTATCAAATTGGGTACCGGGGCCACCCCACTACGCAGTCCAGATACTTGTTTGGTGGAATTCTGACACGTGGAGGGTTTTTTAATTATATTGTGGCCTCGGTACCAAATTGTGTACCGGGGCCACCACACTACGCAGTCCAGATACTTGTTTGGTGGAATTCTGACACGTGGAGGGTGTATTTATTTTATTGTGGCCCCGGTATCAAATTGGGTACCGGGGCCACCCCACTACGCAGTCCAGATACTTGTTTGGTGGAATTCTGACACGTGGAGGGTTTTTTAATTATATTGTGGCCTCGGTACCAAATTGTGTACCGGGGCCACCACACTACGCAGTCCAGATACTTGTTTGGTGGAATTCTGACACGTGGAGGGTGTATTTATTTTATTGTGGCCCCGGTATCAAATTGGGTACCGGGGCCACCCCACTACGCAGTCCAGATACTTGTTTGGTGGAATTCTGACACGTGGAGGGTTTTTTAATTATATTGTGGCCTCGGTACCAAATTGTGTACCGGGGCCACCACACTACGCAGTCAAGATAGATAGATGCGTATCATAGATAAAGTACATTCAGTGGTGTGGGGCAAATTGAAAAATATTCCAAATGCACTGACATTATCAAAAACAAGAGGTTGTCACACGCTAAAACTCCAACATGTATATGATGGAGAGGATGGAGGAGCAGCCGTATGTGTAGTGTAATGCAGATCTGTTGAAGGTTTTTTATATATTTTATTGTGGTGCCCAGTGCCCACTCCTCTACGCAGTCCAGGTACATTTATTGGTGCGAATCATAAAAGTTCAGGGTTTTTAATATATCTTGTGGTGACCCACTCCTCTACGCAGTCCAGGTACATTTATTGGTGCGATTCATAAAAGTTCAGGGTTTTTAATATATTGTGGTGACCCACTCCTCTACGCAGTCCAGGTACATTTATTGGTGCGAATCAAACAAGTTGATGGTTTTCTTATTATATATATTGTGGTGACCCACTCCTCTACGCAGTCCAGGTACATTTATTGGTGCGATTCATAAAAGTTCAGGGTTTTTAATATATTGTGGTGACCCACTCCTCTACGCAGTCCAGGTACATTTATTGGTGCGAATCATAAAAGTTCAGGGTTTTTAATATATCTTGTGGTGACCCACTCCTCTACGCAGTCCAGGTACAATTATTGGTGCGAATCATAAAAGTTCAGGGTTTTTAATATATTGTGGTGACCCACTCCTCTATGCAGTCCAGGTACAATTATTGGTGCGAATCATAAAAGTTCAGGGTTTTTAATATATTGTGGTGACCCACTCCTCTACGCAGTCCAGGTACAATTATTGGTGCGAATCATAAAAGTTCAGGGTTTTTAAGATATTGTGGTGACCCACTCCTCTACGCAGTCCAGGTACATTTATTGGTGCGAATCATAAAAGTTCAGGGTTTTTAATATATCTTGTGGTGACCCACTCCTCTACGCAGTCCAGGTACAATTATTGGTGCGAATCATAAAAGTTCAGGGTTTTTAATATATTGTGGTGACCCACTCCTCTACGCAGTCCAGGTACAATTATTGGTGCGAATCATAAAAGTTCAGGGTTTTTAATATATTGTGGTGACCCACTCCTCTACGCAGTCCAGGTACAATTATTGGTGCGAATCATAAAAGTTCAGGGTTTTTAAGATATTGTGGTGACCCACTCCTCTACGCAGTCCAGGTACAATTATTGGTGGGAATCATAAAAGTTCAGGGTTTTTAAGATATTGTGGTGACCCACTCCTCTACGCAGTCCAGGTACAATTATTGGTGGGAATCATAAAAGTTCAGGGTTTTTAAGATATTGTGGTGACCCACTCCTCTACGCAGTCCAGGTACAATTATTGGTGCGAATCATAAAAGTTCAGGGTTTTTAAGATATTGTGGTGACCCACTCCTCTACGCAGTCCAGGTACAATTATTGGTGCGAATCATAAAAGTTCAGGGTTTTTAATATATATTGTGGTGACCCACTCCTCTACGCAGTCCAGAAAGATACCTTGTTGCAACGTTTTGGACTAATAACTATATTGTGAGGTGTTCAGAATACACTGTAAATTAGTGGAAATGCTTGTTATTGAATGTTATTGAGGTTAATAATAGCCTAGGAGTGAAAATAAGCACAAAAACTTGATTTTTAAACTTTTTATGTTTTTTTCAAAAAAAATCCGAATCCAATACCTTAAATCCGAACCGAGACCTTTCGTCAAGTGTTTTGCGAGACAAATCCGAACCTCAAAAATAACGAAAATCCGGATCCAAAACACAAAACACGAGACCTTTAAAAGTCGCCGGTGCACATCCCTAGTATTTATTAGAGTTGTGCAGGCTCGGGTTTCCAAAAACCGAGCCCTCCGAACCTAGGATATCCGAGTACCGATGAGGCAAATCGTCATTGTTGTATCGTTGGATCTCGCAGGTTTTGGGTTCCATAAGTCCCTCCCCAGGCAATACGGCAGCATTGTTCACACAGGCAGAGGAGGGCTAACATCGTTTTATCACTCTCTAGTCTCCACAAATCTCAATCTATCCTGCAACCAAACACCAAATTTACTGTCTGACAGTAAATCTGACAATTCTCTACTCAGTTGTCATTACTCAGTAATCATTTGCTTCCAAAAAAGCAATCTTTGGCTATTTAATTAAATTTGCACACTGTAATGTGAGTGTGCATATCATCTGACAGCGTTGTTGTTCACCAAAAACACTGCCCGTTGTCTTCTCATTTGTGTACTTATTTGTCATTTGTGGAAAAAGTTTAAAACATTTTCGGACAAATTATGTGTGTTCAGCGTATATGGTTCATGATCAGTCAACAGAAGAGCAGGAGCACCAACCAGCTGCTGGCACCAGTCATGATGATACTAGTCCTTCTACGTCTTCATCATCATCATTTATTTATATAGCGCCACTAATTCCACAGCGCTGTACAGAGAATTCACTCACATCAGTCCCTGCCCCAGTGGGGCTTACCGTCTAAATTCCCCAACACACATACACACAGAGACGGGTCAATTTGTTAGCAGCCAATTAACCTACCAGTATGTTTTTGGAGTGTGGGAGGAAACCAGAGCACCCTGAGGAAACCCACGCAAACACGGGAAGAACATACAAACTCCTTACAGATAAGGCCATGGTCGGGAATTGAACTCATGACCCCAGTGCTGTAAGGCAGAAGTGCTAACCACTTAGCCACCATTCTACTAAAGCTTATGCTCGAGGGCATAGTGGGTTTAAGTCAGGGAAGCTGAAATCCAAAAAACAAGCTTTTACATTGGTAAAGAAAAAAGCACCTGTAATAAAGGGAGAGTTTACTGTAGAAAAACAATATTGCCAACATGTCATTCTACACAAAATAACAACAAGCGTTACAGCATCAGCTAGCTCCCTTTTCTCAGCTAGATCCCGGCATCTGCACTCCCCCACGGTCATCATCCTCGCTCTCATCTTCACCCTCATCAGTGTGTACATCATCCTCACACAATTTTAATTCTTCACGTTGGAATCCACCATTACAGAAGTCTCTGTACTTTGATGTAATTGTCGGTAAAGGCCTTCCTCATGGAATTTGTAGTTCATTTTGATGAACATCATGTTTTCCACATTTTTAATAAGTAGTTTCCTATGCCAATTGCTGACAAGGTTCCCGACTGTGCTGAAAACCTTTTCTGAGTACATACTGGAGGGTGGGCAGCTTAGGTATTGCAAAACACACAGCAGTTTATAGCACAACTATGAAAACATCGCCACAAAGCAGTGGCAAAAAAGAAAAGTGGTACAATATGGAATTGTTCTTGGCCCTGGCCACTCTTTGGCTCCACCCACCCATATGTTAAAAAGGAAATGTACAGCTTGTTTTGTGGAGGAACCAAAGAAACCAACCACTTCAGCCACAAAAGCAGCAGTACTTGTTGCTGAAGTGCTTGGTTTGTTAAACTGTATATGTCCTTTTTAATATCCAAACTAAGGCTGGGTGGAAGGGCTGAAGGACAATCCCATCTTGCACCACTTTTCTTTTCTGCCACTGCTGTGTGGCAATGTTTCCTTGATGTGCTATGAACTGTAAATTAATGTTATTGAGGTTAATAATAGCGTAGGAACAAAAATAGAGCCAAATTATGTGATTTTAGCATATTTTAGCAACCTGCACCATAGATAATGCTTTGCGGCTCTATAGGCAGCATTCTTATGTGCAATACGGACATATTGTTGGACTGGACCCAAGAAGTGGTTCATTACGCTTGTTTGGGACTTAGCATCGTCTTGATAGTTATTATATGTGCATAATATAATTACTTGTGAAAACCTCTGGGACATTATTACTATTGTTGGGAATTCGTTTATTTTCTGCGCAGAAAAGGTGTATGTCGTGTGATTTGTTGACTTTAAATACACTAAGGTTTATCTATTGCAAAATAGCGTGTCAGTTGCTGTTTGACGAGGCAGGTGCCCAACTGGTGTACGGTATACAAGGCAGGTATACCGGGGGGCGGAAACTGAATAAGTTTTCGCGACGTGCACCCAAGGGTAATCGCATCGCTTACAGACTAGCTTTAAGCGTTGCGATTGCCCCGCACGGCAAGGAAAGCCGTGATTGCGACTTGGGGGTAACGGGGAGGAATTAGGTTGGTAAGGCTGGTAATTGACTTTACCGGATGCTACCAGTTGTAATAAACTCAACAGATTTTGTTGGAGAGTCAGGGGTAATCGAGGAGCTGATAACCCTTTAGTCCGCATTGATATTTCTGTATTAGGGGTCCTTGTTTAATACAAGAGGAAGCGAGTGGACGCGGCTTGTAGCAAATACTTCCACAGGCCGGTAAAATATCTCTAGCGGTAGTGTTGAAAATTAGTGGCTGAATATTGTGTTATTTCTGAAAGCCTTTGTGGCAGGATATTGTGATATTTCTGGGACCCTATTGTTCAATATGGGTGCTAAGCAAACGCTAGAGAAGGCCAAGGTACTGCCTAAGGAAGGTCCTATTGGTTCAGCGAGATTTCTTATGTGTAAGAAATATGGTGCATACGCAACTGCGTATTGCGACACGTGGGTCAAGATGACCAAAGGTTGTGATAGGTCTTTCCCAACAATAGGGAGTTTTAATGCAGAGGTACTAAATACTGTAAAAGATAAAGTATGGTTGATTACCTCAACGAAAGTGAGGAATAAACATAATGATTGTTTAAAATTATGGCAAATGGAAGGTAACACGTGGCACAGCAGCGAATGCAAAGCGGAAGTAGGCGTGGCTAAAAGCGCGCACACAACGGAAGTAACCGTCGAGAAGCGTGGCGAACTCAGCGCAAGCGCGCCCCCGCCACCTTATGTGGCGGGAGGGGTAAGTACAGCCGTTGTTAAAACTGAAAATAGAAAAATTGCTAAGTTGTATCCTGTTTTAAGCCAGTTTAAATCAAGTGTATCTGAAAATGAAGATGAACCCACTGTGATTTCGGCCATTGCCCATGCCGTTAGTGTACTAGAGGCTCAGCGCAAGTATGAGAAAATGGCTGATATAGGTGAGAGTAGCGTGATCACTAGGAGTGAAAGCATTCTAAATCTAGAACCAGCAAATCCTGTAGTGTCCCCTGAAGTCAGTATACCAGAGGGTGCGTTCCCAGTCCGCACAATATCAGTTCCCAATGGGAAACCGGATAAGGATGGTGTAGTTCCTTTAAGAAATGTTACAATGCATTGTCCCTGGACTAGATCAGAATTACGTTCCATTATGACTGAATTCCCAGATCCTAAAAAGGAGTTAGCTAAATGCCAGAAATTTCTTAAAGACTTAGGAAATGCCCACGAACCAACCAATAAGGATTGGCGTGTAGTGTTGAGGGCGTGTCTTCCTCCCAATACTAACATACAAAAATTTATTGAAGATTGTTTGTTGGAGGAAGATGACACCTTGACTGATGAGATTAACCAAAAGAATATAGAAAGAATTGTCAAACACTTAGCCATATATTTTCCAGTAGTGGTAAATTGGAGTAAGATTTTCACCATAAAACAAAAAGACAGTGAAACTGCAGCAGATTATTTTGGTAGAGCTCTTGCATCAATGACACAGTTTACGGGGATATCAGATATAAGGGAGAACCCACATCATAGGGAAGTAGCGGTAACAGTACTGATGGATGGCTTGAAGGAAAATCTAAAAACAAGAGTACAAACCTCAACCTCTGGTTGGAGAGGCAGCACGGTAGATTCTCTTAGAGAAGTGGCTGTGGAACACGACAAAAAATTTTTTAGGAAAAGGGAAGAGAAGAGTGACAAGTTGATGACGGTGAGTATACAGGCATTAGGGGAAATGCATACACGACCACCAGCATATAACCCACATAACGGGAAACGCAGAATGTTCAGATGTTACAATTGCAAAGAAGAAGGACATATGAGAAAAGATTGTACAAAGAGAAGGTATAATCCTAATGAAGGGTCACATAGATATCCTCCAAGGAGGGATTCACATAGACTAGAAGACTCACATTTACCCGCGCTTATTACAGCAGCAAATGCTGCGCGGGAAATCAATGGTCAGCGCTAGGGGTCAGGTCATACCTGTAGTCTACAGCCAGTGAGGTTAACTGAGAGTCAGAGTGAAGAACCAACAATGATAGTTGACATAGCTGGTAGGAAACAAACCTTTCTTGTAGATACAGGGGCGGCCCGATCTGTGATAACCTCTCCTTTCAATCTACAGGTGACCAGTAAAACCATTCCAGCTATGGGGGTAACGGGAAAAGTGTTACATTATCCTCTAACTAAACCCGCCGAAGTTACTATCGGGCCTCTGCATACTAAGCATTCGTTTCTCTTAGCTGCAGCGGCTCCTACTAACTTGCTAGGGAGAGACTTGTTATGTAAAATGGGATGTGTCATATACTGTACTTCTGATGGTGTGTTCTTAGATATACCGGAGAAGGTCGCACATGAGGTACAGGATATATTGGACACCCCTCAAAGGTTAATGTTACACTCTCCTGTTATAGAACAAAGTCCATCTCAAGTAAAGGGGATGTTGCTGGAAATACCAGGTTCCCTATGGACCAGAGATGGACAGGACACTGGACTTATGGCAAACGTAGCCCCTGTCATGGTCAATCTAAAAAGTGGTAGGATAGCTCCAAAAATCCCACAGTATCCATTAAAACCGGAGGTGGAACTAGGGGTATATCCTGTTATTGAGAGGCTGTTACAACAAGGGATTTTAATTCGTACAGCTAGTACAGCAAATAGTCCCATTTTCCCTGTGAAGAAGAATGGGGGGAGGGGCTATAGATTAGTCCAGGACTTAAGGGGAATTAACAAAGTTGTTGAGAGCCAATTCCCCGTAGTGCCGAATCCAGCTGTCATCCTCATGCAGATTCCACCGTCTGCCAGTCATTTTACTGTCATTGATCTATGTTCTGCATTCTTCACAGTCCCTCTTCACCCTGACTGCCAATACCTTTTTGCATTCTCCTACAGGGGAGTGCAATACACATGGACCAGACTACCCCAGGGGTTCATTGACAGCCCCAGTATTTTCTCCCAAGCCTTACATGACTGTTTGCAATCCTACCAACCCCACAATGGGTCTGTTCTAATTCAATATGTGGACGATTTGTTGTTGTGCTCTGATTTTTTTATGTCATGTTTACATGATACTAAATTGTTGTTGCTTCATCTTTCACAAACAGGGCACAAGGTGGCAAAGGATAAATTACAGCCATGTCAGACTAAGGTCAAATACTTAGGACACTGCCTCACTAAGGGGCTAAGACACCTGACAACCGACAGAATTGAGGCCATACAACACATGACTCTGCCGCAGAGCCAGAAGCAGATTCTTAGGGATGTGTGGATACTGTAGATCCTGGATCCCAGGTTTTTCTATTCTGGCATTACCATTGCAGGAGCTAGTCTCTTCCTCAAAACCAGAACGTGTTGTACACACAGAAGAGTCAGAGCAAGCGTTCTTTAATCTTAAAGATAGTCTGACTAGAGCACCTGCATTGGGAATACCTGATTATGAAAAGCCTTTTGAGCTATTTTGTACAGAAGCTGATGGTTGTGCAGCAGGTGTCCTCGCACAGAAACATGGTGACGTTAGCAGACCGGTAGCATACTACAGTGCACAATTAGACAATGTGGCAAGGTCACTCCCAACATGTCTCAGAAGTGTAGCAGCAACGGCTCTTCTGGTGAGTAAGAGCGAGGACGTAGTATTAGGACATAATTCAACTATCTATACACCCCATGCTGTATCAGCTCTGTTAAATTCAGCCCAAACCAGACATGTTTCTTCAGCTAGATTCACAAAGTGGGAACTAGCCCTGATGGCACCCTCAAACATCACCATCAAATGATGTAACACCTTAAATCCAGCTACATACCTTCCGTATGTGTCTCTAGAGACACAAAGGGTGGGAGGTGAGGAGACCCTGGTTGATGATGAGTTAGGCAAGAATACTGACACGCATGACTGTATGGAACACCTGAATCAGACCTTTACTGCAAGGCCCGACATACGTGACACCCCCTTAGAAAATGTAGATTTTACGTTTTATACAGACCGAAGTTGCCATAGACAGACAGAGACAGGAGAGCTATGTACTGGTTACGCTGTTGTAGACGATCAGGATGTGGTAGAAGCTGAACCCCTTGGCCCACCTCACTCAGCCCAGGTTGCGGAACTAGTAGCACTAAGGAGAGCGTGTGAATTGGCAGAGGGTAAATCAGCCAATATATATACTGACTCTAGGTACGCCTTCGGGGTAGTGCACGATTTTGGGGCCCTTTGGCGTCTTAGAAACTTTACGACAGCAGCAGGTACACCAGTGGCACACTCACAACACATAAAAGGACTTCTGACAGCGATACAGTTACCCAGAACAGTAGCCGTCATAAAGTGCAAAGCCCATACCTTTGAAGAAGACCCAGTGTCATTGGGCAACAACAGGGCAGACGAAGCTGCTAAATGGGCAGCAGGGCAACCTATGACTGTATCGACCGAGACTATGATGGTTTTTCAGACATTAGACACGCAGAAATTAATTGAAATGCAAGATTTGTGTTCCCTGCAGGAAAAGGCGGTCTGGAAGGCGAAGGGATGTGGTCAAGAGTCCTCAGGACTCTGGAGGGATGGACAAGGTAAGCCTGTAGCTCCCTGAACATACTATCCAAGCCTGGCTGAAGCAGCACACGGCCTGACTCACCTGGGTAAAGAAGGTATGTGCAAACTGGTGAGAGCATACTGGTGTGCTCCCGGATTTTCCTCTCAGGCTGGTAAGAAAGCAATGTCATGTCTTACTTGTTTGAGGAAAAATGTTTGGAAAACTATTCCAACTGAGCCATCCCACATCCCTCCTACAGACGGACCTTTCCAGGTACTACAAATTGACTATATCCAATTACCACCGTGCAGGAATCTAAAGTATGTGCTAGTGTGTATTGATGTGTTTTCCGGTTGGGTAGAAGCATATCCGGCAGCCACTAATACTGCTGTGTTCACTGCAAAGAAAATTGTACAAGACTTTGTGTGTAGGTTCGGTATCCCTAGAATCATTGAAAGTGATAGGGGTACCCATTTTACTGGTGATATCTTCCAAAATATGTGTAAACTCATGGGAATCAGTAGCAGACTTCACACCCCTTACCGACCACAAGCCAGTGGTAAGGTGGAGAGAGTAAACGGTACTATAAAGAACAAGCTGGGTAAGATAATGGCTGAAACTGGGTTGGCATGGCCTGAGGCTTTGCCGTTCGTCCTACATAGCATTCGAACCACTCCTAGACCTCCTCTTAATCTGTCCCCCTTTGAGATACTGTTCGGACGACAGCCTCATTTGATCGTGAGTCCACAAGACGACTTGAAGTGTAATAATGAAGTGACTGTACAATATCTTATAAGAATGAGTAGACAGCTAAAACAACAACAACAAAAACTAAAAATGCTGTCACCTGGTATGCCAGAGACGAACTGTCATGATGTTGAACCTGGGGACCATGTTATGATCCGCAATTTCTTACGTTCAGGTTGTTTAACAGACCGTTGGGAAGGCCCGTACCAAGTGCTGCTGACCAGTACTACATCACTGAAGGTTGCAGAGAGAGACACTTGGGTCCATTCCACCCACTGCAGGAGAGTCCATAATCCGGAGAAAGTGCAAGATAAAACTAAGACCGACGACATAGAGCTGTCACTTGTGAGCCTGTTCCGGGAGACCTAAAAGCCTGCAGTCGAGACACCTAAACCAGAGACGTTGCCTCAGAACTATCTTTCCAGCGATGGAGTGGCGGTTTTTGTTTTTCTTTTGTTCCAGGATTTTTCTTGTTTTTACTCTTTCTAGGACATTCTATTTTTGTGAAGGAGGATGGAAGACGGAGGAGAGTTCTGGGAGTGATACGGATGAAATGGAAGCCGAAGAAAAGTTAATAGGATACTCAGAGCAGCCCATTATCAAACTTGGTCCAGGGGTTATGAAAAGGTCTGCTAGCTCAGAAACTCGGAGGCAGTGTGAGGGGCTATTGTCTGATGAGTATTGTATCTGCAAGTTCTGCGACTCCCTAGTTGAAGAGAGATGCATCTAACGATGCCAGTCCCCCAGTACTCTGAATATAGGCGGGCATCCTTTGGAGGATTATCACTCCCTGGTGGGTAAGGTGCTAAACCAAACCGAGTGTTGGGTGTGCTCTCACGTGCCTCAAGGGCATCATAATATAGGACTAGTGCCATTCCCTCTAAACATATCTGAAGTACTCGAATTGAGGGGTGGGAGGCCCATAGAAGGGAGGTACAATAATACTAGGTCCCCTAGTCTGACGCTTCGACAATAGGCAGATCTTTGCTGTGCCTAAACATATCTCATGCAAAGCGCCTGGAGAATTGGAAGGCTGACCTATCAGATCAGACAATGGCTCGCCACACTCATTTTAGAGGGAGACTAACAAGGTCACTACTAAGCAGGAATGTTGATGGAGGTCACAAATTAGGACGTATAACCAAACATAAGAAGGTATCCATTGGAAAAGTCTCTACAGATAAATGTAAAAATGTCATTAATGCCGACACGTGTCTAGAACAAATGGAGACACTGGGCATGGGTAGTTTTATCAGAACTCTGTGTGATATAATTTATGGGCATACTGCTCCTTATGTTCTCCCTGATGATGTGTATTTTGTTTGTGGGAGGAAAGCTTATTCCTGGGTGACTCCGAGTTCCAAGGGCTTGTGTTTCTTAGCTAAACTGGTTCCTGAAATCATGACTATTACTCATGAAGAAATGGTTGATATTCACAAGACTACATCACCACCATACATACACACACAGTATGAACACCGTGGCAAGAGAAATATGATTCCTGGTGAGGAACCCATAGCTACAAAATTGATTAGTGAAACTGCTGGTTTCCAAGTTATGGTTGCTCTAGATCTCACCAGGACCGCTCGGGGAACATTAAACTTTAAATATATCCAAGACCTAGCCAAATTAATAGATAATATCACCGAGATGTATGATGACACTTTCAGGTATACTGGAAGGGAGCTACAAGCGTACAAGAAGGAGTTGGTGCAACATAGACTGGTACTAAATTATCTCACCTCTATAACTGGTGGGTACTGTGTGACACTGGCCACCCAGTTCGGTGTCAAATGTTGTACGTACATTACTAATAATACTGATGACCCTAAAGAGGTTATAGACCGGAAGATGGATGAAATTTTACAGCTGAAATGGGAATTTCGAAAGAGCCATAATTCTTCGTTATATGAGGTTGGGGAAAAGGTGGCGGGTTGGTTCTCGTGGTTGAACCCAGTGAAATGGTTCTCCGGTCTGGGGGAGTGGGTACAGGAAATGGTTGCTAGTGTAGGTAAGCTCCTTCTCCTTATACTGGGTGTCATCTTAGCAATTGGTTTAGTTGTCAAATGTGTTCCTACTGTGTTGAAGTGTGGAAAACGGTCTCATGGGAGTAACACTGAGAGAGAGACTGAAAGGGTGGTGCCAGATACCGAGATCATGGTCTGTGAAGAAGTATTGTATAATCCTGAACTAGAATTGGTGATTGGGTGATAGTTTATTACACTATCAAAGGGTGGAGCTGTCGAAGTCAGCAAATTGGATAAAGTCATTTCAATTAAAGTCTAGCAAACTTGGTTGTCGCTGTCTGAAAAGATGCGTATGGTACGCATCTACGTAGAAGGGCACGCTACGGCGTGAAAGGGCGTACGTATCCACTACACGTGGCAGCAACAGTAATTGGTCTTTTACCATACATTCGCACAAACACGCATACTTATAAAATAGTACACATTAATGGTAGTTGCAACACATAGTCAGTTATGTCGAAATATAGTAGTATTTATATGTTATATCAGAGTTACATGCATATTAGTGAAATACACGGAACGGGTTGAGGGAATAACCGCATGAGTGGTATCATAATGAACCTCGTTACATATCCTACTGTTTGGTTCACTCTGCGAGGGAATCGCAGAGTGCATACACAAGTTATGAATGATAGGGAATTATGAACTACTTAAGACTAAGGAATCCTGGCGGGAAGAGCAGAGCATACCCCCTGCAGAGATGACCCCCTCCTTTGGATTCCTTAGGATGAACCAGCCAATGATTGACGACCCCTTGGACATTCCTGAGACCCGGACCAATAGATGCAAGCTATACCATCTTCATTGTATTACTGTATTTGATTGTGTATATAAGCAGCAGCTTGTGATCCAGAGGGCAGACTTCTTGTCCCCAGACTTCAGGATTGAATGACTGCACTGGATCCAGAGCGCCTGCGATAAGTAACGGCTCTATTTACTATTACTTCGCTTGAGCATATTTATTCTAATATTTGCGAATAAATCTTTGTGCTTTGGAAACACAAATCGAGGTTCGACAATCGTTATTGGTTAGCGACAATACGCACATAACAAGAGGCAAGGATTGTGCCTGGCCATTTTGTGATTCAGCCGGAAAGTTTACCCTATACAGTGATTTTGATAAATGTCCCAATGAAAGGAAGAGATGGTTGGCCCCACTCAAGCATCTCTTAAGCAAAGGCAGTCAAACTTCACCTACAAAGAGGTTGAGGTGCTGATGAAGCTTGTGATGAAGAGACTGGATCATACAGACGCCAGCTATGTACCTCAGGAGATCACTGCATTTGGGAGGATATTACCGAACAGGTCAATGCTGTGGCTCTTACTCGAAGATCTGTCACTGATGTCAAAAAGATGAAAGTGATCGCAATTGTTTTTCAATTATATTGTGCTCATGAAACATTAGAAAAATGGCCACCTTCTTACTATATTGTCAAACACACAAATGTTGTTCAAGGCATGGGAATATCAAACCTATCCCAGGATACCACCAAAACCATTATCCATGCACATTCGTCATCTCCCATCTTGATTACTGTAACCCTTCTCTGTTTTCCCTCCCTTTAGGATCTAAGCTCTTACGAGCAGCCCTAATTCGCTCATTTGGCCTCCAGTACCATGTCTACACTGATGACACATAAATCAATATCTCTTCCCCTGACGTCTCCACTTCTGTACTATCTAGTGTAACTAGCTGTCTGTTACAACTCACCTGTCCTCGCTCCAGCGCCACGATCCTCTCTTCCTTCCGGGTAGCGGCGGCGCTGTCACATGACAGTCGGGACGGGGAATTCAAATCTGTAAACTACTAAAGTCCTGGACAGCGTCAGAGCAACTTCCTATGTACCCTGACTAGGTGCTTCTCGTGTGTCTCCCGTGTACCAGCTCCTTACAGGCTTTTCAGACATTAACTCCTTGTGTACCAGACTCAGGCTTGCTGACTACGTATTATCTCCACTCCAAGTGTACCAGACCCCGGCTTGCTGACTACGTATTATCTTCACTCCAAGTGTACCAGACCTCGGCTATCCTGATCCTACCTTCCAGTTCCAGTGTTATCGTGGGCTACCTAATAATCCTTACCTCTAGAGGCAGACCAGTGGACCGCGACCTGCGATCCTCCGCAGTAAAGCCCATCCCGCCTTGCGGCGGTTCTTGGTGAACACCAGGGGGTTTGCTAGACTCCGCACCACCGGCCGGCCAGCGCTAATCTAGAGTAAGGCAAGTACTCCATATTCATTACTTACATTGCTACATAATTGTTACACTGTCTTTCTGCTATCTCCACATATATGTCCCAATGCTATCTAAAGCTCAAAATGTCAAAAACAGAGCTTATAGACTTCCCTCCTGCCAGAATCACCACCTCCCCTCAAATCTCCCTCAACATCAGTAACACCAAAATTTCCTTAGTCTGCCAAGCCCACTGCCTTGGTGTCACACTTGACTCCACCCTCTGCTTTATTCCTCATTTTCAGACTCTCAATTAGTCCTGTCGATTTCACCTTAAAAACATTGCCAGAAAATGCCCTTACTCAACATGCTACCCAAACTCTTTTCCTTTCTCTCATCACCTCCCGTCTTGACTACTGAAAACTCCTGTTATCCGGCAATGCCAACACCAAAATATCCCCACTTCAATCCATCCTAAACGCTGCTGTAAGACTCATCTTCCTCTCTCACTGCTCTACATTGTCTGCACCACTTTGAAAATCCCTACACCGGCTCCCTGTGCCCTCCAGAATCCAATTCAAATTACTCACCTTTACCTATAAAGCCCTCAACAACATCAACCTTTCATACATCTCAAATTTCATATAAAAATACTCACCATCCCGCCCTCTTAGATCTACCATTGATCTGCACCTTGTCTCGTGTCTGGTAACCACTTCTCACTCCCGCCTACAAGACTTCTCCTGTGCTGCTCCCCACTTATGGAATTCCCTACCACGCCCAATCAGACTTTCCCACAGCCTTCAAATCTTTAGACGTTCTCTAAAATCCCATTTCTTTTTTACAGCCTAGCTTATCCCTGATGATACTATTCACACTACTACACCCTCACATCTGTCCCATCTTCACTCTAAGCCATACTCGATCTTCTTGTTTCAGTTGTGAGATCTTCCACTTAGAATGTAAGCTCTCTATTGAGCAGAGTTCTCAATACCCTTTGTTTTCATGTCTGTATTTATTCTGTCTGCCTTCTATGAACCCTGTTTCATGTATGTCCTGTTTTCCCTACTGTATGGCACTGTGGCACCTTACAAATTTATGATAATAATAATAATAATAACAATACTACAAGCAGTGCTCTCTTCCCTACGTTCTCTATTCTTCTGCTTCAATTTCACTGCACCAGCTATGCTTGGAGCTTTTGGAATCTTGGGGGTAAAATTATCAGCGGGTTTGAAAAAGTGGAGATTTTGCCTATAGCAACCAAATAGATTCTAGTTATAACTAGAATTGGATTGGTTGCTATAGGCAACATCTCCACTTTTTCAAACACGCAGCTTGATAAATTTACCCCTTGGTATTATTCGTTTATTGCTTTGTACTGTTTTACCTTGTAAGGTCTACTGTTTGTACTATGTGCGGCACTGCGGAAATCTTGTGGTGCCCTAAAATAAAGGATAATAGCAATAATAATATGCACGTGTGCACCAGTATTTTGTAATATTTGGCAGTACACATTGCAACATTCTTAACTTTGGACATTTCACACAGTTGTCCAGTACACAGGCTTAAGGGATAAACTGAAAGACCAACGCAGATATGACAGGGGACAGGTGGTGGTCCCATGGAGTCCTTGGACCTCAGCCCTCTGGAGTGCACAGCATTGGACTACATTGACAAACAATTGGTGTAGGGCGCAGGGCAGATAGATACTGGTGAGAGCCCTCCCCCAACCACACTACAATCCCCTCCATGTCATGTAATAGATACATTAACTATTCAAATTATTTTAATGTTGGGACTAAATAAATCTTAACACCCCCACCAACATTGTATACGTTAAAAGGGATATTTACTATCTTCA
Organism: Mixophyes australis; assembly: GCA_036250195.1. Lineage (NCBI taxonomy): Eukaryota > Metazoa > Chordata > Amphibia > Anura > Limnodynastidae > Mixophyes > Mixophyes australis. The sequence continues at coordinate 12,265,334 of JAVHZZ010000002.1, read as the reverse complement.
AACTCCGCCCCCACTAAAGTCTAGCGCCCTAGATTGCAAACTTATCGGCCAATTGGATGATCTGTGGGCAGCACGGTGGCTTAGTGGTTAGCACTTCTGCCTCACAGCACTGGGGTCATGAGTTTGATTCCTGACCATGGCCTTATCTGTGTGGAATTTGTATGTTCTCCCAGTGTTTGCGTTGGTTTCCTCCCACAATCCAAAAACATACTGGTAGGTTGATTGGCTGCTACTAAATTGCCCTTATTTTTCTTTTGGTGTATGTTAGGGGATTTAGATTGTAAGCTCCAATGGGGCAGGGACTGATGTGAATGAGTTCTCTGTACAGCGCTGCGGAATTAGTAGCGCTATATAAATAAATAGATGATGATGATGATCTGACCCCGTGGTAAAGTTTGATCTGTATTTTCTGTGATGATCTCCTTGAGAATAACTAAATTAAATGCATGCATATGTAAAATTGACATTAAGACAAATAATTGGATTTTGCACTTTCTGCATATTGTCTAAGCATTTTCTTCTCTAAATGACCCCACATATCCACACATGAAAAAAAGTATACACTTCACATGTGATTTTACTCGTGTGTATAAAGAAGTTTATTATTTAACTAATCTACTTATATGATGCTAAATTTAGGATGTTATCGACTAAGACATACATGATTTTATTTGTCTTCCCATCACATGCACTGTATATGCTGAGGATTCCAGTGAGGAAGAATATGACCCCCCTACTGAGGACACCCGTGATGGTGCAATACAACAAGTAGATAATGAAAGCCGTGCTTCTGAAGCTGATGACACAGCAAATATCTCCATTTCACAACAACTATACCACAAACAAGTGTTACCACCTCCAGTGTGCGAAGGAAAATAGATCAGATATGTGATAAACTGACACAGATTCATGGCACATTGAAACAATTAACACACAATATTATAAATTATTTGGATGGAGAGTGTGTCGCACCACCTGCCCCTGTAACTCCTGCTGCTGCTGCTGGGGATCCTGGGCATGTAGAGCTAGAGGTCTGGTCGGATGACCCAGAGGCAGTTAAGGTTCACATAGACAACCGAGGGGGGGGGGGGTTCCTAGTGACTGGAACCCCCCCCACACACACACACACACCAGACTGGGGCACTGTATGCTTGAGGTAGCTGGACCATGCCCCTGGGACCAGCCACTTTGCAGCTTGTGTGCAGATTGTTTCTTTCTCTCCCACTGCCTGCATGTCTTATGTGTGCAGCAGGAGGACACAAGACACAGCACTAGATGAAGAGGGTGAGTATGTGAAGGTTAGTGTGTGTGAGCAGGGCCGCCGAGAGGGGGGGGCGGGTACATTTTACCCGGGCCGGGGCTTGCCAGGGGGCCCGGGCCGGGCCCTCGCTTCTAATTTTCAGTCCGTCAAACTCGTTGGTGGGGAGAGCTGGAGCAAAAAAAAACAACAACAAAAAAAAATCATACTCACGTGATTGCGACGCCGCGTCCCTCCTCTCCTCTCTGCTCCATTCACACTGACTGTCGGGGGCGTGACATCATCAAGTCACTCCCGTCAATCAGTGAGGTGCGCCGCAGCTAAAGCCAGAAGAAAGAAGAAAAGACTGAAGAGGAGAGAAGAAAAGAAAGAAGCTAACAAAAGGTAGGTAAAGAAACGGAGAGGCAAGGGGAGGAAAACAGAAAGGGACAGTGCTATAAAGAAGAGGGAGATTCTAGTAGGGACAATACCAATTTTTAGTGAGTGTTGTGCCCAATGTAAGGTGCAGGCAAAGACTGAACTCTTTGTGTACACACTGCATTCTTTCTATACTACACTGTGGTGCTAGATTCCTGAAAGTCAGGAGTGCTTGGACATATGTGACGCTCTGGCGAATCGAGAGCTTAGTGATTTTGATGTTAGCCACGCCCCAATGGCACATTTGCCAGGCCCCCAAATGCATGACCACACCCTCGAAAAAAAAATTGCATGCTCGACTATAAGGGGGGGGGGGGGCATGAATTTGTTGTACCGGGGCCCTGAATTCCTCTTGACAGCCCTGTGTGGGAGTGATTGTGTGTGTGTGTGGAGGGTGGATTGTCATGTGCTTTTAATGTAAGTTGCGGGATTTAATGTATAAGTACAATAGCGCCTTTGTAAACATAGACTTGGAGGGGCTTTTAATTTAAGTGTGGGGGAGGGGGGAAAAGGGATTTTAATGTAAGTGTAGGGGGGGCACTTTATGTGATGTAGATAGGGCGTGATATATTAGTTTCATAGTTGGTTAAGAGCAGAGGGGGCTGGCAGACTTTAGCACAGGGGAAAGCACACAGCACTGGCCCATAAGTAGCGGCCCATCCATATATATATATATATAAATATATATATATATATGTATATATACATTATTTTTTATTTCTTTATTTCTTTATTTTTTTTACATACCCAGCTAATTATAATGGGACTTATCAAAATGTAAAAAGCCTGTTTGCTTTAAAAACCTGATGTTTTTGCCAGCAAAAGGGCTTGTTTTTGTATTATCCTGGCCCAGAGCTGGATTAAGGCTCTGGGGGGCCCGGGGCACTTTAGACAGGGTAACCTCCTATGATGTAACATGGTTATCATTTTAGACAAGTACACAGGCAATACTGTGTGCACTACTGTTAGGTGCACACAGTTCTGCCTTCACGAGCAGTACACGGTGAAGTGGGACATACCTCCCAACTGTACTAAGCGAAACAGTCACCTAAATGCGGAACTGTCCCACCAGATTCAGGACAGTTGGCAGACTGTCCTGCTCTCTCCTACCTGTTCTTGTCACTGTCACCACTTGTGGCTGCTGGTTACTTTAGCTCATTTGCTGGTTGTCTGGATCCTGGAATATTGAAAGCCCTATTTGGAAAAAAAATAGGTACATAAAATTTAAAAACACTCCAACCAGTCTCAGTATTAAATCAATAGCACCCACGTTTTATAATTAGGCCTCCCTCCAGCCACAAAATTAAAATAATAATATTTACATTTGCTAAATAGATCTCTTTCCCTCCAACCAACCCTGACATTAGATAGCAAACACATTTAATATATAAACCTATTTACCTCCCTCCAAACAGCCCCAGCAATCATTTAAATAGTGTTTACATTTAACAAATATTACCATTTCTCACAGCAATCACATGCATTAAATAATACAGAATAACATTTATTAAATATAACTCATTTTCCACAAACAGCCCACAATTAATAAATAGCTCCCAAAACACTGCAGAATTAAATTAAAGGTCCAATTACATCATTATAACATCATAGGCCCCACTATTAAATTAAATTGCCCTACCATCACTCCACAAATAAAATAGCACCCAATAATTAGCCCCCACCTGCACTCCACATTTAATAGCATACCTCCCACATTATATTAAGACCCCCCCCTCTCTCCCACACTACACTCATTTACTGCCCCCCCCCACACACACACACTACGCTCATTTACTGGCCCCCAAATACACTGCGTCCATTTACTGGCCCGCACACACACAGTGCATCTTTTTACTGCCCCCCCCCCCCCCCCACACACACACACTGCATCCATTTACTGGCCCCCACACACAAACACACTGCGTCCATTTACTGGACTCACACACACACTGCATCCATTTACTGGACCCACACACACACTGCGTTCATTCACTGGCCCCCCCTGGGGGGGCGGCTCGGATCAACGGGGGGGAGGGGTGGCTCGGATCACGCGGGGGGGCCCTCACGGGGGAATGGAGGCCCCCTTAGCCCAGGGTCCTCCATTCCCTTAATCCGGCCCTGACTGCCCCCCCCCACACACACACTGCGTCCATTTACTGGCCCACATACACTGTATCCTTTTCCTGGTCCCCCCACACACACACTGCATCCATTTACTGGACCCACACACACACACTGCATCCATTTACTGGACCCACACACACACTGTGTTCATTTACTGGCCCCCATACACACACTGTGTCCATTTACTGGCCCCCACACAAACACACACACACACTGTGTCCATTTACTGGACCCACACACACACTGTGTTCATTTACTGGCCCCCACACACACACTGCATCCATTTACTGGCCCCCACACACACACTTCGTCCAATTACTGGACACACACACACACACACACACACACACACTGCGTTCATTCACTGGCCCCCACACACACACACTGCATCCTTTTACTGCCCCCAGGGCCGGATTAACCATAGGGCTAACTGGGCTACAGCCCAAGGGCCTATGGCATCCAGGGGGCCCTTGAAAGTGCTCAGCAGCAGTATTGATCGGTCGGGGGTGGGGGCGCCCCCCAGCCCAATCAGTGCTGCTGAGCACTTTCACTGAAGTACTTCCCCGGCGCGCTGTAGTCTCCTTACTGAGGAGATCTCGTGAGTCTCACTCTCACGAGATCTCCTCAGTAAAGAGTGTACAGCGCGCCGGGGAAGGAGGAGAAGGAGGAGAAGGAGGTAAGTGCCAGGGGTGGTGGCTCGGATCACCGGGGGGGAGGGGCGGCTCGGATCACGAGGGGGGGCCTCACAGGGGAATGGAGGCCCCCTTAGCCCAGGGGCCTCCATTCCCTTAATCCGGCCCTGACTGCCCTCCCCCCACACACACACACTGCGTCCATTTACTGGCCCACACACACTGCATCCATTTACTGGTCCCCCCACACACACACACTGCGTTCATTTACTGGCCCCCATACACACACTGTGTCCATTTACTGGCCCCCACACACACACACTGCGTTCATTTACTGGCCCCCACACACACACACTGTGTCCATTTACTGGAACCACACACACACTGTGTTCATTTACTGGCCCCCACACACACACTGCATCCATTTACTGCCCCCTCCCCCCCACACACACACTTCGTCCAATTACTGGACACACACACACACTGCGTCCATTTACTGGACCCACACACACACTGCATCCATTTACTGGACCCACACACACACTGCGTTCATTCACTGGCCCCCACACACACACTGCATCCTTTTACTGCCCCCCCCCCCCACACACACACTGCATCCATTTACTGGACCAACACACACACACTGTGTCCATTTACTGGCCCCCACACACACACTGCATCCTTTTACTGCACACACACACTGCGTCCATATACTGGACCCACACACACACTGTGTCCATTTACTGGACCCACACACACACTGCATCCATTTACTGGCCCCCACACACACACACTGCGTTCATTTACTGGCCCCCACACACACACTGCGTCCATTTACTGGCCCCCACAAACACACACTGTGTCCATTTACTGGACCCACACACACTGTGTTCATTTACTGGCCCCCACACACACACTGCATCCATTTACTGACCCCCACACACACACACACTGCGTCCAATTACTGGACACACACACACACTGCATTCATTTACTGGCCCCCACACACACACTGCGTCCATTTACTGGACCCACACACACACTGCGTCCATTTACTGGTCCCCACATACACTGCATCCATTTACTGGCCTCCATACACACTGCGTTCATTTACTGCCCCCCCCCCCCCCACACACAACATGTAGTTGCCCCACACACACACAAAATGTTGTGGCCCCACACACACAATGTAGTGGTCCCACACACACACACACAACATGTAGTGGCCCCCTTACACACACACACAACATGTAGTGACTCCCTCACACACACAACATGTAGTGGCCCCCTCACACACACACACATGTAGTGGCCCCTCACACACATATGTCGTGGCCCCCTCACACACACACACACACACACACACACACAACATGTAGTGGCCCCCTCACACATACACACACACACAACATGTAGTGCCCCCCTCACACACAATCTGTACTGACACACAATGTACTGACTGGCAAACACTATACACTGACACACACTATACACTGACACACACTATATGCTGACAGATAGACAGACACACACAATACGTACTGGCACACAATGTACTGACTGACACACACTATACACTGACACACACTATACGCTGACAGATAGACAGACACACACACACTATACACACTATTCGCTGACAGACAGACAGAGACACACACACATATACTATATACTGACATACTACCTCCCAGCCCCCGTCGGCACTTACCTTATTCCAACCGCGCGCTGGATGTCCTCTTTACACATGGGACGGCACCTGTCACGTGGTGCGCGCCCCATAGGGGAGGGAGGGGATCGGATCCTCAGGATCCGCGGCCAATAGGTGAAGGTGGCTGGTCCCGTAGGAGGGGCCAGCCACCAAGTAATAAACACAAAGGTCCGGTCCAAAATAGATTTTTTGGATCCGGCCCAGCTCGCCCCTGGTTAAGAGTGGGATCTTTTAACTGTTTGGTGGGGTGAAGGTTGGGATAACTAATTCAATAGTGGGGTTATGGCAGACCTATTAAGAGTGGGATGATGGGACTATTCTTTTAATGCTGGGGTGGTTTGGGTGCTATTAATTGAATGTGTGGCTGAATTTGGGTAGAAGGAGAGCTATTTCTTAAAAGTGAATGCTAATTATTTAAAGTTTGGGAGGAAATAGGTTTATTTACTAAATGTAAATACTATTAATTTAATGTTGTGGTTGTTTTCATTAAAGGTGAATGACATTAATTTACTGTCTGTGGTGGTTGCTGGGAGGCCTAATTATTAAACGTGGGTGGTTTTGATTTAATATCAGGCTGCTTAGGGGGAGGGAGACCTATTGTGCTCGCTGATTGCTGGGATTTCTATATCATGTACCTGTCCTTTTTCCAAACAGAGACCCAACATTCCAGGATCCAGACAAGCAGCAACTGAGCTTAGGACACGAGAACCAACAACAAGTATTGAAAGCAGCAAGAACAGGTAGGAGAGAGCAGGACAGTCTGCCAACTGTTCTGACACACTCAGTCAGGACTGCCTTTGTATATGATGGGGATAGGAAGAGTTGAATGGCAGCCAACCACTGTCTAAAATTAGAGCCACACCCCCATGCATCTTGGTCACGCCTACTGGCAAAGTGGATCAAAACCTCCCTCTCTACAAATCCTGTGTTTGCCCCTGGTTCAACAGCACTGGGAATACTGAGTCTGGGGGAAAGCGACTGGGCAAATTTAAATAATATTTGTAAGTTTCACATATTTCTTGCGAGGTGGCATAAACAATAGCAATAACCAAACAGTGTATGGCCACCTGACACTAACTACTGATCCCAAGTGCTTTACGATTGGCCGGTGCTAAATCTGGCACCAATGTGACCACACCTCCTCTGTACTCGCAATGATGTGCCAGTACAAGGCAGGTCAAGGGATCTACTTCACAAGGGGACCAAGAGCCAAAGTACTTTGAAGAGGGCATTGCTCTGCGGCCAATCAGCGATAGCACCGTATGAACTGGTCGCCGACTCACAAATGCCTTTCTGCCAAATGTGCCTGCTCTGTATTGAAGGGAAAGAAAATTGGTTAAACATAACATATATACATTGTAAAATTTACAGAAGGGATTTCCAACAGAGAAAGAGGATCCAGCATGCCTTGGGAGGAGCTATCTGCTATACTTAGGAACACTCCCATGGACATCCTATTGGTTGGGATCTGAATTAACCCAGAATGGGTAAGCACCAAACGTTAACCCTATCACCTGAGTTTAAGGTTGTTTAGCTTATGGCTTCACTTGACATTAAATTCACATTTTTTTGGTCCAAAAATGGTTTTCTTTGCATATTTTTTTGTAAGCATTACATTTTAAGTAAAGCCAAAAGGTACTCAAGTGAAAAGTAAGATAAAATCACATATGTCTTGAAGGACAAAACCTGGCGAATCTGGAGGACCAGGATCAACATTTTTTTGGTGTGTTGTTTTTCACATTTTTTGTCCACAGAGGTAATGGACGTACCCTGCAGTGTCTTGGGTAGCAGAGCACAGCAGACCTACAGTCATGGCCAAAAGTATTGAGAATTACTCAAGAATCGGCTTTCACAAAGTTTGCTGCTTCAGTGTTTTAGACCTTTTGTCAGATGTAGCTATGGTATACTGAGGTAAAAGTACAAGCATTTCCAAAGTATCAAAGGCTTTTATTCTTATATTGACATTTACATTAAGTTTATGCAAAGAGTCAATATTTGCAGTGCTGACCCTTCTTTTTGAAGACCTCTGCAATTCGCCCTGGCATGCTGTCAATCAACTTCTAGGCCACATACTGACTAATGACTGCCCATTCTTGTCTAATCAATGCTTGGAATTTGTCAGAATTTGTGGGTTTTTGTTTGTCCACCCGCCTCTTGAGGATTGACCATAAGTTCTCAATGGGATTAAGCAGTGCCGTAACTATACATTTTGGTGCCCTGGGTGAGACAGAGTACCGGCGCCCCCCATCTAAGGAGGGGGAGGTGGGTGGGTAGGAGGAGAGAAAGAGAGAGAGAGATTTTAACTTACCGGAGTTTGATGCTCCATTTGGAACGCAAATGCCGAACTTCCTGTCAGTGGAACGCACATGAGTTCCACGGCAGAACTTAACGGCTGAAGCATCAAACACTGGTAAGTTAAAATCTCTCTCTCTTTTCAGCCCTTAAGCGGAATTTAAGGGCTGAAGGCAGGTAGCAGGCGGCTGCTGCGCCCCCTTGGCTTTGCGCCCTGGGCGACGGCACTACCCGCGCCACCCTCGTTACGGCACTGGGATTAAGGTCTGGGGAGTTTCCTGGCCATGAACCCAAAATTTAAATGTTTTGATCCCAGAGTCACTTAGTTGTCACTTTTGCCTTATGGCAAGGTGCTCCATCATGCTGGAAAAGGCATTGTTCTTCACCAAACTGTTCTTGGATGGTTGGAGAATGTTTTGGTACCATTCTTTATTCATGACTGTGTTCTTAGGCAAAATTGTGAGTGCGCCCACTCCCTTGGCTGAAAAGCAACCCCATACATGAATGGTCTCAGGATGCATTACTGTTGGAATGACACAGGGTTAATGGTAGCGCTCATCTTTCCTTCTCCGGACAAGTGTTTTTTCCAGATGCCCCAAACAATCTGAAAGGAGATTCATCAGAGAAAATGACTTTACCCCAGTCCTCAGCAGTCTAATCCATGTACCTTTTGCATATAATCAGTCTGTGCCTGATGTTTTTCCTGGAGAGAAGTGTTTTTTTTGCTAGCCTTCTTGACACCAGGCCATCCTCCAAAAGTCTCCGCCCCACTGTGCGTGCAGATGCACTCACACCTGCCTGCTGCCATTCCTGAGAAAGCTCTGCACTGGAGGTGCCCTGATCCCACAGCTGAATCAACTTTAGAAGATAGAGCTCTCTCCTTAAAGTTCTTGATAATCCGATAAATGGTTGATTTAGGTGCAATCTTACTAGCAGCAATATCCTTGCCTGTGAAGCCCTTTTGTGCAAAGCAATGATGACTGCAACTTTTTCATTGCAGCTAACCATGGTTAACAGAGGAAGAACAATGATTTCAAGCACCACCCTCCTTTTAAATCTTCCAGTCTGTTATTCTAACTCAACCAGCATGACAGAGTGATCTCCAGCCTTGTCCTCGTCAACACTCTCACCTGTGTTAACAAGAAAATCACTGACCTGGGGGTAAATGTATGAAGCTATGGGTTCTTCAACACCCGCGAGTTCGGTGTCTTCAGCGCTTAAATTTAAAGCGGCGCTGCCTTGTAAAGGGAAGTTTCCCTTTACAAGGCAGCGCCGCTTTAAATTTAAGCGCTGAAGAGGCCGAACTCGCGGGTGTTGAAGAACCCAGAGCTTCATACATTTACCCCCTGATGTCAGCTGGTCCTTTTGTGGCAGGGCTGAAATGCAGTGGAAATGTTGTTTTTGGGATAAAGTTCATTCTTATGGCAAAGAGGGACTTTGAAATTAATTGCAATTAATCTGATCACTCTTCATGACATTCTGGAGTATATGCAAATTGTTATCATAAAAAGGCAGCAGACTTTGTGAAAAATAATATTTGTGTCATTCTCAAAACTTTTGGCCATGACTGTACACCCCTATTCATCAGCACACTTATCTTCAGATCCATCCCTTGTTGAATTTGGGTGTGCGCAGACCTGAATTACGTGCGTTTTGAAAGAAATGCACATTGCGCTCAGTATGCGTGCCTTGATGATTCAGAACTTCCCTATCACACATAGCACCAGAAAGTGCTGTCCACTCCCATCCCTAATCTTCATACTTCAACAGTCAATCAGATCTACATATGTTTTTCAGGTACATACGGTTTTTAACAAAACCAGAGGAAAAGGAAGTCCGTGCTCGGTATATCCCATATTGTATATGGTACCAGCTGCTTAGCAATATAAATGCCCATACATGGATACAAAACAAAACATAAATTCTATGTTATGTAATAATTTCATGTGCCATAAAATCTGTTTGTGCTATGTGTAACTAGTCAAGAGACTTTATTGCCTTACACACAGTACTAGAGTCTTACAGCATAGTCCTACTATAAACTTAACACTAGTAACACCTAAGATTTCCCCGTACATAATCAAGCAGTACAGTAACAACTCACCCAATTAAACTAATTTCCCAAATGCTTGTCAAATCAAAACATTTAAATTCCTGGGGATTAAAATTCCAGCTAAATTACATGAGATGGCAAATTCTCACCTCTTCTTGAACAAACTGAATTAATACTCTGGTAAGCTCTGTGGTCTCCTGGCTAGGCCATATTGCAGCTGGGAAAGTTTTAATTCTCCCACAACTAATGTATTTGTCTAGAATTAGGACTATATTCCCGCCCCAAAAAAACTACTTTTTGTAGAACCATTACTCCCCAGTCCAGGCATTACCAGAACCCACCCGCTATATATAACTAGAATTACCAAAATTCCGTAACACCTTTCCAATGGAGTCCCTACGCTTAACTGTGATGTCCCCAATACATTGTTGCAGGAACAATGGGAAATAATGGAGGGTAACTAATTCTTAACTTGACCTTCCAAACTTTCCACTGCCCCAATTGTTCTCCCCTATAATCCTTATGTGCCCCCTCTGACTCTTTTTTTAGTTCTGTGCCCCTGTTCCTTAGCAAAACTTCAATGAAAGTCAAATGGGAAAAAACATATAAAAATATATAATTTAATGTGAAATTTGGGGATGTTGGTAATTGCAGGGTTAAGAAACACACAACTGGAAAGAACCCAGGGAAGAGATGATGAAACATAGTTTTACACAATACTGGTATGTGTGAGTCAACACCTTGCATCATGCAGGAAAGAAAAGAGATTGTGAAACAAACATCTATGGGCAACACAAATACATACATAAAGTGTACAGTAAGTAATAGGCCATTTACTAGTAGTAAGCAGGTCTGACACTAAAAACTAAGGATGAGCGATCTCGGATTCTGCTAATCCGAGCCCACCCGAACAGTGCGGATCCGACGGGATCCGAGCACTGTTCGGGAACTTCCGGGCGCCAAACTAATCCAAACCGAGGCTATGACATCCAAGTCTCGCGTCGGATCTCGCGAGACTCGGATGTCATAAATACTCACCTTGCGGCCGCCATCTTCATTTCGCCTGACATCAGGGAAGAGGGAGGGTGTGTAGGGTATTGGTGCTCTGTCCTTGTGTCCAGTGGTCTGTCCTTGCTGAGTCCAGTGGTCTGTCCTTGCTGAGTCCAGTGGTGCATCAGTCCAGTGCTCTGTCCTTGCTGAGTCCAGTGGTGCATCAGTCCAGTGCTCTGTCCTTGCTGAGTCCAGAGTTGCATCAGTCCAGTGCTCTGTCCTTGCTGAGTCCAGTGGTGCATCAGTCTAGTGCTCTGTCCTTGCTGAGTCCAGTGGTGCTTTTGTCCTGTGCTCTGTGCTGCTGAGTACAGTGGTGCTTTTGTCCTGTGCTTTGTTCTGCTAAGTGCATAGTTATTTTAAAAGTATTAAAAAATCTTAAAAAGTAAAAATAAAATAAAAAATATACAAAAATCATTTAAAATAAATATTTTTTTTTTAAAAAGTATTAAAAAAAATTCTTGCAGTCCAGAAACATTAATACTGCAATCTATAAAAAATTGTTCACTGTTCTTGCAGTCCAGAAACATTAATACTGCAATATATAAAAAAATATTCACTGTTCTTGCAGTCCAGAAACATTAATACTGCAATCTATTAAAAATTGTTCACTGTTCCAGCAGTATTTAAAAAATAGTACTGTAATACAACGTGTGCTGCATATAATGGAGTATCAAAATTTGGAGGATAAAGTAGGGAAAGATCAAGACCCACTTCCTTCTAATGCTGAACCTGCTGCCACTATTCATAACATAGACGATGAAATGCCATCAAAGTCGTCTGACAAGGACGATGCCCAATCTCCTACTAGAGGGCATGTAAAATCCAAAAACCCAAAGTTCACAAAAATTACCAAAAAAAGGAAATTACAAACATCTGAGGAGAAACAAAAACTTGTCAATATGCCATTTACGACACGGAGTGACAAGGAACGGATTAGGCCCTGGCCTGTGTTCAGGACTAGTGGTTCAGCTTCACCCAAGGATCTAAGCCCTCCTCCTTCCTCCCACTCCAAAAAAATTAAGAGAGTTATGCTGTCAGCAACAACATAGCAAACAACTCTGCCTTCTAAACACATGACATCACAAATCCCCAAGGCGAGTCCAAGGGTGTTGGTGGTTGCGAAGCCTGACCTTCCCATCACTGTACGGGAAAAGTTGGCTCCTTCCACCATTTGCAGCACACCCTCTGCATATGCTGGAAGGACCACCCACAGTCCAGTTACAGATTTGAATAATGAAGGTGTCAATGTTGTACACCGGGAGGAGGATATTGATGTAGCTGGCGCTGAGGAGGAACTTGACGAGGAGGATGCTGATGTGGTTATCTTAAATGAGGCACCAGGGGGGGAATCAGTTGTTGTCCATGGGAGGAAAAAGCCCATCGTCATGCCTGGTCAGAAGACCAAAAAATCCACCTCTTCGGTCTGGAGTTATTTTTATCCCAATCCGGACAACAAATGTATGGCCATATGTAGCTTATGTAAAGCTCAAATAAGCAGGGGTAAGGATCTTGGGAACCTAGGGACATCCTCCCTTATACGTCACCTGAATAACCTTCATAGTTCAGTGATTAGTTCAGGAACTGGGGCTAGGACCGTCATCAGTCCAGGGACACCTAAATCCCTTGGTCCTGTTGGATACACACCACCAACACCCTCCTCGTCAACTTCCTCCACGATCTCCATCAGATTTAGTCCTGCAGGCCATGTCACCAGCCAGACTGAGTCCTCTTAAATCCGGGATTCATCCGAGGAATCCTGCAGCGGTACGCCTACTACTGCCACTGCTGCTGTTGCTGCTGGTAGTCGGTCATCTTCCCAGAGGGGAAGTCGTAAGACCGCTACGTCTTTCACCAAACAATTGACCGTCCAACAGTCGTTTGCCATGAGCACCAAGTACGACACTAGTCATCCTATGGCAAAGCGGATAACTGCGTCAATAACAGCAATGTTGGTGTTAGACGTGCGTCCGGTGTCCGCCATCAGTGGAGTGGGATTTAGACGGCTGATGGAGGTATTGTGTCCCTGGTACCAAATCCCGTAGAGATTCCACTTCACTAGGCAGGCGATACCAAAGATGTACAGAGAAGTACGAACAAGTGTCCTCAGTGCTCTGAAAAATGTGGACATAACCACGGACATATGGACAAGTGGTTCAGGGCAAACGAAGGACTATATGACTGTGACAGCCCACTGGGTAGATGCATCGCCTTCCGCAGCAACAGCAGCAGCTGCATCAGTAGCAGCATCTACACAACGTCTGCTCGTGCCAAGGCAGGCAACATTGTGTATCACAGGTTTTAATAAGAGGCACAACGCTGACAACCTCTTAGAGAAACTGAGGGAAATAATCTCGCAGTGGCTTACCCCACTTAGACTCTCCTAAGGATTCGTGGTGTCAGACAATGCCAGTAACATTGTGCGGGCATTACATATGGGCAATTTCCAGCACGTCCCATGTTTTGCCCACACCGTTAATTTGGTGGTGCAGCATTACCTGAAGAGTGACATGGGTGTGCAGGAGATGCTTGAGGTGGCCCGCAAAATTGCTAGACACTTTCGGCATTCTGCCAGTGCCTACCGCAGACTCGAGCAACATCAAAAAAGTCTGAACCTGCCCTGCCATCACCTCAAACAAGAGGTTGTGACGCGCTGGAACTCCACCCTCTATATGCTGCAGAGGATGCAGGAGCAGCAAAAGGCCATTCAGGCCTACACAGCCACCTACGACATAGGAAAAAGAGTGGGGATGCGCCTGAGTCAAGCGCAGTGGAGACTGATTTCCGTGTTGTGCAAGGTTCTCCAGCCGTTTGAACTTGCCACACGAGAAGTCAGTTCCGACACTGCCAGCTTGAGTCAGGTGATTCCCCTGATCAGGCTGTTGCAGAAGCAGCTGGAGGAAGTCAGGGAGGAGCTGGTAAACCATTGCGATTCCACCAAGCATGTAGCTCTTGTGGATGAAGCCCTTCATACGCTTTGCCAGGATCCGAGGGTGGTCACTCTTTTAAAGTCAGAGGAATACATTCTGGCCACCGTGCTGGATCCTCGGATTAAAGCGTATGTTGTGTCTCTGTTTCCGGCGGACACAAGTCCATAGCGGTGCAAAGACCTGCTGGTCAGGAGATTGTCCTCTGAAGAGGACCGTGACATGCCACCAGCTCCACCCTCATTTTCTTCCACATCTATGGCTGCGAGGAAAAAGCTCAGTTTTCCTAAAAGACCCGTTGGCGGGGATGCTGAGAACATCTGGTCCGGACTGAGGGACCTGCCAACCATTGCAGACATGTCTACTGTCGCTGCATTGGATGCTGTCACAATTGAAAAAATGGTGGAGGATTATTTTGCTGACACCATCCAAATAGACATGTCAGACAGTCCATATTGTTACTGGCAGGAAAAAAAGGCAGTTTGGAAGCCCCTGTACAAACTGGCTCTATTTTACCTGAGTTGTCCCACCTCCAGTGTGTACTCTGAAAGAGTTTTCAGTGCAGCGGGGAACCTGGTCAGTGAGCGGCGAAGGAGGCTGCTTCCGCAGAACGTTGAAAAAATGATGTTCATAAAAATGAATGATCAATTCCTCAATCAAGTACAGCACTGGCCTCCAGATACTACAGAGGGACCTGTGGTTGTGGAGTCCAGCGGGGACGAATTGATAATGTGTGAGGATGAGGAAGTACACACTGAAGGGGGAGAGGAATCAGAGGATGAGGATGAGGACGACATCTTGCCTCAGTAGAGCCTGTTTAGTTTGTACAGGGAGAGATGAATAGCTTTTTTGGTGTGGGGGCCCAAACAAACCAATCATTTCAGCCACAGTTGTTTGGTAGGCCCTGTCGCTGAAATGATTGGTTTGTTAAAGTGTGCATGTCCTATTTCAACAACATAAGGGTGGGTGGGAGGTCCCAAGGACAATTCCATCTTGCACCTTTTTTTTTTCTTTACCAGCTCGTTTTGTGGGGATCAAAACAAACCAATCATTCCAGCCACAGTTTGATAGGCCCTTTCGCTGAAATGATTGGTTTGTTAAAGTGCGCATGTCCTATTTCAACAACATCAGGGTGGGTGGGAGGGCCCAAGGACAATTCCATCTTGCAACTCTTTTTTTGGCATTATATGACCGTGTAACAGTTGTTTGCCATGAGCATGAAGTACGACAGTAGTCATCCTATGGCAAAGCGGATAACTGCGGCCTTAACAGCTATGTTGGTGTTAGACGTGCATCCGGTGTCCACCATCTGTGCAGTGGAATTCAGACAATTTGAAGGAGGTATTGTGGCCTCCGTACCAAATTGGGTACCGGGGCCACTCCACTACGCAGTCCAGAAAGCTTTGTATCAGATATTAAACTACGTTCACTGTTCCTGCCAAATAAAAAAAGAATGAAAATGCCCTGTCATCAACGAAAACAAGAGGTAGTGATGCGCTAGAACTCCACCCTCTATATGCTGCAGAGGATGTAGGAGCAGCCATCTGTGCAGTGGAATTCAGACAAGTTGGAGGAGGTATTGTGGCCCCGGTACCAAATTGGGTACCGGGGCCACTCCACTACGCAGTCCAGAAAGCTTTGTATCAGATATTAAACTACGTTCACTGTTCCTGCTACATCAAAAAAGCATGAACCTGCCCTGCCATCAACAAAAACAAGAGGTAGTGACGCGCTTGAACTCCACCCTCTATATGCTGCAGAAGATGGAGGAGCAGAAAAAGGCCATTCAAGCCTACACAGCCACCTACGATGGGCCACGTGTTTGTGCCGCCGACTTGTGTCGCTTAGCTTAGACATCCAGCTACCTCGGTGCAACGTTTTGGACTAAAAACAAAATTGTGAGGTGTTCTGAATAGACTGGAAATGAGTGGAAATGATTGTTATTGAATGTTATTGAGGTTAATAATAGCATAGGAGTGAAAAAAAAACAAAAAACTGGATTTTAGCACTTTTTATGCTTTTTTAAAAATAAATCAGAACCCAAAACCCTAAATCAGAACGAAAACCTTTCGTCAGGTATTTTGGCAAAACAAATCAGAACCCAAAACCCAAAACCCAAAACACTAAAAGTGGCCGGTGCACAGCCCTGCTAAAAACTATATCACCATACCCACTGGCGACTTCACTAGCCTATCCTACGCGTTCTGGTTTTCATAGAGAATTTTGTTCTTTATTTGAATACTATGTTTAAACACGTTGAGGAAGTCTACAGTGAGCTCCAAAGGTTTTTAAACCACAAACACTCTTGTATGTCGTCATGAGCCAACTGCTGAGATTGCTGGGCAGTGCAGGAATGTACAGAACAAAATGTCTGCAGGTCCGCAGACTGAGATTCATAGATTAATTGTTAAACTTAAGTGTCTTCACAATTTTTCCTTCCATGAATTCCCAAACAATTTATAAATGTTTTTTTTCTGGCAGGTGAACACGGCTGAAACTAGGAAACACCGCCTGTGGTAGGATGGACCTCCTATACCATCCTGTCTGTTGTGTTGCTAAAGACCGGCTGGGAATGCCTTGCCACTGTCCCCTTTTTTTAGCCCAAATGTGCCCCTCCTGTCGCAGTAGGAGAAGCCTGCTGCCATCACTAGGCTCCTACACCGGCACCTAGAATCGGTTGCTTCTGGGTAACTTTTGCTGCTGGTGTACCCCATCAATGGGCACCTGGGCTGGTACCCCTGACCTCTTTCTTTAGATCTGGATTGCTGTGGATGGTTCCCCTTGACCTATCACATTGGCCAGAGCTGCAGGTAGCTGGCAGAGCATTGGAATGTTGGGTCCCAACCTCAGAACAGCTGGATAACAGATTAGATTGGTCTATTCTGTAGGTCATAGGAATTGCCACAGCTAAATAGGCAGCAGAGCAGAATCCATAACTGTTTAAACAGCTATTTAAACTGCCACACAAGATAAAAATCTCAAAAATTATCAGCTGCTTTCTTAAATTAATAGAAGCATCTCTATGACCCCATCGAAGGAAAGAGTCTGCTTTACACAGTCTAATGGAAACAGAAAGACCACTGCTGTCAGCCCCATTATCAGAACTAGAAGGTAAGATCACATCTTTGCCACCGCCAGACCCAGATGTTCTAAGCGCGGAATGCTATGAAATGTTAAATATTCATGTAACCCTCTCTAATTCCATACTTGATGGGAACTCGATCCCAAAAGCTTCAATGGCTAGGATAATTGGATTGCTGAAACCAAATAAGGACCCAGAACTAATACCATCACACATAACAATATCCTTGCTTAACCAAGACATTAAGATTTGTGCATTCACTTTAGGGATGCATACTGAATACTATGTGCGTTTCCTTTAAAACGCACGTATGTATGCCCAAATTCAACAAGGAGTGGATCTGAAGATCCATTGCTCAATGCACACGGTAGTAAATCCACTTACACAAAACACTGGCACACATAGCACTGCATTTTCCTTTGCCCTGCTAACTAATTCAGGTTTGCAATTACATTAAATTATAAATAAATTAGTAATCCTTACATTCAGGTTTTACTATCATAATTACATACTAACCCTGCTCATTAACACTGTGACAGGATGGACAGGATGGACTTCCTATGCCACCCTGTCTGTTGTTGAGGGCAGGCTGGGCTTCCTTTGCCAGCGTCACCTTTCTTTCTCCCAAAATTGCCCCTCCTGTCGCAGTAGGGGGAGCCTACCTCCACCCTTAGCCTCCTATATCCCGGCACCTAGAACCGTGTCCTTCTGGGTAACACTCGCTGCTAATGTAAACCCTTGCTGGTACACCTAGGCTCTTACCCCTGATCTCTTGCCCTCAGATCAGGGTTGCTGTGGATGATTCCTCTTTGCCTCTCACGCTGGCCAGAGCTGCAGGTAGCAGGCAGAGTGTTGGTACTGGATGCAGGGTCCCAACCTTAGAACAGCCGTATAGTGGATTCGATTTGGTCTAATCTGTAGGTCACAGGAGTTACAGCAGGGTAAGTAATCGTCAAAGCAGGTTCTTGAAACAGTGATGCTTTATTAGCTCAAGTGTCCTAGCAAGTACAGTTACATATGTCAGTTTGTGGTACTAGCCATCTCCAGAAGTACAAATGGTATAATACATTTCAGTGTAAAACAGGGCTCTTTAAATACAATTTTGGACACTGGCAGGAGGTAATCTGGGCTCCTGCCTCTTTAACCAATCCAGACTGATTCATGCAGCCTGCATATAAATCAGCCTGGAGGAGTGTGACTGGATCAATTATAAATAACTTATGGTATAAATTTATGTAAAGGAAATAGCGCAGGGCGCTTATTTATATAATTGCCAATACACTTATTTTTGAGATTGTGTATATTTTGGTAAGGAAAATCTTTAATTTCTGAGACCATTGGGAGAAAATTCTTTTTTTTTTCTGTTTTAACCTTGCCAAAGAAAATGCCATATTTCTTATGTATATATCTGATACAATGAGCCTTTGTTTAGAAAGTCTTTTGTGCATTGTGATGTGGGGAAATGACTTGTTTGGGGGTTGTACCTTTCTTTGCTAATGTGTATTCTGCGACTGTCTGAAGAAAGTATTCATGTCAATTATACCTTTTGACTTGCTAGTAGATCTCCTGCCTCTGAAATAAGATGCAGGAAATCACAGCAAGGTTTTTAAGCTATCACAGATACGTGTAAATATTGTGAGCTTTGAATTGCATGTAAATCCATGTTTGGATAAGCAGGTTACATCCTGATTCTAAACATAGCTCAGACCTCGAGGGGGCTGGCTTACCCAGTGAGACTGTGTTCAGATGTGTATAAAAACAGCACTGTTTTGTATTAAAAGTCACTTTTCTTGTTTCATCTGACCTGATCACATGGTACCTTTACACAGTGAAGAGCAAATAAACATCACTTGCTTCAAAGACCTGCTTGAAAATACCTTCCATGCTGAAAATCCTGTGATCTACAGATTACACCCAATATCAAATCCGTTCCCGGCTGTTTCTGAGGTTTGGACACAGCTTTTCCAGTACCACTGCTCTGCATGTTACCCTGCAGCTCTGGTCAGTGTGATAGGCCAGGGGGGATCAATCCACAGCAACCCTGATCCATAGTAAGAGGTCTGGAGTACCAGCCCAGTTACCCCAGCAGTGACAGTTACCAGGAGAAACCCGATACTGGATGCTGGTTAAGGCGTCCACTGTTGGCAGCATTGTAAGCCCCTCCTACTGCGGCAAGAGGGCGCACTTGGGATAACTTAAGGGAATGGTGGCAAAGCAAACCCAGCCGGTTTCCAGCAGCAACAGACAGGGTGACATAGGTGGTCTATCATGTCACAAGGGGTTTAACATCTTTTTACATTGCTGCTAGCAGCACCACTACGTTTGAGTTTTACTATTGAATGTTTACCATCAGAATATAACTTTTCTATAATCTTGCTTTGAACGCAATTTAACTTGCAAAATTCACATTCATCTGTGATCACTTGCATAGGGAGTCTACCAGCAAGTATAATTACCTCCTTCTGTCTTTCAGACTCAACAGATGTTTTGGTCACTGAGCGATGAAAAGGTCTAATAAACATGAGATTACCTGTCTCCAGACAGTTTTAAAACCCAAACATGTCTTAGAAGTCTATACATTTCCATACAAAACTCATACCAATATAATAGGATAAGCACATTTGCAATGATATACAGAGGTGCACTCCTAATTAAAATAAATATCTACAGTAAGTTATTTCTACGTGATCCAGCCACAAACCCTTTCTATGATGCCTTGTGTATGCTGTTTGTATGATATTGCATGATATAGACATATGATAATGGAATAATAACTGTGCTGCCATATACTGCGTGGGGAAAATAGAATAATGGCTGTGCTGCCATATACTGTGCGTCGATAATGGAATAATCATCACTGTGCTGCCATATACTGTGTGATTATAATGGCTGTGCTGCCATATACTCGGTGAGGAAAGGACAAGCTGTACCTCGTTTCTCACACTAAGAGCTAGATTTACTAAACTGCGGGTTTGAAAAAGTGGAGATGTTGACTGTAGCAACCAATCAGATTCTAGCTGGCATTTTGTAGAATGCACTAAATTAATGAAAGCTAGAATCTGATTGGTTGCTATAGGCAACATCTCCACTTTTCCAAACCCACAGTTTACTAAATATACCTCTAATAGTGGATGAGTCACTATACTGTCATCCCAGCTCCCCTCATCACACACTTCATTGTGCTTGAAAATGTGCTGTAGTTAATATCCAGTCAAAAGGGTCAAATGTCTTTCAGATATTATGTTATGTTCCAAATGTCCCTTTATTTTGGTACTAATGTACCTTGGTGCACATTTTCTTTACATAAATAAAACATTTACACATTTTTTTTTAAAAGTAACAACTCTTTTCTTACTTAAATTTTAATAACTAAAAAAATAAAAATAAATAAAGATAATGATAATTACCATAATATTTATCGAGAAGTTCAATATTTTTGGCCACTTTTTTTTGGTCATCTTTTATTTCTTTCAGCAAAACATGGGGTTGACCTGGGAAGAATTTAACTTTGGCTGGAGGGGCTTCCAATGTTGTGGATTTGTTCATCAGCTGCAAAAAAAAAGAGAAAAAAAAGTGAAACTCTCTGCAAAGGATCATGTTATGCTGAACACAGTTGTAGCTACTTTTTGGAGGCACATGCAGAAATATTATGGGTGGAAGGGATTGCTTGCCAACAAACAGACCCTTCATCATCATCGTTTACTTATATAGCGCCACTAAATCCATAGCGCTGTACAGAGGACTCAGTCACATCAGTCCCTGCCCCATTGGAGCTTACAGTCTAAATTCCCTAACACACACACATGTTTATTTTGTTAGCAGCCATTTAACCTACCAGTATGTTTGTGTAGTGTGGGTGGAAACTGGAGCACCCGGAGGAAACCCACAAAAACACGGGGAGAACATACAAACTCCACACAGTTATGACCAACATGCTGATGTCAGACACCTGTGGAATGGTAAACTTTGCCTAGGTTTTGTGAAAATCACAATTGGGAAGGAAAGGCTTTCTGAGGGATACATTTTTATTCTGCCAAAAACAAATAATAATATTTGACTACATTATTAAAATCAAGATACTTTATTCTTCTGCATGAGCCTGTGTCCCCTCCGAATATGGTGCTGGGGAAATTACATTTGAGGATGAAATCTGATCGTCCGCCCCCTGACCCTCCTTGGTTTCTTCCTAATGGCCTCCCCCCTAGCCCCCCGATGTCTTTTGCTTGAGACGTAGGCAGTGGCGGATGCTGATGCGTTCTGTTGGAATAAATATTACACATTAGCTGATTTATAAAAGTTATCTCTGTCTCACACATACATTATAGTTGCATGATCGCCTCCTGGAGTCTCGAGAGGAAAGCGGCATGAGGGGACGGGGCTTGGAGAAATTGCATCATTTTGGCCCCACCCCCTTGACGAAATGACGCAAACTCATCATTTTACCATGGGGGCGGCATAAAAGTATACGATTCCCGAAGGCTACAAATCTGCCCACCTCACTAGAAAGTGGGCAGATGCGGGATAATTGCCAGCTCTCCCGGGAGTCTGGGAGACCTCCTTGGAATTCGGGAGTCTCCCGAACATTCCAAGAGAGTTGGCAAGTGTGACATACATAGAGACATCCAGGTAATGTTAGGTTGCAATGTGAAATATTCATTACTACACATGGGCCATCATTGGCTACATAAACACACCACTACACCACTTTCATATGGACTTGACCTGAGAGGTTTTTATTAATCACATACTAAATCAGAGACATCACTATTACAAAGCAGTCCTTGTACTTTGTCCAATGAAGGTTATTACAAGCCATATTGCTTGTAATGAACCAGATATAACAGTAATCTTATTTATTTCTATTTTAAATTATATTAATTGAGAACTTACGCCCAGGCGTGGGCTGGGAGAGGGAAGCCCGGGGGGCAGACAGGCGGCCACATCCCCTGTCATGTGATGCGGCCGCCTGTGCGCTGATTCGGTCGCATCTGATATCATCAGATGCGGTCGCGGGGGGAAGTTATGTATTTGCATCGGGAGGGGGCGGCTGGCCGGCCGGCCTACCCCCCGGCCCTAATAGCCGTCTGACCCAGCGGCCCGGGCTTACGCTCATAAATTTCAACCCTCAAATTGGCGAGGAGTTCTGGCTGCCTCCCCCTGAGATCGCGCCAACGCCGTCAGAGCTGGACTATGCTGCGTCTGTGGGCGGCCTTATTTTTGTCTTTGTATGTAATGTACTGAGCTGCAAGTCCAAAGCATCGGTCCATTGTTGCTGTCCGCAGCCGCAGCTCGGCACAGGAGAACGTAGTTACTCTCATGTTTTCAGGTAAATAAGACTTTTCAACATTCTCATCAGTGATTGGTTCTCAGTGCACGTATGGGTATAGCATGTCAGTCGCGGATCCCTTCAATACCATATGTAAAGTGGCTGACTTTCACCTGTCAGTTAATCACATTAATCACATTAATCAACCGTATCCTGGCAATTATGGACGAGACAACGCCTGACCATTCATACACAGCCAGTCACAGGAGAACGTACCTACATATTCTATATAACAGCTCCAGGTATCATCCCAACTATTTTGAGTGTTATTTTTTTTTCTTCAATAAAGTATTGTAATTGATTTTAGAAAACACACAACACGTACATTTAGAATCTAACTAATTAAACACAGCTCATCTGACTAAGACATAATTAGACCGTGAGAACTTGCTTATGCAACAGGACATAAAAACTATAAGCAGGCAAATGTAACCTGCTTTGAAAAGGTAAAATGCCATACACATATATATATATATATATATATATATATATATATATATATATATATATATATACTGTATATACAGTGAACAGATTTGTAACTTAATAGCAATCAGCATAGTGACATCATCACAGAACGGCTGCATATCAGCATTATAGGTCCACGCAGTGTTGGCATAGCCAACAAGAAGACCGGTGGGGAATCATTGAAGGGGTTTTTTGAGAATTATGAGCACATTTATTGGAGCTCCGGAATTTATCTTGAAAATTACTGGTGAGTACAAGGCCCTATGTGAGACGGTTTACAGGGTATTTAAGTCTTTTTACTCCTGTCCAACACTAACCAGGCCCAGGTCAGGGCTCTGCCCCCTCAGGCTGCCAAATTTGACTGCTCGGGAGGTGGAAGTGTTGGCCCAGCTGGTGACACTCTACCAACCGGCAGCTCTCCGCTCCCAGCAAAATCCAGAATATGGGAGGACATCACGATGCTCAGTGCGGTGGCTCCAATTACATGAATGGTGACTGAGGTCAAAAAAACGGTAAATTTATTTTTGGGGGAGCAAAATTAATATATTGTGCTCTGCATACCTAGTACAGGTCTTTGAACATTTTAACAACCTTACAATCATTGTCCAAGGTATGGCAGACAAACATATTCACTAACTTTAAAACATCTTGGACATTATCATTCCTACTTTGACACCTGTTTTCTAAATCTTCAAATTAAGTATTAAAGCTGGTCAGCTTTCTGTTGTTAGTCTTTGACCTTTAGGGGAGGGCCGATGCTAGCATGTCCGGGGCCCCCCCTGCAAAAAATACATTATTTGTTCATTCCATAATGCTTTTTCTTTTAAAACAAATCATATAATACATTTTAATAAAGAGAGTAATACAAATAAATAAATTAAACAGCAAACATGAATTGTTATATGAATAAAATAAATGAAGAATATGTATTCTTTGTAATAAGATTTTAAATTAGTTTGGTTCTGCCCCCTCCTTCATCACCACTGTGACCTCTGCTCCATCACAAGGTGCCCACTCCTCCTCCATCACACTGTGCCCTTTCCTCCTCCATCACCACTGTGCCCTCTCCTTCTCCATCACCATGGCTGCTCTTTCACCCTCCATCACCACTATGCCCTCTCCTTCTCCATCACCACGGCTGTCCTTTCATCCTCAATCACCACTGTGCCCTCTCCCCACCCATCACACTGTGCCCTCTACTACTCCACCACCACTGTACCCTCTCCTCCTCCACTACTACTGCTGCCCTCTTCTCCTCCATCACACTGTGCCCTCTCCTCCTTCATCACCACTAGTGCCCTCTCCTTCTCTATCACCACTGTGCCCTCTCCTCTTCCTCCACCACCTCTGCTACCCTCTCCCTCCTCCTTCACCACTGTGCCCTCTACTCCTCCATCACCATGGCTGCTCATTCACCCTCCATCACCATTATGCCCTCTCCTTCTCAATCACCACGGCTGTCCTTTCATCCTCAATTACCACTGTGCCCTCTCCCCATCCATTACACTGTGCCCTCTACTACTCCACCACCACTGTACCCTCTCCTCCTCCACTACTACTGCTGCCCTCTTCTCCTCCATCACACTGTGCCCTCTCCTCCTTCATCAGCACTAGTGCCCTCTTCTTCTCTATCACCACTGTGCCCTCTCCTCTTCCTCCACCACCTCTGCTACCCTCTCCCTCCTCCTTCACCACTGTGCCCTCTACTCCTCCATCACCATGGCTGCTCATTCACCCTTGTCGAAGTCAGTAAATTGGATAAAGTCATTTCAATTAAAGTCTAGCAAACTTGGTTGTCTTTGTCTGAAAAGATGCGTACGGTACGCTATGACGTACAAGGGCACGCTACGGCGTGAAAGGGCGTACGCATCCACTACACGTGGCAGCAACAGTAATTGGTCTTTTACCATACATTCGCACAAACACGCATACTTATAAAATAGTACACATTATTGGTAATTGCAACACATAGTCAGTTATGTCGAAATATAGTAGTATTTATATGTTATATCAGAGTTACATGCATATTAGCGAAATACACAGAACGGGTTAAAGGAATAACATCATGAGTGGTATCATAATGAACCTTGTTACATATCCTACTGTTTGGTGCGCTCTGCGAGGGAATCGCAGAGTGCATACGCAAGTTATGAATGATAGGGAATTATGAACTACTTAAGACTAAGGAATTCTGGCGGGAAGAGCAGAGCATACCCCCTGCAGAGATGACCCCCTCCTTTGGATTCCTTAGGATGAACCAGCCAATGATTGACGACCCCTTGGACATTCCTGAGACCCGGACCAATAGATGCAAGCCATACCATCTTCATTGTATTACTGTATTTGATTGTGTATATAAGCAGCAGCTTGTGATCCAGAGTGCAGACTTCTTGTCCCCAGACTTCAGGATTGAATGACTGCACTGGATCCAGAGCGCCTGCGATAAGTAACGGCTGTATTTACTATTACTTCGCTTGAGCATATTTTTTCCACTTATTGCGAATAAATCTTTGTGCGTTGGAAACACAAATCGAGGTTCGACAATCGTTATTGGTTAGCGATAATACGCACATAACAATTGGGGGCTCGTGAGCTTTGGAGGTTTCATTGCCGATGATACGCAAGACCAACGGATTTCGGTTCCTCAACAAAGGGTGGAGACGCGTCATAAACGGGTAAGAACGCATGGTGTTTAAAACCTGAATTTTACTCTGTGTTGCGAAACCGAATGTCCGTTTTGCATTATCTAGGGCACGCTAACTAGAACCTAGGGACAAAAGAGAAAACTGTTTATTTTTTCTGTCATTGTGCGTTTTAACTGTATTGCATTGTTTAGCGTATGTGTACTTCCTGCTGTGCGTACGCGAACTTCCGGTAAACTTGCCACGTGGTTAAACAATCGTTTTGATAGTTATTATACATGCATAGTATAATTACTTGTGAAAGCCTCTGAGACATTATTACTATTGTTGGGAACTTTTGATTTTCTGCGCAGAAAAGGTGTATAGTGTGTGATGTTGTAACGTAGATACACTGTTTTATTGTTGAGGTGCTCAGTTGCTGTCTGACGAGGCGGATTGCCCAACTGAAGGACGGTATACAGGGCAGGTATACCGAATGCGAAAACTGGGTTTTCGCAAAGCGCTACCAATAGATCGCAAGGTTTGCTAATAATTAGTATTGGTAGGCAGTGCGATCCGGTCGCACCGTTAGTGCGAATTGGTGAAGCAGCTAGGAGGAATTATACTGGAAAGGCAGGTTGATTGTATCGACTTTGCGCTCCCAGCGATAATAAACTCAGCAGATTTTGTGGTTTAGCCAGGGTATCGAGGAGCTGATAGCCCTTGGGGCCCACAGTGATATTTCTGTATTAGGGAAAAGCGAGTGAGCGCGGCTAAAGGAAATACGTTCACCGAGGATTATAGATCTCTAGCGGTGAGTATAGCAACAGAGTTGAAATTATTAGGTGGAAAGAACAGAGCATTGCGGTGTGTCTGTATTTCACATTTGGCCGGAAGGAACAGAGCATTGCGGTGTGTCTGTGTTCCGGGTAGAAGGTATATTGTTCAACATGGGTGCTAAGCATACGCTAGAGATGGTCAGTGTACTGCCTAAGGAAGGCCCTATTGGTTCAGCGAGGTTTCTCATGTGTAAGAAGTATGGTGCATATGCAACTGTGTATTGTGACACGTGGGTCGGGATGACCAAAGCTTGTGATAGGCCTTTCCCAACAATAGGGAGTTTTAATGCAGAGGTACTGAATACTGTAAAAGATAGAATATGGTTGATCAAGTCAAGGAAAAAGAGAAATAGACATAATGATTGTTTAAAATTGTGGCAAATGGAAGGTAACACGTGGCAGAGCAGCGAATGCAAACCGGAAATAGGCGTGGCGAAAAGCGCGCGCAAGGCGGATGTAACCATTGAGAAGCGTGGCGAACTCAGCGCAAGCGCGCCCCCGCCACCTTATGTGGCGGGAGGGGTAAGTACAGCCGTTGTTAAAACTGAAAATAGAAAAATTACTAAGTTGTACCCTGTTTTAAATCAGTTTCAATCAAGTGTATCTGAAAACGAAGATGAACCCACTGTGATTTCGGCCATTGCCCATGCTGTTAATGTACTAGAGGCTCAGCGCAAGTATGAGAAAATGGCTGAGATAGGTGAGAGTAGCGTGATCACTAGGAGTGAAAGTGTTCTAAATCTAGGGCCTGTAAATCCTGTAGCGTCCCCTGAAGTTAGTGTACCAGAGGGTGTGTTCCCGGTCCGCACAATATCAGTTCCCAATGGGAAACCGGATAAGGATGGTGTAGTTCCTTTAAGAAATGTTACAATGCATTGTCCCTGGACTAGATCAGAATTACGTTCCATTATAACTGAATTCCCAGATCCTAGAAAAGAGTTAGCTAAATGTCAGAAATTTGTTAAAGACTTAGGGAATGCTCATGAACCAACCAGTAAGGATTGGCGGGTAGTGTTGAGGGCGTGTCTTCCTCCCAATACTAATATACAAAAATTTATTGGAGATTGTTTGTTGGAGGAAGATGACACCCTGACTGATGAGATTAACCAACGGAATATAGAACAAATTGTCAAACACTTAGCCATCTGTTTTCCAGTAGTAGTAAATTGGAGTAAGATTTTCACCATTAAACAAAAGGATAGTGAAACTGCCTCAGATTACTTTGCTAGAGCTATAACAGCGATTGCACGATTTACTGGGATATCCAACATAAGTGAGGACCCACATCACAGAGAGGTAGCTGTAGGGGTACTGATGGATGGCCTTAGGGAAAATTTAAAGACGAGAGTACAAACCACATTACCTAATTGGAGAGGCGTCACGGTAGACTTCCTTAGGGAGTCTGCTGTGGAGCATGACAAGAACCTTTTTAGAAAAAGGGAAGAGAAAAGTGATAGGTTAATGACGGTAAGTATACAGGCTCTAGAAGGGGTGCATACACGACCACCAGCATACAACCCATATAACAGGAAACCTAAAGTGATCAGGTGTTTCAACTGTAACGAGGAAGGACATTACAGGAGAGATTGTAATAAAGAAAGACTCAATACACATAGGGGTGGGTCACATAGATATCCTCCAAGAAAGGATTCACATAGACTAGAAGACTCACATCTACCCGCGCATATTACGGCAGCAAATGCTGCGCGGGAAATCAATAGTCAGCGCTAGGGGTCAGGTCATACCTGTAGTCTACAGCCAGTGAGGTTAACTGAGAGTCAGAGTGAAGAACCAACAATGATAGTTGACATAGCTGGCAGGAAACAAACTTTTCTTGTAGATACAGGGGCGGCCCGATCTGTGATAACCTCTCCTTTCAATCTACAGGTGACCAGCAAAACTATTCCAGCTATGGGGGTGACGGGAAAAGTGTTACATTATCCTCTAACTAAACCCGCCGAAGTTACTATCGGGCCTCTGCATACTAAGCATTCGTTTCTCTTGGCTGCAGCGGCTCCTACTAACTTGCTAGGGAGAGACTTGTTATGTAAAATGGGATGTGTCATATACTGTACTTCAGATGGTGTGTTCCTAGATATACCCGAGAAGGTTGCACATGAGGTACAGGACATATTGGACACCCCTCCAAGGTTAATGTTACACTCTCCTGTTATAGAACAAAGTCCATCTCAAGTAAAGGGGATGTTGCTGGAAATACCAGGTTCCCTATGGACCAGAGATGGACAGGACACTGGACTGATGGCAAACGTAGCCCCTGTCATGGTCAATCTAAAAAGTGGTAGGATAGCTCCAAAAATCCCACAGTATCCATTAAAACCGGAGGTGGAACTAGGGGTATATCCTGTTATTGAGAGGCTGTTACAACAAGGGATTTTAATCCGTACAGCCAGTACAGCAAATAGTCCCATTTTCCCTGTGAAGAAGAGTGGGGGGAGGGGCTATAGATTAGTCCAGGACTTAAGGGGAATTAACAAAGTTGTTGAGAGCCAATTCCCCGTAGTGCCGAATCCAGCTGTCATCCTCATGCAGATTCCACCGTTTGCCAGTCATTTTACTGTCATTGATCTATGTTCTGCTTTCTTTTCAGTCCCTCTTCACCCTGACTGCCAATACCTTTTTGCATTCTCCTACAGGGGAGTGCAATACACATGGACCAGACTACCCCAGGGGTTCATTGACAGTCCCAGTATTTTCTCCCAAGCCTTACATGACTGTTTACAATCCTTTCAACCCCACAATGGGTCTGTTCTAATTCAATATGTGGACGATTTGTTGTTGTGCTCTGATTCTTTTATGTCATGTTTACATGATACTAAATTGTTGTTGCTTCATCTTTCACAAACAGGGCACAAGGTGGCAAAGGATAAATTACAGCCATGTCAGACTAAGGTCAAATACTTAGGACACTGCCTCACTAAGGGGCTAAGACACCTGACAACCGACAGAATTGAGACCATACAACACATGACCCTGCCGCAGAGCCAGAAGCAGATTCGTACTTTCTTGGGGATGTGTGGATACTGTAGGTCCTGGATCCCAGGTTTTTCTATTCTGGCATTACCATTGCAGGAGCTAGTCTCTTCCTCAAAACCAGAACGTGTCGTACACACAGAAGAGTCGGAGCAAGCGTTCTTTAATCTTAAAGATAGTCTAACAAGAGCACCTGCATTGGGAATACCTGATTATGAAAAGCCTTTTGAGCTATTTTGTACAGAAGCTGATGGCTGTGCAGCAGGTGTCCTCACACAGAAACATGGTGACGCTAGCAGACCGGTAGCATACTACAGTGCACAATTAGACAAGGTCACTCCCAACATGTCTCAGAAGTGTAGCAGCAACGACCCTTCTAGTAAGTAAGAGCGAGGATGTAGTATTAGGACATAATTCAACCATCTATACACCCCATGCTGTATCAGCTCTGTTAAATTCAGCCCAAACCAGACATGTTTCTTCAGCTAGATTCACAAAGTGGGAACTAGCCCTGATGGCACCCTCAAACATCACCATCAAACGATGTAGCACCCTAAATCCAGCTACATACCTTCCGTATGTGTCTCAAGAGACACAAAGGGTGGGAGGTGAGGAGACCCTGGTTGATGATGAGTTAGGCAAGAATACTGACACGCATGACTGTATGGAACACCTGAATCAGACCTTTACTGCAAGGCCCGACATACGTGACACCCCCTTAGAAAATGTAGATTTTACGTTTTATACAGACGGAAGTTGCCATAGACAGACAGAGACAGGAGAGCTATGTACTGGTTACGCTGTTGTAGACGATCAGGATGTGGTAGAAGCTGAACCCCTTGGTCCACCTCACTCAGCCCAGGTGGCGGAACTAGTAGCACTAAGGAGAGCGTGTGAATTGGCAGAGGGTAAATCAGCCAACATATATACTGACTCTAGGTACGCCTTCGGGGTAGTGCATGATTTTGGGGCCCTTTGGCGTCTTAGAAACTTTACGACAGCAGCAGGTACACCAGTGGCACACTCACAACACATAAAAGGACTTCTGACAGCGATACAGTTACCCAGAACAGTAGCCGTCATAAAGTGCAAAGCCCATACCTTTGAAGAAGACCCAGTGTCATTGGGCAACAACAGGGCAGACGAAGCTGCTAAATGGGCAGCAGGGCAACCTATGACTGTATCGACCGAGACTATGATGGTTTTTCAGACATTAGACACGCAGAAATTAATTGAAATGCAAGATTTGTGTTCCCTGCAGGAGAAGGCGGTCTGGAAGGCGAAGGGATGTGGTCAAGAGTCCTCAGGACTCTGGAGGGATGGACAAGGTAAGCCTGTAGCTCCCCGAACATACTATCCAAGCCTGGCTGAAGCAGCACACGGCCTGACTCACCTGGGTAAAGAAGGTATGTGCAAACTGGTGAGAGCATACTGGTGTGCTCCCGGATTTTCCTCTCAAGCTGGTAAGAAAGCAATGTCATGTCTTACTTGTTTGAGGAAAAATGTTGGGAAAACTATTCCAACTGAGCCATCCCACATCCCTCCTACAGACGGAACTTTTCAGGTAATACAAATTGACTATATCCAACTACCACCGTGCAGGAATCTAAAGTATGTGTTAGTGTGTATTGATGTGTTTTCCGGTTGGGTAGAAGCATATCCGGCAGCCACTAATACTGCTGTGTTCACTGCAAAGAAAATTGTACAAGACTTTGTGTGTAGGTTCGGTATCCCTAGAATCATAGAAAGTGATAGGGGTACCCATTTTACTGGTGATGTCTTCCAAAATATGTGTAAACTCATGGGAATCAGTAGCAGACTTCACACCCCTTACCGACCACAAGCCAGTGGTAAGGTGGAGAGAGTAAACGGTACTATCAAGAACAAACTAGGTAAGATAATGGCTGAAACTGGGTTGGCATGGCCTGAGGCTTTGCCGTTGGTCCTCCACAGCATTCGAACCACTCCTAGACCTCCTCTTAATCTGTCCCCCTTTGAGATACTGTTCGGACGACAACCTCATTTGATCGTGAGTCCACAAGACGACTTAAAGTGTAATAATGAAGTGACTGTACAATATCTTATAAGAATGAGTAGACAGCTGAAACAACAACAACAAAAACTAAAAATGCTGTCACCTGGTATGCCAGAAACGAACTGTCATGATGTTGAACCTGGAGACTATGTTATGATCCGCAATTTCTTACGTTCAGGTTGTTTAACAGACCGTTGGGAAGGCCCGTACCAAGTGCTGCTGACCAGTACTACATCACTGAAGGTTGCAGAGAGAGACACTTGGGTCCATTCCACCCACTGCAGGAGAGTCCATAATCCGGAGAAAGTGCAAGACAAGATTCAGACCGACGACATAGAGCTGTCACTTGTGAGCCTGTTCCGGGAGACCTAAAGCCTGCAGTTGAGACACCTGAACCAGAGACGTTGCCTCAGAACTATCTTTCCAGCGATGGAGTGGCGGTTTTTGTTTTTCTTTTGTTCCAGGATTTTCCTTGTTTTTACTTTTTCTAGGACATTCTATTTTTGTGAAGGAGGATGGAGGACGGAGGAGAGTTCTGGGAGTGATACGGATGAAATAGAGGCCGAAGAAAAGTTAATAGGATATCCTGAGCAGCCCATTATCAAACTTGGTCCAGGGGTTATGAAAAGGTCTGCTAGCTCAGGAACTCGGAGGCAGTGTGAGGGGCTATTGTCTGATGAGTATTGTATCTGCAAGTTCTGCAACTCCCTAGTTGACGAGAGATGCATCCAACGATGCCAGTCCCCCAGTACTCTGAATATAGGCGGGCATCCTTTGGAAGATTATCACTCCCTGGTGGGTAAGGTGCTAAACCAAACTGAGTGTTGGGTGTGCTCTCACGTGCCTCAAGGGCAGCATAACATAGGACTAGTGCCATTCCCTCTAAACATATCCGAAGTACTCGAATTAAGGGGTGGGAGGCCCATAGAAGGGAGGTACAATAACACTAGGTCCCCTAGTCTGACGCTTCGACAATACTCCATAGGCAGATCTTTGCTGTGCCTAAACATATCTCATGCAAAGCGCCTGGAGAATTGGGAGGCTGACCTATCAGATCAGACAATGGCTCGTCACACTCATTTTAGAGAGAGACTCACAAGGTCACTACTAGGCAGGAATGCTGATGGAAGTCACAAGTTAGGGCGTATAACCAAACATAAGAAGGTATCTATTGGAAAAGTCTCTACAGATAAATGTGAAAATATCATTAATGCCGACACGTGTCTAGAGCAGATGGAGACACTAGGCATGGGTAGTTTTATCAAAACTCTGTGTGATATAATTCATGGGCATACTGTTCCTTATGTTCTCCCTGATGATGTGTATTTTGTTTGTGGAAGGAAAGCTTATTCCTGGGTGACTCCGAGTTCCAAGGGCTTGTGTTTCTTAGCTAAACTGGTTCCTGAAATCATGACTATTACTCATGAAGAAATGGTAGATATTCACAAGACTACATCACCACCATACATACACACACAGTATGAACACCGTGGCAAGAGAAATATGATTCCTGGTGAGGAACCCATAGCTACAAAATTGATTAGTGAAACTGCTGGTTTCCAAGTTATGGTTGCTCTAGATCTCACCAGGACCGCTCGGGGAACATTAAACTTTAAATATATCCAAGACCTAGCTAAATTAATAGATAATATCACCGAGATGTATGATGACACTTTCAGGTATACTGGAAGGGATCTACAAGCGTACAAGAAGGAGTTGGTGCAACATAGACTGGTACTAAATTATCTCACCTCTATTACTGGTGGGTACTGTGTGACACTGGCCACCCAGTTCGGTGTCAAATGTTGCACGTACATTACTAATAATACGGAAGACCCTAAAGAGGTTATAGACCGGAAGATGGATGAAATTTTGCAGCTGAAATGGGAATTTCGAAAGAGCCATAATTCTTCGTTATATGAGGTCGGGGAAAAGGTGGCGGGTTGGTTCTCATGGTTGAACCCAGCAAAATGGTTCTCCGGTCTGGGGGAGTGGGTACAGGAAATGGTTGCTAGTGTAGGTAAGCTCCTTCTCCTTATACTGGGTGTCATCTTAGCAATTGGTTTAGTTGTCAAATGTGTTCCTACTGTGTTGAAGTGTGGAAAATGGTCTCATGGGAGTAACACTGAGAAAGAGACTAAAAGGGTGGTACCAGATACCGAGATCATGGTCTGTGAAGAAGTATTGTATAATCCTGAACTCGAAACGGTGATTGGGTGATAGTTTATTACACTATCAAAGGGTGGAACTGTCGAAGTCAGTAAATTGGATAAAGTCATTTCAATTAAAGTCTAGCAAACTTGGTTGTCTTTGTCTGAAAAGATGCGTACGGTACGCTATGACGTACAAGGGCACGCTACGGCGTGAAAGGGCGTACGCATCCACTACACGTGGCAGCAACAGTAATTGGTCTTTTACCATACATTCGCACAAACACGCATACTTATAAAATAGTACACATTATTGGTAATTGCAACACATAGTCAGTTATGTCGAAATATAGTAGTATTTATATGTTATATCAGAGTTACATGCATATTAGCGAAATACACAGAACGGGTTAAAGGAATAACATCATGAGTGGTATCATAATGAACCTTGTTACATATCCTACTGTTTGGTGCGCTCTGCGAGGGAATCGCAGAGTGCATACGCAAGTTATGAATGATAGGGAATTATGAACTACTTAAGACTAAGGAATTCTGGCGGGAAGAGCAGAGCATACCCCCTGCAGAGATGACCCCCTCCTTTGGATTCCTTAGGATGAACCAGCCAATGATTGACGACCCCTTGGACATTCCTGAGACCCGGACCAATAGATGCAAGCCATACCATCTTCATTGTATTACTGTATTTGATTGTGTATATAAGCAGCAGCTTGTGATCCAGAGTGCAGACTTCTTGTCCCCAGACTTCAGGATTGAATGACTGCACTGGATCCAGAGCGCCTGCGATAAGTAACGGCTGTATTTACTATTACTTCGCTTGAGCATATTTTTTCCACTTATTGCGAATAAATCTTTGTGCGTTGGAAACACAAATCGAGGTTCGACAATCGTTATTGGTTAGCGATAATACGCACATAACACCCTCCATCACCACTATGCCCTCTCCTTCTCCATCACCATGGCTGTCCTTTCATCCTCAATCACTATTGTGCCCTCTCCCCATCCATCACACTGTGCCCTCTACTACTCCATCACCACTGTAGCCTCTCCTCCCCCACTACCACTGCTGCCCTCTTCTCCTCCATCACACTGTGCCCTCTCCTCCTTCATCACAACTAGTGCCCTCTCCTTCTCCATCACCACTGTGCCCTCTCCTCTTTCTACACCACCTCTGCTGCCCTCTCCTTCCTCCTTCACCAATGTGCCCTCTACTCCTCCATCAACAATGTGCCCTCTCCTCCTCCATCACCACTGCTGCCCTCTCCTCCTCCATCACCAATGCTGCCCTCTCCTCTTCCATCATCACTGTGCCCTTTCCTCCTCCATCATCACTGTTCCCTCTCCTCCTCCATCATCACTGTGCCCTCTCCTCCTCCATCACCAATGCTGCCCTCTCCTCCTCCATCACACTGTTCCCTTTCCTCCTCCATCATCACTGCTGCCCACTCCTTCTCCATCACCACTGCTGCCCTCTCCTCCTCCATCACCACAGAGCCCTCCACCACTGCTGCCCTCTCCCTCCTCCATCACCACTGTGCCCTCTACTCCTACAACACCAATGTGCCCTCTCCTCCTCCATCACCAATGCTGCCCTCTCCTCCTCCATCATCACTGTGCCCTCTCTTCCTCCATCATCACTGTGCCCTCTCCTACTCCATCACCACGGCTGCCCTCTCCTCCTCCATCACACTGTGTCCTCTCCTCCATCACAATGGCTGGCCTCTCTTCTTCTGTCACCACTGTGCCCTCTCCATTATTTACTTATCTTTCTATGACCTTCTTTCCTTCCTTCTTCTGTCTTCATTTTCTTCAGTCCTTTCTTCTTCTCGTCCTCTTCTGTCGGTGTGGTGGCTCCTCTCTGCTCTGCTCCTCACTGAGTGTCGGGTTGTGACAAAGTTTTTTTTCTTTTTTTTTCCTTTTTTACACCGGCAGACAAGTGGATAGCAGGCAAAGGGGAGCACCCCTCAATCTTGTCAACCCCTGCCTTGTTTACCCTGCTTACCGCATTTCACCGGTCCTGCTCTAGGGCCAATACATTTATATCTATATATATGTCTGCACAAGTCTTTTGAAAATTGTTTTGATTGTATACATTGCCACATTATTATCTTTGAACATTTCACACAGATGGCAGGACTTTGTGTCGCCTGAAGGACAGGTGGTGGTTCCCAAGCTTCCTTTGACCTCAGTCCCCTGGAGAGGACGGCATTGGCCTGCATCCACGAGCAGTTTGTGCAGGGGGTGGGCAGGATTGACACCAGAGCTATCCCACCCCTTACAAAGTCAATTTTATATCACAATACATGGATAAAAAAAATGACAAATGTTTTGATTATAGAAATCTAAACACACCCAACAAGAGAAGGCTTTTTTTCTAACATAAAAAAAAATATATTAGCAATTGCCAATTGTGATGCAAATAAGACAGCATTGACAAAATATTTGAAATGTTTTAAAGCACACAACCACAATGCACATGTAGCAAGCATGTAGGAACTATACAACACGCACATAACTTTTAAAAACAGACAAGCATTGCTAATGTCTGGACTCATGTGTTAAAAATGAATGATAAAAAAAGAGAAAATGTCAACATTTGCACAAGTTTGCAGTGGTTGTACAATAAAAATGAATGCACCTACCTCTTAGATATATAACAATCCTACAATCCTCAGAAAACACTGGTGAGAACAATCCTTTTAGCTAAATGGTACCAAAATTCCATCTCACAAGACTTGGTTGTTCATTATTCTCCTTTCAGCATAGTAATGATAACGTGCAACACCAGTACTACGATTCAGACACCGGTATTAATCCTGATCAGCACAGGCAGACCAGAGGCGCAGAGTCTAACGGATTCCCCGGTGTTCACCAAGATCCGACGCAAGGCGGGATGGGCTTAGCTGCCAGGAATCCACAGGTCACGGCCCTCAGGATTGCACTGGAATGTAACACTGGATCTGAATACTTGAGAAAGTCACTAGAGAACAGCAGACCGGGAAGGATGCAGTGAAGATATCAGAGTAGTCAGACACACCAGGGACTGGTACACTGGAATCAGGCCAAGAGTGGTCAGACACACCGGGAACTGGTAAACGGGAATCAGGCCAAGAATAGTCACACGCCAGCAGCTGATAGACGGAGATCAGGTAGCGAGGCACACAAGGAAGTTCCACAGACTTGGTCAGCCAGGCAATACTGGTACACAGGAACCCGAGGGAGCAGGTAGCGGCTGAGGAGAGCTGAAGTCAGAAGCACAGCAAACGAGTTGCACTGACACCGAGCAAGCGTCAGTGCAGGTTTAAATAGGAAGCAGTTCGAAACTCCCGCCCCGGAGACCCGATCATGTGATTGCATCGAGAACCTATCACAACACCACAGACAGATGCTGGAACGAGTGACAGGTGAGTATCCAATCAGTGCGATTCGAGCCTGGCTGTAGAGAAGTGCCAAGAGAGGCACAGAGAGATCATATGGAGGCATAAGCAGTGAGTTTAGTTACAGCCAGGTCATTCACAGGCAATCTACTGTCTGTATCGCTGCTTTCACAGAGAAACATACCGGAATTCAGGAATGTCTTCTCCGGCAATCAGTGCCGAATGTAGTATATGTATGCACACTGCTGTGTCACTAGTCCTCTTAGGGATTGCATCTTTTATTAAACAGCCATGATTTGTGCCACTGCTCTGTCACCAATTTCAGCCACCCAGCAGGCTGCAGCATTTGGCTAAAATTGGTGAAAATTTGGACAGTTATCAATGGATCATTAGAAAAATAAGACTGTAAATGACTGTAAATGAACGTTGATGCTATGAATAGTAATGTAGGTTCATTTTACCTATTTTTCACATCCAAATCTAAAACCAAAACAAGAGAAGTTTTAGGCAAAACCAGAACCAAAACCAAAACATGAAGATGATTTTAGATATAAAACCAAAACAAAGACATGGGGGTCCGTGGACTTCTCTAGAGTGTATGCAGGTGAATAGTTCAATCTCCCATTAGATGTTGAGGTTGTGAATGCTGTGTGCTGTCATCACTATGACTTAGACTGGACCCCGAGCAGGCGCAGGCTGTATGTCTGAAAAACAACGTACATCTGGGAGCGCGGAGTCTGAATCGTACAGTACATATTTGCAGGTGAACGCTTTTACTGTACATTGCCTACGTGCTTCCGCTGCTTCACCACCCCGTTCCTTCTCCAAAATCACAGCATGACGTAAGTGTTCTTGTTTGCTTTGCGGCTGCTTTCTTTAGTTTATCGTCTGGCTCTGGCCGTACCAAAGTAATTGTGCTTATTTTACACCCAATATTGCCAAATATGCTCCTTATAGAATGACCCCCTCCGACTATTAACTATGTTACCTCCTTTATTACATCTAGCACTAGCAGGATTCCCTAGAGGCAAGGACTTGCACAATGTCTTGCTGTGATTCATACAAAGCAACATAAGGACAAAGTAAATAACATAATAGCAAGAAAAGTCTACATATCCCATTTAACCAGAATATTTACATTGCAACACTTTGGCCCCACCTTTCTACATATTTGTACATCAATCTGCAACCACCCAAAGGCATACTTAACATTTAACAACATAAACACTCAACAACTCTCTCTGGGAAAGGTTGTCCTCTTTCCCCTCTCCTTTCCTAAGGCATGAGTAAAAACGAATGGAAAGGTATTTCCTTGGGGGAGGTAGAACTTAAAATATCCACATTAGCAGACGATATACTGCTCTATAGTCATAACTATACATTCTCCCTATTTTAACAAAGCTAATAGAATATAAAGATATATCAGATTTTACGGTATTCTTAACGGAAGCAAGAAGACATTGAAGAGACACTTTGCCATTTAAATGGACCTCTAGACCACTTCAATATTTGGAGTTTCATATACCAAACCACCTTGCACAACTATCTGCGGAAAACTTCCAACCACTAATAAAAATCATATTTCCAAGTCTGGAAACATCTCCATTGTTCTATTTAGTTAAATGTTATGTAATTTAAATGATTAGTTTACCAATATTATGTTACCCTATACATGCTATACACATTGTCCCAATGGATTTTACCAGAAGCCCCCAAACTATTATGGTGGCCAATAGAGTGTCATAGAGACATGTTATAATAACAGTGTGACAGGATGGCCCTCCTATGCCACCCTGTTGTGGGTGCCATCCCCTTTCCTTAGTCCAATTGCGCCCCTCTAAATGCAGTAGGAGGGGCTCTGCTGCCACCAATAGGCTCCTTCACCAGTGCCTACAAATGCTTCCTTCTGGGTAACTCTCGCTGCTGGTGTACCCCTTTGCTGGGCACTTGAGCTGGTACACCTGACCTCTTCCTTTAGATCAAGGTTGCTGTAGATGGTTCTCCCTGGCCTATCACACTGGGCAGAGATGCAGGATAGCAGGCAGAACGTTGTTGTTAGACATTGAGTCCCAA
This sequence comes from Mixophyes australis, assembly GCA_036250195.1. NCBI lineage: Eukaryota > Metazoa > Chordata > Amphibia > Anura > Limnodynastidae > Mixophyes > Mixophyes australis. The sequence continues at coordinate 12,225,893 of JAVHZZ010000002.1, read as the reverse complement.
CCTCAGAAAAGCTGAATAACGGATTAGATTGGTCTAATCTGTAGGTCACAGGAATTACAGCTGGTAAGTAGGCGTCAAAGCAGGATCTTGAAGCAGTGATGTTTTATTAGCTCAAGTAGCCCTTATAAGGACAATAACACACTAGTTTGAGGTACTAGTGATCTGCAAAAGTTACAGCTGGAACAATACATTACATGGTAAAACATTTCCCCTTTTTATACAGTTTTGGACAAATCACCTGGCAGGGGGTAATCCAGCCTCCTGTCCCTTTAACCATTCATGCAGGGACATTAACCAGCCTGGAGGGGTTAACACCTTTTTACATTGAAGCTAGTGGCAGGGGGCAGTGTCCTTCACCTGTTGCCAGGAAGAGGGGGGCTCAACCCACTCTCCTCCTCTGGTGCCAGACTATCTGAGTCGGGAGATTTATCTTTTAAATCTCCAGTCCCAAATACTTCCAGGAATACGGGGCAGCAGCCCCGGCCTACCACTCCTGGAGCTCTCTGAGCTTCAGAATAAGGTTCAGCCTGCTGGAACCCCCAGGAGGCGCTGCACCTCCTGGATTCATTTGTGTAAACCCCTCCGTCAGAGACTGCAAGATGGTTGCCGGGGGGTGAGGCTCCAGTGCTGCTTCTGCAGATATTAATTAAAAAACACGCTATTATATACGCTTTAATTACACACAGTTATACTTCAATGCATCTAGCACCAGGAATTAACCCTTGTGGCGCTGCACCCCATTGAACACCTTTGGAGTGAACTGGAACGGAGATTTCGAGCCAGGCCTTCTTATCCAACATCAGTACCTGACCTCATAAATACTCTACAGAATGAATGGGCTCAAATTCCTACAGAAACATTCCAACATCTTGTGGAAAGCCTGAAAGTACTGTGTGATGTGTTTTGTATTGTTCTGTTTTTATAGGTTGCTGTGGGCGCTGCTGTTTGCCACTATGCACTCAATTGTGTATTTCAGGGAATAGGGTGCCGTGTAGGGAGGGTTTTGTATATGTATATATATATATATATATATATATATATATATTTTGGAATGTGATTTTGGTAAGCTGACACCATCTTGTTGCCTTATAGCCATTTTGTTCTCTTATAGCTTAAAGACAGATTAGATACAGCTAGTTTGTAGGAGTTATTCTATGTTTGCAGGAGACTGTGCTCATGACCTTTAATATGGCAGCACAGGAGATAAGCCAACTCTCCCTTGGGGAGTATTCCTGTGTGAAAATGTGAGAATGTAGCAAAATCTGTTTAAATGAAGCATGAGTGGTTAAAACCTTTTGGGGTGTAGTTTTCTGTAATACGTGGTTTTTGCTATATAGATATGGACTTGTAACTAATAAAGCAGAGCTAATTGTACACGCAAACCATGCAGTGTATTTAATTCTCTCCAGCTGATGAGCTCATACCGATAAACTGACACTTACAGGTGAACAATCTGATTCAGATTCGACAGCATTGGAGGTCCACAAAGATACTGCTGACCTGAGCCAAGGACAGAAAAAACTGGAGGTCGCCCTGGACACAGGATTCTGACTATAACCCGGGTGAGTAGAGTTTTCTACTCATCAGGCTCTTCTGTTTAGAGCTTCCTGATGTCCGTCTAAGGTATCAGGCACGCAGATCTGTAAGTCTCAGAATTATACAGTAATTACTAACTCAATTTGTTTATTGTAATTGTATTGGTAATTAGATTTCTGAAAGATGAGTGAATTTTGAGTGCATGTCTGATACACCATCCCCAGAACTTTGTCAAGAAGTTTAGAAAGAGTTTTCAGACCTTCGTCCCAGATGCTGTCAGGCTATTCTGCAAAAGGGGCATCCAGAGCACAGAGCCCACAGAACCGGATATCCAGTGTGAGGAGTGCAAAAGGGGCATTCAGTGCATGGAGCCCAAAAGGGGCATCTAGTGTACAGAGCCCAAAGAACCGGACATCCAGTGTCTGGAGTCCAAAGAACTGGATATCCAGTGTAAGGAGTCCAAAGAATCGGACTTCCACCCCAATGTGTCCACAAACGGGGCATCCACTGTTAGGACAAGCCACAGAAACTAGATCAGAGTTTCTATTGGGACTCAAAAGTACCGTTAATATAGGGGAATATAGACAGCAAGCAGATAGATGACAGCAACCCCCATAGAAATGATGCGCAGATTTCTAAGATGTGTGGGGAGTTGAAGGTCTGCAAGTAATTTGTCAAGAAAGCAGGGATGCCAAAGAAGGAATTGATATGTGTTAAGAAACAAGGGTGTTGCAAGTGGTAATGTGACAAGAACAAAAGGGGTATTGAGCCCAAACCCCAAGAAATTGTTTGAGGTGGCAAAGGAAAGTTAAGAGATCTGGAAATTCGCAATATATGTGGAGAGGCTAAATGTATCACAAGCTAAATGATATAATGACTAAAATAATGAATCAAGTAGGTTGTGTACAAAAATGTATGTTTGATGCTGCGCAGCTGAAAGAGTGAAATGTGCCCCTCCCTTATTTTGTGTAAAATATTTCAGTGTGTTGAGATAAAAAGGACTGTATTTTGTTATATGGCATTGTATGTAACATTGATGAAAAGGTTCTTCAAGTATGCTTCAATATTTCAAGAGTAAAAAATATGTTCGGAGTGCTGAGTGATAATAATGTTGAAGATAATTTGTGTTTGCTGGGACTTGTAGTTCCACAGCAGTAGGCTGGAAGATAACAGTTAATTTTTCTTTCTCTGTATGTGCGTTTTATCTCCGCCTTATTGCGTGTGAGGGAGATCCATGTTTGTCTGTCTTTACTGTTTTAAAAGAGACATGTTTCAAGGTTGAAAAAGTTGTACATTTTAAAATGTAATGCCTGCATTGCTTAATTGTAAGCTATTGAAGAGATGCGAGAGAAGTTTTAAAATCTTTGGTCCGTCACTGCACGATTCAGTGGACGGACAAGACTGTAAATAATGTACAATATTACTATTATTATTAGTGTCAGAAGAAAGCTGGCTGGGGTCCAAAAAGCCGTTTCTGTATTTGAACAAATAATTTTGTTTCTGAAGTTGAGAAAAATAGCTTTCTCTTTAATGAAGTTGAGAATTGTGGGAGTGAGCTTTTACATGCAGATATAATACAAGCGGTTTTAATCTGTGTTAAAATGGCGCTGATTAATGTTCTCAGAAATCAGGAGGGTTTGTTATGACCATAAATAAATGGCTGAAAGAAAATGATGTCTGTGAGGGAGACTTGCTTAAATGAATATATATTTTTACTTTGAACATGGAAATCACAGAATCTGGAAATATGTGTGAATATTTGGTGACGGGAGATTTTGTTAAGAAAATGTTGAGTGATGTACAGACACAATGTAAAGTGTCTAACAAGAGTACTCTGATTTATGAGAGAAGCTGTGTTGCTTTCAAATGGCTGAAAGCCTGGAACCAAGATTACAGATTGAATGTTTGTAAACCCGGAAAACATATTAGTGTCATTCAAGGGGGCTGTACTAGGTGATGATGAGAAAGGAGTGGCTTTTAACGCCCAGGTCTCGTTACTTTGACATCCCCGTTTGTGAGATTAGGGACTGCACATTTGAGGAAATCATGGTATTGAACGCATAGCTTCAGAGTTAAACTTTTAGCAGCTGTTCACTGCACAAAAATGTTTACTGGTTATCTGATAACGGTGTACTGATACTGACAAGCATGATAGTTACTGTAATTCCTAGTGAATAAATGTTAACCTCTATGCAAAAGTTTTGTTTTTTTTCACAGAAGGTCTGCAGCTACAAAGACACTTTAGGCAATCCAGATTGCATTGATGCAACTTCCAATGAATAGAAGAATGCAATATGTTTTGCTCTACAGCCACAACAAACATAAGTATAAACTAATGAAGAATTTAAATAACGTAGACTCTGCTGAGTAATGACTACTGTGCTTTTAAGAAAAAAAGGAGAAATGGACTAACATAATTGAATATGAAATAGTGTTTGGGTTTGTTTTTGCTTTTTTTTAACCAAATTTTATATCAGATGGTTTAGAAGAAAGTAATGCAATGTAATGTCAAATTATGGTAGATAACAAAAGGTTTTTATCTTTTATCCTCATAATAGTTTTGAGTCAATCAGTGTTGTAAAGACATTCACTGCCCTTATTTACTGTGCTATAATCATTATATACTGTAAATACCTTTTTGTATCATGGGTATGGTAATGCATTGATGGGAATTCAATGTTTGTACATAAATGAAAAAAGCCTTAAGACTTTAAGAGCTATTATCTGTGCTCCTGCAATAGCACTTCTGGAGGATAGCAAGCCATTTATACTCTCCTCTGAGCAGAACCAAATGTTTAACCAATTTTAAGCTGAAGTAACTTCAGCGCCAACACTGACTTTGCCAGATTATGACAAGCCTTTCACATTATTTTGTTATAAAGTAAGTGCACATGCACAAAGAGTACTGACACAGATACATGGTTGCAAGCTAAGATCACTTGCATACTACTCTGCACAATTAGACCCAGTCATACAAGCAGTGGTTGCAGCGGCCATGGTGTTTGGAAAAAGTACAGATATTGTGCTAGCGCACCCAGTAACCCTAATTGTGCCACATGCCATACACTTCTCAGCAGCCAGACTTACCAAATATGAAGTAGCACTGCTAACTCCCTGTAACGTTACACTTAATTGGTGCACAATGTTGAATCCTGCTGCCTTACTGCAACAAGTTTCAAAAGATGGGAGAAGTACCTGTATATATTGGGTTCCCTAGGGGTTTGGTTGAATCCCATCCCAGCTTGAACAGAAAGTAAAAAATGCAAACACAAAATTTTTCTGAATATGATTGTGTAGAACTAATGAGACAAGGATCTTTGGTTTTATCTGACATTAAAGATACACCGCTATCAAATGCAGACATCTTACGCTACCACATAGATGGTGTTTCTTATACAGGGTGTGCTGTAACCACACACACAGAAATAGTGATTTAACAGACTCTACCGAGTCACGCAGCACAAGAAGCTGAAGTGAAGCCCTGACACTTGCATGGATATATGCAAAAGGACAAAGAGTAAACATTTACATTGATTCAAGTTATGCATGTGTAAGTGCGCATGATTATGGCCCTATATAGAAAAGTAGGGACTTATAGGTTCAGCAAGCAAACCAGTCATCATGCTGTACATACCAGGTCACTGTTCACTGCATTCCAGCTGTCCTCCAAACTGATTGAAGGTGAAGGCACACAGAGACACTACCCCCGAAGCTAAGAGATATAGACTGGTAGACCAGGCCGCACGAGAAGCCGCCATAGCCCCAGTACCCCAAGGGGAGTCTATTTACTTGATGACCCCTTGACCCCAAGTTTGATCGTACCACACTCCAACTTATGCAGAGACAAGCAACAGAGAAGGAGAAAAAGACTTGGGCAGAACATGGAGCTCTAGAAGTGCAAGGAGAGTGGTGTAAAGGTCAGCGTTTGTGTCTGACAAAAGCACTTTATCCCAATATGGCCAATATAGCACACGGGAAAGTGCATCTGGGGAAATATGCTATGGGTGCACTCACTAACAGGTTATGGATAGCACCAGGGTTTGTCCAAGCAGCACAGGCGTTAGTGGCAGGATCCCTAAATCTGTGCATAGAATAACCCAGGTAAGTCTGTCCCAACTCCGTGGAAAAGCACAGCCCAGACACAGTATCCCTATAAGAGGATACAGGTAGACTTTATACAACTTCACAAATGCTCGGGCTTTGAGAATATGCTAGTCTGTGTCTACTTCTTTAGTCACTGGTTGGAGGCATGGCTGTATAGGAAAGCAAATACTAAAGTAGTAGCCAAGAAACTTACGAGTGAGGTAATCTGCAGATATGGGGGACCAGAGGCCATTGAAAGTGACAGAGGGACACACTTTATGGAGCAAGGATTCCAGGAACTGTTAAAAGACATGGGAATCATATCTGCCCTTCACACCCCTCACAGACCCCAAAGTTCGGGATGTGTGGAGCACCTTAATGGTACACTGAAATTGAAAATGCAGAAAATAATGGCTGAAACAGGCCTGCCATGGATCTCATGTTTACCTATGGCCCTGCACTGAGTAAGAAACACTCCTAGGAAGACACAGGTTTAGCACCAAATGAAATACTGTTTGGCACAGCACACAGAACAGGCTGCTACTTTCCATAGCAACTACAGCATGTACATGGTGATTTGTTGAATTATGTTGCTTTATTATAGAAACAACGAACTAAAATACATGGTCAAGTGATTTCTTCCATTCCAGGCTCTAATTTTGATGCAGGTACCCATAAACTGCAACTAGGGGACTGGGTGGTCATGACAAAGCACGTCAGGAAGAGTCTTGAACCCAGATATGAGAGTCCTTTCCAGGTCTTATTGACGACTCCCATGGCAGTGGAAGTACTGGGAAATGACACCTGAATACACGCATCCCACTGCAAGATCTTCAGACAAGGGGAGTCTGAGTAAAATGTATTTTACAAGTTTTTTAAAGGTCCAAGGGACACCAGAAAGTGGTGTTCATTGATATTAGCAGGAGGAATATTGATTGCACGTTATGTTCCTTTGCTGTAGGCTGTAGATGTGTACTAGTCTAGAAAGGAAAGCTAGGTCTGGAAGAACCAGACTCACGCCAATAGTAAAGTAGAGGTCATTATACATAATAAGAAAATTCTAATATAAAAGTTTAACCCAACCAAATAAAGAAAAGAGCAACCTGTGACTGTAGGGGTTTACACCCAATACAGAAATGTATTTGTGACTATTGTGGCCCAACACATTACATTTAAACAAGACAATAGGTTAATATTGGACCACCTTACAGCTTAGTCTGGAGGGTGCTGCCTGACCCTAAATATGTAAATTGAAGCCCAGGGTTGCACCTTTTTAACTAGTGACGCAGATGATCCAGAGAAAATGTTTGATGAACACTTACAAAACATTAAGACATGAAATATAAATTATTAAAGTAGCACACTGGAGATGCTTATCTAGAAGGATAGTTTTCATGGCTGTACCTGGCCGATTGGTTCAAGGATATAGGAGGATAGTTATCAGGTTTTATACATATTGTACTTCAAGGACTATTACTAATTGTTTTTATTATATATATACTAATAAAACTGATGATGTGGCTTATTAACAAGAGTATTAAAGCTAAGTTTTTCTCTTCCAGAAAAATTAAAGTTACCACATCTGTCTTAACCGCTGTACTGTACACCCCATCTAATGAGTGTGAACCGTGTGGAACTCTCAGTACTACTGCCAGTTGTGATCAGTGCAGAAACCAAGAACCTTTTCCTTGGAATCCCCATGGTTGTTACTGAAGTTTATCCTTATGAAGATATACAGCACAATGGACAATCCCTTCTATTGTAAAATAAGTGACATATAACACTTGCCGAGCGCACTGTGTATTTTCTCCCTCCCTTTCCCTTTTTCCTTCCATAAGAAATCCATAGTTAGAAGACAAAATGGAAGCACAAGAGGCCCCAGAGCCTCTCATGTTCACTGATATATGTGAAGATCTGACATCAGGACATGCAGCGGGTGCAAGACGGTTGTCGACTCATTGACCATCTATCAGCTAGAAGAGGGATCATGGACTTGCTCATGGTGGGGGATGGGTTGTTCTATGCATCCAGTTGTAGGCATCCCTATGCATATGTTCTGTTAGAAGGGTATATGTGTATAAGTACACATTAAAAGCGACAACAAGAATGTGATCTCTGATAGGTAGTGTTAGGGCAAATAATGAATAAAAAGATGGGAGATAAGATGTGATTTTGCTAAGCTGACGCCATCTTGTTGCCTTATAGCCATTTTGTTCTCTTATAGCTTAAAGACAGATTAGATACAGATAATTTGTAGGAGTTATTCATTGTTTGCAGGATACTGTGCTCATGACCTTGAATATGGCAGCACAGGAGATAAACCAACTCCCCCCTGGGTAGTATTCCTGTGTGAAAATGAGGGAATGTAGCAAAATCTGTTTGAATGAAGCATGAGTGGTTAAAACCTTTTGGGGCGTAGTTTTCTGTAATACGTGATTTTTGCTATATAGATATGGACTTGTAACTAATAAAGCAGAGCTAATTGCACACGCAAACCATGCAGTGTGTTTAATTCTCTCCAGCTGATGAGCTCATAACTGATAAACTGACACTTACAGGTGAACAATCTGATTTAGATTCGACAGCATATATATGTATATCATACATATATCATATCATATAGAAACAGCAAATAAGTGGGAAAGTAGATATTAAGTGGGGAACAGCTAGCCAGTCATGAGAATTGCTTAATTAAGTGTTTGTTGATATAACAACTATCCTTGATTTCAGCGGCCAGTCTGGGCATGTTTAGAGAACAGGTAATTACTAAGAGTAAACCATGTTCCATTATATAAGTAAAATAAATAAGTGACTGGTTAAATTACTATATTTAACTAGCCATAAACCATACGGAAACGGCTTTTTCTGCATGGTTTAGGCAATTTTAAGTAAATAATTTACCAAAAGTCTAATGCAGGAAATATAGGAAATATTCCTGCACTATTCAAATTAGGGATGTGCACCAGCCACTTTTCGCGGTTTTGGGTTTTGGGTTTTGGGCTCTGATTACCTTCAGGTTTTGGGTTCTAATGGGTTTTGCCAAAACACCCCCCTCAAGGTTTTGGGTTCTGATTTTTTTTTTTAAAAAGCATAAAAACTGATAAAAACCAGATTTTTGTTTTTTTTTCACTCCTACGCTATTATTAACCTCAATAACATTCATTTTCACTCATTTCCAGTCTATTCTGAACACCTCACACCTCACAATATTGTTTTTAGGCCAAAAGGTTGCACCGAGGACTGAGCAGGACAGAGCACAGGACAGCACCACTGGACTGAGCAGGACAGAGCACCGGACAGCACCACTGGACTGAGCAGGACAGAGCACAGGACAGCACCACTGGACTGAGCAGGACAGAGCACTGGACAGCACCACTGGACTGAGCAGGACAGAGCACTGGACAGCACCACTGGACTGAGCAGGACAGAGCACAGGACAGCACCACTGGACTGAACAGGACAGAGGACACCACCACACACCCTCCCTCTTCCCTCTCCAATGCCCAAGTGAAGATGGCGGCAGGAAGCGGGAATAATATGAATCCGGATCTCGCGAGATCCGACGGCGGGATGATGACGTTTTGCCTCGTTCTGAGTTTTGCGTCAGTGCTCGGATCCGGCCTCGGATCGGCACTGTTCGGGGGTGTTCGGATTTCAAAAATCCGAACCCGCTCACCCCTAATTCAAATGAACACATAATACCGCAGTCCCCATAATACTCCATGGGGACTGAGGTGTGGGCAGATGTATAAATTTCCGAAATGCTTAGCTTTTCGGAACTTGACCACGATGGCTAACGTGATGCTTTAGATGGTGTCAGCCATTCAATCCTATGGGGAGAGCATTGCGGTAGAGGGATCTTGCGTTAATGTAAATAAATGACCTTTGCTCATGTGCAGTAAAGACTCTGGGCCAGAGCCTGGAGTTAACGTTAGAAAGAAGTAATCACAGGGACAGGGAAATTACCACATTGATTCATCTGTTCAGTCTTCTCCCCAGAACTTATTTCCTGGGTGCTCCACCCGCCTCTTGGAACCCAACAGAGTCTTATTATGATAGAATAAACCATTGTTTCTCCTATTAGAATAAGCACAATGGGCCTGATTCATTAAGGATTTTTTTTACTTAAGTTTTCTCCTGGACAAAACCATGTTGCAATGCAAGGGGTGCAAATTAAGTTTATTTGCACATAAGGAAAATTCTGAAATTCTGGCTTTTTTTTTTTCTGAGATCAACTTTAAATTTCAGTGTACAAATACACTATCAAGTATTTGTGTGCTATATGAAAAAACAGGCAGTATTGTCCTTATGTGCAAAATAATAAACTAATTTGTAACCCTTGCATTGCAACATAGTTTTGTCCAGGAAACTTAAGCAAGAAGATTTACTTAATTTTTTGCTTAACTTTCCTTAATGAATCAGACCCTATGTGAGCACTACAGCCAGCAATGTGTTAGACCAGTGTTTCTCAGACCTGTCATCAGGACCCTCTAACAGTGCAGGTTTTCCATATCTCCTTGCTGGAGCACAGGTGTATTCATTACTGACTGGCACAGTGTAGCAGATCCACAGGTGATATTATTATTTCACTGGTCACCTGGAAAACCTGCATTGTTAGGGGACTGAGGACTGGGTTTGAGAAACACTGTGTTAGACCTCCAACATTTTTCATTATTAATGTAAATTATTACAGCTAGACCCACCCGGCTGCTTCTTATTGCCACCCGGCTGGCAAAATTTTCTGGGGAGAACACTGTGTTATTGCTGCAATGACAGATGATAATTAACGAGGTAAAAGTGGAATGTTTAATAAATAGGACTCATGATCTCAATGCATCAGCCTGGGATACAGTCAGCAAATCATTGTGCAATAATTCTCCCCTCCCTTCTATTTCCTCAGCAGCTGCGACTCTTCTCCTCCCATCTCAGCTGTCAGGAAGAGGCTGCTGATCTGGAGCAGGAGAGAGGTAACAACACAGAAGCGCACGGAGTAACTGCACACAGACATCTAATACAGACTAGGACAAAGAACTGCTACACCAGACACTCTATCTAGATGTAACGTACTAAACGGCACACGCTGATACTAAACAGAGCAGCATTGCACTATATTCAGCACTCTGCACAGCACACATCCAACTCATCACTCTTTACAATACAAAATATAACACATAGCACTCTGTTCAATACACACACATCCAACTCAGCACTCTGTACAATACACACACATCCAACTCAGCACTCTGTACGATACACACACATCCAAAAAGCACTCTGTACAATACACACACATCCAACTCTGTGCTCTGTACAATACAGAATATAACACATAGCACTCTGTACAATACACACACTTCCAACTCAATGCTCTGTACAATACAGAATATAACACATAGCACTCTGTACAATACACACACTTCCAACTCGGCGCTCTGTACAATACACACACTTCCAACTCAATGTTCTGTACAATACAGAATATAACACATAGCACTCTGTACAATACACACACTTCCAACTCTGCGCTCTGTACAATACACACACTTCCAACTCAATGCTCTGTACAATACAGAATATAACACATAGCACTCTGTACAATAGACACACTTCCAACTCAATGCTCTGTACAATACAGAATATAATACATAGCACTCTGTACAATACACACACTTCCAACTCGGCGCTCTGTACAATGCACACACTTCCAACTTGGCGCTCTGTACAATACACACACATCCAACTCAGCACTCTGTACAATACAGAATATAACACATAGCACTCTGTACAATACACACACTCCCAACTCGGCGCTCTGTACAATACACACACTTCCAACTCGGCGCTCTGTACAATACACACACATCCAACTCAGCACTCTGTACAATACAGAATATAACACATAGCACTTTGTACAATACACACACTTCCAACTCAGCACTTTGTACAACAAACGGTATTACACCCATCACTCTGTACAATACACACTAAACCCTGTAGAGCAAATCATACCATGATATGCACAAAGCTCTGTAAACAAAACATACACCATAGACTCTAACACACACACACACCCCATGCCCCAACATGCAAAGCACTCTACAACACACACACACACACACACACACACACACACACCCTGCACCCCTACACACATCAAACTCTATACCCCAGCACACATTTTGTCTGTTGTGGTAGAACTGTGTTTTGAACATAACGTGTTAGATATTAGGTCACAGAAAGTAATGTGTATAATGCTGTGTGTGTCGGGGGAATGATGTGTATATAGTGTGTAACGCTGTGTGTGTCGGTGGAATGGTGTGTGTGTGTGTATATAGTAGAGATGGGCGGGTCCGGTTCTCCGAGAACCGAACCCACCCGAACTTTGGGTATCCGAGTACCGAGCTGAGCAGCTCGGTACTCTCCCGCCCATTCCGAATCCAAATCGAGGCCGAACGTCATTGTGACGTCGTCGGATCTCGGGACTCGGTTCTCGCGATACTTCAACTTTATAAATACACGCCTCCACAGCAATCCATCGCCATTTGACAGAGGGAGAGAGCAGGGTGTAGTCATAGGCTAATTAGAGCAGGGACAGAGAATACAATATTGTTCTTGCAATTGCTCTAACCAAAATCGCTAGTGCAGAGAGGAGGATAGAGGTTTATTATTTTTTCTTCATATTTGGCACTCCCCAGCGCTTTTGGGGTGTCCCCCATAATTGTGCATTAATATTTCTGGCTGTCAAAAGTCATATCTGTCAGCAGTATCTACTCAATAATTTTTAGCACTCCTCAGTGTTTTTGGGGTGTCCTCCCTAATTGTGCATTAATATTTCTGGCTGTCAAAAGTCATATCTGTCAGCAGTATCTACTCAATAATTTTTAGCACTCCTCAGTGTTTTTGGGGTGTCCTCCCTAATTGTGCATTAATATTTCTGGCTGTCAAAAGTCATATCTGTCAGCAGTATCTACTCAATAATTTTTAGCACTCCTCAGTGTTTTTGGGGTGTCCTCCCTAATTGTGCATTAATATTTCTGGCTGTCAAAAGTCATATCTGTCAGCAGTATCTACTCAATAATTTTTAGCACTCCTCAGTGTTTTTGGGGTGTCCTCCCTAATTGTGCATTAATATTTCTGGCTGTCAAAAGTCATATCTGTCAGCAGTATCTACTCAATAATTTTTAGCACTCCTCAGTGTTTTTGGGGTGTCCTCCCTAATTGTGCATTAATATTTCTGGCTGTCAAAAGTCATATCTGTCAGCAGTATCTACTCAATAATTTTTAGCACTCCTCAGTGTTTTTGGGGTGTCCTCCCTAATTGTGCATTAATATTTCTGGCTGTCAAAAGTCATATCTGTCAGCAGTATCTACTCAATAATTTTTAGCACTCCTCAGTGTTTTTGGGGTGTCCTCCCTAATTGTGCATTAATATTTCTGGCTGTCAAAAGTCATATCTGTCAGCAGTATCTACTCAATAATTTTTAGCACTCCTCAGTGTTTTTGGGGTGTCCTCCCTAATTGTGCATTAATATTTCTGGCTGTCAAAAGTCATATCTGTCAGCAGTATCTACTCAATAATTTTTAGCACTCCTCAGTGTTTTTGGGGTGTCCTCCCTAATTGTGCATTAATATTTCTGGCTGTCAAAAGTCATAACTGTCAGCAGAATCTACTAAATAATTTTTAGCACTCCTCAGTGTTTTTGGGGTGTCCTCCCTAATTGTGCATTAATATTTCTGGCTGTCAAAAGTCATATCTGTCAGCAGTATCTACTCAATAATTTTTAGCACTCCTCAGTGTTTTTGGGGTGTCCTCCCTAATTGTGCATTAATATTTCTGGCTGTCAAAAGTCATATCTGTCAGCAGTATCTACTCAATAATTTTTAGCACTCCTCAGTGTTTTTGGGGTGTCCTCCCTAATTGTGCATTAATATTTCTGGCTGTCAAAAGTCATATCTGTCAGCAGTATCTACTCAATAATTTTTAGCACTCCTCAGTGTTTTTGGGGTGTCCTCCCTAATTGTGCATTAATATTTCTGGCTGTCAAAAGTCATATCTGTCAGCAGTATCTACTCAATAATTTTTAGCACTCCTCAGTGTTTTTGGGGTGTCCTCCCTAATTGTGCATTAATATTTCTGGCTGTCAAAAGTCATATCTGTCAGCAGTATCTACTCAATAATTTTTAGCACTCCTCAGTGTTTTTGGGGTGTCCTCCCTAATTGTGCATTAATATTTCTGGCTGTCAAAAGTCATATCTGTCAGCAGTATCTACTCAATAATTTTTAGCACTCCTCAGTGTTTTTGGGGTGTCCTCCCTAATTGTGCATTAATATTTCTGGCTGTCAAAAGTCATAACTGTCAGCAGAATCTACTAAATAATTTTTAGCACTCCTCAGTGTTTTTGGGGTGTCCTCCCTAATTGTGCATTAATATTTCTGGCTGTCAAAAGTCATATCTGTCAGCAGTATCTACTCAATAATTTTTAGCACTCCTCAGTGTTTTTGGGGTGTCCTCCCTAATTGTGCATTAATATTTCTGGCTGTCAAAAGTCATATCTGTCAGCAGTATCTACTCAATAATTTTTAGCACTCCTCAGTGTTTTTGGGGTGTCCTCCCTAATTGTGCATTAATATTTCTGGCTGTCAAAAGTCATAACTGTCAGCAGAATCTACTAAATAATTTTTAGCACTCCCCAGTGCTTTGCGCTCAGAATGGATTCAAAGCAGTCCACATATGATCTAAATGAGCAACCAGGTTCTGTCACCAGTCCTGATGTTAGTGTTCCCAGTACGTCATCTGGCCAAGGCGATGTCAAACAACAGAGTGTTTTCAAATTAGTGCAAAAAACAAAAACCAAAAAAATTTTTACTGTATTGAAGCGAAAAAGAAGTGTAACTGAGCAAAAGTTAAGTGACGATAAAAAAAAAATTGCAAGCATGCCATTCTACACACGCAGTGGCAAAGAGAGAATGAGGCCTTCACCTTTGGCTATTAGTGGCAGATCCCAAAAAGTTACCCAGCCTACAATTGGTGCACAACTACTGTTACGCGTCAAAGCTGAGCTGCAAGATAACAGTGAGGCATTACAGGAGAATATTTGCTCTGATTCACATATGACAACAATCCCTGTGGAGAGTCCATCCAACAGTGGGATGTCTAATCGTGAGCATTCTGCTGATGTGTGCCTTAATAGCCCGAGTGTAGCCGGTGATACCCAAATTGAGGATGCCACTTTGGAATTAGAAGAGGATGAGGGGGAGATTTGTGTAGGCGACGAGGGCGCTAATGATGATGTTGATGATTATGATGCAGACAGATACCAAATTGCCTTTCTCAATTTCTATTTATATTCTAGATTATATAACGGCTGAATAGTTTTCTATTTTACTCCTAATGGAGAGAGGATCTGATGCAGACAGATACCAAACTGCCTTTGTCCATTTCAATTTATATTGTACAGTATATAACGGCTGAATTTATTAGTATTTTATACAAGTGGAGGGGGGCCTTGAGAGACAGAAACCAAACTGGCTTTTTCCATTTCTTTACATATTTAACTATAAGTGTAGGGTGTAATATACATTCAAAGACGATGGCTGCATTGCCAATATGCATAGATGGAGAGGAAGACAATCTGTTTTGTGTGTAGAATAGGCCTACCAACGAAGAATTAAACTGTTTTTTTTGGATGATTTATTACCTCAACAATTAGATTACTTGTCTCTAAAACAGTTGGAGCACTAAATTGGGTTAATTTAGGCCCAAAAACATGGATTTTCCCAAAAAATAGCAAAACAAAACCAAAACCAAAACACGCAATGGCGGTTTTGCAAAACCAAAACCAAAACCAAAACACGACGGTAATCCAGATCCAAAACCGAATCCAAAACCAAAACACGGGGGTCAGTGACCATCTCTAGTATATAGTGTGTAATGCTGTGTGTGAGTGTTGGGGGAATGGTGTGTGTGTATATAGTGTGTAACGCTTTGTGTTGGGGGAATGTGTACATAGTGTGTAACGCTGTGTGTGTGTGTGTGTCGGGGGAATGGTGTGTGTGTGTGTATATAGTGTGTAACGCTGTTTGTGTGTGTCGGGGGAATGATGTGTGTGTACATAGTGTGTAACGCTGTGTGTGTGTGTGTGTGTGTGTGTCGGGGGAATGGTGTGTGTGTGTGTGTATATAGTGTGTAACGCTGTTTGTGTGTGTCGGGGGAATGATGTGTGTGTACATAGTGTGTAACGCTGTGTGTGTCGGGGGAATGGTGTGTGTGTGTGTGTGTGTGTATATAGTGTGTAACGCTGTGTGTGTGTGTGTCGGGGGAATTGTGTGTGTGTGTGTGTATATAGTGTGTAACGCTGTGTGTGTGTCGGGGGAATGATGTGTGTGTGTGTGTGTATATAGTGTGTAACACTGTGTGTGTGTCGGGGGAATGGTGTGTGTGTGTATATAGTGTGTAACGCTGTGTGTGTGTGTCAGGGAACGGTGTGTGTGTGTGTATATAGTGTGTAACGCTGTGTGTGTGTCGGGGAATGGTGTGTGTGTGTGTGTGTATAGTGTGTAACGCTGCGTGCTCGGTGAGTGCAGCATAGAACGCTGTGTGTGCGCACGCTCGGTGAGTGTAGCGTATGGTGCATAACACTGTGTCCGTGCTCCAGGAGTGCAGCATAGAACGCTGTGTGTGCGCACGCTCGGTGAGTGTAGCGTATGGTGCATAGCACTGTGTCCGTGCTCCGGGAGTGCAGCATAGAATGCTGTGTCCGTGCTCCGGGAGTGCAGCATAGAACGCTGTGTGCGTGCCCAGGGAGTGCAGCATAGAACGCTGTGTATGTGCCCAGGGAGTGCAGCATAGAACGCTGTGTGCGTGCCCAGGGAGTGCAGCATAGAACGCTGTGTATGTGCTCGGGGAATGTAGTGTATGGTGACAAGGAAGAACAGATAGGATGTAACAAGTGGTAAAACAAGAGTAAAGCAGCGCTGTGGCTGAGCAGTGTTATGGTAGAGCAGTACAAAGGCGTTGCGTTATGTTACGTTGCATGTTAAGAGCAGTAAATACAAATGCTAATTGGTCAGCTGATCAGAGGAAAAAACAACTATTGCTCTTAGTCATGTGAGCCGGGTCAGGATGGTGCCATAGACCATGCTTCACCTCAGCAGCCTGACATCGGTGATAGTCAGCATATTTCTGCTGACTGCCGCAACATGAAGACAGCGAACGGCTCCATCACGACTGATGTGACCAACGACTGGAAGGCATCGCGAGGAATGAAGACGCCGGCTACAGTTGATGTCCCCGGCGATCGTGGTGCTGTTAGCTGTGGTGTTAAGGGGGTAATGTAACAATGCTGCCATGGACAATGTACAACGCTTTGCAAAGTACATTGTCCATGGCCGCATTCTTACATTACCCCCTTAACACCACAGCTAAC
The DNA here is from genome assembly GCA_036250195.1 of Mixophyes australis. Taxonomy (NCBI): domain Eukaryota; kingdom Metazoa; phylum Chordata; class Amphibia; order Anura; family Limnodynastidae; genus Mixophyes; species Mixophyes australis. The sequence goes on along the minus strand of JAVHZZ010000002.1, from coordinate 12,208,847 downwards.
AGCACCACGATCGCCGGGGACGTCATCAACTGTCGCCGGCGTCTTCATTCCTCACGATGCCTTCCAGTCGTTGGTCAGATCAGTCGGGATGGAGCCGTTCGCTGTTTTCACACCGGGCTAAGTGTGGTCAGAATAATCAGCATCATTATTCCGTACCCCACCCCCTGACACAGGTTATAACAATACATGGCAAATTCCTGCTACATACCTTAAAAAACAAAACCGGAAAATAGTTTCATAGATGAGAAGTACAAATGAATGAGATGAGGTTCAGATTAGAGGATGAGTTGTAGCAGCTAATACCTGGGGGTGACAGAGTTGGATGTTGTCTCTTAACTGCGCTTCACTTTGTGAGAGCCAACACGTCGCACCCTTACACATCTGTCCTTTGTGACATGTTGGAGCGTGACGTGTTGGGGGTCCCCTTATTACAAACACTTCTATACACAACAGTCACACCCTGATACTCTATATACATTAATACACCGTGATCTGTTCCCGTGCCCCATCACAGCATGGAGTCCTACAACGAGACCGTCGACCTCCTGAGGCGCAACTTCCTGGCGGGGAAGACTCGGCCCATACAGTTCAGGTTGTCTCAGCTGGAAGCTCTGAATAAACTCGTGGAAGAGAATAAAGCTGCGCTAGTTCAGTGTCTAAAGAAAGATCTCAATAAGGTGAGTTCTCCCCAGAATGTGGAATTCTCAGTGTCGGGAAATATTTTATGGAAAACCCACCCTAAACCGGTGACGCTGTATGTCTGCGGATTTACTGCGGATTTACGTACAAATCACTATTTTTGCAATATTGTATTTTCCTATCCTTAGCTGACCAGAAGAGGATATACTAGAAAATAATTAAACACTGCTGCTGGAGACCCAGGGGAGGTGCTCAAACCACGCACCCACCCTCCACATACATGTCTAGGGGCTGATTAACGTGTTGTTGTTTGTTCTGCAAGCCTTCTCCTCCAACTATCCTCCAGGGAATAGCAACTGCATCTCCCCAAGTTCATAGGAATATGAGCAACCATTCCCCCATCCCTGCTGGCATCTCCACATTTAACTAACTTTGTTAGACTCTATGGGAGGCAGTGCGGTCCTGTGTAACCGTCAGAGGATACAGCGGCATGAAAGAGCCCGGTCACCCCTCTCCAGGGCTCCTGAGACTCTGCCATTTATCAGGATATGGAGACCAGCTATAACTGGCCGGTGCGGGGTTTCCTATGGAGAGTTGTCTGCCGTGACCGTGCTTCCAGCTCATGAGCGAAGAGCATTATTACTTCTTGTGTGGGGATGTCTTAATGAAAGGGCCCCATCCTCCATGTGAGGGAGCAGCAGATAAATGGAGCTGGGTGGGGTATGTGTAGAATGAGTCTCCAACCTAGTTCTGTGGACGTCATCCATGGGTTTGATGCTGCAGAAAAATATCCAGCAGTGCGAGGTACCTTGCCCATTCGCCTGGAAATGTTGGGAGACGAGGCGTATAATGACCAGAAGACTATTGTAGAATGCTCTAACTTCCTCTCTAGTGCTAGGGGTGCATGGAGGAGTATCCTCTCTCAGCCTAATGACCGGGTTCTTTTCTGTCCGTCTCTTAATCCAGTGCCACCTCCAGGGTCCGACCAATTCCCTGTGCCGTAGGGTAGGTTTAGGTGACCTGTGGTTCTCCAACTACTGTGGAATTAACCCTGACCCACGAGCTGTAAAACAAACTATAAATGAATATGAAAGTGAAAGACAAAGGCAGCCCTTAAAAAATATATATATATTAATAAGATTGAAAAGTTCTTTGAGAATTATTCATTATCAGCCTTAAAGCTCAGATGAGTCTATACGAGAGACTGAGAACTTGTAAAGGACGGTGTCTGAGAACCTGGCGTCAGCAGCTGGCGTAATGGTCCCCATTTGTTACATTTTGTACTGGTGTAAAATTATTTTGGTCCCTTCTAGTAGTAATGATAATGATTCTAGCTCAGAGGAGCCTGAGTAGTTGACACCTCAAATTCCAGGGCTTTACAAAATCTTCTCGGCTAGCACATGATCTCTGGCTTTCAATTATTTTTGATTGAGAGATTTTTCAAACAATGGTACATAGATACAACAAAAAAATTATTTCAATATATCAATACAAGAGTTGGTGAGATCGGCTTTATCTGAACCTCTTAAACATGACATATTAAGATGTGTCAAAAGTTTGTTTATTATACAGTGTATATTGTATTGTTGATTATTTAAATAGATGTTTAAAAAAGAAACCTAAATTGAATATGAAATGACACATGACTTCTCTAGATGGCATAATGGATATCCATATCAAGTACAACAGAGCAAAACTTGTCCACTGAGGTTTGTACATAATTATTAAATTAGGAATGGGTGAGAAGAGGAAGGGGCGTGGAGGAAATGGTCAGAACAGATTGCGCCAGTGGTGAAAAAGGATCTTGTACTTCTAAAAGTAAACAGGGAAATCCTTAATATGCATTGAATCAGATGGATATTGTGGTTGCTTAAAACTGTATAGCAGATGCTTTAAAAATATTCCAACCACAGGTCCCAAGTGGAAGTAAACGGTTTCACTTAGTATGTTCTTCATAGACTCCGTGGTATGTACAAAACATATTCTGCCTATAAAGGAGAGTTCAGTCTGATCAACAAGTGACTGCTGAACAGATGAGTCTAATTAATTTATTGGCATATTTGGAGGCAACATGAACTGAAATGGGGAGTAAATAAAGTTCAGACACGTGTGTAATTTGGACATTAAGCAAAGCCAAAATGAGATTACTAAACTTTGACCGGAATGCAAATAATTTAAGGCGGCTCCACCAAATGTGTCTAATTCAACCCTGTCCAGCCACAGTTTCTCCAACCGAGTCTAGGGGTTAAATGTATCAAGCTGAGTGTTCCAGCGGGTTTGAGAAGTGGAGATGTTGCCTATAGTAACCAATCAGATTCGAACTGTCCCTTTGTAATATGTACTAATAAATAAATGATAGCCACCATGCTGCCCAATCAGATTCTAGCTAAGTGGTTAGCACCTCTGCCTCACAGCACTGGGGTCATGAGTTCAATTCCCGACCATGGCCTTATCTGTGTGGAGTTTGTATGTTCTACCTGTGTTTGCGTGGGTTTCCTCCGGGTACTCCGGTTTCCTCCCACACTCCAAAAACATACTAGTAGGTTAATTGGCTGCTTTCAAAATTGACCCTAGTCTGTGTCTGTGTGTGTGTTAGGGAATTTAGACTGTAAGCTCCAATGGGGCAGGGACTGATGTGAATGAGTTCTCTGTAGAATTAGTGGCGCTATATAAATAAAAGATGATGTGCAAAATGTCGTCATTTTTTTTTTCAATGTTCTTCTGTTGCCTCCTGTTCAGCATTTTATCGTTATCAGTATTATGAAACCTACCTATCTGTTGTTTATCGTTTTATAGCCACCATTTGAAGTGGAGTTATCGGAGTTGAGCATGGTGCAGAGTGAAATTAACCTGGCGGTAAACAATCTAAGTACTTGGATGAAAGACGAACATGTTTCCAAAAATCTGGTGAGTGAAAGATGACTCTATGCCAGCTGCGTAGTTAGTATGGACTAACACAAATCTATAAGGCAGTACAGTTGTAAGCTCACAATTATATATAGTACTGGCCATATAGACATACGAATTACTTTGTGGCTTGATCCAATTATCTGCATACGAAAATGGGAAGAAATGTGTTTCTATTATCTGCGCCTTGTGTACATTATGGTAAATGCAGAAAATGTAATAACCACCACATTCTTTTGATTGATTGTACAGAGGGGAGTCTTCATATCTAAGGAACGATGAATAATAATTGTCCCAATTGTGGGAATCGCAATGCTGTAAATTGTATATATGCAGTTATTTAGCAATGTTAATTGAAATTTTGTTTTGAGACCCTCTATTTATCCCTCTGCTGAGAGCTGCTAGTCCCTGATGCCAATCATTAGTGTGTGATATCTTTGTGTTGAACTCTTTCCTGGGTGCAAGAGGAGAGGTCCGTCCTCATGACAGGGGGAAACTGCACATGAGCAGGGAGTCCTTGTCCATTGGCCCAGTCAAATCTAGTCCTGATTGGTTGGCTCAGTGCACTGCTCTCTCCCAGATTGGTCACCCTGCTCTCATCTTCCACTGGAATTAGTCCAGTATTTCCAGTGATCAGTTTGGGGTTCCCAGGCTCAATGGGGTGTGTGCTCGATTCATTTTCTTCAGTCGAGATAATTGCTATGAGTCAGTGTGCTTAAAGCATTCATATACAGTGTCTCATACTGCCATCTACCAAGCCTATATAAATGCTGTGGACATTGCCAAATAAATGTGCACCCAACCTCTCGTCTCTGCTCAGGCTTCTAACCCCAAATGCCCTTTTAATACTTTTTAAATTTCTTCTCTTTCCTCGCACACCAAACCCTCTGACTACCGTCAGTGTCCAAGATCTGGCTTCCTCCTTTAAGGACAAGATCCGTCATAAAATGAGGCTAGAGGAAAGTCTTTTTTTTTTGTGATTGGGGTGGTGGATTCCTCTGTGGGTGGCTGTAAATTGGGAATGGGTGTTGAGTGTGGATGAGAGATGCAGATCTTGAGCAGATTGGTTGTGTTGAGTTGGGACATATTTTGAGACGAGTGAGGAGATGTATGTTGGTGCAGTTTGTTTGTTAGTAGAAGTATTTTATAGTGGATTTGGTAGAATACAGTCAACTTGTGAGGACAGCAGAGAACAACTTGTGAGGACAACAAGTGTACAGCTGCATTCAGAATATTCTATAATTTATGGGACACCAAAAAACAATCACTTATTCAGGAAGTTACTGAATTAATACCGATGGAGCCTTTTTTTTTTTTTACATCCTAACGGGAAAAAGGAAGGGGGGGGGGGGGGACTATGCATTACAAACATATTCAAGTCACACTCAGTGCTGGGAAAACCATGGACATAACTATTCAGTGTACATTCTGGTTTCTGGCGACCACAATATCGGCAGCTGCCTAACGGAGCATGTCTGTTGGGAAAATAACTTATTTTTGTATATATCAGAGCATGAAACACCCATGTACAGCGGCATAACTGCCTCCAAGGTGTGAGGTGACAGCAGCTCTCTGGGAGCTGCATAAAAATGCTTTAACAGTGCGGAACATGGCTATCGCTGACCTGACAAGGAACCACAGGAGCTGACACTCCAATGCTGCAGGGCTATACAGTCACACAGGAGTGTATACAAGTGCACCAGGCAAATTGTGTGAAAGTAGTGAGTGTACTAATGCAAAGTATTGAGTGGCAATGAACTTATCCCAGTATATAGAACAGGAGAAGTGGTACTGTGCAGCCATCATATATCCCAGTATATACAACAGGAGAAGTTGTACTATGAAGTTATTGCATATCCCCGTAAATGATGGGCTTTAAAATGGATTCCTGATGAAACTGCTATTTATAATAATGTGTTTTTAAAAGTTGCTTATTAGAAAATGGATTTGAGCTTTGTCGCATAGTTTTGAACTCCCTCCTAGAACGGCAGAGGGAGAAACTAAAGAGCTTATCTGTATGTACCAAAATGTACAGAGCACACCCGTATGATTTGGCTGTATGCCCAGACAAGGGCGTGATCTGCTCAGCACAAAGCGTTGTGGTAATGACTTGGAGTCATGTCTACATAAGTGTGATGCCATCAGTCCTTGGCGTCTCTGATCCTGTATGGTCTTAGACCCAGGCAGCCCCTCTGAATAAGCATTGCATGTTTTCAACCCCTTGGCAAAGTCTTCATTTCCACTCTCACAGCATATAGCGCAAGAGACGTGGTACTATACAGATGTCGCATGTCCCAGTATATAGTACAAGAGAAGTGGCACTATGTAGTTATCACATGGTATATAGAGTAGAAGTATTACTGTGCACATCTCATATACCAGTATTTCTCTCAGTCAAATAAATAAATAGTGTTGGGGTAAGTGGCTGCTGACTAATATGGACCTATGTGTGTCTGTGTTGGGTAATTCAGACTGTAAGCTCCAATGGGGCAGGGACTGATGTGAATGATTACAAGTTCTCTGTGCAGCGCTGCGTATTATAGTGACACTATAAAAATAAACGTTAATAAAGAATTAATACAGAACTGGAGGTGGTTCTATGTAGATACTAGTGTAGAAAATAAAAAGTACCTTAGCCGGCCTGGCATTGAGAGGTTTTATATTGCAGTTGGCCCCTTTTAATACAACTGGTTATACTTCAAAGATATTTCTCTGGCGTTTTTACGTTCACTAAACCATCAACATTCGTTACCTGCATACAACGGATTTTGCTAATAGCGCTCAATCCTAAACTCCTTCTTATAGTCACTTCCTATCGTTACATTGTGTTCTATTTATTGTCATACATGTAGGTTTATATGTTAAATGTCTTTCTTGCAGGCTACCACTCTCGACACTGCATTTATCAGGAAGGATCCATTGGGGGTAGTTCTGGTAATTTCCCCTTGGAATTACCCTGTTCACCTGACTCTTATTCCGCTTGTTGGGGCGATAGCTGCAGGTGAGTTTCTCTGTCCGTAGCCTCACGGCGGTGCCCAGTTGGCAGCTGGAGATATGCCCGTTGTTCCTGCAATGTCACCACTAGCAGGTATTTTGGTGGGTCCCTTTTTTATTATATGTATGGGTCAGGATTGGTTGTCCAGTGGTAACAGGTTTTTAACACTACAGGTCCTAGAATAGAACTATATATTCAATAATATATTATAATGTGAGTTTGCTCTTTGCAGGAAACTGTGTTGTGGTAAAGCCGTCTGAGATCAGTCAGAACACGGAGAAAGTACTCGCAGATCTTCTGCCTCGTTACCTTGATAAGGTGATTAATGGATAATACAGGAGGGGTGATGGGGAGCACACAGGAGTACGCAGATTATAATACAGGAGTGGTGATGGGAGCACACAGGAGTACGTAGATTATAATACGGGATGGGTGATGGGGGCACACAGGAGTACGTAGATTATAATACGGGATGGGTGATGGGGGCACACAGGAGTACGTAGATTATAATACAGGAGTGGTGATGGGGCACACAGGAGTACATGGATTATAATACGGGAGGGGTGATGGGGAGCACACAGGAGTACATGGATTATAATACGGGAGTGGTGATGGGGAGCACAGAGGAGTATGTAGATTATAATACAGGAGTGGTGATGGGGAGCACAGAGGAGTACGTAGATTATAATACGGGAGTGGTGATGGGGAGCACAGAGGAGTACGTAGATTATAATACGGGATGGGTGATGGGGCACACAGGAGTACGTAGTTTATAATACGGGAGTGGTGATGGGGAGCACACAGGAGTACATGGATTATAATACGGGAGTGGTGATGGGGAGCACACAGGAGTACATGGATTATAATACGGGAGTGGTGATGGGGAGCACACAGGAGTACGTAGTTTATAATACGGGATGGGTGATGGGGGCACACAGGAGTACATGGATTATAATACGGGAGGGGTGATGGGGAGCACACAGGAGTACATGGATTATAATACGGGAGTGGTGATGGGGAGCACACAGGAGTACATGGATTATAATACGGGAGGGGTGATGGGGAGCACACAGGAGTACGTAGTTTATAATACGGGAGTGGTGATGGGGAGCACAGAGGAGTATGTAGATTATAATACAGGAGTGGTGATGGGGAGCACACAGGAGTACGTAGATTATAATACGGGAGTGGTGATGGGGAGCACAGAGGAGTACGTAGATTATAATACGGGAGTGGTGATGGGAGCACACAGGAGTACGTAGATTATAATACGGGAGGGGTGATGGGGAGCACACAGGAGTACATGGATTATAATACGGGAGTGGTGATGGGGAGCACAGAGGAGTACGTAGATTATAATACGGGAGTGGTGATGGGGAGCACAGAGGAGTACGTAGATTATAATACGGGAGTGGTGATGGGAGCACACAGGAGTACGTAGATTATAATACGGGAGGGGTGATGGGGAGCACACAGGAGTACATGGATTATAATACGGGAGTGGTGATGGGGAGCACAGAGGAGTACGTAGATTATAATACGGGAGTGGTGATGGGGAGCACAGAGGAGTACGTAGATTATAATACGGGAGTGGTGATGGGGAGCACAGAGGAGTACGTAGATTATAATACGGGATGGGTGATGGGGCACACAGGAGTACGTAGTTTATAATACGGGAGGGGTGATGGGGAGCACACAGGAGTACATATTATACTAAATATATATAATGGTGATCAGTGATGTCTAATATCACTGGCACAGTATAGACATCACTGATCTGTATAACTGGCATATTATGCTATATATAGAATACAAGACATCACTCTCATTTTTTTTCTATTTTCCATTGAAACATCAGACCTAAGAAATGAACAGGACCTGTTCATTAGCAAAGGACTAACGCAGTGAGGTCTGTTTATTAATAGGCCCCCACTCCGAGCAATTAGTAGGATTTTTTGCTGCTAATCTCATCTTCTCTCTCAATTTAACAAAAGATGTTGCCAGGCAGCTGAAGGTAACTTGACTGCCTGCAATATCTGCACGTAGTAATAAAGGGGAAACCTTGGCAGGCCAGTCTCGGCGGATGTGCGTATGCGTGAGGCGGCTTGCACAGAATTAAAAGCCAAGTTTAAAAAAAATCCCTGATCGACACAATTTAACGCACATATATCGCTGGGATGAGTTGGCTGCGCCAGCCATAGTGGCCTTTGCTGCATCAGTCAAACCCATGATGGGGTCATGGGTTTGATTCCAACCATTGCCCTGTCTGGGTGGAGTTTGTATGTACTCCCCGTGTTTGTGTGTGTTTCCTGCCACTGATAATTGGCTACTGACAAAGTAGACCCTGGTGTGTGGGAGAAAAATTAGACTGTAAGCTGCTGTACTATGCACATAGCTGTGTAATATGATTGGTACTATATACATTATTAATATGACTGCTGTCTTAAGGGCAGCACTTCACCAGAAAATAGGCGTAATATATGGTATAAAATATTGCGTGCAAAAACAGCCCATCTATGCCTATATTCTGATCTGCGTGTTTGTGTAAAGCATAATGATACGCAACCATCAATCAAAAAATCATCAACTTTTTTTAACATTATTTTTAAATGTTATCAAAAAAAGAGTGCAGCCCCCCTCCCCCCCTCCCATCCTCAAAGGTGATGCCAACACTGACACTCAGTCTAGCCTGGTAGTGGTAAATTTGGCGAATATACAGTTTGGGTTTTTCTTGAAAAAGCAGCGACCGGCACATCCGGGGGCTTCCCCGTAGAACTAAGGGGACCGGCGCATGTGTAAGCGTGTGAGCTCACGAAACAGCCCCTGCACTGTGCTTTTATACCACTTTATATAGGAGGTGTCCTTCACATTGATTTATTTTCAAATTTTATCATGATTTGTATTCACAAAATGTTATAATTGTGTTTTTGGGATAATAGCAGTTAAAAAAAAGTGAATCCACCCAAATCGAGACTTTTAGTTTTGTCAGGAATTCTTCTGTAAGATAAGTCAGTGCGGATAATTTACTCTGTGTACAGAACCTTTATGGAAACTTTTGGTGCAGTGATCTGTAAACCCGTTGATACACAATGTCTGTCGTCACCTCTGTCTCTTCCTATCACACAGGACTGCTTCACTGTGGTGTGCGGGGGGGTTCCCGAAACAACTCGTCTGCTGGAGAACAAGTTTGATTATATTTTCTTCACAGGTAAGTCCACAGAAACATGCACTGAAGTGGGGCTTGGTTTCAGGTGTGTACGGCGGCCCACATACATAGAACTGACCCTAACCCCCTGGGCCATTTCCTGCACCATGTTCACTAATATATGTCAGCAGGTGGAAGCTGTAGAATAATGACACAAACATCCACCACATCCCATCTATATGAAGGTAATAAATATATTTATTACAGTGTACTCATTCATTGTGTCCCAGTATAAGCCCAAACGTATAATGTAAATGGAAAGAAACTGTTGAATTAGATACCACATTTGGAAACCTATAAAGATGTAAGAAAAGAAAATTAGTGAGATATAACTTGGACAACAGTGGCTGTGTGGCCAGTTAGTATGATTGTATAAATTGAGGCCTGTAGAGATGGCATGAACAGGTAGTATCAGGAACGCCTCATCCCAGATATTATATAGCAGCCGAGAGCCTTATCCCAGACATTATATACCGGCCCAGCGCCCCTGTGCAAACGGTGCAGCCATAACGTTACACTTTTCCTGCCTTCAGTGGGGGGAAAAAAGAGGCACTTTGGCTGCCTGCATTCATCATCATCATTTATTTATATAGCGCCAACATATTCCGTAGCACTTTACAATTGGGGACAAACATATTAAACTAATAAACAAACTAGGTAAAACAGACAGAGGAGAGAAGGCCCTGCTCGCAAGCTTACAATCATTGCTGCAATCTCCCTCTGCATTGCATTGGCATCAAATGACCATGTGGAGGAGTCTGTCTGTAAGTTTAAGTGGACATGATGAGAAGTTTTAACGGCTGGCACATGAGATCTGGGCATGTGGGTATGTATGATGGCATATGTGGAGGTTTGGTATGTGGGAAAGTCTGATGGCATGTGAGGGAGATGTGTTGGGCATGTAACATTGTCATTTGCAGGATGTGCAGCTTAGCGGGAACTGTAGTGACTATTTCAGAGAAGGAAAATGCGTCCTTTAACAAAGAGGGGGGGGGTTTGTCTTTGGGGGGGCAGCTATCTGTTTCATTTGTTCTGGGCTCCACACATTCGGATGGCAGCACTGTGTGCAGACATTTTAGGAGCATTTGCAAAGAATGCCCCCACTCTGCCCAACTCCTCCTCAGCATGTTCAAATGTCTAATCCGCAAATGTTGACAACTTGCTATTTGTGCAAACCAAGGAGCAGCTTGATAAATAAACTAGAAGACCTAACTACCTCTCCTATACCACCCTGCAGGTAGCCCAAATGTTGGTAAGATCATTATGACAGCGGCAGCAAAGCACCTGACACCGGTCACACTGGAGCTAGGCGGGAAGAATCCGTGTTACGTACATGATGACTCTGACGTGCAGAATGCAGGCAGGCGTATCGCGTGGGCAAAGTTCTTCAATGCCGGTCAGACATGCCTTGCCCCCGATTATGTCCTCTGCTCCGAGAAGTACAGGGATAAATTGGTGGGTGCTATACAGACGAGCATTCATGAGTTCTATGGGGAAGATCCAAAACAGTCCCCGGACCTGGGCAGGATCATCAGTGAGAAGCATTTCCTTCGGGTGTCTGCGCTGCTGCAGAGTGGGAAAATTGTGACTGGTGGACAGACAGATGAATCGGAGAGGTACATCGGTAAGTTTATAATGCAGAAAGGTGTAAGGTAATCTAAGTACACTATAACAACAACATCATGGTTCTCACAGCATTGTACCTCAATAGTAAATATCTGAATCCATAGAAAATGATCTCCCTGCTCTGCTTCCTATAAGACACCTTTTATATTCAGTTTACCCGATGACTGCATAGCTCAAGAGTGGCCAACACTGCAGAGACAAAGATACAACTTGCTAACATTTCCCTTAGTCAGACTCCGCATATGGAGTAAATACTGTTTTTATGTGTGCCCAACTCGGCATTCGCTCCTAACTCTGTTTTCTGTCTCCATGATGAAACGTAGATTAATATTGATGATGAATCGTTGTGACCCCGTTATTCTCCCCCTCCACCATGTTTTGCACCCGGTAACCCCCATCCCTGATCTGTGTTACAGCTCCCACTGTCCTGGTAGATGTGAAAGCATCAGACCCAGTGATGAATGAAGAGATTTTCGGTCCAGTTCTTCCCATCCTCACAGTCTCCAGTGTAGATGAGGCGATAGACTTCATTAACCAGAGAGAGAGACCTTTGGCTGCGTACGCGTTCTCCTCCAGCACCCAGGTGGGTACATGTCTGTGTGTATCTCCAGCACTCGGGGTTCAAACACCTAAATGTGGGCATGCCTCAAGACATTGGAATAATGAGTATAGTATATTCACTACACATATGTACATCTCAGTATTCCTGTATGCACTACATATATGTACAGCCCAATATTCTGGTGTACTCTGAATAGGAATACTGGAATGTACATATTCAATGTGACCCTCAGAACAATAATGATGTGCACCGGTAGTATATACAGGTCCAGCATAATTTAGCTGGTCAGTGCTTGTGCCACATGTCCGTCCTCAATATAAGAGGAGTGCAGCAAATGGGCCCAGTGTGTCCATGTTTACAGCATATTTATAACCTAATTGTGACGATGATTTATACAGTGGGAAATATGCGCTGCTCAGATAACCTGCTTTGCCTGCGCCAAGCACCCCAATTTCTGCTAAAGGTCGTAGGTTTGCGGAGTGACATGGCGGCCACTGCTGAGTAGCAGAAGGCCAAGGGAGCAGTTGGGGAGTGATACAATCACTTGGACAGAATGGCGGTACGGCATGATATGAAGGACTCGGAACGGTGGTGCTGAAAAGGGGAGAAAGGGAAATGTAAATAGTGTATTTAGGAATGAATGAGTCTGCTCCCTACAGCGTCCTCTTTATGTAACAATGGCTGCCCAGTCAGAGCAGATTCCCATCACCAGATCCGGATGGGAACTGGTGCCAACATCGCCCTGACATGACCCTGTTGTCTGAGCTCCACATCCTTCATGGATAAGGAGTTCCAGAGTATTTATCCTGCAGCAGAGTCCAGGCTGTTGCCTTCTACTGCACCATTATACCTAGCTCTAAACCAGATGATCAGATCTGTGCCCGGCATTTGGGCCACATTTTATATAATAACCGTCAATGTTACTCTGAGGCATCAAGTCGCCTTCACAATAAAGCAGGGGTGCAAATGGGGCACCCACAGGGTATGTCAACTGCTGCCAATGGGCTAAACTTAAAATTGAAGGTGCAAAACATATTCTGGAGTCCTTCCAGGGGAAAGATCTTGAATTTTTCGCAAACTTTACTTTGTTTATTAGATTGATTATACCTAGTTTTAGCTTGAAAGTTAATGTAGCTTCCTTATATTAGAGATGAATTTTCAAAACTGTTCCACAGCATAACTGTTTAGGCACGATGCCTCTACAAGTCCAGGAATGCACTGGCCACAATGGATATCCTCAAGTCTAATTAATAGTAAATAACAACACTTGTGTTGAGTGTTTGTAATTGTTTATTACAAAATACCCAAACTCTAGTTTTCCAACTTTATTGTGCTTCTACATCTTCAGTCGTCCAGTATCTGTTATGGTGCTATTGGCTACTTGCGTATAGATTGATAGGTGGTTAACCTGGCAAAAATAAACAAGGAAAAATAATCTAGTGTAAATCTGATAAAACAAATTGTGTGGTAAAGTGTAAAACAAAGTACAATAAACTGTGACGGATGAAAGATTGTGACGCTTATTTCTTCCCAACTGTGGGGACTAATTAGAATCAATGGTTTGATAAAAAGCGCAATGAAGCCTCTACGAATCGTTCACACTATGTAGTGGACGGTGCAGTGTACTAGAAAATAGAAGGCATAAAACAGGAATATGGTGCTCACTGTTTACACTAAGTGACTAAAACAAATAGTAAGTATAACAAACTCACCGTATTGAGCTGCCTGAATGGTCTTAAATAATGTTACAAGTAACATCGATCAATTCCATATATTGGTAAATTTAATTTCATGCTGAAACTATAAAATAATTCTTGGTGCAGCATTTCCTAAATGGACAATACAAACCATATAAAGATATTAAGTGATATATGACACATTGCGTTTGTGAGATTAGAAAGTCCAAGATTCCCAAAGGATGGTTCTCTGGATAGATCCAGCAGTTGGAAAGTTCTTAAATCACATGTAGGACCATTCACGCGTTTCGCAGATTAGCCATCTTTCATTGTAGATTATAGAACGTCTGGTCTGATTTAGGGATTGAGAAATCAAATCTGTAAATCTATCAATCTATAAATTGTTAAAGATCGTGTTTATAACATTTCACGGAGGTCAATCGCCTATAATATAATCACTGACTTCGTTGTAACTGACACTATTGCATTCCATAGCTATTGCCTGAATGACCACGAGATGTCTATAAGGGGAAGATACGTTCAATGCAAAATACACACATTGGGCTGCAAATTTTAAATTGTTCGCTCGGACTACAAAATTTTAGTTCTATTCCCATGTTTCTCTTCTGTGTATTTTCTAACGACTGCAAGTTGTACAGTGCCGACAGTCATCTATGGTTTCTCTGACAGATTGTGAATCAGGTCCTGGACCGGACAAGCAGTGGAGGATTCGTCGCTAATGACGGCTTCATGCACACCACCATTATCTCTCTGCCATTTGGAGGAATCGGTGAGTGGACTTTTAGAAGAGCTGCTGTCTTATGTCATTCTAATGCGGACTGGTTCACAGGGAGATGAGACAACATTCTAAAAAAAACAAAAAAAAACTGATTGTTTTGCAGCAAAAAACAAATATTTTTAGGATTAAGTCTTTTCCACAACCTGGCCCGTAGGGGGGGGGGGGGGGGGGGGGTCTGTCTACCTCCTGTCATTTGGCCTGTTGGGGGGAGTCTGTCTACCTCCTGTCATTTGGCCTGTGGGGGGGGGGGTCTGTCTACCTCCTGTCATTTGGCCTGTGGGGGGGGGTCTGTCTACCTCCTGTCATTTGGCCTGTGGGGGGGGTCTGTCTACCTCCTGTCATTTGGCCTGTAGGGGGGGGGGGGGGTCTGTCTACCTCCTGTCATTTGGCCTGTAGGGGGGGGGGTCTGTCTACCTCCTGTCATTTGGCCTGTAGGGGGGGGGGGTCTGTCTACCTCCTGTGATTTGGCCTGTAGGGGGGGGGGTCTGTCTACCTCCTGTGATTTGGCCTGTGGGGGGGGGTGTCTGTCTACCTCCTGTGATTTGGCCTGTAGGGGGGGGGGGGTCTGTCTACCTCCTGTGATTTGGCCTGTAGGTGGGGGGGGTCTGTCTACCTCCTGTGATTTGGCCTGTAGGGGGGGGGGGGGTGTCTGTCTACCTCCTGTGATTTGGCCTGTAGGGGGGGGGGTGTCTGTCTACCTCCTGTCATTTGGCCTGTAGGGGGGGGGTCTGTCTACCTCCTGTCATTTGGCCTGTAAGGGGGGGGGGGTCTGTCTACCTCCTGTCGTTTGGCCTGTAGGGGGGATGGGTCTGTCTACCTCCTGTCGTTTGGCCTGTAGGGGGGATGGGTCTGTCTACCTCCTGTCGTTTGGCCTGTAGGGATGGGTCTGTCTACCTCCTGTCGTTTGGCCTGTAGGGGGGGGGTCTGTCTACCTCCTGTCGTTTGGCCTGTAGGGGGGGGGGGTCTGTCTACCTCCTGTCGTTTGGCCTGTAGGGGGGGGGGGGGGTCTGTCTACCTCCTGTCGTTTGGCCTGTAGGGGGGGGGGGGGTCTGTCTACCTCCTGTCATTTGGCCTGTAGGGGGGGGGGGGTCTGTCTACCTCCTGTCATCTGGCCTGTAGGGGGGGGGGGTCTGTCTACCTCCTGTCATCTGGCCTGTCCTCACCCCAACATGAATTCCGCACAGGCTCTCTACCTTCATACCCCCCCCCCCCCCCCCCTATATGTACCTACAGATTTGTGATCCTGTATCTTCTAATATGTTGAGTATCTTGCAGATCACAGCGGTAACGTGTTCTTCTCCTTGCAGGACACAGCGGGATGGGCATGTATCACGGCAAGTTCACCTTTGACACATTCTCTCACAGCCGCGCATGCCTCCTGCGCAGTGATGGCCGGGAGAAATTAAACGAGGTCCGTTACCCTCCCTACAGCGAGAGTCGACTGGGTTTCGTCCTCTATGCCGTGGGAGCAAAACAAAAATCATCCTGTGTCCTCTCCTGATCTCAGAACATCAACCTGGAAATCATAAGAAGGAATACAGACTGTCTACAGATTTATTTTATGATATTACTGCACAATGATCAATTTTCTATAGATTCTCCTCCATTGCACCAGTCGGTTAAGCTACGATGTTTAACATGCAGTGTGTAAGGTTTGTACCAAGGCAGAGAAAAATTCTCATATAAAAGATGAAATAAATATCAATACAAAAGTAATATTGACTAAGTGTGTCACATGGAGAGTAATTACAGACCAGGCGCACACATACATCATGGACAATACCCCTATAGGCGCTAAACAGGTTAAAGAAAGATACCAATTGGAAGCAGCTGTCACATAGGATAGTGGTAATATCCTAATAAACAGACAAATAGGATAAAGTGTATAGTGACTGCGTTAGTAGTAAATATTAAGTAAAAATAGTCGCATTCACAATAAACCATAAATTATTCTTAAAAGTTGATATAAACAGATAAATTTAGACTTAAAAACCTTGATAAAAGAAACACAATTGCATGAACCATATAAAGTGTTGATTACTGGATTGGCGTGCAGTAAATGACCTGGTCTGATGGTATATTCAGAAAGTCTGTTTAGTTTCACTTTAATTTGCTAAAAAGGGTCACTGTCCAATTACTATATCTCCAGAAGCCGGATAGTAGCAATATAAATGATTCTGCATAGTGGGGTTAAATTACTGAAGAGGATAAACAGTATAAATCTTATAATTACTGCCACAATTTATCCCATGATGAAAGGACAGCCCTAAAAATTCTGTAGTGATCCTACTATAATTATTAAAGCAGCTGACAAAGGCAGAGGTGTGGTAGTTCAAAATGTGGAGGATTATCTGAAAGAAGTCTGTCGCCAACTGTGATACTTTATTTTACAAAACCCTAACAGATCCCAACAGGTCATTCCAGATGGATCTCTCAAAATTATTAAATAAAGCCTCTGATGCTATTATTACCAAAAATATTAGGGACTTTTTGTACCTTCCACATCCTATCATCCCTACCTATGATCAGCCTTGACATGCAGTCAGTCTACACTTTATCTATCTATTGACAGTAACACTTCCCATACTCCTTCCTTGGCCACTGGAGTCTACTATTCCTGCATTCACCCATCCACCAATCTACACCACCTAGTACAGACAAAGCTCTTGCGGTAATTGGTGAGTTTAAAATCCTCTTTTTCACTGTTCACCATTACTTTTCACCCCCCCCCCCCCCCCTTCCCTGAAAATTCACAGCTTGATACATTTACCCCTGATCTCTTCAGGTATTATGGGACAAACCGTAGTAAAATGAGATTCTAATTAGCCAACTGACAAAGTGGTAAGGAGGTGCCTATTGAAAGCTTACAATCTATAGGAAAAAAGGAATTTGATACACGACAGTAAGTGTTGCATATTGGTCCAGCCAGATAACAATGGGAACTATATAATCAAATCACACAGTAAGGCTGTTGTGGGGGTTGTTTGAGTATAGAAAGAAAACACATGTATGCTTGAACTGTATAGAGGGGAGCATGGCCTAGGTGGGTGATATTTATGTAGAAAGTAAGAGGGTGGTTAGTGAATGGGATAAGCTACCTGAAGAGGAGAGTTTTCAGGGAACACTTTGAAGTTGGGGAAATTCTTGTTTTAGGAGGGAGTGAATTCCAGTGTGGGTGCAGCACAGGAGAAGTTCTGGGAATGGGAACAGGTAATGAGTGTGGATGAGAGAAGAAGAACTTGTGCAGAGTTGAGGGGTTGAATTAGGAGACCCATATTAGTTCCCTTGTAAGTTGTGAGAGCGTGAAGAGACTGTTGCTGCCCTGAATGTTGGAAATGTTTTACCTGAGTCAGAGCCTCTGGATAAGCCTTTCTACCAGCTGCTGCAGTGGACATTCAAAATGAGTCCCTGGTGAGATAGGGAAACTCCTAACCCCTGTGAATTGTGGGTGAGAAGGCAGGACTACAAGCAAGAGGAGGACTGGTCTGTTGCTGAGCTTTACCTGCTACCATTACAGTGAAAACATAAGTGTAACACTGATTCACAGCTGTACACCGAGCCTAGAGACAATATGTTTATCATGCTGTCTAAGAATTATTCAGTAAATCTGCCTCTTCCACCATAATACTTTATTGCACGCCTATAATCAGTCTTCATTCCTTTATAATAATTTACAAGGAGCACTAAAGACTATGCTCAGATACTTCTATACCAGCCAAGTAACACGGTACACAGTACTGTTATACTGTTTAGTAATTTGCCTAGTTATCCCGGAGTGTGGCGTGAGCCTGGGCACGCACATTCGTATAATGGAGTGTGTATGAGAATGAACCTACACTGATAAATTGCTACTGTGTTGACTAACTCTACTAGTCAAGCAGCCGACATTGAAAGCTTTTATTGTTTCACTGTATTGCAACTTTTTGCTCCTTTGACCGGATGGGCTTAGGTCGCCACCTGGTCTGTTGGGGGAAGAAGGATGGTAGGGATGTTCTTACAGTTATTTTTGGAGTTTCCTTCTCACTGTCAGTAACTGACTGTTACTGACCACTCCTGCTGGTATCACCTTACCACCAGACACTCGCCGACAGTGAATGCAACTGAGCAATAGTTGCAGGAGAATCTCGCTGCCAACACTTCACGGCACCTAGAACTGCTTACTTCTGAGTAGCTGGTATAGCTACTATAGCATCTCTTTGCTGTTGGTTGGTACCTCCTGACCGCTTACTATGGATTAAGACTGCTGGGTAGCGGGCAGAGTGTTGCCACAGAAATGCTGGTTTCAACGCAAGACAATCAGGGATCAGATTAGAGTGTAAGCTCTTATCTGTTGGTCACAGGATTCAGCAGGCAATAGGCATCAGGCAGAATGTTCAAGCAGTGATGTTGGCATTCAAGGTCCCTGACAATGGCCTTGACACACTAATTAGAGCTACTAGTGAGCTCCAGAATTTCGATATAATACAGTTAAAATACAAAATACAACTCTTGTATACTGTTTCTGAGACACATGTTGCAGGAGGTAAACCAGCCCCCTTTCCTACATGGAACCACAATCATATATTGAGATTTTAATATCTGATATCTGAGATATTACATTCAATGTTTAGCATCAGGATTCTCTAAACTTGGATTTAACGCAATTTAAACTTAAGAAAATTCACATCAATCTGTGATTCCTAAATTACGTGCTGTTAAGTTACTCGGATAGTTGTCCTATCTCCCTGAGACACAGGATGAAAGGCCAATGACCCCCTCCTGTGCATTTAAGCTAGATGTGTTGGTCACTCAGATGAAAAGGTCTAGTTAGTGGGAGTTTATTTAGAAAAAAACAAACAAATTTCCTCCAACATGACATACTGTCTCAGAAATCAATACATTTCCAAAACAAAAATGAGTACATATGCAATGATTTAAATTAGCGCACTGTGTCACTAATTGAAAAGAATGTATAAGTTATTTTTAAGTGATCCGGCCACAGCTCCATTGCATTATTTATGCCATTTGTGTGTGGCTGGTACCTACCTATTATCCTTTTCCTATCCACCATTACCTACCTCCCTTGCTCTTCTGTAAATATACCGAAGTGGCTTTTACAGAAAACTACAAGTCTGCGTGAGTGCCCAAAGTGCTTCTTCTGTCCGGTACAAGGAGTCCACGGAGTCCTCCTATTGTGGAGGAGCCCACTGACCACATACCCACAAGCGTGAAATTATTATTTTATTATTATTAATTTTTATTTATAGGGCGCCACAAGGTGTCCGTGGCGCCGTACAGGGACAAAACGAATTACAATACAAGGTGAGACAGCACAGTACAGTAAACAGTAAGCACAGTAACTCAGTAGGCTCAATGCACAGCTAGAGAGGGCGGGAAAGGGGGAGGGAGGATCGGCAAACAACGGAGCCCAAGAAGGAGGGCGCGGAAGACAGGGAGACCCCCAGAGGGGACGGGGGGGAGGAGGGTCCTCGAGGTGGAGGGCAAAGTAGCTGGAGAGAAGAGTTAGAAGTAGTGGAAACAGGAGGAGAGATGGCCCTGCTCAGAGGAGCGTACAATCTATGGGGGGGGGGGGGTGAAAGAAGATTTGTTTCATTTAGAGAAGTAAGAAGAGGCGCGTACACTCCCCACAACACCCCTCTGAGCAAGGGGGGGTGTTTTCACAAGTCTATTAATAATTAAATGCCCTATACTTTTAATAAGCTCTATTTCAGCGGAATAGATCAGTTGCAGGCATGCTCATCAGTCCCCATGTACCCACTGATGTCTCACCCAAGCCCTGTGCTAAATAGGGTTAGTGGTTTAGAGACTCCTGTCCATCATATTGAGAAAAGTGGGGTTATTATCATTATTATCTTTTATTTGTTAGGCGCCACAAGATTTCCGCAGCGCCGTACACAGTACAAACAGTAGACTATACAGGGTGAAACAGTACAGAACAATAAACAAAAGTACCAATACTTCAGAAACTCCAGGCAGGCAGATGCAATAGGCATGGAGCAGAAGAACAGGTGAGGAGACAGGAGGGAAGAGGGCCCTGCTCATGTGAGCTTACATCCTAAAGGAGGGTAGACAGAACCAGGCACAAGGGGAGCCAGAAGAGAGAAGGGAGAGCGAGTAGAGGAGGTGAGGTGGTTAAGTAGATGGTTGGTAGGCTTTGCGAAAGAGGTGAGTTTTCAGTGCACGTTTGAAGCAGCATAGAGTAGGAGAGAGACAGATGGAGAGAGGGAGGTCGTTCCAGTGAAGGGGGGCTGCACGGGAAAAGAGTTGGATTCTGGAGTTTGAAGAAGTGATAAGAGAGGAGGAGAGGCGGCGATCATTGGCTGAGCGCAGGGAGCGGGCAGGAGTGTGTATGGAGAGCAGGTTAGAGATGTAGGGGGCAGTAGAGTGGGAGAGAGCCTTGTATGTGGTGGTGAGGAGTTTGAAGAGGATTCTATAGGGGAAGGGAAGCCAGTGTAGGGCGAGGCAGAGAGGGGAGGCAGAGGAGGAGCGGCGTGAGAGGAAGATGAGTCTTGCAGCCACGTTGAGTATAGAGCGGAGGGGGAAGAGATGGGAGTGGGGGAGGCCAGTAAGGAGAAGGTTGCAATAATCCAGGCGGGAGATGATAAGTGCGTGGATGATGGTTTTGGGGGCATCCTGAGAGAGGAAGGGACGGATGCGGGCGATGTTGCGTATTTGGAAGCGACGGGACTGGGCAAGGGAAAGAATGTAGGGGGCAAAAGAGAGAGAGGAGTCAAGGGTGACGCCTAGGCAGCGGAGTTGGGTGACAGAGGAGATGGTGGTGTTGTTTACGACAATAGAGAGGTCGTGATGGGATGGGAGTCTGGGCGGAGGAAAGACAATGAGTTCCGTTTTGGAGATATTGATATTAAGAAAACGCTAAGACATCCAGGAGGAGATGGCGGAGAGGCAGTCAGATACCCGAGAGAGGAGGGTGGAGTAAAGATCGGGAGAAGAGATGTAGAGTTGAATGTCATCAGCATACAGGTGATACTGAAGACCAAAGGAGGAGATGAGAGCACCAAGTGAGGAAGTATAGAGCGAGAAGAGTAAAGGGCCGAGAACAGAGCCCTGCGGGACTCCTACAGGGAGAGGGTAGGGGGAGGAGGAAGAACCAGACGTGGATACAGAGAAGGAGCGGTTAGCAAGGTATGAGGAGAACCAGGCAAGGACAGAACCAGAGAGGCCAAGAGACAGAAGGGTTTGCAGCAGGAGGGGGTGGTCCACGGTGTCAAAGGCTGCGGAGAGGTCAAGGAGAATAAGTAGGGAGAAGTGACCCTTGGACTTGGCCAATAGGAGATCATTCGTAACCTTGGCCAGGGCAGTTTCAGTGGAGTGGAGGGGACGGTAGCCAGATTGGAGAGGGTCAAGGAGGGAATAGTCGGATAGGTGTCTGGCGAGGCGGCTGCAGACAATCCGCTCGAGTAATTTGGAGGCATAGGGGAGTAGTGAGATAGGGCGATAGTTAGCAAGAGAGGTGGGGTCGAGATTGGGTTTTTTGAGGATAGGAGAGATAAGAGCATGTTTAAAAGAGGAGGGGACTGTACCAGAGGAAAGAGATAAGTTGAAGAGGTGAGCGAGGTAAGAACAGGCAGTGGGAGAGAGAGAGCGAAGGAGGTGAGAGGGAATGGGGTCGAGAGGACAGGTAGAGGGTGGGGAGGAGAGAATAAGGGAGCGGACTTCTTCACCTGTTGCAAAGTTGCTATTTCAGGGGTCCCAATAATGACCCTGGTCCCTACAGCCAAGGGGGCCTGGAAGAGCCCCAATACTTTTCCTCATGGGGCAGATAGACTCTGGGAGGGGGAGCACACTCTTTATTTACCACCAGGCACCACCAACAAGGTCTCATTAGAGATATTGATATATAGTCCTGAGGATCAGCCGTCTTACTCTCTAACAGGGGCACCAGCCACGGGTAAGAGATTTGAGAGGAACCTCAAACCAGAATCAGCAGGTGAAATAGCAGAGTCCAGGGTCCCCGACGTCACCAGGGGGTCAGACACCAGAGAACTTTTCTCAATTTGGACAATAATCTGAAAGACCCATATGTCTGATTTCTGCAGAACTTAAAACCAATGGCAAGTTCACCTTAGACTGGAACCACAGAGCTTGGTCTTAGTAGATGCAAGATATCATTGGTATTAGACGGAACTGACACTTTGGCTGTCGCTGCCTCACTGGTGAGGAGTACTAGCAAAACAAACCATTCCTGTTGTATATGGATTATTATTATTATTTTATTTATAAGGCACCACAAAAGTCTGCAGTGCTGCACAGTAAGTAGAGCATATAATAAAAGCCTTAAAACAGGCAAAGTATTTGAACCTAAGGGGCCTTTTTAACAATGTACTTTTAGCATAAAATCCCCCGAAAATGGCAGTTTTCAGAGGATAACTGCAAAATTACATTTCAAAGTTATTTATAACCAAAGGTTCACAGCAGATATAGGCGTTATCTGCTGTGCTCCCACTCAATGTGGCGATTATGTATTGCACCTTATCACTGATTATTACTTTCGCCTGTATATTCATGCAGGCCCGTGTGTATTTTGTATGTAACAAGTGGGCTTTGCTGAATGTCATGGGTTTGAGCTGTTCAAGTGTCAAGAGTCTTGTGAAAGTAACCAGGGAAGACAGATAACATCTCTGAGGCTTTGCAAAGTTTGTGTAAACAGTCTGACCAGACAAAGGTGAAAAATCTTGCCTTTTGAAATGCCAGACCTATATCTCAAATAGATAACACATTCGAAAGCCCTGTGTCATTCAGAGATCCAGTCTGCTCTGACATTGGGAAAATGTATTTCCAAAGGTGGGAACGACAACATGGGGAAGGTTTAAATCAGCTGCCTTACCCAGTAATATTGTTAATTTCTCTGAGGAGACCAATATTTCTAGGTTGGAGTGTGCCATCTTTCCCAAAGTGTACTCCTCTCACGGCAAGTATTAAACTAGTAACTTAGTGACTCTGGTTTTATTTCCTATTTTATTTCTGAAACTTAATTGTGCAACTTATTTTGTATAAACATAAACAAGCAAAAGATAAGGGTAGCGCTGCTGAATGAGTACAAGGATTGATGATTAAACCAAATGGAGATCTCTTGAAAAATCCAAAGAGGCACTGGACAATTAATGAAACATTTAATATAGATATAAAATATATCCAACACAGACCTGGCACAGCCAGAAACCTGATACACAATATAAAAACAATGTGAAAAATCACTCTATCATATAAATGTAATATAAGGATATAAGATCCAGCGCTTAAACAGCATATAATTAGCCGCGGCTGTAAATAAATAAATAAATAAAAATCAATTGAACATATGGTTGCGCAACCAGAATAAGTGTGGCCAACACTTAGTAAAACCAGTGATCTGAGAAACACCTCCGAGGTGAAACAATAGTAATGCAGTCCCAATGAGATGTAGGAACGTATGTATAGATGGTAACACATATGTTTCAATATATATTCCTCCTTATATAGAGTATTAAGTCACCTGAATCCTAGACGCCCGTATGGTATAACTCGCACGGCCTGAATCTGGTTATTCACTCATAGGCTTATCTAGCCAGGTCCTCCTTGAGTTGGTAGTGGGTGAATATTACCAGTGACCCGTGATTTGCAGTCCCGTTTGCAGCGTTAGTCACGCCCCGATGGTATCCTGATCTTGCCCGATGACTATCAAATATAGTATCCGTGCCGGCAGTGGATATTGGAGCAAGCTGATAATAGCCGTATCCAGCGTGAATCACTCACCGATATTAGACGGGGCTTGCCAGATGACTCTCAGGTATAATATCCATACAAGCAAAAGTGGAAAAGGTTCAGGTAACGAGGCAATCACAAATGTGGATCCAATTCACAAGAAATTCTATACTGTCTATTATTTTGTCTGTGATTCTATATCTAGAGCCATCCCGATAGGCTCTCTAGTATGTGCCAATTTAACCCTCAGTAGTTTACTCAACTTATTTTGTATGTCTTGTTATTAACGGTTATCATCATCATCATCATCATTTATATAGCGCCACTGATTCCGCAGCGCTGTACAGAGAACTCACTCACATCAGTCCCTGCCCCATTGGGGCTTACAATCTAAATTCCCTAACATACACATACACACAGACTAGGGTCAATTTGTTATCAGCCAATTAACCTACCAGTATGTTTTTGGAGTGTGGGAGGAAACCAGAGCACCCGGAGGAAACCCACGCAAACACGGGGAGAACATACAAACTCCTCACAGATAAGGCCATGGTCGGGAATTGAACTCATGACCCCAGTGCTGTGAGGCAGAAGTACTAACCACTACGCCACCGTGCTCTACTTTAGCCATGGAAACATTTTTTGGATTAAATACATTTAATCTAGCATATTCTCCGTGATTCTGTGTGAATTTACGAAGCCAAGTGAGGCTCATGCTACATGTGTATGTGATTTAAGTGTGAAACATTAATAAGTGGTTTGGTGAATGCAAGGACTCCATAGTAAATCCTTTGTGGGGGCAGAAAAGGTGTATTCATTGGTAAGTGACCAAGATGACTCCAGTCATGGTCAGCTGTTTCTGATTGCTGTATCTGAAGCAGGTTGGTCGCTCGTGACAATCATCATCAGCTATTTATACTGTTTTTGTGCACAAGACCAGTCTCCATAGATTTCTATGTGGACTGCTGTTTTGAGCGATTTAACAAGTTCTGAAAATCAAAGATTTTTGGAACTTCTCCCCGCATTGAATCCTATGGGAGTACATTGCGGTAGAGGGATCTTCCAATACCTCACCACATCTTACCGGCTCTCCCCTCCGGTTACTCCGGTCAGGCATGAGCAAAGCCACCTTTGCGATTGTAACTGGAGTTTAAGGTAAGTAAAGTCATCACCGGGACAGCAGCCTCTTATCGGATGCGAAGTCTAGGGATGAGTTTATTCTTAAATGGGCCAAAAAAAATCATCTGTCATCCTTCAAAAGACAGCTGATAATTAACGGAGCAAAATCCCTTTAATTAATAAATAATGAGATTTAAGAAATTGTTTAGCTGACCTGAGGTTGATAACCCCACAGCCATCTCCTCCAACCAGTACTCTGCTTGTCCACTCAACTCTCCCCCAGTAATCTTGCTGGCCAAAGGTGCTCATCCTGATTGTTGGTTCTGTAAGACTACAAGGAACTGTGCAAGTTGATTTTCCCCTGGTGTTGGTATCCTTCCTGCAGCGTGGCATGGATGTCTCAATCACCTTCAAGAATCTCAGCTGACCACGCACTGACCAAGTCTAGGTGTGAAGCCCTTCAGGGAACAAAACTTCTTTACCTAACAGTGGCAAACTGAAGGTTCCTTCTAGCTTCCAAGGACAGAAAACCAGACTGGGGTATATTGTTGATAGGGGGTTTCAAAACGGTTTTCTGTCCTAATTATATGTGGTAGCCCCACTGTCGGTGGAGCAATCTTCAGGGGAAAAGGAATAAAAATGTAATTTGTACACTAATATGTGTAGCAACTCCTTGATTTCACATAATAATAATAACAATAATAAAAGGTGCCGGAACTCACATCACTTAGTCAATCACTGTACACACACCCACACATGTCAGTTGTGTAACAAAACATAACGGTCACCGGCAGGGCCGGATTTACCGCTAGGCAACCTAGGCACCTGCCTAGGGCCTAGCGGCTCTGGGGGGGGCACAGCTGGGGGGGACAGGAGTAATTTAAAAAAAAATGAAAAAAAAAAAAAATTCGGTCCCTCCCCCGACTCGCGGCACCCCCCCGCGACTTGTGCCGCGAGGGGTGCCGCGAGTCGGGGGAGGGGGGGTGCCGCGAATCGGAGGAGGGGGGGGGTCGGGTGCCGCGAATTGAGTCCCGGCAGCCTCTTCTCTTCTCAGTGATAGAGAGAGGAGGAGAGGCTGCCGGGACCCGACGAGCGATCACGTGACTCTTTCTCTTTTTTTTTTTCATCTGGACTGACGGAGGAGGAGCAGCGCGCAATAGAAAGGTAAGTAAAACAAGGGACATAAGTGGTGATGGTGAAGGGGCACAGAAGTGGTGATGGTGAAGGGGCACAGAAGTGGTGATGGTGAAGGGGCACAGAAGTGGTGATGGTGATGGGCACAGAGGTGGTTAAGGGGCACAGAAGTGGTGATGGTGAAGGGGCACAGAAGTGGTGATGGTGATGGGCACAGAGGTGGTGAAGGGCACAGAGATGGTGATTGGCACAGAAGTGGTGATGGTGATTGGCACAGAAGTGGTGATGGTGAAGGGCACAGAGGTGGTGATGGTGAAGGGCACAGAGATGGTGATTGGCACAGAAGTGGTGATGGTGATTGGCACAGAAGTGGTGATGGGCACAGAGGTGGTGATGGTGAAGGGCACAGAGGTGGTGATGGTGAAGGGGCACAGAATTGGTGATGGTGATTGGCACAGAGGTGGTGATGGTGAAGGGCACAGAGGTGGTGATGGTGAAGAGGCACAGAGGTGGTGATGGTGATTGGCACAGAAGTGGTGATGGTGAAGGGCACAGAGGTGGTAATGGGCACAGAGGTGGTGATGGTGATTGGCACAGTGGTGGTGATGGTGATTGGCACAGAGGTGGTGATGGTGATGGGCACAGAGGTGATGGTGAAAGGGCACATGTGATATTGTGAAGGGGCAAAAGTGACAATGAAGGGGCACAGTGTGATGATAGAGGGACAAAAGTGACAAGAGCACATACTTGGATTTATGCGTATTATTTTTGCAAACAACTTAAGTAAGTATTTCTGCCCTGACTTCAATATTTATTATGTTGTTTTGACCCAACTACTTAAAAAAACGGGACTGCTTGGTAATTATTTAGGGGTGCCTTTTTCTGCAGCAGGGTGGCCTTGCTCTTTTCACATGTTAGGTACGCCCCCAAAGATGCAAGCCACGCCCTCACCTCCTTTGGCGGCGTGCTTTCATATCTACTTAACTATAGGGGTATATGGTAGGCATGCGGCGGCACATGCTTTCACTTCTACGTAACTATAGGGGTATATGGTAGGCTGCAAAAATATAGTGCTATGGATTGTTGCAGGGAGGGGCCCCAAAAACAGTATCCTGCCTAGGGCCCTATGAGGTCTAAATCCGGCTCTGGTCACCGCCCGCAGTAAGCTCTCAGCACGCGACCACATGACCAATCGCAAGCTGAGCAGTGCCAGCGCCGCCGACCTGCTAAGCTCGACAGGGCGATTCAAGTCCACGTGGACCAAACATCAAATGTTCAAAAGTTACTTTTAAAACGTGGAAAATTTGTTGAAAAAAAGGTGCCGGAACTCCGTTACGTGAGTTCTATGATTGTATTGCTGTTGGGTATTGATGTAGTTATAAATCTCACCACTAGATGCCGCCATTTCCAATTTCTTACAAGGGAACATTTGTAAAGAGGGAACTGTAGTGTCAACTCCTGTATCTGCTCCGGCACGTTTCCTGGGTGCACACTTGTCCTGAGTGTGGTGAGTGACAGATTTATACTATATAATGCTCTATGTCCTGTATCTAAGTCAGTAATAATATTCTATGTCCAGTAATAGTAGCCTGCATCCTGTAATAATGCTCTATGTCCTGTATCTAAGTCAGTAATAATACTGTATGTCCAGTAATAGTAGCCTGCATCCTGTAATAATGATCTATGTCCTGTATCTAAGTTTCTCAGGCAGTAATAGAGCCCTATGTCCAGTTATCATACTCTATATCCTGTATCTTGGTCAGTAATAGTACCCTACATACAGTAATGTTACTCTATATCAGTGGTTCCCAGATCCGGTCCTCAAACCACCATAGCATTTCAGGTATTGAGGGTCTCCATGTTCGTGCACAGTTGTTAAATGAAAATGATTGAGGCACTAATACAATCACCTGTATTCAAGCACAGATATCTTTAATTCTGATCTCTTGCTTGGGATGACGTGGGCTTTGTGCCAGTGCGCGTGATCCTGCTGGAAGTAACTGTTAGAAGATGGGTAGATTGTGGCCATAAAAGGATGCACAAGGTCAGCAACAATACTTAGGTGGTCTATGGCATTTAAATGATGCTCAGTTAGTATTAAGGGGTGTAATATGTGCCAAGAAAGCATTACTCACACCATTACACCACCAGCCTGCACCGATGAAACGTCAGGATGGACCCATATGATATTCCAGATAATAGTACATGGATTAATGTTGTTTACAACAAATTCTGACTCTACCATCTGAATGTTGCAGCAGAAATTGAGGTTTGTCAGACAGACAGACAATTTCCAATCTTCCTATCCCCTGCCCAGTTTTGGTGATCCTGTGCCCACTGTAACCACAGTTTCCTGCTGCTGTCGCCTGCTGGACGTGCTGTGCGTTCAGAGATTCTCCTCTTTATACCACTGTTGTAACTCATGGTGATTTGTCTGTCTGTTCTCCTCCATTAACAGGACATTTTCACCCACAGAGCTGCCGCTCACAGGATGTTTTTGTTTTGTGCACCATTCTCTGTAAATTCTAGACACTGTTGTGTGTTAAACTTCCAGGATATCCGCTGTTTCTAATCTACTAAAACCTTCCCATCTGGCACCAACAATCATCCCTTAGTCACTGTCACTTAGATCACATTTCTTCCCCATCCTGGTGTTTGGTCTGAACAACAACTGAACCTCTTGACCAGGCATGTTATGCATTGAGTTGTTGCCACATGATTGGCTGATTAGGTATTTGCACTAACGAGCAGGTGTACCTATTAAAGTGGCCGCTGAATATTTGTGTACATAACCATTTAGTATTGGCAGTTTGTGTTATAGTTGTGTTATATAGTCTTTTATAGTTTCTGTTGGGACAGGAGGGTGAGAGCGTCTCACATGGTTAGTAGTAGTATTGATGGTGTAGTGCAGGCCTGTCCAACCTGCGGCCCTCCAGGTGTTGTGAAACTACAAGTCCCAGCATGCCCATCCAGCTATCAACTGGTTGTCTACTGGCAAAGCATGCTGGGGCTTGTTGTTTCACAACATCTGGAGGGCCGCAGGTTGGACAGGCCTGGTGTAGTGTCTTAGTTGAGAAGGGCAGGTGCTGCTGACACGACAGAACCTAATCTTGCGTGAGATACGGCGGTTAGTTGGGCGCGGTGGCAGCTGGAATACGCAGCTTTAACTCAGAGTCCTTCAATATAAAAACCAAGAAAAGAGAGCGTAAAACAATATTTTGCTAATACTATGAACGTGTGTATGCCAATACCTAAGTAGCCAGTGTATCTATGTACTGTGAGTCACCACATGCAGATATATATTATAGTAATAAGAAACTGTAATAGAGACATGTGATACTGTGATTAGTCAATGTATCTGAGGCGCTGGTCGGACTATCTGCTGCCCACGGATATTTTAAATGATATGATGCGCCTGACAAATGTAACATGAAAGCCGTAAGCCTAGAAACCGTTATGTGAGTGCAATTCAGCAGAATAATAAATGCATGGATGAAATAACAGAACAAGTCTCAGGCATACAGAAATATTCGGCATCAGACACGATGAGGGAGGTACGAGGTAGACGCATAGTGGACTATGACAGCTCAATGTGTAAAGTGTAATGTAGGAACGCTGTTTTATATCTCGTCCTGTTACATATTCTGTAGCTGCAAGTACTGAGACCGGACAGCGCTGAAGGAAGACGGCAGGAGCAGCCGGCAGAGAGGCACCACACTGAGAATATGAAGAGAGACACGTGTGTGAGTCCCATGTGTACGATTATATGCCGTGTCACATGCACGTTGTCTGTACAATACGTGTAATAACTGTGTACAGGGAATAGAGGCTGAGAGGAAGGTTATTATTACTGACGTTGATTTATTAGGTTACAGTGCTCTGCAGCGCCACACGGTGGGGAAAACGGGATATGCATGCAGACAGGGAAAAATTGTAGCGAGGGCCTGCTCATGAAATAGCTTAAGTCTGCTTGATTAATGATTAGTAAGGCTGAGCAATATCCCCCTATAACGGACAGCTGCAGCTTTATGGAAGGGTGTTAATGGGGTCTGTACAGGACGACCGTTATAAAGCGGATGTCACTGGCCCTCCCCATATGTCTGTCATCACAATCTTACTCTGATCCACTGGACTGTGCATGAGTCCATCGCATTCCAAAACCTGATGATGATGATTATAATAATAAGTTAATAATGCTGCAGTATGTGATTGGTGTGCTACATCTTGAAGCTGTGATAATGCTGCACAGTTATTCTAAGATGCTTCTTCCCATGTGACTTACTTGTATTACATCTTGTACAGCTCTAACTGCAGAGAATCATGGCAGAGACAGACTGTATCCTGCTAAGATCTCGGGAGAGCTGCTCGTACCACTTCCCTCCTTCATTAATTCTATTCTTATTGTCTATTTCTATAGCGCTACCATATTACACAGCGCTGTACAGATACCTGTAGGAACATACGGTTGTTAGTAAACCAACTAAACAACCCGCAACAAATCCGTGATAATATACAGTCTCCTATAATGCCTTTACCAAACATGACTCCTATCGCCTGACGCCTAACAGAGCACATGTGTGAGGACATACAGCTCCAATAATATTATATCCATCATATCATTACTGTGATCCCTACTCTCCAGTCGCAGGGATTCCTTGTCCCACATATTACTGTGATCCCTACTCTCCAGTCGCAGAGATTCCTTGTCCCACATATTACTGTGATCCCTACTCTCCAGTCGCAGGGATTCCTTGTCCCACATATTACTGTGATCCCTACTCTCCAGTCGCAGGGATTCCTTGTCCCACATATTACTGTGATCCCTACTCTCTAGTCGCAGGGATTCCTTGTCCCACATATTACTGTGATCCCTACTCTCTAGTCGCAGAGATTCCTTGTCCCACATATTTCTGTGATCCCTGCTCTCCAGTCGCAGAGATTCCTTGTCCCACATATTGCTGTGATCCCTACTCTCCAGTCACAGAGATTCCTTGTCCCACAGATTGCTGTGATCCCTACTCTCTAGTCGCAGAGATTCCTTGTCCCACATATTTCTGTGATCCCTGCTCTCCAGTCGCAGAGATTCCTTGTCCCACATATTACTGTGATCCCTACTCTCTAGTCGCAGAGATTCCTTGTCCCACATATTACTGTGATCCCTACTCTCTAGTCGCAGGAATTCCTTGTCCCACATATTACTGTGATCCCTACTCTCTAGTCGCAGGAATTCCTTGTCCCACATATTGCTGTGATCCCTACTCTCCAGTCGCAGAGATTCCTTGTCCCACATATTACTGTGATCCCTACTCTCCAGTCGCAGAGATTCCTTGTCCCACATATTACTGTGATCCCTACTCTCCAGTCGCAGGGATTCCTTGTCCCACATATTACTGTGATCCCTACTCTCCAGTCGCAGGGATTCCTTGTCCCACATATTACTGTGATCCCTACTCTCCAGTCGCAGGGATTCCTTGTCCCACATATTACTGTGATCCCTACTCTCTAGTCGCAGGGATTCCTTGTCCCACATATTACTGTGATCCCTACTCTCTAGTCGCAGAGATTCCTTGTCCCACATATTTCTGTGATCCCTGCTCTCCAGTCGCAGAGATTCCTTGTCCCACATATTGCTGTGATCCCTACTCTCCAGTCACAGAGATTCCTTGTCCCACAGATTGCTGTGATCCCTACTCTCTAGTCGCAGAGATTCCTTGTCCCACATATTTCTGTGATCCCTGCTCTCCAGTCGCAGAGATTCCTTGTCCCACATATTACTGTGATCCCTACTCTCTAGTCGCAGGAATTCCTTGTCCCACATATTACTGTGATCCCTACTCTCTAGTCGCAGGAATTCCTTGTCCCACATATTGCTGTGATCCCTACTCTCCAGTCGCAGAGATTCCTTGTCCCACATATTACTGTGATCCCTACTCTCCAGTCGCAGGGATTCCTTGTCCCACAGATTGCTGTGATCCCTACTCCACATGCTGCAGTCACAGAAGTAGGGGTGTAGTCAGTGGTGACTAACATTATCCAAGTAATGTTTGCAGCATTTTGTTCTGTCTTCCTCTTGTCAGGTCCAGAGTACAAATGACTTCAGTACTCTCAGTAAAGTGTCTGCGGCATCGATGGGCTACTTTACAGATGAGTTTCAGAAATACTTTGCTAGTCGGTTGTGCAGAAGATCTCCGCTCATCAACAGGTGAGTACCTGTCCCTCCATGTGTCTCTGTGTCGTATATACTGAGTGATAATAGTCTGGACCTCCCTGGGCTGTGTCTGTGCTGTATACACTGAGTGATAATAGTCTGGACCTCCCTGGGCTGTGTCTGTGCCGTATATACTGAGTGATAATAGTCTGGACCTCGCTGGGCCGTGTCTGTGCTGTATATACTGAGTCATAATAGTCTGGACCTCGCTGGGCCGTATCTGTGCCGTATATACTGAGTGATAATAGTCTGGACCTCTCTGGGCCGTGTCTGTGCTGTATATACTGAGTGATAATAGTCTGGACCTTGCTGGGCTGTGTCTGTGCTGTATATACTGAGTGATAATAGTCTGGACCTCCCTGGGCCGTGTCTGTGCTGTATATACTGAGTGATAATAGTCTGGACCTCGCTGGTCTGTGTCTGTGCCGTATACACTGAGTGATAATAGTCTGGACCTCTCTGGGCCATGTCTGTGCTGTATATACTGAGTGATAATAGTCTGGACCTCTCTGGGCCGTGTCTGTGTCGTATATACTGAGTGATAATAGTCTGGACCTCGGTGGACCGTGTCTGTGCTGTATATACTGAGTGATAATAGTCTGCACCTCGCTGGGCCGTGTCTGTGCTGTGTATACTGAGTGATAATAGTCTGGACCTCGCTGGTCTGTGTCTGTGCTGTATATACTGAGTGATAATAGTCTGGACCTCCCTGGGCTGTGTCTGTGCTGTATATACTGAGTGATAATAGTCTGGACCTCGCTCGCCCGTGTCTGTGCCGTATATACTGAGTGATAATAGTCTGGACCTCCCTGGGCTGTGTCTGTGCCGTATATACTGAGTGATAATAGTCTGGACCTCGCTCGCCCGTGTCTGTGCTGTATATACTGAGTGATAATAGTCTGCACCTCGCTGGGCCGTGTCTGTGCTGTATATACTGAGTGATAATAGTCTGGACCTCTCTGGGCCGTGTCTGTGCCGTATATACTGAGTGATAATAGTCTGGACCTCGCTCGCCCGTGTCTGTGCTGTATATACTGAGTGATAATAGTCTGGACCTCTCTGGGCCGTGTCTGTGCCGTATATACTGAGTGATAATAGTCTGGACCTCGCTGGGCCGTGTCTGTGCCGTATATACTGAGTGATAATAGTCTGGACCTCGCTGGGCCGTGTCTGTGCTGTATATACTGAGTGATAATAGTCTGGACCTCGCTGGGCCGTGTCTGTGCTGTATATACTGAGTGATAATAGTCTGGACCTCCCTGGGCTGTGTCTGTGCCGTATATACTGAGTGATAATAGTCTGGACCTCGCTCGCCCGTGTCTGTGCTGTATATACTGAGTGATAATAGTCTGGACCTCGCTGGGCCGTGTCTGTGCCGTATATACTGAGTGATAATAGTCTGGACCTCGCTGGGCCGTGTCTGTGCCGTATATACTGAGTGATAATAGTCTGCACCTCGCTGGGCCGTGTCTGTGCTGTATACACTGAGTGATAATAGTCTGGACCTCTCTGGGCCGTGTCTGTGCCGTATACACTGAGTGATAATAGTCTGGACCTCGCCGGGCCGTGTCTGTGCTGTATATACTGAGTGATAATAGTCTGGACCTCGCTGGTCCGTGTCTGTGCTGTATATACTGAGTGATAATAGTCTGGACCTCGCTGGGCCGTGTCTGTGCTGTATATACTGAGTGATAATAGTCTGGACCTCCCTGGGCTGTGTCTGTGCCGTATATACTGAGTGATAATAGTCTGGACCTCGCTCGCCCGTGTCTGTGCTGTATATACTGAGTGATAATAGTCTGGACCTCGCTGGGCCGTGTCTGTGCCGTATATACTGAGTGATAATAGTCTGGACCTCGCTGGGCCGTGTCTGTGCCGTATATACTGAGTGATAATAGTCTGCACCTCGCTGGGCCGTGTCTGTGCCGTATACACTGAGTGATAATAGTCTGGACCTCGCCGGGCCGTGTCTGTGCTGTATATACTGAGTGATAATAGTCTGGACCTCGCTGGTCCGTGTCTGTGCTGTATATACTGAGTGATAATAGTCTGGACCTCGCTGGGCCGTGTCTGTGCCGTATATACTGAGTGATAATAGTCTGGACCTCGCTCGCCCGTGTCTCTGCTGTTTTGTTTTCATGATGAGATTTCTTTGTTCTCATTTGGTAATTTTCCCAAAAATAGAAGTTTGACATAATACATACAGTATATTTACCATTCTGAATGCATAGAATATATCACCTTTTAATCCCTCTTTTCTGTCTCTCAGGGGATATTGTGTCCGATCGCAGGCTATCACACATTGTCTGAGGGAATTTCTAGAGGATACCAAGGACTGTAACCAAAGACAGGTGTGTGTTATTGTGTGACGCCATTCTTGGGAGCCCTGCGTGCGTGCGTGTGTGTTGC
The DNA here is from genome assembly GCA_036250195.1 of Mixophyes australis. Classification (NCBI taxonomy): domain Eukaryota; kingdom Metazoa; phylum Chordata; class Amphibia; order Anura; family Limnodynastidae; genus Mixophyes; species Mixophyes australis. Next base: position 12,173,863 of record JAVHZZ010000002.1, on the reverse strand, counting down.
CATTCTCTGCAGCATGTTGGGATGGCTAAATAGAACTTTACAGATCTACCCATGCTTCCTAGGATGATGGGCAACATTCTGTGTGTGTCTACATACAGGTGCAGTGCGTGTGTATGCATCTCTACATATTTAGTGCATTCATCCGTGTACCATTCCTCCTCCAGGTCCTATCCCTTGGGTGTGGATTTGACTCTCTTTATTTCCGTACGTGCCGGACGGTACCAGGAAACACGTCTTTCTGGGAAGTTGATTTTCCTCCAGTGGTTCAGCGGAAACGTCTTCTAATTGAAGGGACAGAGGCCCTAAAGGACATGTTGGGGGGTAACTGTGCTGCCCCCGGCCCTAGTGAGACGGGTGAGTTACCTCCCTCTCCCTGTGGGTTGGTTATATGGAGCTCTTATATCTAGGAATACGTGTTGAGCACTGTAGCGGCAACATCCGTAAATGTGTTTCATTAATCCTGGTGTAATAAGGAAATATCAGTAACTGCATTTATACGTTGTATTCTCCATCTCTGTGACCAGGTGCCGCACGTGTGCGGTGGCCATCTTTAAATGGACTTCGGTGCCGGAGGGTTAATACCTGGTGCCGTGGGGGTAAAATCACCGGTGCTAGGTGCCACGTGCATAAGTAGATGTTTTAATTAAATAAAGTGTATTTTAAAGTGTGTGCTGCGGCGCTGGGAGGGTGGTACCCAGCGCAGCAGCGTAGATGAGGAGTGATAACTGCTTTCTAAATGTATTTAATAAAATGTATATGAAAATGTAATGTGCAGGCGCTGCAGTGCCGGCAGTGAACCGGCGCGTGGCACTGAATGGGTTAAACATGTATATTTTAAATCTATATAAAATGAATGTGCATGTGTGTATATTAAATAAAGGCACTTACCTTATCGTGGTCTAATGGGGGCTGCAGGAGCAGCCCTGGATCCGTCACCCCCCGGCAGCCAGCTATCAGTGGGACTTTCACAGCAGCCCCCCTGGAATCAATTATATCCAGCAGGTGCTGGGGGTCCCAGTAGGCTAAGCCACATTCTGGAGCTCAAAGATCTTCAGCTAGCGGCAGGGCAGCGGCTGCTGCCCCGGGATCTGGCTGCTTTCTCCTGGTACTGGTTTCGGCCAGGAGGGAGAGGCACACTCCGTACAGGGTCCCTGGAAGTGGTTTTTGGCAGGAGATTTAAAAGATAAATCTCTCGTCTCGGACAGAACGGCACCATGGAGGAGAGTGGGCTGAGACCCCCTCACCCTGGCAGCTCTTAGGGGGGGGGCATCTGTACTTCAGTAGATCACTAGAACCTCAAACTAGTGTGTAACTAGGACTTCCTAACCTAATAAGCATCACTGCTTAAGGAACCTTTTTTTGATGCCTACTTCCCTGCTGTAATTCCTGTGACCTGCAGATTAGGCCAAATCTAATCCATCTATCTCAGATCTATCTATCTTTGATTTATCTATCTATCTATCTCATATCTGACTATCTGTCTATCTTATATCTGATTATCTATCTATCTGACTGACTATCTATCTCATCTCTATCTCTCATATCTATCTATCTCATCTCTATCTCTCATATCTATCTATCTATCTCATATCTGATTATCTATCTCATATCTGACTATCTATCTGACTGACTATCTATCTGACTGACTATCTATCTGACTGACTATCTATCTATCTCATATCTATCTATCTCATATCTATCTATCTCATATCTATCTATCTCATATCTATCTATCTCATATCTATCTATCTATCTATCTATCTATCTCATATCTATCTATCTATCTCATATCTATCTATCTATCTCATATCTATCTATCTATCTATCTATCTCATATCTCTATCTATCTATCTCATATCTCTATCTATCTATCTCATATCTCTATCTATCTATCTCATATCTGATTATCTATCTATCTCTTATCTGATTATCTATCTCATATCTATCTATCTCATATCTGATTATCTATCTATCTCATATCTGACTGTCTATTTGACTGACTATCTAGCTATCTCATATCTATCTATCTATCTATCTATCTATATATCTCTCTATCTCTATATAAAAATCAGTGTCCATGCTCTTGTTGTTTTTAATTTGATACTGAAATAGTTGATTGCTTTAATAAAAAAAAGTCTTATCTGCACTATGGCGTGCCCCCTTTTTTGGTTTAGTTTTTTAACCCTTAGTCCGATGAAAATAACGGGTAGTAAGGGAAGCTGCGGGTCTTTGAAGGTTCGTAGTACAGAAGGACTTTATCCTATGCTGGGATAACATGGTATTGTCCCACTGTATTATACACTGTTTGAATCAATCACATTTGAGCTTATTGACTGGATGGTCTAGTGAAGCACACCAGTATTTATGCTATTTGCAACTTGAATAGTTTCTTTGATTTACAGTTTTATTATTAATATGTCTAATGTTTTCTAGGCCCTACAGCCCTTTTTTCAGAAAACTATAAACTCATTGGTTCTGATCTAAGTGACATTCCTAATTTAGAGTCGGCATTGGACAGTGCTGGAATAATTTGGGATTGTCCCACTCTGTTACTCGGAGAAGTGGTGCTGTGCTATATGGATCCTGCACGGTATGTAGACCCTTCACATTACACAGATGTTACTGCGGCCTATAAATGTATTGCAGAGCTTTGCAGGCAGGCGATAGTCTGTCTGACATGTACATACTATCCTGTGCCATCTATATGTGGAGGGAGAGTGTATGAAATGCGTGGCACATGCCAACTGCCGGTAACTCAATGCATGTATAATACATGTTTATATCATTATATGTTCCTCACTAGGTAACACTGCAGATTAGTGTATAATCCTCACTAAATAACTCTGTAGATTAGCGTATAGTCCTCTCTGGATAACTCTGTAGATTAGCGTATAGTCCTCTCTGGATAACTCTGTAGATTAGCGTATAGTCCTCTCTGGATAACTCTGTAGATTAGCGTATAGTCCTCTCTGGATAACTCTGTAGATTAGCGTATAGTCCTCTCTGGATAACTCTGTAGATTAGCGTATAATCCTCACTAAATAACTCTGTATAATAGCGTATAGTCCTCTCTGGATAACTCTGTAGATTAGCGTATAGTCCTCTCTGGATAACTCTGTAGATTAGCGTATAGTCCTCTCTGGATAACTCTGTAGATTAGCGTATAGTCCTCTCTGGATAACTCTGTAGATTAGCGTACAGTCCTCTCTGGATAACTCTGTAGATTAGCGTACAGTCCTCTCTGGATAACTCTGTAGATTAGCGTATAGTCCTCTCTGGATAACTCTGTAGATTAGCGTATAGTCCTCTCTGGATAACTCTGTAGATTAGCGTATAGTCCTCTCTGGATAACTCTGTAGATTAGCGTATAGTCCTCTCTGGATAACTCTGTAGATTAGCGTATAGTCCTCTCTGGATAACTCTGTAGATTAGCGTATAGTCCTCTCTGGATAACTCTGTAGATTAGCGTATAGTCCTCTCTGGATAACTCTGTAGATTAGCGTATAGTCCTCTCTGGATAACTCTGTAGATTAGCGTATAGTCCTCTCTGGATAACTCTGTAGATTAGCGTATAATCCTCTCTGGATAACTCTGTAGATTAGCGTATAGTCCTCTCTGGATAACTCTGTAGATTAGCGTATATTCCTCTCTGGATAACTCTGTAGATTAGCGTATAGTCCTCTCTGGATAACTCTGTAGATTAGCGTATAGTCCTCTCTGGATAACTCTGTAGATTAGCGTATAGTCCTCTCTGGATAACTCTGTAGATTAGCGTATAGTCCTCTCTGGATAACTCTGTAGATTAGCGTATAGTCCTCTCTGGATAACTCTGTAGATTAGCGTATAGTCCTCTCTGGATAACTCTGTAGATTAGCGTATAGTCCTCTCTGGATAACTCTGTAGATTAGCGTATAGTCCTCTCTGGATAACTCTGCAGATTAGCGTATAGTCCTCTCTGGATAACTCTGTAGATTAATGTATGGTAGTTGTTGGCGTTGTCTGCAGGGCATGGTGTCTAATCCATATCAGACCATGCACCCTGTTTCAGGACTTCTCTCTCATCGGGCATAGTCATAGTGCACAGGAATGAGCTTTAAATCGTTTGCCAGTTCCATTAATCAATTACAAAAATGTAAGCTTGCATATGCAACATCCCCTTTCCTTGGATATGGTGTGTGTACTAGTCTTTGTCTGTGCTGTCTGCAAATGGACTCTTTACCTTGGACTCTGTATCGTGCAGTGCACCCACCTTGGTCTAAGTACTGTAGGCTGTTCGTGGGGTAGTGTCCTGGATTTAGCAACACCAGAGAGAGACCAAGGAACCCTCCGTCCACCTACACTGGACTACAGGCACTTACAAAGGAAATATTATCACAATAGGTTGGCCCTTAGAAGGTAACTGGCACATTTATTAATGGACATGGGGCTTCTAATGGAATTTTGTAAGTTTTTTGTATCAAAAATACATTTCTTTGACTTGGAACAAAACGGTCACATATAACGTATCAACAACACTAGTATCGATTCAAATATATGCCTCTCAGGTTTACAGTAACTAAGCGATACCTCTTTACCTTCTAACACTGTTCCACAACATATATCTAGCAAGGATAACTAACACCAGAACTACACACAGTTCTATCACAGCTACTTTAACTTTATAAACACATAACACGGAAATACATTTGGAGATCAGGCAAATACAGGTAATTATGCAGTTTTTTCCACAAGGTTCTGTCAACTCAACTCTCTCCTTCTGTTTCTTAATTTGATCAGTTTAGCCACCGGTTAGAACAAAGCACTGTGCCGGTCCCCTTTGGCTCCTGGTTATATTGCTTTCCTCAGGCAGCACTTGGTTCCTGTAGACCGTCGTTACTCCGCTATAAAGGTGGCCTATACTTTACACTTTTGTTACATCCTCTCTCCCTTATACACGATCATGTAGTCACGTTGATAACACAGGTTCCTCACCATGCAGATTCATGGGCCTTTCACATACAGTAGATAGTAGAAAAACAATTTATACAGCTCCTCACCAATATAACTACGTCTCTTTCCCCTAGCTGACTCTCCCTGCACTTCACTCTTGTTGTTATATCTCAGTCCAGCAAAAAGGCAGAACACAATATTCTTCAGGTCTCCCAACCGTTCCCTACCTTACTAATAAAGGTTTGCTCACTCCAGTCACATCAAAAGTGAAATGAACATGGGTTACTTAGCAGTATTGCTCCCAGCCTCTGGATCCCAAAATAGGTCCCCTCTGCGCTGACGTCCAGTTACGCTTTATCTCTCTCTTCCCAGCTCTCCTCCACTGTCCTCCAGACTCCTTAGATTTCCCAAGGACTCCGCTTTGGCTGACATACAGTGGGTCTCTTCTTGCCCTGCTTGGTTCGATCCTCCACTCTGCTACCCCTGCGGACCTGTTCGGCCAGCATACACTCACCTCTCCTTCCTTCTCCTTCCCTCTCCCAGGACGTCTGTGTCTCTGAGTCCTCCTCAGAATTCCAACTACCGTTTGTCACTGCTTCTTCACAAACTACTCCTCCAAACTGCATGCTGGGATATGTAGTTCTCTGCCTGCAGGAGAGGCATCCAAAGCGCACTGTGCGGCCCGCCCGGGTCGCCGGCGCCACACATAAATTTATGAATATATAAATATATCAATATCCAATAACAATAAATTTGGCTCTCAGTTCGAGGTTGTGTAAATAATAGTCCAATGTTTGTTCACAGCCGGGCACCTCCTTCATACAAAGTGTCAGTCGCCCTTCAAAGTTGGTGGTCAGACAGATAATAAAATCTACAAAACAAAACAGAGGGGAAAGGCGCCTATGGTGTAGTATTTTAGGGAGTATATTTCCAAAAACCAGGCTGTGTGCATATGCGTACCAAATGTGAACTTGAAAACGTGCTCATCAATACAAGAAGCCGGGGTCACATCATTGTTATCATATAGATCCACTCCAGTCTTGTCCAGTCTCCAGTCTTGTAAACGCATATGAAAAGAAGAGAGAACCAAATAGTGCAATAACGTCAAACAAGTGGAAGCAATATAGACCCAGCCACCTGGAATTATGTGTACCAGAAATATGGTAAAAAGCGCTTATCTGTGAAGTTGCTTTATATGGTTGGAGTTCTCCCTAATTCAATTCACTCCATCAACAGGATAAGGACAGGCAAACAAAAAATTTATTAGAAGGTCCCATATAGTGTAGTATGTTCAAAATAGAATAAAATGTATTAACAAAATAAAATACACACTCACAATAGAACTATGTAACAGAGCGTATCTGTATTCCAAGTGCAATCCTCATCCCCACCTCAGTGGGTTCAAAAGTCATAGGATTCGAATGGTAGTGGACTGGAAACAGATGCCAAAAAGAGGGTACCCATCTACACTCTTGCCTCGACGCGTTTCATCCTAAAAAGACTTCATCAGAAGGATGAAGTGGAGATGAGGATTGCGCTTGAAATACAGATAAGCTCTGTTACATAGTGTGATTGTAGCTATGTGTCTGTGGTGCAGTGAGAAGATGCGCTAGTTCATGTGACATTAGTGACACCGTACTATAGCTGTGATTGTAGCTATGTGTCTGTGGTGCAGTGAGAAGATGCTCTAGTTCATGTGATAGATTAGTGACACAGTACTATAGCCATGATTGTAGCTATGTGTCTGTGGTGCAGTGAGAAGATGCTCTAGTTCATGTGACAGATTAGTGACACAGTAGTATAGCTGTGATTGTAGCTATGTGTCTGGGGTGCAGTGAGAAGATGCGCTAGTTCATGTGACAGATTAGTGACACAGTACTATAGCCATGATTGTAGCTATGTGTCTGTGGTGCAGTGAGAAGATGCTCTAGTTCATGTGACAGACTAGTGACACAGTAGTATAGCTGTGATTGTAGCTATGTGTCTGGGGTGCAGTGAGAAGATGCTCTAGTTCATGTGATAGACTAGTGACACCGTACTATAGCTGTGATTGTAGCTATGTGTCTGGGGTGCAGTGAGAAGATGCTCTAGTTCATGTGACAGACTAGTGACACCGTACTATAGTTGTGATTGTAGCTATGTGTCTGGGGTGCAGTGAGAAGATGCTCTAGTTCATGTGACAGACTAGTGACACAGTACTATAGTTGTGATTGTAGCTATGTGTCTGTGGTGCAGTGAGAAGATGCTCTAGTTCATGTGACAGACTAGTGACACAGTAGTATAGCTGTGATTGTAGCTATGTGTCTGTGGTGCAGTGAGAAGATGCTCTAGTTCATGTGACAGACTAGTGACACCGTACTATAGTTGTGATTGTAGCTATGTGTCTGTGGTGCAGTGAGAAGATGCTCTAGTTCATGTGACAGACTAGTGACACAGTAGTATAGCTGTGATTGTAGCTATGTGTCTGGGGTGCAGTGAGAAGATGCTCTAGTTCATGTGACAGACTAGTGACACCGTACTATAGCCATGATTGTAGCTATGTGTCTGTGGTGCAGTGAGAAGATGCTCTAGTTCATGTGACAGACTAGTGACACCGTACTATAGCCATGATTGTAGCTATGTGTCTGTGGTGCAGTGAGAAGATGCGCTAGTTCATGTGACAGATTAGTGACACCGTACTATAGCCATGATTGTAGCTATGTGTCTGTGGTGCAGTGAGAAGATGCACTAGTTCATGTGACAGACTAGTGACACCGTACTATAGCTGTGATTGTAGCTATGTGTCTGTGGTGCAGTGAGAAGATGCACTAGTTCATGTGACAGATTAGTGACACCGTACTATAGCCATGATTGTAGCTATGTGTCTGTGGTGCAGTGAGAAGATGCACTAGTTCATGTGACAGACTAGCGACACAGTACTATAGCAGTGATTGTAGCTATGTGTCTGGGGTGCAGTGAGAAGATGCTCTAGTTCATGTGATAGACTAGTGACACAGTAGTATAGCAGTGATTGTAGCTATGTGTCTGGTGCAGTGAGAAGATGCACTAGTTCATGTGACATTAGTGACACCGTACTATAGCTGTGATTGTAGCTATGTGTCTGTGGTGCAGTGAGAAGATGCTCTAGTTCATGTGACAGATTAGTGACACAGTACTATAGTTGTGATTGTAGCTATGTGTCTGTGGTGCAGTGAGAAGATGCTCTAGTTCATGTGACAGATTAGTGACACAGTACTATAGTTGTGATTGTAGCTATGTGTCTGTGGTGCAGTGAGAAGATGCTCTAGTTCATGTGACAGACTAGTGACACAGTAGTATAGCAGTGATTGTAGCTATGTGTCTGTGGTGCAGTGAGAAGATGCTCTAGTTCATGTGACAGACTAGTGACACAGTAGTATAGCTGTGATTGTAGGTTCGACCTATCATTTTCTGTTAATATTAAGATGCTGCTATCTGTTGGTTATCCTGATGTGACCGATAAGTCCCGCTATACAACGCTTATCTGCCGAATGGCTGGAGGTTACGTTTCTTACATGAGACTTGTTTTGCCTCTTTTCCTGTAGATCGACAGATGTGATTGGCTGGGCTGCACAGCGGTTTCCCAGATCTCGCTTTGCGCTGTATGAGCAATTCTCTCCGGATGATCCCTTTGGTCAGGTTATGATAAACCATTTTGTGTCTCTAAATTCTGCACTGTGCTCTGTGATTGCGTACCCCCAGCTTCAGGAGCAGGAGCAACGGTTTCTACAGAAGGTGTGCACTGTGTTCCATGTATATCTCTCTTCTCTTGTAGTCATTCTTCAGACGACAACCGTACTACCGATTTGCTCTTTCAGTGTTGGTTTTTAGTTAATCTATTTCTTTTATTTCTTGTTATAGCTGCTTAAATATTTTTGTAGTTGATGGCTGAGGTCCGATAGCTGCGGCCAGTTGGCCGCGGCCGCCGGCTGAGGTCTTGCTTACAGTTTCATATTGTACACTAGATAGACGAGACCTTTACAGGTGGGTTTCCTGGAGAGAATGTGTCCGCTAGTGAGAGAGTCTCTGGAAATTGATATAAGAGAAGCTGCTGGTGCGGAAGTAAAATAGATTTATTTTTTCCCCCCTTTACTGCTTAAAATATTTAACATTCAAAGTACTGTATAGGTGCATATAAGGTTTTAGCCAGGTAGGAGTAAGATTTCCTATTCTTTGTAATGATTGAGGCCTATATCTCATCACTACAGGGCTGGGAGCGGTGTCGGGTTTTGGATATGAATGAATTCTCCATGTCTTGTGTCCCTGAGTCAGAAAAATTGCGCGTTGAAGGATTGGAGCCATTTGATGAGTTTGAGGTAAATGGTTATAGTGGATTTCACTAGGTTTACAGTATCATTTTTGTTTTATTCCTGCTTGTCCAAGTTAATTATTAAGAAGTGTTATAGCAACCTGCAAATGATCAGAATGCTTATGGAGACGTTGTTTTTCGGGGGAGTGTGCTGACCTTGTGGGTGGCAGTGACCTGTCCACTTCTTTGACTGCATTAGTTGAGAGCAGAGGCAGTGTCATGATGTGTGGAGAGCAATGGATGAAAGCAGAGTTATATACTGGAAGGAGCAGGGTCCTCAGCAGCACAGAGTGTATTGGGAGATGAGTGATGTGTTAATGAGGACAGGGCTGCATGTGACATTGTCACCTGTTAATATAATCATTAAGGAATAGACATTGGTGGGGGGGGGACAAACTATTTTGTTTTTTTTTTTTTTTCATGTATTTTTTTCTTTTGCATTTATTGGGGTGTTCCCAATGCGTATTGTATTTAAAATGTTTTGCTCATAAGTGCAAATGCATGTTCCAGCATGGATACACAGCCGTCATCACTTGTAATGGTCACTTACACCCGACCTGTAGCTGGTGCAAGTAAAAGGAGAGAAAAACACGTACCTTTAAGATGCCCAAAGCTTGAATCAGACGCTGCTGCGTGCGTTCTTCCTTGGCACACCCTTACGTACATTGGCTACATTAGTACTCCTCTTACCCTCCCTGTTCCATCCTTCAAAATGGAGGCTGTCGTAGGTGTCATTTATGTGCGAACATGAATTGCATACTTTATCACAAGTCCTGGCATCTGTATATATTCCCTGGCTCCTTTAAATATCCTGAATATATCCCAAATATCTCCTAAACTTAATATAGAATAAAAGATTAGTAGAGTTTAGGGCAATGAATCGCTGCTTTGCTCCAGTTTTGGGTAACAGTGAGGGTCGTGGGACGGGTGAGGACATTTCTTTATTCCATGCTACCTCTTCCTCTGAATTCTGCTTTATAAATATTCTGTTCATGCTGCTGTTATTTAAACACACAAATTTATCAATAATTCTATATTATTTAACAATTTTTACATTTAGTCTTTTGGACTTTTTTCTAATAAATTTTTTCCTTCTCAGCATCCGACAATTCTAAAATTCCCAACGCGATTAGCTGTTCGTACTGCAGATTACGATGCATCTGCCATCGGTAGAGGCCACATACAGTCCCACTCCCAGTGATTGGTCTTATTAACATACGGTTGGTTACCTGCTAGAGATTGTATCTAACCACTGGTTTATTTAAAGTGGTTTATAGAGGTTAAAAGTCCACAAAGTTCACTTTCTCTACACGTCTTTTCCTTTAATTTTTTGGTTATTAATGTATTTCCAAAGTAATTTTATGATAGTGTTTTATAACCATCTTACAGAAGCTGCTATACAGCATGTTGCATGGCCAACTCGTATCCTCACCACTTATCCCCACTATCGTCCTTCTATTATGGGGCGACTCTTATCCCCATTATAATCCTTCTCTTATGGGGCAACTCTTATCCACACTATCATCCTTCTTTTATGGGGCGACTCTTTTTTTCCCATTATAATCCTTCTCTTATGGGGCAACTCTTATCCACACTATCATCCTTCTTTTATGGGGTGACTCTTATCCCCATTATCATCCTTCTCTTAGGGAGCGACTGTGACTGGATCACTGATAAACAACTTTTGGTATAAATTTATTTAAAGGACATAGCGCAGGGCGCTTATTTATATAATTGCACGTGCACTTATTTTTGATGGTGTGTATATTGTGAGATAGGAAATCGTTATTTCTGAGACCAGGGTAGAAAATTTGGTTTTTCTGTTTTAACCCTTCAAAAACAAATACCTTATTTCTGATGTATACCTGATACAATAAGTCTTTGTTTTGAAATCCTTTTGCATATCTTGGTGCAAGGAAATGCATTCATGTCTAAGGTATATGTTTGATTTCTGATAAGCATTTGTTAGTCTGTTGTGTAGTCTAGAGGATGTCCTCATTAAGGCTAATTAAGTCTATTCAATGTGAGTGACCAACACTTGACTGCACAACAGGGGGGGCGTTACCTGAATGCAGATCCTGTTAGAAGTGAAAGTTAAATTGTGTTAGATGCAAAACTAGATTACACCCTGAGATCTGAGAGAAAACTCTAGATGGGTTGGAGCCAGCTAGGTCCAAGGGGCTGGCTTACCTCTGCTAGGGGTTATGTCAGACCGGTATAAAAGGGGAGCTGTTTGAGCATGTAATGTATTCTTCTGATTTCAACTGACCTGATCACTGGGACCTTTAACCAATGAGAGCAAATAAACATCTTTCTTCAAGACCTGCTTGAAAACATCTTCAATATTGCTGTAATCCTGTGACCTGCAGATTAGACCCTAAATCGAATTAGTTCTCCGGCTGTCTGAGGTTTGGACCCAAGCGTTTCCAGTACCACCGCTCTGCCTGCTACCCATGCAGCCCTGGTTAGTATGATAGGCCAGGGGGGATCCATCCACAGCAACCCTGATCTACAGTGAGAGGTCAGGAGTACCAGCCCGGGTACACTAGCAGTGTCAGTTACCCAGAAGGAACGTGGTTCTGAGTGCCATAGAAGGAGCTCAGTGGTGGCAGCATTGTAAGCCACTCCTACTGCGGCAAGAGGGCGCATTTGGGGTAACAAAAGGGAACGGTGACAACGCAAGCCCAGACGGTTCCCAGCAATAACAGACAGGGTGGCATAGGCGGTCCATCCTGTCACAGTGACTCTTAACCCCACTATCATCCTTTTGTCCTATGGGGCGTCTTCTCCCCGCTATTATTCTTCTATTAAGGGGCGACTCTTATCCCCCGCTATCGTCCTTCTAATGTGGCTTTATGTTTTTAATTTCTGTTCTTTCCCTCTATTTGCAGGAGTTTCATCTGAAGTGTTCTCATTATTTCATTCTTGTGGCTTCCAACGGGATCCTGGCAGATGCTCCAGCATTGCGCCCCGTCTCCGGTCTGGCAGGTACGAGGTGTCTGTGCAGTTAGTGATGGCTCCTGAAGAGTTGGGCACATTTGTGTCCCGAACGTGCGCAGGGCAAGGCGCACACAAGAAAAAGTGCATTTAAGATGCCTCAAGCTGTAAGATAGCAGCATTTGTGCCAGACTTGCGCCGGGAGTAAAGCATACAGATAGTGTAGACATGTGACATTGTTAATAGTAAATTTTAAAGTCACAATATCATGATGATACACAATATAACGTAGTGTCGCATACACAAGAGAGTATCGTTTCCTTGTTATCTATAATATAAATGTCTAGTGGCGTGTGTTAGTCTGTCTGTGTGTGTGTGTGTGTGGAAAAAATAAAACCAAGCTGCAGCGTCACCTGCTGGGCGAAGTTATACACTGACCTACTAAATTCTTAGTGTGTGTGGGAAAAAAAATTCAGAAAGGGCTAAAATTTAGTATACTAAGATGTTTTTAATTTGTTAATTTAATTTGTTAATTGTTAAAAGTGTTTATAAAGATTTAAAAAAATATATATATATATTTCTTGAAGGAGAAGTGACAATGGGGAGTGGTTGGTGGTTGCCGGGGGTGACGGTGGGGAGTGGTTGGTGGTTGCCGGGGGTGACAGTTGGTAGTGGTTGCTGGGGGTGACGGTGGGGAGTGGTTGGTGGTTGCCGGGGGTGACAGAGTGAGAGGAGTGTGATACTCAGGTACGCTGAGAGAGATCCCTGTGTCTGGATAGACATCTGGATAGATGTGGCGATAAAGATGAAGGATGAGGTGATGGAGAAGAATGATGAGGTGGTGACATGTGGACAAAACCACGTTAAAAAAGGGCGCTTATGTCGGGAAGTAACGCTCTTCCCCTGAGGAGGCCTGGGCTAGCCCCAAATGCATGACAAGAACCTTTTTAACACCTTAAGTAGCTTGATTTGACTAGAATGCATGAGTATCATGCACGGGTTAACTTGTCAATAAATATGAGTCATGGTTTCAATATAAAATGTGATTAAATGCAAATTCAATTGTATAAAAATAGAATTACATTACATTGCTTACATTAAATAAATCTGTTTCCAATTTTCCTGCAATATTTTAAATGAAAATGTCAATTAGGTAATGTGAATAGTCGCCCGAGACTTCAAATAATGCACATGTGATGCAGATGACTTAAGTGCTATCAGCTGGAGGTGTCCATCCACAGTCAATCAGAAGTTCTGCTGATAATACATCATCGCATCTTGCTGCACCAACCTACCTGCAAGAGATATCCGCCTTGTGACTTGCAGTTACGTGAACACGCGCTTACTGTGTTGGCCGATGCTTGCCGCCCCTTCCTTCCCCCGCTCCACGTCTCTAAGCTGAGGTTGCTGCAAAACTTGATACTGACACGAGCGTACTCTTGCGGTGCGCATGTGTAGTACAGAATGCATATGTTGCAGAGAAAAAACGGATGTCTGTCCGTCTCTGCATGAGCTATTAGCAGGGAACTCTCAACGTGGTAATGTTTCCACCTGCCGTAAACATAAAGGGAAGGAAATGTTTGAAAAAGACCTGACATGTTTCTGTACATTACAATGTAGTACTGACTACAATCTATAGATTGTAAGCTTTCGAGCAGGGTTCTCTTACCTCTGTCTGTATGTATTACCCAGTATTGTCTTATTAATGTTTGTTCCCAATTGTAAAGCGCTACGGAATTTGCTGGCGCTATATAAATAAATGTTGATGTTGATGATGATGTAGTAGAAATACTTATTAGGATACAGGTTAATCCTACTAGTGGTATTGCTTTATCATCAGCCCCATAGCCCTGACACTCATGTTACACAGATACTCTGCAGTTTCATTTTTACTTTTTAGAACCTTTTCTCAGTTGTATAATCTTACTGTTATGCAATTGGGGCACAGAGCAGAAAGGTGTATGTGGGGGGGAGTTAGCACATAAGCAATGTGTGGACAGTCATGGGGTTATTTGACAGTTACAAGATACACAATTCAATCAGGTGTATATGTATTTGTGGTCACCACTATCTTATTACTAGCTATACCCAAATGTGAGCTCACTAGCCTTATGTATGATCCCCACTGTTCTGTCACTACTTGTTTGTGTGATCTCCTCTGTCCTGACACTAGCTCTACTTGTGTGTGTGTGTGTGATCTCCTCTGCCCTAACACTAGCTCTATGTGTGTGTGTGATCTCCTCTGCCCTAACACTAGCTGTGTGTGTGATCTCCTCTGTCCTGACACTAGCTCTTCATGTGTGTGATCTCCTCTGTCCTGACACTAGCTGTGTGTGTGTGATCTCCTCTGCCCTAACACTAGCTCTTCATGTGTGTGATCTCCTCTGCCCTAAGACTAGCTCTTCGTGTGTGTGATCTCCTCTGTCCTGACACTAGCTGTGTGTGTGTGTGATCTCCTCTGCCCTAACACTAGCTCTTCATGTGTGTGATCTCCTCTGTCCTGACACTAGCTGTGTGTGTGTGATCTCCTCTGTCCTGACACTAGCTCTTCATGTGTGTGATCTCCTCTGTCCTGACACTAGCTGTGTGTGTGTGATCTCCTCTGCCCTAACACTAGCTCTTCATGTGTGTGATCTCCTCTGCCCTAAGACTAGCTCTTCGTGTGTGTGATCTCCTCTGTCCTGACACTAGCTGTGTGTGTGTGTGATCTCCTCTGTCCTGACACTAGCTCTATGTGTGTGATCTCCTCTGTCCTGACACTAGCTCTTCATGTGTGTGATCTCCTCTGTCCTGACACTAGCTCTTCGTGTGTGTGTGATCTCCTCTGCCCTAACACTAGCTGTGTGTGTGTGATCTCCTCTGTCCCGACACTAGCTCTATGTGTGTGTGTGATCTCCTCTGTCCTGACACTAGCTCTTCGTGTGTGTGATCTTCTCTGTCCTGACACTAGCTCTTCGTGTGTGTGATCTCCTCTGTCCTGACACTAGCTCTTCGTGTGTGTGATCTCCTCTGTCCTGACACTAGCTCTTCGTGTGTGTGATCTCCTCTGTCCTGACACTAGCTCTTCGTGTGTGTAATCTCCTCTGTCCTGACACTAGCTGTGTGTGTGATCTCCTCTGTCCTGACACTAGCCGTGCCTGTGTGTGATCTCCTCTGTCCTGACACTAGCTGTATGTGTGATCTCCTCTGTCCTGACACTAGCTTTGTGTGTGATCACCTCTGTCCTGACACTAGCCGTACCTGTGTGTGATCACCTCTGTCCTGACACTAGCTGTATGTGTGATCTCCTCTGTCCTGACACTAGCTGTATGTGTGATCTCCTCTGTCCTGACACTAGCCGTGCCTGTGTGTGATCTCCTCTGTCCTGACACTAGCCGTGCCTGTGTGTGATCTCCTCTGTCCTGACACTAGCTGTATGTGTGATCTCCTCTGTCCTGACACTAGCCGTGCCTGTGTGTGATCTCCTCTGTCCTGACACTAGCTGTATGTGTGATCTCCTCTGTCCTGACACTAGCTTTGTGTGTGATCACCTCTGTCCTGACACTAGCCGTGCCTGTGTGTGATCTCCTCTGTCCTGACACTAGCTGTATGTGTGATCTCCTCTGTCCTGACACTAGCTGTGTGTGTAATCTCCTCTGTCCTGACACTAGCTTTGTGTGTGATCACCTCTGTCCTGACACTAGCCGTACCTGTGTGTGATCACCTCTGTCCTGACACTAGCCGTGCCTGTGTGTGATCTCCTCTGTCCTGACACTAGCCGTGCCTGTGTGTGATCTCCTCTGTCCTGACACTAGCCGTGCCTGTGTGTGATCTCCTCTGTCCTGACACTAGCTGTGTGTGTAATCTCCTCTGTCCTGACACTAGCTTTGTGTGTGATCACCTCTGTCCTGACACTAGCTGTGTGTGTGATCTCCTCTGTCCTGACACTAGCTGTATGTGTGATCTCCTCTGTCCTGACACTAGCTGTATGTGTGATCTCCTCTGTCCTGACACTAGCCGTGCCTGTGTGTGATCTCCTCTGTCCTGACACTAGCCGTGCCTGTGTGTGATCTCCTCTGTCCTGACACTAGCTGTGTGTGTAATCTCCTCTGTCCTGACACTAGCTTTGTGTGTGATCACCTCTGTCCTGACACTAGCTGTGTGTGTAATCTCCTCTGTCCTGACACTAGCTGTATGTGTGATCTCCTCTGTCCTGACACTAGCTGTATGTGTGATCTCCTCTGTCCTGACACTAGCCGTGCCTGTGTGTGATCTCCTCTGTCCTGACACTAGCCGTGCCTGTGTGTGATCTCCTCTGTCCTGACACTAGCTGTATGTGTGATCTCCTCTGTCCTGACACTAGCTTTGTGTGTGATCACCTCTGTCCTGACACTAGCCGTGCCTGTGTGTGATCTCCTCTGTCCTGACACTAGCCGTGCCTGTGTGTGATCTCCTCTGTCCTGACACTAGCCGTGCCTGTGTGTGATCTCCTCTTTCCTGACACTAGCCGTGCCTGTGTGTGATCTCCTCTGTCCTGACACTAGCTGTGCCTGTGTGTGATCTCCTCTGTCCTGACACTAGCTGTATGTGTGATCTCCTCTGTCCTGACACTAGCTGTATGTGTGATCTCCTCTGTCCTGACACTAGCTGTGTGTGTAATCTCCTCTGTCCTGACACTAGCTTTGTGTGTGATCTCCTCTGTCCTGACACTAGCCGTGCCTGTGTGTGATCTCCTCTGTACTAACACTAGCCGTGCCTGTGTGTGTGATCTCCTCTGTCCTGACACTAGCTGTATATGTGTGTCTCTCATATCCCAGTATTTTTTAGGTTCCCTATTACTGCTGTTTTCCTAGATTTGGCTGTGTACCCCACTCCGGCATCATGTGGTTCTCTTCCTGTGAGCCCTTTGCCAGTGACTGTCCGTGGTCTGCGTCGATTTGGTCATCGTTCCTGCTCGGGTTCATCTCAAGCCATTATAACCACTGGTGGATTTGGTGAAGGACAAGGGAAGCACCAGAGATTAAACAACATCCATCTATTACTACGTGAGGGAGATAACTGGAACAGAGAGAGGACCACAGAAGAATGGGGTAATTAGTCTGTAAAACTATTTTCCATATCCTGCTGTAAAATCTCCAGACTTCATGATCTGGGTTTTTTCATTTAACAAGCAGATTAAAGAGGGAATATTATATATCGTATGCTCCATTTTTGTATAACAGTTGGCATGCTATACATTATATTGCTGTGTGTGCATCACTGCTGTCACGGACAGCTATGTCTAAGTAGACCATGATTATATGTTACCTCTTAATAATATTTGTATAGACTTTATATATATCTTCCTCTGTGGTATTTTACATTTGTTTGTATGCCCAGAGCCAAGGCATTCCAGGCACCAAGATACCCCACACAGGCAGCCACTCCAAACAGCGAGGAGGAGCAGGTGCTGATAGACTGAGGATAGGACAGGATGATGTAGCAGTGAGTGCTGGCAGACTGAGGATAGGACAGGGTGTAGTAGCAGTGAGTGCTGGCAGACTGAGGATAGGACATGGTGAAGTAGCAGTGAGTGCTGGCAGACTGAGGATAGGACAGGATGATGTAGCAGTGAGTGCTGGCAGACTGAGGATAGGACATGGTGAAGTAGCAGTGAGTGCTGGCAGACTGAGGATAGGACATGGTGAAGTAGCAGTGAGTGCTGACAGACTGAGGATAGGACAGGGTGAAGTAGCAGTGAGTGCTGGCAGACTGAGGATAGGACATGGTGAAGTAGCAGTGAGTGCTGGCAGACTGAGGATAGGACAGGATGATGTAGCAGTGAGTGCTGGCAGACTGAGGATAGGACAGGATGATGTAGCAGTGAGTGCTGGCAGACTGAGGATAGGACATGGTGAAGTAGCAGTGAGTGCTGGAAGACTGAGGATAGGACATGGTGAAGTAGCAGTGAGTGCTGGCAGGCTGAGGATAGGACAGGATGAAGTAGCAGTGAGTGCTGACAGACTGAGGATAGGTCAGGATGAAGTAGCAGTGAGTGCTGGCAGACTGAGGATAGGACAGGATGAAGTAGCAGTGAGTGCTGACAGACTGAGGATAGGTCAGGATGATGTAGCAGTGAGTGCTGGCAGACTGAGGATAGGACAGGATGATGTAGCAGTGAGTGCTGGCAGACTGAGGATAGGACAGGGTGAAGTAGCAGTGAGTGCTGGCAGACTGAGGATAGGACAGAATGAAGTAGCAGTGAGTGCTGACAGACTGAGGATAGGACAGGGTTAAGTAGCAGTGAGTGCTGGCAGACTGAGGATAGGACAAGATGATGTAGCAGTGAGTGCTGGCAGACTGAGGATAGGACATGGTGAAGTAGCAGTGAGTGCTGGCAGACTGAGGATAGGACAGGATGAAGTAGCAGTGAGTGCTGGCAGACTGAGGATAGGACAGGATGATGTAGCAGTGAGTGCTGGCAGACTGAGGATAGGACAGGATGAAGTAGCAGTGAGTGCTGACAGACTGAGGATAGGACAGGGTTAAGTAGCAGTGAGTGTTGGCAGACTGAGGATAGGACAGGATGATGTAGCAGTGAGTGCTGGCAGACTGAGGATAGGACAGGATGAAGTAGCAGTGAGTGCTGGCAGACTGAGGATAGGACAGGGTGAAGTAGCAGTGAGTGCTGGCAGACTGAGGATAGGACAGAATGAAGTAGCAGTGAGTGCTGGCAGACTGAGGATAGGACAGGATGATGTAGCGGTGAGTGCTGGCAGACTGAGGATAGGACAGGATGAAGTAGCAGTGAGTGCTGACAGACTGAGGATAGGTCAGGATGAAGTAGCAGTGAGTGCTGGCAGACTGAGGATAGGACAGGATGAAGTAGCAGTGAGTGCTGACAGACTGAGGATAGGTCAGGATGATGTAGCAGTGAGTGCTGGCAGACTGAGGATAGGACAGGATGATGTAGCAGTGAGTGCTGGCAGACTGAGGATAGGACAGGGTGAAGTAGCAGTGAGTGCTGGCAGACTGAGGATAGGACAGAATGAAGTAGCAGTGAGTGCTGACAGACTGAGGATAGGACAGGGTTAAGTAGCAGTGAGTGCTGGCAGACTGAGGATAGGACAAGATGATGTAGCAGTGAGTGCTGGCAGACTGAGGATAGGACATGGTGAAGTAGCAGTGAGTGCTGGCAGACTGAGGATAGGACAGGATGAAGTAGCAGTGAGTGCTGGCAGACTGAGGATAGGACAGGATGATGTAGCAGTGAGTGCTGGCAGACTGAGGATAGGACAGGATGAAGTAGCAGTGAGTGCTGACAGACTGAGGATAGGACAGGATGAAGTAGCAGTGAGTGCTGGCAGACTGAGGATAGGACAGGGTGAAGTAGCAGTGAGTGCTGGCAGACTGAGGATAGGACAGAATGAAGTAGCAGTGAGTGCTGGCAGACTGAGGATAGGACAGGATGATGTAGCAGTGAGTGCTGGCAGACTGAGGATAGGACAGGGTGAAGTAGCAGAGTGCTGACAGGGTTAAGTAGCAGTGAGTGCTTGCAGACTGAGGATAGGACAGGATGATGTAGCAGTGAGTGCTGGCAGACTGAGGATAGGACATGGTGAAGTAGCAGTGAGTGCTGGTAGACTGAGGATAGGACAGGATAAAGTAGCAGTGAGTGCTGGCAGACTGAGGATAGGACAGGATGAAGTAGCAGTGAGTGCTGGCAGACTGAGGATAGGACAGGATGAAGTAGCAGTGAGTGCTGGCAGACTGAGGATAGGACAGGATGATGTAGCAGTGAGTGCTGGCAGACTGGATAGGACAGGATGAAGTAGCAGTGAGTGCTGGCAGACTGAGGATAGGACAGGGTGAAGTAGCAGTGAGTGCTGGCAGACTGAGGATAGGACATGGTGAAGTAGCAGTGAGTGCTGGCAGACTGAGGATAGGACATGGTGAAGTAGCAGTGAGTGCTGGAAGACTGAGGATAGGACAGGGTTAAGTAGCAGTGAGTGTTGACAGACTGAGGATAGGACAGGGTTAAGTAGCAGTGAGTGCTGGCAGACTGAGGATAGGACAGGATGATGTAGCAGTGAGTGCTGGCAGACTGAGGATAGGACATGGTGAAGTAGCAGTGAGTGCTGGTAGACTGAGGATAGGACAGGATGAAGTAGCAGTGAGTGCTGGCAGACTGAGGATAGGACAGGATGAAGTAGCAGTGAGTGCTGGCAGACTGAGGATAGGACAGGATGAAATAGCAGTGAGTGCTGGCAGACTGAGGATAGGACAGGGTGAAGTAGCAGTGAGTGCTGGCAGACTGAGGATAGGAAAAGATGATGTAGCAGTGAGTGCTGGCAGACTGAGGATAGGACATGGTGAAGTAGCAGTGAGTGCTGGCAGACTGAGGATAGGACATGGTGAAGTAGCAGTGAGTGCTGGCAGACTGAGGATAGGACAGGATGAAGTAGCAGTGAGTGCTGGCAGACTGAGGATAGGACAGGATGAAGTAGCAGTGAGTGCTGGCAGACTGAGGATAGGACAGGATGAAGTAGCAGTGAGTGCTGGCAGACTGAGGATAGGACAGGATGAAGTAGCAGTGAGTGCTGGCAGACTGAGGATAGGACAGGATGAAGTAGCAGTGAGTGCTGGCAGACTGAGGATAGGACAGGATGATGTAGCAGTGAGTGCTGGCAGACTGAGGATAGGACAGGATGATGTAGCAGTGAATGCTGGCAGACTGAGGATAGGACAGGATGAAGTAGCAGTGAGTGCTGACAGACTGAGGATAGGACAGGGTGAAGTAGCAGTGAGTGCTGGCAGACTGAGGATAGGACAGGATGAAGTAGCAGTGAGTGCTGACAGACTGAGGATAGGACAGGGTTAAGTAGCAGTGAGTGCTGGCAGACTGAGGATAGGACAGGGTGAAGTAGCAGTGAGTGCTGGCAGACTGAGGATAGGAAAAGATGATGTAGCAGTGAGTGCTGGCAGACTGAGGATAGGACATGGTGAAGTAGCAGTGAGTGCTGGCAGACTGAGGATAGGACATGGTGAAGTAGCAGTGAGTGCTGGCACACTGAGGATAGGGCAGGGTGAAGTAGCAGTGAGTGCTGGCAGACTGAGTATAGGACAGGATGATGTAGCAGTGAGTGCTGGCAGACTGAGGATAGGACATGGTGAAGTAGCAGTGAGTGCTGGCAGACTGAGGATAGGACATGGTGAAGTAGCAGTGAGTGCTGGCAGACTGAGGATAGGACAGGGTGAAGTAGCAGTGAGTGCTGGCAGACTGAGGATAGGACAGGATGAAGTAGCAGTGAGTGCTGACAGACTGAGGATAGGACAGGATGAAGTAGCAGTGAGTGCTGACAGACTGAGGATAGGACAGGGTTAAGTAGCAGTGAGTGTTGGCAGACTGAGGATAGGACAGGATGATGTAGCAGTGAGTGCTGGCAGACTGAGGATAGGACAGGATGAAGTAGCAGTGAGTGCTGGCAGACTGAGGATAGGACAGGATGAAGTAGCAGTGAGTGCTGGCAGACTGAGGATAGGACAGGGTGAAGTAGCAGTGAGTGCTGCAGACTGAGGATAGGACAGGATGAAGTAGCAGTGAGTGCTGGCAGACTGAGGATAGGACAGGATGATGTAGCAGTGAGTGCTGGCAGAATGAGGATAGGACAGGGTGAAGTAGCAGTGAGTGCTGGCAGACTGAGGATAGGACAGGGTGAAGTAGCAGTGAGTGCTGGCAGACTGAGGATAGGACATGGTGAAGTAGCAGTGAGTGCTGGCAGACTGAGGATAGGACAGGATGATGTAGCAGTGAGTGCTGGCAGACTGTGGATAGGACAGGGTGAAGTAGCAGTGAGTGCTGACAGACTGAGGATAGGACAAGATGAAGTAGCAGTGAGTGCTGGCAGACTGAGGATAGGACATGGTGAAGTAGCAGTGAGTGCTGGCAGACTGAGGATAGGACAGGATGAAGTAGCAGTGAGTGCTGGCAGACTGAGGATAGGACAGGATGAAGTAGCAGTGAGTGCTGGCAGACTGAGGATAGGACATGGTGAAGTAGCAGTGAGTGCTGGCAGACTGAGGATAGGACAGGATGATGTAGCAGTGAGTGCTGGAAGACTGAGGATAGGACAGGATGATGTAGCAGTGAGTGCTGGGAGACTGAGGATAGGACAGGGTAAAGTAGCAGTGAGTGCTGGCAGACTGAGGATAGGACAGGGTGAAGTAGCAGTGAGTGCTGGCAGGGTGAGGATAGGACAGGGTGAGGTAGCAGTGAGTGCTGGCAGACTGAGGATAGGACATGGTGAAGTAGCAGTGAGTGCTGGCAGACTGAGGATAGGACATGGTGAAGTAGCAGTGAGTGCTGGCAGACTGAGGATAGGACAGGATGATGTAGCAGTGAGTGCTGGAAGACTGAGGATAGGACAGGATGATGTAGCAGTGAGTGCTGGCAGACTGAGGATAGGACAGGGTGAAGTAGCAGTGAGTGCTGGCAGACTGAGGATAGGACATGGTGAAGTAGCAGTGAGTGCTGACAGACTGAGGATAGGACAGGGTTAAGTAGCAGTGAGTGCTGGCAGACTGAGTATAGGACAGGATGATGTAGCAGTGAGTGCTGGCAGACTGAGGATAGGACATGGTGAAGTAGCAGTGAGTGCTGGTAGACTGAGGATAGGACAGGATGATGTAGCAGTGAGTGCTGGCAGACTGAGGATAGGACAGGGTGAAGTAGCAGTGAGTGCTGGCAGACTGAGGATAGGACAGGGTGAAGTAGCAGTGAGTGCTGGCAGACTGAGGATAGGACAGGGTGAAGTAGCAGTGAGTGCTGGCAGACTGAGGATAGGACAGGGTGAAGTAGCAGTGAGTGCTGGCAGACTGAGGATAGGACAGGGTGAAGTAGCAGTGAGTGCTGGCAGACTGAGGATAGGACAGGAGGAAGTAGCAGTGAGTGCTGGCAGACTGAGGATAGGACATGGTGAAGTAGCAGTGAGTGCTGGCAGACTGAGGATAGGACAGGGTGAAGTAGCAGTGAGTGCTGGCAGACTGAGGATAGGACAGGGTGAAGTAGCAGTGAGTGGTGGAAGACTGAGGATAGGACAGGATGATGTAGCAGTGAGTGCTGGCAGACTGAGGATAGGACAGGATGATGTAGCAGTGAGTGCTGGCAGACTGAGGATAGGACATGGTGAAGTAGCAGTGAGTGCTGGCAGACTGAGGATAGGACATGGTGAAGTAGCAGTGAGTGCTGGCAGACTGAGGATAGGACAGGATGAAGTAGCAGTGAGTGCTGGCAGACTGAGGATAGGACAGGGTGAAGTAGCAGTGAGTGCTGGCAGACTGAGGATAGGACAGGTTGAGGTAGCAGCAAGTGTTTTTTTGTTTTTTTTCTCAACTTTTTAATGATATTTATGTTTAAAGCCATATTGTTGTCATTGTGTTTCCTCAGATGGGCGTCTCTTGCACTCCCTCACACTACTGACAGGTGGCGCTCTCTTGGGTTTGGGTGGTCGTTTCTCTCCTTCCTGTCCTGCTCGTGGAGCTCAGATCCTCCGATATGATGATGTGACCCAGGGCGTAACAGTAAAACGGGTAGACTTGTGCCCTGAGCTTCTGCGCTGGAGACACTCCACGACCGAGGTTTCTCTCTGTGGTAATGTCCTCAGTAATAGTTCTAACACCCCCTTTCCTGTAGGATTACGGTGTGTATGGGTGTGTTTTGGTTCCTGGCCCACTAGTTTATTTACTCTCTTTGGGCATTGCCTCCACAATGGTCTTCAGACAGTAAGCTCTTCGCGGTGTAATGCCCTTGTTCAGTGACACCAGAGGGAGACCAAGGAAACCTCAGCCCCCTTACTCTCAACCCCAGGCTCGAATACAAAAAACACGCACCACTCTGTAGCTAGTTTTAGAAACCACCAACACGTTTATTTCTACAGTGGTTCCCCAGTCTAGTTTTGGGGTTTTTTTGTAGTAAATTTGCATAACGAGCGCACATTTAAAACCGTATATTGTCTCACAGGTAAACTAAACAACAGACTAAGCTTTAGCTTATCATATAATGACACACAGTTCTTGATATCCTAAAGACTAACGTCAGAGGTACCTCTGCATCTTAACATTTTTCTAGCAAACAGTTCACACTAAACAGGGACATGTAAACACACGGCAGTTAAAACCAATAAAACTTTCACATATACATATGACTGTCCAGTATATAACAATATTCAACACACATCATAAAGTGCATTTGGTATTCATATCTACAGCTTCAGTTTAGTACTATTCAGTAATACAATATAAACTCTCAGTAGAAAGAAAATGGTAACTACCAGGGCCGGTGCTAGGGTTCTCAGCGCCCTAGGCAAAATTTCAAAATTTTCACTCACTCCCTTGGTCTCCATAATGTCAAGCAAAGCTTTATCGATCCCTGACATTAGTGCACATGTGCGGGCCATCATGTCCGCCGGCACTACATAGTGATCACCTTTCACAGCATTACTTTGTGAATTATTGACTAAAGCCTTCCAGGCTCCTGGATCTTCAGATCAGTTAATAAAACCTATCCAGAGACCTTGAATAAAGTGTTATTTAATAAGCAAATGTTCCCTATCTTTCCTTCCTGCCTCGCTCTTCGGCTGTCCAGCCTGATGCATCCTTCTGTACCGCACTTCTAAGTACCATGGACAGGGGGCGCTATTGCTGGCTTATTGTTCTTCATTGCTGGTTCCAGCAAAACTTGTGTCAGGGTCTTATGGAGGGACATCAGCTAAATCATATATTTCAATATTATATTCACAGAGAAGCCAGTAAAAGGAACTCTTAATAAAAGAATATGTTGTTCCATAATTTCGTCTGTGTCCAGTATACATGTCGGCTCGGTGCACCGTTTGATGTAGCATGATAGCCATGACGTAGGCCATGGTCTCCGTGGGTAGTGTTCATGTTGCAAACCAAGCCATTCAAAAGTTTCACTTCCAGTGCCATGGCCATGAGTACGAGGTCATGGTGAGATCCGCAGTGTACACTGAATTAATGATGTTGTTGATAATAAATGATTACAACTACTAACATGTTACTTGCAGAAAGCAAAAGCAGCTGAATAGCAGAAATCCGCAAGTGATTGACAGTTACCTCCTCTCAGACCATAGATTCTGCTCTTTGATACTTTTGTGATTATGGTATTGAGGACAGGGCTGCATGTGACAGGGGCAGTGACATGATGTGAGGAGGTGAATGGAGGCAGCAGGAAGTCACAGACTGAGAGTTATATAGTGGAAGGAGCAGGGTCCCCCAGCAGCACAGAGTATATCAGGAGATGAGTGATGTGTTAGTGAGGACAGGGCTGCATGTGACAGGGGCAGTGACATGATGTGAGGAGGTGAATGGAGGCAGCAGGAAGTCACAGACTGAGAGTTATATAGTGGAAGGAGCAGGGTCCTCCAGCAGCACAGAGTATATCAGGAGATGAGTGATGTGTTAGTGAGGACAGGGCTGCATGTGACAGGGGCAGTGACATGATGTGAGGAGGGGAATGGAGGCAGCAGGAAGTCACAGACTGAGAGTTATATAGTGGAAGGAGCAGGGTCCCCCAGCAGCACAGAGTATATCAGGAGACTAGTGATGTGTTAGTGAGGACAGGGCTGCATGTGACAGGAGCAGTGACATGATGTGAGGAGGGGAATGGAGGCAGCAGGAAGTCACAGACTGAGAGTTATATAGTGGAAGGAGCAGGGTCCCAGGAGAGTAATGATTTAAGTTTTATATAAAAGTGACGTGGTTAAATAGTGGTGGAAAATGCTTCTTTATATGAAATAGAATTTTAGATCTTAAAGAAGGAAGTGTTAATATGGTGTGTCTATTATTTATCATTTAGTAAGACAATGCGCATTCTGTTTCTCCTGCTACAGGTACATTCTATGTATTTGTATTTGGTGGCCGTTCCGTAGGGTCCACAGCTCTACAGGACCCTCTGTTCCTTCAGCCGGAGGATATGTCATGGGTTCAGGTATGGAAACAACAAAGGTTTTTAAGATAATGTAAAAGGGCTGGATGATCTGATATTATTGAAGTACTAAACACTAATAACTATAATTATGAGACTTATTTCTATAAACTGAAAGTAAATAAGAGTCCATAAAACAGAATAGTAATTGCCAGGGGACATTCTGTCTCTGGTACAACAACAATTTGACATCATATTCCATCAAGGGCTAAATTTACTAAGCTGCGGGTTTGAAAAAGTGGGGATGTTGCCTAAAGCAACCAATCAGATTCTAGCTTTCATTTATTTAGTACCTTCTACAAAATGACAGCTAGAATCTGATTGGTTGTTATAGGCAACATCCCCACTTTTTTAAACCTGTAGCTTAGTAAATCTAGCCCTAAGTCTTTATTTAGATAAAAAATCCTTCATTTTTTTTATTTTCTTTTTTTTCCCTTTTTTAGTTGGACATTTTTGTATGCATTTTCTGTTCTCGGGATGATTTCCTGTTTTATTTGGTTTCAGTGAGGAAAGAAATTACTGTTATTCAGTGAAAGTGACTCTTTAGAGGTAGACACCGCCCACTCATTAGCATATGGTGGAATAAAATGGCGATATATACAGTTATAGAATATGAAATCTATTTTCATTACACACCTAACGTGGTATATGATCGTGTAATAACTCATACATGTTCCTATACATCTCTATCATCTACTCTTCAAAATTCTACTTGTCTGATAGAACGGACTAAAATGTAAAGTTACGACAAGTAAATGTCGGACGTTTATTTGTTAGCTTCCATCGCTCTTTATTTTTGCTGAGATCGTAGTTTGAGCCTAACACACATTCGTGTCTTCGGCAGGTTCCGGTGACGGGCGAGGCACCGCTGGGGTGTCACACTCACAGTTCCTGTGGATGGAAAGGGGGAGCCGTAATATCAGGGGGCGTTCTAAAATCCGGGGTCCCCAGCGGCTCAATTACTGTCATGCGACCCTGTGAATCCCATTTTATGTGGGAAACACTGCCAACCACCCCCCCACTTACACCCAGGTAATTGTCCTTCCAAAAACCGTCCCATATAGAACACTGCTAATACTGCTGTATCTGGAGGGGTCTCCTAATACTGTCCTAAAATTCAACTTAATCGAGAGACACCGCATACAATAAGGAAGCTAAATGATGACCGAGAACAATAGCTTACACTCATCTGCATAATAAATGTAAGAAATGTGTGGAACGTTATACATATGTGAGCCCTTTTATAGAACGTATATTTTATGCTATGGTATAATGACAGCTTAGGGGTTGGTAGGAGAACCCACCGTCACTGAAGATAATAAGCTGCCTGGCACATTGGCGGCTTTTCTGCTACGGCGTTAAGGGATTCACAAGACTCCGGCTTTTGCAAAAACTCATACAGTGGTGGAAATGTGTGCCAGGGAGGGCCACCCGTAGGCTTCTACCTGGAGGTATGGGGTATTTCCAGCGCAGAATCACCACTTTCATTGTTTAATCTAGTAAAAAGACACCTCATGTCACTTATATGGTCCTTGTAATAAAGAAATGTAATGTACTGGGTGCAGAGGTATTAATGTTGGGATTTTCTGGAAGGTACACGCTCATTAGAATCTATAAGAAATCCAGATAGCCTGCCCTGTACTTTAACAAGGGGAAAACAAACACTGTGAAGGTAATGGAGATGTGGGCAGAATTAAAAAGGGAGAATGATGGGTAGAGGTCCCTCACCTTGGGAGATGTGTGGATAGAAGGCATAATGTATTGGATTGTGGCAGATTGTGTGAATATACTTTCTATGTTGTTGTTGTCTCTAGGTACTCGCACAGCTCGCATGTAATTGGCCAGAAACTGCTTCTGGTTGGTGGGGTGTGGATTCACTCTCGGGACGTACCAGGACTGACTATAGTGGATCTGATAACAGGACATGTCGCTGAATTTAAGATTAACACTGTGAGTAGATATGTTGTAAACTTGTAACATTTATATTGAAAGTGCCTTATGAATTTCTAGTGACCACCAGTACATGACTTCTGTATAATGTCCTAAAGATTCAGGATTAAGCCTCCCCCCCCCCTCACTCTTCCCATGCAGCCTTCTCATATTTTCACATAATTCCTATCTCAGCCATTTCCACCCCTCTCCTTCCTTCTCCCATCTTCTGTCCCACTCATCCATTTATCCCATCCTCCTCTTCAGTCTCTCTCCCACCCGTTATCCGTCCTCCTTCCATCCCATACTAATCCTTTACTCGTCCCATGTTCCTCCTTAGTCTTTCTCCCACCCATTGTCCATCCTCCTTCCATCCCATACTAATCCTTTACTCGTCCCATGTTCCTCCTTAGTCTTTCTCCCACCCGTTGTCCATCCTCCTTCCATCCCATACTAATCCTTTACTCGTCCCATGTTCCTCTTCTGCTCTATCCCAGCAGTTGTCCTTCATTCTTCTGTCCAGATGCTAGCCTCTACTGGTCCAGCTTCCAATCCTGCTGTTTCCCCAGCCAGTTACACTCTTATGATCTTCATGGTTTCTTCCTCCCTTCTGCCCCTTTCCCAGCATCCCTTTCCTGCCCCATTCCACCTCTTCCGGTATATGTTAAGAAGCTGCTGTCTGGTATTGCTGTTTGTTTTGCAGGCCTCCCTGGAGTGGCCTCTCATGTTACATAGCCATAGTTCAGTACTGCACCCAGATGAAAACCAGTTGCTGCTGCTGGGTGGGGGTGGAACCTGCTTCTCTTTTGGAACGCATCTGAACGCTCAGCCTGTTGTTCTAGAGCTGCCAAGTTTGCGATGACACCACCTTGGCGTTTTCTCCGTCCCTCCAAACAGACTGACCACCGAGCACAACACTATTCACATGGTCACCAGCTCTACGCCCTGTGACGCGCAGCCTTTCATCCTCCTCTTTCTGAGTAGTGGTGTTGTGTTTATATAAGGCGCTCACACCTGGTTCACACCTGGTTATTTCTCCGTTTCTACGGGTGACGGCGCTCTTTTGCAATTCTGCTATATATGTTCTATACTCTATCCTGGAGGAAAAGACCTTTGATATTCATATGGACTGTGTTTTATACCATAGATTACATTATTTTTAATAAATGGAGACACTGAAGCTTCAGCTGCCCACGTATTAGAGGAGTTATACACTGAAAGCACCGGGTCCTCCTCTTATTTCAGTCACTTCAATCTGCTATACCTGTGTGTCACAAATTAGTCCTTTTATTATTGCTGTTATTACCAGGCTACAAGTTAATGTCTCAGCATCGTGAGATTACTATCTGTATATATAGTGTACTGGGGTCTGTAGCTTAGGATCTCGGCCTACTTAAACCCGTTCTCCCCAGCGGTATAACTATCTGCTATAGTGGAGAACACTTAAGATTCTACATGTAATACAAGGATATCCGCATGGTATTGAAAACCTATCACTTGCGGGATATTATTGTGTTTTCATTCTTCGTTTCACAGATGTCGTAATTGGCGTTCCCAAAATATGTGAATTATACATGTAGCCCGTGTCACCACGTGTCGAGGGGGGGGTGCTGTCATTGATGCACCTGCTCCCCGCTGGTCTGCTCCTCTATTGCCCGGGATAGCTCTTGGGTGTGAGATGACATGGGGGTCCCACACATCGGCGTATGCAGACATCAAATACATTAGAGACTGTACAAAGAAGGGCAACTAAAATGGTGCATGGCCAACAGCACAAAACTTACCAAGAAAGATTAAAAGATCTTAATAGGTATAGTTTGGAGCAGAGAAGGGAACGGGGGGACGAGATAGAAGTTCCATATATATCAAGGGTTAGAACACGAGGACATGCGCTGACACTGGGGGGAAGGGAAGTACTAGAACACGAGGACATGTACTGACACTGGAGGGAAGTAGGTTCAGAGGAAATGTGAGGAAAGGGAACATTGAGAAGGGGCAGGGAGTATGGTCGAACTTCTAACTCCGTATTATATCTGTCAATCATCTGAGAATTGACCTCGCTCCTGCACTGGACAGAATGTTCCCATCTCACCTATTTTCTGGATGGGTGGATCCAGGCTGGGACTTTTTATCAGACATTTTGGGTTTGAACTAAACTTGGAGAGAGATCCAGACCCTGATCCAAGCGCTCAGTCTTGTTTCAGTGCCGGTTAGTCTTGAGATGGCTCTGTTCATCCTAATACACCAATCACAGCCACTGAGGACATGTTCTGGGAGAGAACAGAAAATGTCCCTCCGCTGGATAAGTACTAAAATCAATCAGAGCTTTTCAATGGATTTGGCTTTTTCCAGAAGCATAACCTCCCCAAAATATCACCTCTTCTTCCCCTGAGCTCTGTCACAGGGTAACACTAACACTCTGTGCAGCGCTGCGTAGTTGGTGGAGCTATATAAATAAACATCCATGACCAGGGGCCCTTGTCCTGTCCCACTGTACACTGTAAACTAACGTTACAATAAATTCATCCCAATTCCTAAAACCTCCAGAACAGCTTTCTCCTCACCCTAATGGTAATCACTGTAACATCATGTACCCCAGTAATAAGAACAGCCAGTTCTGCAGAGATATTTTATTATGCAGATATCTACAGTCTGACATACAATGATTCACTGACATATGATTGGATAATAAAAATTGTAATTGATTTTCTGATGATTTTTGTCTCTTCTGACTACAATTATTGCTCATGTTAATGTTATTTTCCCGCCAATTAAGCCTGTTGTACATTCCGTCTTTAATTCCATTTTTATAATTAATGATGTTTCCTAAATGAATCATTGTTTATTATTTATTTTTTATTCCAAAATCAAATGTAATGTGGAGACAACACCTGGCAGATACATGATGTAATTCTCTGCCCTCTTCCTGGTAACGACACCCTACATACCATTATATACAGAATAGTCCACTCCATGGGTAGTACTTTGTTGAAGCATGTCTCTGTGTAAAAAGCAAGCATGACATGGTTGAATGCACTCATTTCCTCGCTGCCCATAATATGGAGTCGGGGGATAATCGACAGGGGTGAGACCTCTCCTTCGAATATAAACCTCCAATATCCTGTGCAGACATAAAAACACAAAGTGTCAGTGTGGTTTTCTAAGAGATGGATCAAGCATAGATATTGCAGTGGATGGGGTATCAGAGGTATCACAGCTTCTGGTGCAGAGGAGACATAGATATTGCAGTGGATGGTGTATCAGAGGTAAATTGATCCAGAGTAAGCAACCGCCAATCTGTTTCAATTGTGAAAATCCCCCCAGACCCAATATTACAGTCCTATTTTTACACTATATCCACTACTATCCTTCATTTTAATTAACGGTCGTATTCCTGGATACACTTTGCCGTTAAAAATTTGTCTAACCCTTTCTTAAACATATCTATTGAATCTGCCATCACAACCTTCCCTGGCAATGAATTCCATATCTTGACTGCCCTTACTGTAAAGAACCCTTCCTTTGGTGTATCAGAGGTATCACAGAGCTGCGGGTTTCTGAGGTCTAGTTTTATGTTATTATTTTTTTGTGTAGTTTTGTAACTTTTCAATATATATTTTAACTTTGCTCAGCGGCTACACATGACCTATGTCTGCAGCGGCACCAGGGAGGCATGAATCGCTTTCTTTTCACAATAGGAAGGACTTCTGTGCACATCTAAATGAAACCCATGTCAAACCCATAGCTCCTACCTGATTAAGACGGAACAGTCCTGAATGGAGGACTGGAAAGTTGGCAGGTATGGTACGTTCAGGGGAGTGGTGAATGTTCACCTCTCTTTGGTGCACATGGCAAGAATTGGAGTTTGGAGCGTAGGGGCAGCCCAGCGCTTCAGAAATGCTAGGCACGCACCCTCCAGCATTCCCCAATGCCGATCAGCACAGACGCAAAAAGGGTGTAGTGGTTGTTAACTGAGCCTGTGACCCATTTCGTAGAGGCTGCAATCAACAGTTTGCCATTTGAGTCCTGCAATGTCAGATTCCTCCCGGTCATTTGGTGGTATCAGAAGGTATAATAAACCCTGCGGCAGAAAAGTAACCAATCAACTTTGTCAAACTATTGGGACTTCAACCCTTGGCCCCTCCGTGCTATAAGACACCTGGAAAGGCTTTTAGGGGATCCTTTAGATAAGGACTAAACTAGTGTCCTGACATTACATAAACTCCTTTCACAGTGCTTTCTTCTTATCGTTTTATCATGTAGCCAATATATGGGTAAATGCTTCTATGATTCTTCCCATTGTGTCTTTTATACAATTGCAAAACTACTACAAGACGTTGGTGTCCTCTCGCTGGTGATCATCACTCATCGCAGGGGTAATTTGTGAAACAACCAATGGCACTGTAATAAACTGATGGACAGTTATCGGCTGCACTCTTCAGAGATGAGCAGAAATGACCACGGGGGATGATATGGAGGGG
Organism: Mixophyes australis; assembly: GCA_036250195.1. NCBI lineage: Eukaryota > Metazoa > Chordata > Amphibia > Anura > Limnodynastidae > Mixophyes > Mixophyes australis. Next base: position 12,141,300 of record JAVHZZ010000002.1, on the reverse strand, counting down.
TTTGTATATTAGGATCTTTAGCTGCATTAGTGATTACTGTCCATTTAAGGTGCCATGTTGGTCAGAATATGCATTTGATGCAGAGGAAGAATTATTGCACTTTGAAACGTGAAGCAGGATGTAGACTTAGATACTGTTCACCTGTTGTCTCCATAGTTCAGGGCTGCCATAAATTCCAAAGTTCTCTATATCTGCATCCCGGACAGAGAGACTAGTTATCTACAGAAAGGAGGGGACTGTCAAAGTGCCCAAAGTCTGCTTAATTTAGTACAATGCCATAAAATCACATGGGCAACTCTGCTAGCTGGTATATAATTATGTGAATACCGCTGCCCTGAACATAATCTTGTGCCCGCCTCTGCTGACTGGTACTGGTATATAATCACATTGGCACCTCTGCTGGGGATTACATAATGTCTATAATGATGTTTGTACCACTGATGACTGGTATATGCGATCACCGAGTCATAACTAGGGTGGTTCGACGTGCCTTCACACAGGGCACACAGCCAAGGGGGTACCAGTGTTGTGCTGCCGCGTCCATATAGAGAGCACAGCGATTTCCATGGTCTCTGTTTCCGTGATAATTCATACTGCGTGCGATACCGTCACTTCTCACTCTCACAATGGGGACAATAGATGGTGACCCAGGAGGGCCCACCAGTACTCACAGGCACACATGTCCCGTGACTCACAGCTGGTGGCAGTGGCAGATCCAGGCCGTCAGGTTCTCCTCCCTTGTTCCCTGCACTGAATGTGATGCTCTGAAATTCCTCTCTGACTTAAATGTATTGGAGGTGAGATGTATCATGTGACCGACCAGTGTGGAAGGGATGGGATTCCCTGCATGGCCTGCAGCAGGGACAGTTACGAGAAGCAAATTCATCAATGGAGAAGAAATGAAACAGGTAAGTGACAAAGGGAAAGAGACAGAATGAGAGAAAGAGTGAGAGTGTGTGTAAGTGTTAGGAATTTACTCCCACAACTCCATCAGTGACCACCATTGTGCATGAGTTTGCACTTTACCAAAATGGCTATCACTACCTTACAAAAAATCCATCTTAGTTCCCATCAGTTTCCTGTCTTGGCCCATAAATAGATTCATATATACTCTTTATTTTTATGATTTCTCTTCTCTAGTGATTCCTGCTTATCCTTTATAATGTATCCAGCTGGTCTTCCATCCCGTGTAACGAACTTACTTCTGACCATTCTCCAGCTGCTCATCCCCTCCACTAAATATGACTATGTTTCTGCATTCACTCCACCATCAAGCATCAACCAGATATACTACTATTGTGGCAGGATACTCAAGCAAACAGGTCACCCTCTTCTGTGGTACCGGAAGAGTCACCTTCACAATGTACAGCATTGCCTGATGTTTGTGACAAGCAGACTACTGAAAAATGACCAATTTGTGGGTTGTATGATTGTCCGGTGGATTTGTGCCTCATTCAGACAAAATCTCTGGATGTCAGTCTGTGATATGCGTAGTGCAATAAAGTGTGTTTGGAATTCCTTTTCTCATTTTATGACATGACCAAGAGGGTGATGGTTTAATTCATCATATTCAGGGTGACAAATCATGCTATTATATGTATAGGGGAAAATATAGCATTACACTGATAATGATTCTTACTTGTCAATAAATGCATGGTGACATACAAAGATGGGATCATTACAGGAAAGCGGAACTTCGCCCATAGTTCCACCACAGAACACATGAAATGCGTTGTGCATAGTCGTGGCTGCCCTCCCAGCACGGTTCATAAAACCTGTAGGGGAAAAAAACAACATTATAAACTGATGTATCAATATAATATGTGTCATCACCATCAGTCGGCACTTACACCTGCCCTTTAGCTGGAGCAAATTATGTGGCTGAAAAAAATGTACTTTAGAGAAACCAAGGACTTGAATCGGCTGCATCTGCGTTGGCACGCCCTTGCTGTACATGACCTATGTTTGTTCACCCCTTCCCACATCCGTTCCACCTTTCCAGTCGTTGACATTTGCGTTCGGTCATGAACTGCGTGCAACTGCATTCACTGGTGTAAGGTCCATTTCTGACCATCCGCAGAGCTATTTCATGCTAAATACAGCAGGTAAAGAGACTTATGTCCGAAGATGAATCAGATCCTGTATGTTAAAGTGGCTGAGTTAGCCTTCTGTGTAAGGTTCAATAATATTCAGAGAAAAGAGAGAATTAAGGGAAAACAGACCAGCTTTAAATTAAGCTTGTACTCTACTTCATCTGCCTTGCTAGCATCTGTCTTGGAAACAAGTCTGCAAAAAAGTCCAGTTATTATATATAAGGTCCAGGTTTCCAGTATCTTTGGCGCTTCAGCCAGTAGGTGCAACTGTGAGTGGGAAAGTATAAGGATTCTTCCGGCAAGTGGAAAATTGCCCCAACAAAATCTCCTTACCAAGAAGAAGGCAGCCCTTAGCAGCGGGAGGAAAAAAGTGACATTGTGTTTCAAAGATAAGAAAATAACTATGAGACATCTCACAAGTGATTCCTCCAAGGAGAAATGAAAGGAATGCCTTGCCTGAAGACTTAAAGGAAACCTGGTGGCTGATCTAGGCTGGAAAAAAAGAGAAAGTCGCCTGGTTTGGTGAATTGGGATTGTTCCCAGTGCAGACACATCTGGAAAAAGAACATAAAATCAATAAAATAAATGTATATAACTATGTCATTAGTATCTACAAACTTATTTAACATTGATATCACATATAAAATATGTACACAAATGTATATGATGATGGGGATGTCCAAGGTGGTAAGAATAATAATTACCAGATTATCAAATCTCATGTAAAAATCACATATATATTGTATATACTAATACCAAGTTCTATCTGGACATTGTTAGTAATTGAAACAGTACCTGGAGGGGTCGAGTGGCCAGCTCGCTCCCCTCTCTAACTAAATCACTCGTTATGTGATGGACTGTATGATATCCATGTGTTTGGAAATTTAAATATGCAGCTGAAGTGTACAAACTGTAATTATAACTCCTGAAAACAAGCCAATAGTTGGAAATAGAATGACATACAGTACTAGCCAGGACCGATCACGGTGACCTGTGTATTGCTGCACATTAGGAAGCTGATGGTTTATGAAGATTTCCTCGGCACAAACTGTGCACAGCCGACTTCAGGACTGAGTGTCCCTCTATGCAAAAAGGTAGCCGGATAAAATAAATTTAAAGTGGGTACTCTCATCTGCAGGTCACTTGATTTCATCAGATATAAGGTGTCTTACAGAGATAGAGCAGAATGTTTAAGAAGAGTATTGTAAAGATGACGATACACAACACAGACAGACATAGATTAAATATACGTCTCATGGGGACCACTAAGTCTTTGCGATTTAGCTTTAAATTTCTTGCACCAAATATTTCCAGGAGGTCTGTTCTGGAATTAGCTCCAGAGGGATGATAGCCAGATTTGGTGTGATAATAGCAGGACATTAGGGTAGGCTCTCAGACGAAGGTCCTGGTATCTAGGGTTCAGGACCACACACACAAAGGGAGATAGGATACAACTGTACCTATATTACAAAAGATGAACATCTAATGCAAACAATAGCCATGAAAAGATCTTTACTTTAAATCAACACCTCAAATACTCACCACACTCAAAATCACACCCAAAAACCTCCCAGTGTTATTTACAGAATAACAATTATAAACAGAACAGTCCTTGGTTTCCAGACGGGCCAGAAAAAGGGCTGGGGTTATATCGTGATCCAGCAGTGGGTAAATATCACTGTGTAAAGTTCCAACACACTGTAAAGGAATTATCTCCATGGCCAATGCTCTCTATCAGCATGATAGAGATCTGAACCCCAGTCTCCCTGCTCTAGTAGGAGTACCAGGCAGCAAGCCCACAACCAACTCCAGATGTAGCAGAGATCTCTGGTATATAGGGTACTTGTGGATTAACTACAGGATCGGATGCAGGAATCGCGATGGAGCTGCTGAGAGGCAAAACTATACACCAAGCACAAGAAATTCTGAAATGCCCTCTAGTGTCACACTGATAGGCTCTATTAAAGTGTCCAATTTTCCCACTCCGAGAAAACCTCCCTGCAGGAATATCCACAGGTCAGCAATGCTGGGATTAGCTGGGAGGTGGGAGTGGGATGGAGATGGGCAGGGACCAGGATTTTATTCATATGAAGTCCACCCCTGCTGAGCTGGTGCCTCACTGCCTGTTAAAGTCCAAGGGAGAGCAATGGTGGTCTGAACTGGTTAATGAGATTGCTAATCCCTATTTATGAAGAGCAACTCCTTACAAACATTTGTGATATTGAAGGAGCTGCTAATTTCCTGTGTGTTGAGGAGAGGGGGATGGATGTCCCATACATCATTTTGTACTCTAAAGGGAAAATGAAAACTATAGCAATATACATGTAACCCACCTGGCAACATTCAAAATCAGGTGTGGTTTAGGTCTGTGTCATATCTAAAGAAAGGGTACAAATAGCAAACATAAGAGTCCATAAATCTATTCTCCAGTTCAAATGTTCCAGGGTGACCGATGGGAAGATGAGGTCTGTCTTGAGGTCGGTCTTGTCACAACTTATAAGCTGTTGAAACCCGATGTGGCAGTCTGAGAATGTCCAGCTGTAAGACTATGCTCTTAGAGGCTGACACATTTTTTTAGAACCATGGTAAGATACAAGAAGAGGAAGTCAAGAATTGGGAAATGGCAGCACTTAATTTGCTAAAGTGGTAAAACAATTAATTGGGAGAACATTCTTGCAGCTAGTTCAGAAATACAAGTACAACAACTAGACATAAAATCTACACTTCTGTACGGGGAGCATGTGAACTAGAGATGGGCGGGCTCAGTTTCTTTAAAACCGAACCCACCCGAACTGTGGGGATTCGACTTTCGCGCCTATTTGGATTTCAAAAGGAGGCGAAATGTCATTGTGACGTCGTCGGATCTCGCAAGTTTTGGAATCAATAAATACCGCCCTCCACCGCGATCTAGCGCCAGTTGAGAGAGGGATACAGAAGGATAGAGTGACAAAGCACAGAGCTCCATTGCTGAATTTCTCATTGCTGAAATAGAAATATACAAGTCCTTGCAGGCTTTTTGTTAGAATTTGCAGCACTAAGTGTATTGTGTTCTATACACCCAAAGACAAGAACTCCATTGCTATTTTTGTCATTGCTGAAATACAATATGCAAGTCCTTGCAGTCTTTTTTTCTGAATTTGCACTACTAAGTGTAGGGTCTAATATACACTCAAAGAGAAGAGCTGCGTTGGTCATTGTTGAAATAGTAATTTACAAGTCCTTGCAGGATTTTTTTCTGAATTTGCACTAATAAGTGTAGGGTCTAATATACACTCAAATTGAAGAGTTGCTTTGGTCATTGCTGAAATCCTAATATACCAGTCCTTGCAGTCTTTTTTTCTGAATTTGCACTAATAAGTGTAGGGTCTAATATACACCCAAAGAGAAGAGCTGTGTTGGTCATTTGGTCATTGCTGAAATAGTAATCTACAAGTACTTGCAGGCTTTTTTTTTAATTTGCACTAATAAGTGTACGGTGTCATCAAAAAGCAGTACACATTAGAGCAGGAGCAGCAAGCAGCTGCTGCCACCAGTCCTGATGATAGTTATCCCTGTACATCACCTGGTAAAGCCTATGTAAAAGTACATAGTCTTTTGAAGTCAGGGAAAAAAACAAACAAAAAAAACACCTTTTACCGTGTTGAAGAGAAAAAGAGCTGTAATCCAGGAAAAGTTATCTGCCGATAAAAAAAAAAAATTGCCAACATGCCATTCTACACACGCAGTGGTAAAGAAAGAATGAGGCCTTCGCCTTTCTCTATGAGTGCGAGATCTAAAAATGTTACTGAGACTTTTTCTTGTAGGGTCACTCGTGACCAAGCAAGACCAAGTAATTTGGAGTCCAAAAGTGGTGCACAAATACTATTACGTGTCAAAGCCGAGCTGCAAGAAAACAGTAAGGCATTAGAGGATAATGTATGCTCAGATTTAGAAATGACACCAATCCCTGAGGAGAGTCCATCCACGAGTGGTATGTGTAATCGTAACCATTCTGATAGTGTACCCATAAAGAAGGCCCCTTTCTGCATTTCTGCTGGTGTGTGCCTGAACAGCCCTAATGTAGGTGGTGATACACCAATTGAGGATGCCACTTTGGAATTGGAAGAGGATGAGGGGGATATTTGTGTAGCCGATGAGGGCGCTAATGAGGATGTTGATGAGGATGAGGTTGTTTGTGCAAGTCCTGCACCAGTGGAAGCAGTTTCGGCACGTGATAAGAAGAAGGCCATTGTCATGCCTGGACATAAGACCAAAAAAGCCACTTCTTATGTGTGGAATTATTTCTACCCAAATCCTGACAACAGTTGTCTAGCCATTTGTAGTGTATGCAGGCCCGGCGCTCCCATTAGGCAACGTTAGGCAGTTGCCTAGGGCACCGGGCTCTGAAGGGCGCCACAGGATTAAAAAGCAGATATACTTTTTACTGTAAAACTGCGGCGACCGCGGGCATAACTTCCACGGCCACCGCACAGCTATGGCTCACCATCGCCGCAACGGCCCGCAGATACTGAACGGGCTCAGCACCTGCTCTGCTCCTACCAAGAAAAACTTTGTGCTCCGGAACAGCAGATGGGGCGGGCGCACCTCCGTCTCCTCCACTCCCCCTCCCCTCACTGACTGTCGGGCGTGACATCATCATCAGGGTCCGACAGTGTCAGTGAGGGACGGGACCCTGCAGAGAGGAGCAGCGTCATGGAGTTTAAGGTAAGGAAAGTCCTGGGGGCGGATATTTTGGGGGGGTGGCGGATTTTTTTTTTTGGGGTGGGTGGCGGATTTATTTTGGGGGGGCGGATTTCAAAATTGCGCCTAGAGCGCCGGGGATCCTAGCACCGGCCCTGAGTGTATGTAAAGCTACAGTCAGTCGAGGGAGGGACCTTAACCATCTTGGAACCTCATCCATGTTACGCCATTTGACGCAAGTTCATGGCAAGGTGTTGGGAAAAGCTGAAAATGATGGTAAAAAAATAGCAACAAGCAGTCCATCATCAGCTAGGACCCTTCTCTCACCTACATCCCGACGCCTGCAATCTACACCCACAACACCGTCCTCATCAATATCTTTAGTAGCGATCGGAGTTAGTCCTGCATCCAAGTTGGTAAGGCTCGATGATTCCTGCACTATCCTTGATTCCTCTGAAGAATTCTTGAGCGTTAGTCCCACTGCTGCTGCTGCTGCTGCTGCTGGGGGTGAATCTTCCTCCCATAAGCAGCCCAAGAAGAAGACCACTAGTACTTTACTACAATTAACTGTGAAACAATCTTTTGCTAGAGGAAGCAAGTATGACAGCAGTCACCCAGTCGCAAAGTGGATCACAGACGCCATGGTGACTATGCTAGTGTTAGATCTAAGTCCAATATCCACTATAAACGCAGCTGGTTTTTCACAGTTAATTGAGGTTTTGTGTCCCCTTTACAAAATTCCATCGCGACACCATTTTTCAAGAAAAGCTATTCCGCAACTGTACCAGAACGTTTGTAAAAATGTAATAATTGGGCTCAAAAATGCCATTCTACCCACTGTACACTTAACCACAGATATGTGGACAAGTGGAAGTGGCCAAACCAAAGATTATATGACTATGACAGCCCACTGGGTTGGTCATTTGCCTTCACAAGCAGGAACAGCAGCAGCATGTACACCACTACATAACATTTCTCACAGGCAGGCTACTCTTTGTATCACCGGCTTCACTAACAGGCATACAGCTGATAATTTGTTACGAAAACTAAGGGATGTAATTGATACATGGTTTATACCACTTGGACTCTCCCCAGGATATGTAATTTCTGATAACACCAACAATATAGTGCGAGCATTACAGCTGGGTGAATTCCATCACATTCACTGTTTTGCTCACACAATAAACTTGGTGGTGCAGAGCTTCTTGATAAATAACTGTGAGGTGCAGGAGATGCTTTCGGTGGCCCATAAAATTTCGGGACATTTTCGGCATTCTGCCATAGCATGTAGGAGATTGTAGCAGCTCCAAGAACAAGTTAATTTGCCCTGCCACCAACTTAAGCAAGAGGTGTTAACAAGGTGGAATTCCATCCTGTACATGCTTCAGAGGATGGAGGAACAGCGCAAAGCCATCCAAGCGTATTGCACAACAGATGACATTGGGAAAGGAGGTGGAATGTATTTCAGTCTTGCACAGTGGAGAATCCTTTCTTTGCTGTGCAAGGTGCTGAAACCATTTGAAGTTGTGACGTGTGAATTCCGCAATTCCGCAAAGTATGTTGGCCTTGTAGATCAAGTACTTAATTCGCTTCGCAATGATCCAAAAGTTATTAAAATCTTGAAGTTGGATCACTATGTTTTTGGCGACTGTGCTTGATCCTAGGTTTAAGACCTACGTCGATTCTTTGCTTCCAAATGACCGAGATCTGAACAGATGCAAGGAGCTCTTGGTCAGCAACTTGACCGCTGAACTGGTCCTTGGCTTGACGACGTCTCCTCCTTCAGTTTCTCAGGCAGCTGCTGCTCTTAAGAAATTGCACTTTCCAAAGAAGAAGCAGGGATGACACAGGTGGCAGACCACAACAGTTTGACATCTGGGGGTAAATGTATCAAAGTGCGATTTTGCAACTCCAGCGATTTTCTCGGGAGAGTTGAAACTCGCCGATGTATGAAGCTGAGATTTTATGCAAAATCGCCAGAGTTCTGCTTCTGTTAAAATCGCTACTTGCAAAGTCGCCAGAGATCAAACTACGACTGTTTGCCACTGCAGCTATACAGCTCTCAAATGTATGAAGCTGCGAGCTAGCAAACTCAGGAGAGTTTGCTTCAAAACACGCCAGATACAACACGCTGCTTGATAGCAGTGTGTTGTACAAACACATCACGGTTACACTGCCCTGGCAGTGTTAAAATGGTAAAGAATAGATACAAGTTGAAAAAAAAAAGTGTGTGGTCCCCCCTCTATTTATGCTTAACCCTAGTGCTGCCTGACTAGTGCTGGTCCCGTGAAAATCGGGGAAAAATTTTGCGTGGGTCCCCCCGATTTTCACTTTACCAGCACTAGGCAAACCAGCCAGGGTTGGCGGCACTATAGCAGGGAGACACACGGCAGAGGTCCCCCTGCCATAATGACTAACCAACCCTAGACTGTTCAGCGCTGGGCTGGATTCCCTAGGGAGTGGGGTCCGCCGAAAAAAATGAGCGGGCCCCCCCCCTCCCCTAGAAAGAACCAGCCCAGTGCTGATAGCACTAGGGCTCTTCCTACTACCCCTGGGCTGTGGGTAGTAAAGTAATACGGCGAAAAAGTATGAAAAAAATAAACAGACGCCATTTTGTTTTGTGGAACTACAAGTCCCAGCCAGCTAGGTTGCCAAAAACAGTGTGGCCATGCTGGTGCTTGTATAACTACAAGCACCAGCATACCCACGGCAGCCAGGGCATGTTGGCACTTGGAGAACCACAAGTGCCAACATGCCCTGACATCCCTGGCTTGCTGGGACCTGTAGTACCACAAAAAAAAAGTTAAATAAATAACAACACCCTTGTAAATACCACACATATTTATTAAAAATAAAAACCCCACAATAAATACACTAACCACCCTCATTAAAACCACATCTATTTATTAAAAATAAAAACATCCCAAATACTCACCAAAGATGTCTTCTTTCTTCTTCCAATAGTCTGTGCTTGCCCCAGTCCCAGCAAATTATACTTCCAAAAATGATGGCTTGTCCAATATCTTCATTGCTTCGGCCAGGAGGGCCCCATATTCGTAAGATCCCGAATCTTTGTTCTTGATTGTAGAAAAATAAAAAAAAGTCTTTACCCCACGCAAACACCTCCTACTAGGTAGGAGGTCCGCGTAAGCTGTAACTACAGTATTATGTGATTTTCCCACGCTAGTGGGGGAATCACCTAATACTGTACCTGGAGCTTACGCAGGTAACGTAGCTCATTGCGCAACGCTACTTGCGTAAGCTGTAATACAGTAAATGCAGCTTACGCAAGTAGCGTTGCGCATGCGCAATGAGCTACGTTACTTGCGTAAGCTCCAGGGAATCCAGCCCAGCGCTGAACAGACTAGGGTTGGTTAGTCATTATGGCAGGGGGACCTCTGCCGTGTGTCTCCCTGCTATAGTGCCGCCAACCCTGGCAGCACTAGTCAGGCAGCACTAGGGTTAAGCATGAATAGTGGGGGGACCTCACGCTTTTTTTTTTTTACTTTTATCTGCTCTTTACCATTTTGACAGCTGCCGGAGCTCCGGCAGCTGTATGACAGGTCAGTGTAACAGTGATGTGTTTACAACTCACTGTTACAACACAGGAGAGTTTGCCAAACACAGGAGAGTTAGCTAAACTCGGGAGTGTTTACATCACACAAAATCGCCAGATGACCAGCGATTTTGAACATGAGTGTCAAAATCGCAGCTTGATACGCGATTTGCCGCGATTTAAACACGCTGGCAAACTCGCACTTTGATACATTTACCCCCTGGTCTGGTTTTGAAAGATTTTAGCAAAAAAAGTGTGACCTCCACCATAACTCCATCCGATCCTACTATAAACATGCAAATGATGGTGAAGGATTATTTTCAAGAGTTCATTGAAATCGAAATGTCAGACAGTCCCTTTCCATACTAGGAGGAAAAACAAGCCATTTGGAAACCCATGTACAAACTTGCTTTGCAATACCTAAGCTGCCCACCCTCCAGTGTGTACTCAGAAAGAGTTCAGCACAGCCGGGAACCTTGTCAGTGATCGATGTAGGAGGTTACTTCCTAAAAATGTGGAAAAGATGATGTTCATCAAAATAAACTACATCTTTCACGTGGAAGGCCTTTACCGGCAAATGCATCCAAGTACTGACACTTCTGTAATGACGGATTCCAGCAGCGATGAATTTATAGTCTGTGATGATGATGTACACGCTGATGAGGGTGAGGATGATGCTGAAGATGATGACGACAACATCTTGACAGTGTAGAATTCATTTTACAGCACTGTTGGTCTAACATGCCTTTAGGGCATTGATAGCTAGTTTAGTGGGGGCCCAAACAAACCAAGCACTTCACCCACAAAAGGGACAGCCCTTGTCGCTGAAGTGCTTGGTTTGTTAAAGTGTGCATGTCCTTTGTAAGATTCAACATGTGGGTGGGAGGGCCCAAAGACAATTCCATCTTGCACCATTAATCTTTCCTGGCACTGATGTGTGTTTCTGCCATTACTCTAACAAGCCCATTGTTAGCTTGTTTAGGGAGGGCAATGTTGGACTTGCACTTCAGCCACAAAAGTGGCACTCCTTGTGGATAAACTGCTTGGCTTGATAAATTGCACAAGCTACCTCTCCTACTATGATATAAACTGTAGTGTCTTTGTGTCGTTGCTCTGCGCTTAACATCCAGCCAGCTCGCTGCAGTATTTGGGTGAAAGTGTATGAAAAGCATATTGTGACCTGTGAGATGTTAAAAATTTAATGGAAATCACTGGAATTTAGTATTAGTAAGGTTAATAATAATGTAGGTACAAAATAATGCCGAAATTATGTGATTTTACCCTTAAAAATGGAATTTTGAAAAAAATAGCTAAACAAAACCAAAACACGCAAGGGCGGTTTTGGCAAAACCAAAACCCAAAGGTAATCCAGACCCAAAACAAAAACACGGGGGTCAGTGAGCATCTCTAATGTAAACGGGCCTGATCCGCATCTCCAAGCACACGTGTCGGACTATTGTCAAAGTGCAACAAATTTTACACAAGACAAATATTTACACATCCCAAATTCACTTGTCCCCAACTGCACCCCCCCTTCCAGTGTTTCACTTCAGATGGGGATTAATGTTCTTAAGCAATCAGCCAGACCCTGGAAATTGGAAGGGAAACCAACACCTCGGGTACGGAGGATTCACAAGGAAGAAACCGGTACAGAAAGCAAGACATTAAGAGGTGAATCCATGTCGTGATTTACTGGGATGATGTGCTAATATAATAATAGTGATAATATGTGGAGAGAAATGCCAGATTGTTCAAAAACTGAGCCAACATTGAGAGTACTAATTAGAATAGATGAAACATTGTAGTGCTTAATTATCTTCTCTGGAACTAATTGTTCTCCAAACAACTTTGTGTCTTTCCTTTACACCAGGGTCCCCTTATTATATGCTAGTGACTACTCTGAATATCACAGTTGCTATAAGTCCCCACCTTCTAAGCAGTTACGAAAACTTCTTTGTGATTCCCAGTTATATGGAGGTGTGTCCAGGTTCGGTAGACTTAAGCAGTAGTCCACGTCAGCTGCCGATGATTTAGTAATAGTCAGATGACTGCCAGGTCTACGGAGGATCTTTCCACGTTCACAATAACAATCCGGCATCAAACAAGATGTCTCAGGATATTCATAACCTCCACAAACCAACTAAAAAGAAAAGAAAACATTCATTTAATTTCATGCCAAATTTGTCTTTCATTTAACAGTTTACCTCCTAGTTGCCTATTGCTACAATTATTACATATACATTACACCCTTTTTCGATGAATATACAGGGGATTAGATAGAGTTGGACACATATGGGCCCTGATTCATTAACAAATGCAAAACGAACGTAATGTGCGTTTTTAAAAAACGCACGTACATCGAGTATACGCAGGTCTGTATTCAACAAAGAGCGATCTGAAGATGCATCTGGTGATGAATACAGGTCTAGGTCTAAGATACTGCAGGATACATCCAATACATATGTGGAATATCAAGTCCAAAAAAAATGCACAGAAATAAAAAAATATTAAGGTCACCAGTTAATAATAGAGACATTAATGACAAAACATAAAAAAATAAAATAAAAAAAAAGTATTTTTTCCCAATAAAATACACTTATTATGATGTTATTAATGTCTACTATACATAAAATACATTTTTACAGTTGCACCTGATTGCAAACCATGTTTTAGCATGCGTACAAAGCTATCATCATTAGTAATCGGCACTTACAACTGACCTGTAGCTGGTATAACTGATAAGATTGTAAATAATGTTCCTTTGAGATGCCCAAAGCTTTAATCGGATGCTCGAGCTTGTCACACCCTTACTGTACATTGACTATGTGCATACTGTGATGAAACGAGGTATTACGATCACCTCAACCAGTCTGCCCCTCGTTTCTCACAAACTGTGGATTATATAAACATACTTTTTCTTGTCCTCTGGTTCCCCATATTTATCAGTCATATTTATACTTGTATATATTCTATTTGTAAGTAGTTAAAATGTCTGGCAGCATGATTTTCTTATATTGCAGACCAGTCCATTGTTTCAGCCTTGGCAAATGGATTATTGTCCACCAGTCCCGTATGAATGTACATCACAACAGGAGGTCTCTTGTGTTAAGATAGGGAAAAGGTCCACAAATAGAGCTCTATGTTTAATTACAGAGGACTGCATTGTGTATTGCAATGTAATGTGTCTGAATTGTGATCTCTCCTGATTAAACAAACTCTGCTGTATAGCCACAGAACAATACCTGTCCTTAATTATGTCAAGAGTGGCTCATCTGCTATCCCTTTGTCTGTATGTTTACCTGTGAAAAGGTAAATACAGAAAAGGACCAATCAGGCAGGTCCTGAACCTCCTGAGAAGGTCATTTATGGCTTTAAAAAAGGAGCTCCAGAGAACAGCAAATTGGCATTCACTACCCAGTGATAGCTGAAGTCAGACTGGCATTGAGGCCCGATCTCTGCCCTGAAAGGAAAGGGACAATCGTTCCCTGGAATACTGCATTTGCCCTGATTTACTCTCTTCAGGTCTTGGGGAACTAGTTGTCTGCCAAAAGCAGAGTGACAGTGACTCAGGACCGCTGCCTTACTGGTAGCCAGGAGAAGTTTGGATGGATAGACGGCACCCCCTGAGAGTGACTAGGATACTGGTGAGTTGTTTTCATTGTACCCTGTATGTTGTCTGTGCCAGACTGTAGTGTTATTTGTTGCAGGTTCTTTTAAATATTGTTATTGCTGTTTGGTGCTACCATTTTGTAAAATAAACCTGTTTATTTTATTTTGGATATTTGCCTGGGTTGTTTCAAACCTTGGATAGGTACTGGGTAGGCCAACTGTGCGGCACAGAGCGATACATTAAACCTGGTATTATCACACTGACCTTGTATCAAATGCTGCAGAGAGATAATATGTGCATGGTGTGATGGTTAGGCTAATATGTAATCCAGATATCTATCGTACCCAACGCATAGATCCCTACCTAGACTCTAGGAGGTCAATGCAATTCCCAAACTTAAACAATGGGCTACTCACCCGCCATGTTGAAAAAATAGAGTAAGGATGGATATTTCCTTGATCGTCATTGTCTCCAAAAAAATCATTATTGCAGAATTCACAGCCTGAATCGTACCGCCAGTCACAGTAAAGAAGGGCCAGGTATGGGTCATCCATGTATTTTTGTAATTGTCTCTCAAGTAGAAGCAATGCAAACCGATGCCAGGTGAGAAATCCGGAGCTGGCGTGTGCATAATTCACAATGTTATTTTCTCTGGTGTTATTAATGAATGCTTTTGTGGCATAGTAGTGGTTAAAGCACCATACATCATAGCAAGAAGCTTCAACGAAACGAAAGGTGCCGGAGCGAAAACGATGTCCGGCTTGTAAAATATAATATTCTCTATCGGTTATATGTTTGCAATAATTTAATGCAGCAAAATATGCTTTTCTTTTTGCAAGTGACACCTGACGAATGTCCATTCTTATAACTGTATAAGATTCATCACAGTTCTTCCCCTTATAACCAAATATACATTCACCACACTTGTAACCCCAGAAGTTGCCCTGGCACAAACAAGTTGTGTTGAAAAAGTATGAGGGAAACAAATGTCGCTCATCAATGATAATGTCTACTGGTGGCATTGATCTACTTCTACTTAATAGCACACAGCTGCCTCTACCTAGGTGGGCTCCACACGGTGATCCATTACTATCGGGGTAATAGGGGCAACACGGAACACGAACTCCAGGATAGTCTTTCAAACATTCCTGTGGAAAAATCATAGCATTTACATTTGTGAGACACAGCAGAAGGAAGCTGGTGAGCAGCATAGCTTGTTCCATGGATCCTCTGAGCAATACCTGCAATGAACAAAACACATGAACATATAACCCAGTAATAGGTATAAAGGTTATAGCAGACATCAGCAATGGAGGCAAAATCTAAAACAGTTCAATCCCTTTACTGACATATCCAGCCATCATCACAAGGGACCCTAAGATAAGAGAATTGCACATCATCCCAAGTTGCATATCACCCCTATATGAAGTACTGTGAGCACTTATTTCTGTATTTTACAATAGACACCCATTAAACTCCTAAACCCTAGCTAGGATTTCAAGATAGGAACACATTACAATTTCTCAATTTTTTTGGAGCCAGATTACTGGAATATTGAAGAAGTACTAGTTCCATGGAAAGCAGCGGGAGAACAATTGCTTGTATATAATGACATGTTTAAATACCAAATTGATATTAATGATTATCGAGATTTTGTGGAAAACATTTTAAAAAATTCCCAGAACTATGCAATTCCTGAAAGTGTTCAAAGAGCTAAAAAAAATGTCAGAACAATTGCTGTAAGTTCAGCAGAAGCGGAAAGGGGTTTTTCAAAGATGAACATTATATGTTCAGAGAAGAGAAGTCGCCTGTTTCTAATATATCAAACACAATGACTATTAGTCTAATCGGCCTACCGCTAAAGGTATGGGATCCTACTCCTACAGCGAAAAGATGGTTAAGGATAAATCACACAGCCGATGATGTTTGGATAAAAGCGAAGAAAATTGTAAGTGAGGACGCCAATCAAGAAGCAATATTTTTTCTTTAATATTTTAAAACTCTTTCTTATAACAATCAGTTTTGTGTATCTCTTTTATTGTTCTTATTTGAGTATTAAATGCATGAAATATTAGAATACCTTTCGGTATATATTTTTGTATACTTTAAATGGTCATTAGGGCAGAGAACCGGTTGTTAATTAATTTTAATCCCACCAGTGGCCTTATCTGTGAGGAGTTTGTATGTTCTTCCCGTGTTTGCGTGGGTTTCCTCTGGGTGCTCCGGTTTCCTCCTACACTCCAAAATCATACTGGTAGGTTAATTGGCTGCTGTTAAATTGCTCGTAGTATCTCTCTGTTTGTGTCTGTATATGTTAGGGAATTTAGACTGTAAGCTCCAATGGGGCAGGGACAGATGTGAGTGAGTTCTCTCTCTGTACAGCGCTGCAAAATTAGTGGCGCTATATAAATAAATAGACGTTGATGATGTGTTATAGTGTGTGATCAGCCCAGCCTGGCATCGTCTGATACTGGATGACTCCAAGTTCCAGGTCTCTGTGTTACATTGTGACCAGCCCAGCCGGGTATTGTCTGGTGCTGGATGGTTCCAGTTCCAAAGTAATAGTTTAAATGTATTTAATAAAAAGAATGTATTTTAAAATGTGCACTGCGGATCCGGGAGAGTAATACCTGTCGTCACAGCAATGAATGGTTTACTTCCGGCAACAGGCGCCGGGGAGTGCATAAGTGTATGTTTTTTCCTGATCTTGAGGACAACATTGCCAGTTTCTCTGTGCTTCTTCAAAACACCTTGAACAGCACATCATGAAACCCCAGTCTGCTTTGAAATCTTTGCCTGGTAAAGACCTTGCTGGTGCAGAATAACTACCTTGGGTCTTGTTGCTCTGCTCAGTCTTGCCATGATGTATAACCTGTGACATGAATCTGTCTTCCACAACCTCACCTTTGTAGCAGCGCTTGGCTGTTCCTCATCCAGATTTAAGACTCCTACACAACTGTTTCTGTTTCAGTTAATGACTGTGCTTCAACCTACACATGAAATGATTGGTTAATCATATACCTGACTATAATCCTACAAAATCCCTGACTTTGTGCAAGTGTACCTAGAAGAAATTATGCTGTTTTGAAGGCACAGGTTAGTCACACCAAATATTGATTTGATATAGAGTTCTCTTCTGTTCATTCACAAAAATAAACTAAATAACCTATTAAAGCATTCTCCTACTTTGTAGCATTTTTTCCACACCCACCCAAAACCTTTGCACAGAAATGTATATATATATATATATATATATATATATGTATATATATTATATAATATATACACAATCCTTTAGTTTTGAAAGCTGCACACTCACACATCTTTCTGGGGGGGCGTTTGGGAGAAAATAAAACTCGGGAAAAAGTGTTACTATGATTTTACTGGCCGGGGATATGTATGGCAGTAAAAAGATACTTGCCAGTCTGTGAGAAAACAGGGTCCCACTGGACAGAGGACTTTTTATTCATCACCCGTTTCTTACACTTTAATGTTCTTTTTATTTGTTGCCTCAATCTAAGTATATACACCAGAGCATCGGTGTATTATGTGTATTGTTATTTCAAGTTATTAGGTACATTTTGCCCTTGCTATTACCTACAATATTGTATGCATTAGACTTACAAAGACTATTGCCATGTTGTGTGAAAATAACAGTGTGAGCCATTGCAAGCAGCGCAGTGACTCAAAGACAAGGTAAGGTGTCTGAGCTGCCAGGCAACAGCTGGGACAGGAATAAAATTAGTGTGAGCCATCGCGATTAGCACGGCAGCTGACAACAGTACTCCCCCCAAAGTGTATCTGGAAATTGTTTGTATAAGGCCCTTTTCAGTTTTTAAACATGTAAATTTCTTGCAGGAATCCAAGATCTCTCCTTCAGTCTATTGCCCTCACAATGGTCTAAAAAATTAGTTTGGCCTTGCACTTTTTTAGAATTCAATATTTTTTCTACAATTAATTCTTTGTGGCCATTGAGCTTTAGCACGGAGGCTGAACCCAAATTTCCTAGAAAAATCAACAGGCTTGAAAAGAGAACAGTGAAAAGTGTTGGGAGATTTTAGTGGAAAGAAAATCCAACCCGAAGGCAACAGGGTTATATTTCTTAAAGATCTTGTTTGAACCAATGTTTCAAGGTCCAAATTTTGTAGAAGGTTGCCAGAGTCTGATAATTTTTAAGTGGACAACCAGACTCTATCACCCACTTCAAAGTGCATGTCCTACGATGCAGAGCCGAGAAAGGTTTTGAGTTAATAGAGACATGTAGAAAGGCAGAATGGACTTTCTTCCAAATAGACTGAAAATGTAAAGAAGTGTTGAGTAGTTCAGGGAGATTAGTGGGTGAGAGATGAGATAATGAATTAGTCCTAGGATGTTGTCCAAATTTATAAAGTACACAGAGGTGATGTCAGAGTCAGGTATTGTTGTAAGCAAATTCAGCCCACATAAATATTCAACCCAGTTATTATGAAATTTATAAATAGAACATCGTAGACACTGCTCTAAGACTGATTCATCCTCTCAGTCTGGCTATTGGATTGAGGGTGATATGGAGAGGATAGGCTAAGATTGATTCCTAACAAGGAACAACTTAAGATCCTCTATCAGAGACTATATCAAAGGGCAGTCCATGGAGTCTAAACACATGTTGGATGAAAAGAGGGTCCAGCGATTTAGCACTGGGAAATTTGGTAAGAGGTAAAGTTTCCATGTTTTATTTCAGGGTGACCTGAATTTTGCTAGAATGGAGCTCTGACGGCACTGCCTCTAAGACCAGCAGGAACAAATAAAACCTGAGCAGGTAGAGGCTACGTCTCCTCCGGCCGGTGGTAATCGAGTTATCGGTGCTGTAAACACAGACACTGTCTAATCCTACATGATTATTACGATAATGAACAGAGTGACATAGAGACAAAATAACTACTTACCAGTAAAGAGACACAGAGGAAATCCGATGAGAGAACATCGCAAAGCTTCCAAATGACGTCAGTTGCGTGCGCGGCTTGGAAATATTGGCTTTTAAAGCGGCAACGCACGGACCCAGGTAAAGTATTAACTTTATGTTAGGGGTTAGGATTAGGGTTAGGAGTTAGAGTTAGGAATAAAATTAATATTACCATAGTCTGTGCGTTGCCACTTTAAGAAAAACAATAAACAAAGTCGCGCACGAATCGGACGTCATTTGGAGGTGTCGCGATGTCCTCTCATCGGATTTCCTCTGTGTCTTCTTACTGGTAAGTAGTTATTTTTTCTATGTCGCTCTGTTCATTATCGGAATAATTATGTAGGAGTAAACAGTGTCGGTGTTTACGGCACCGATAACTCGTACTGCACCCCCTCAGGCAATGTGCTTCCCTTGGGAGGCAGCATCTACTCCCACCAAGACTGGGAGGGGGTTTCCAGTGGTCTCTCTCACACAGGGCATTCTAATTACGGCCCTGGTAATATGTTACAGACATTCCCTGTTCTTAACACAGATTGCAGCTTAAAGTAGTCAGAAAAAAATTGCTGATGTATTTGGTGAGTGTGAAGCATCAATGTTTTTTGTTTATACAATGTAGGCACATCCCACTTGCACCCCAGTTTTTACATGGTGAGTGCAGATGATCAATGTCTCATCATTATAAATATGTAGGGTGGCCCATTGGTTTGTTGGGTCGGGTCCCCCTCTGTTGCCCACGTGTTTGAAAATGGGCGAAACAGCATCGGAAGGGTTAATATTAATACCCAATGCAGCACCAAAAGGGTGAACACCTGGGGCTGTGCCGTAGAAGTAGAAAATGTGCCTGTTTTAAATGTTTTACAAATGTATATGTGTTTAATAAAAAGGACATGCTGTTCACCATCCCAGTGGGGATCTAGAGCTTCAATGATTTTCTGCCACTGCTCTGGTTCTTTTAGTGGGGACCAGAGCGATTTGGTGCCAGAGGAAATCCTCCATCCCTGGGGGTCTAATGGGTGTGGCAGGAGCAGCCCAGGGGGTAAATGTATCCAGCTGAGATTTTTTGGCGATTTAAAATTGCTGCAAATTGCGGGAGATAACACATTTACTCTGCCGGATGCAATTCCTCACTTCACTGCACAATGTATTAGGACAGTGGTTCCCAAACTTTTGCAGTTCGCTGCACCCTTAGAGTCTCCATAATTCTTTCAAGGGACCCTCCAAAATAATTACAGTGCAGTCCCGTTTTATAAGTAGTTGGGTCAAAAAACCGTAATAAGTATTTAGGTCAGGACAGAAATACTTATTTAGTTGTATGCAAAAATAATACACATAAATCCAAGGGAAAAGAATATTTTTATATTTTTTTTTAATTATATTTCTGTCAAAGAATAATTTACAGCTAACTCACACTGTGCCCTCCTTCATCTCCACACACTGTGCCCTCCTTCATCTCCACACACTCTGTGCCCTCCTTCATCTCCACACACTGTGCCCTCCTTCATCTCCACACACTCTGTGCCCTCCTTCATCCACACACTCTGTGCCCCTGCATCCACACACTCTGTTCCCTCCTTCATCTCCACACACTCTGTGCCCTCCATCTCCACTCACTCTGTGCCCTCCTTCATCCACACACTCTGTGCCCTCCTTCATTCACACACTCTGTGCCCTCCTTCATCCACACACACTCTGTGCTCTCCTTCATCTCCACACACTCTGTTCCCTCCTTCATCTCCACACACTCTGTGCCCTCCTTCATCTCCACTCACTCTGTGCCCTCCTTCATCCACACACTCTGTGCCCTCCTTCATTCACACACTCTGTGCCCTCCTTCATCCTCGCACACTCTGTGCCCTCCTTCATCTCCACACACTCTGTGCCCTCCTTCATCTCCACACACTCTTTGCCCTCCTTCATCTCCACACACATGTGTCCTCCTTCATCTCCACACACTCTGTGCCCTCCTTCATCTCCACACACTTTGTGCCCTCCTTCATCCACACACTCTGTACCCTCCTTCATTCACACACTCTGTGCCCTCCTTCATCCACACACTCTGTGCCCTCCTTCATCTCCACACACTCTGTGCACTACTTCATCTCCACACACTCTGTGCCCTCCTTCATCTCCACACACTCTGCCCCCTCTTCATCTCCACACACTCTGTGGCCTCCTTCATCTCCACATACTCTGTGCCCTCCTTCATATCCACACACTCTGTGCCCCTGCATCTACACACTCTGTGCCCTCCTTCATATCCATACACTCCATGCCCTCCTTTGCATCCACATAACCTGTGCCACTGCATCCACACACTCTGCCCCCTGCATCCACACACTCTGTGCCCTCCTTTATATCCACACACTCCGTGCCCCTTCATGCACACACTCTGCGCCCCTTCATCCACACACTCTGTGCCCCCTTCATCCACACACTCTGTGCCCTCTTTATCCACACACTTTGTGCCTCCTTCATCCACACACTCTGTGCCCCCTTCATCCACACACTCTGTGCCCTCTTTATCCACACACTTTGTGCCCCCTTCATCCACACACTTTGTGCCCCCTTCATCCACACACTCTGTGCCCTCTTCATCCACACACTCTGTGCCCCCTTCATCCACACACTCTGTGCCCTCTTTATCCACACACTTTGTGCCCCCTTCATTCACACACTCTGTGCCCTCTTCATCGACACACTCTGTGCCCCCTTCATCCACACACTCTGTGCCCTCTTTATCCACACACTCTGTGCCCCTTCATCCACACACTCTGTGCCCTCTTTATCCACACATTCTGTGCACCCTTCATCCACAAACTCTGTGCCACCTTCATCTACACACTCTGTGCCCTCTTCATCCACACACTCTGTGCCCCCTTCATCCACACACTCTGTGCCCTCTTCATCCACACACTCTGTGCCCTCTTTATCCACACACTTTGTGCCCCCTTCATCCACACACTCTGTGCCCTCTTCATCGACACACTCTGTGCCCCCTTCATCCACACACACTCTGTGCCCTCTTTATCCACACACTCTGTGCCCCCTTCATCCACACACTCTGTGCCCTCTTTATCCACACACTCTGTGCACCCTTCATCCACACACTCTGTGCCCTCCTTCATCTCCACACACTCTGTGCACTACTTCATTTCCACACACTCTGTGCCCTCCTTCATCTCCACACACTCTGCCCCCTCTCCATCTCCACACACTCTGTGGCCTCCTTCATCTCCACATACTCTGTGCCCTCCTTCATCTCCACTCACTCTGTGCCCTCCTTCATCCACACACTCTGTGCCCTCCTTCATTCACACACTCTGTGCCCTCCTTCATCTCCACACACTCTGCCCCCTCTTCATCTCCACACACTCTGTGGCCTCCTTCATCTCCACATACTCTGTGCCCTCCTTCATATCCACACACTCTGTGCCCCTGCATCTACACACTCTGTGCCCTCCTTCATATCCATACACTCCATGCCCTCCTTTGCATCCACATAACCTGTGCCACTGCATCCACACACTCTGCCCCCTGCATCCACACACTCTGTGCCCTCCTTTATATCCACACACTCCGTGCCCCTTCATGCACACACTCTGCGCCCCTTCATCCACACACTCTGTGCCCCCTTCATCCACACACTCTGTGCCCTCTTTATCCACACACTCTGTGCCCCCTTCATCCACACACTCTGTGCCCTCTTTATCCACACACTTTGTGCCCCCTTCATCCACACACTCTGTGCCCTCTTCATCCACACACTCTGTGCCCCATTCATCCACACACTCTGTGCCCTCTTTATCCACACACTTTGTGCCCCCTTCATTCACACACTCTGTGCCCTCTTCATCGACACACTC
Source organism: Mixophyes australis (assembly GCA_036250195.1). Lineage (NCBI taxonomy): Eukaryota > Metazoa > Chordata > Amphibia > Anura > Limnodynastidae > Mixophyes > Mixophyes australis. The sequence goes on along the minus strand of JAVHZZ010000002.1, from coordinate 12,118,556 downwards.
TGTGCCCCCTTCATCCACACACTCTGTGCCCTCTTTATCCACACACTCTGTGCCCCCTTCATCCACACACTCTGTGCCCTCTTTATCCACACACTCTGTGCACCCTTCATCCACAAACTCTGTGCCCCCTTCATCCACACACTCTGTGCCCTCTTTATCCACACACTTTGTGCCCCCTTCATCCACACACTCTGTGCCCCCTTCATCCACACACTCTGTGCCCTCTTTATCCACACACTTTGTGCCACCTTCATCCACACACTCCGTGCTCTCTTCATCCACACACTCTGTGCCCCCTTCATCCACACACTCTGTGCCCTCTTTATCCACACACTTTGTGCCCCCTTCATTCACACACTCTGTGCCCTCTTTATCCACACACTCTGTGCCCCCTTCATCCACACACTCTGTGCCCTCTTTATCCACACACTCTGTGCACCCTTCATCCACACACTCTGTGCCCCCTTCATCCACACACTCTGTGCCCTCTTTATCCACACACTTTGTGCCCTCCTTCATCCACACACTCTGTGCCCTCCTTCATCTCCACACACTCTGTGCACTACTTCATTTCCACACACTCTGTGCCCTCCTTCATCTCCACACACTCTGCCCCCTCTTCATCTCCACACACTCTGTGGCCTCCTTCATCTCCACATACTCTGTGCCCTCCTTCATATCCACACACTCTGTGCCCCTGCATCTACACACTCTGTGCCCTCCTTCATATCCATACACTCCATGCCCTCCTTTGCATCCACATAACCTGTGCCACTGCATCCACACACTCTGCCCCCTGCATCCACACACTCTGTGCCCTCCTTTATATCCACACACTCCATGCCCCTTCATGCACACACTCTGCGCCCCTTCATCCACACACTCTGCGCCCCCTTCATCCACACACTCTGTGCCCTCTTTATCGACACACTTTGTGCCACCTTCATCCACACACTCTGTGCCCCCTTCATCCACACACTCTGTGCCCTCTTTATCCACACACTTTGTGCCCCCTTCATCCACACACTCTGTGCCCTCTTCATCCACACACTCTGTGCCCCCTTCATCCACACACTCTGTGCCCTCTTTATCCACAGACTTTGTTCCCCCTTCATTCACACACTCTGTGCCCTCTTCATCGACACACTCTGTGCCCCCTTCATCCACACACTCTGTGCCCTCTTTATCCACACACTCTGTGCCCCCTTCATCCACACACTCTGTGCCCTCTTTATCCACACACTCTGTGCACCCTTCATCCACAAACTCTGTGCCCCCTTCATCCACACACTCTGTGCCCTCTTTATCCACACACTTTGTGCCCCCTTCATTCACACACTCTGTGCCCTCTTCATCGACACACTCTGTGCCCCCTTCATCCACACACTCTGTGCCCTCTTTATCCACACACTCTGTGCCCCCTTCATCCACACACTCTGTGCCCTCTTTATCCACACACTCTGTGCACCCTTCATCCACAAACTCTGTGCCCCCTTCATCCACTCACTCTGTGCCCTCTTTATCCACACACTTTGTGCCCCCTTCATCCACACACTCTGTGCCCCCTTCATCCACACACTCTGTGCCCTCTTTATCCACACACTTTGTGCCACCTTCATCCACACACTCTGTGCTCTCTTCATCCACACACTCTGTGCCCCCTTCATCCACACACTCTGTGCCCTCTTTATCCACACACTTTGTGCCCCCTTCATTCACACACTCTGTGCCCTCTTCATCGACACACTCTGTGCCCCCTTCATCCACACACTCTGTGCCCTCTTTATCCACACACTCTGTGCCCCCTTCATCCACACACTCTGTGCCCTCTTTATCCACACACTCTGTGCACCCTTCATCCACACACTCTGTGCCCCCTTCTTCCACACACTCTGTGCCCTCTTTATCCACACACTTTGTGCCACCTTCATCCACACACTCTGTGCTCTCTTCATCCACACACTCTGTGCCCCCTTCATCCACACACTCTGTGCCCTCTTTATCCACACACTTTGTGCCCTCTTTATCCACACACTCTGTGCCCCCTTCATCCACACACTCTGTGCCCTCTTTATCCACACACTCTGTGCACCCTTCATCCACACACTCTGTGCCCCCTTCTTCCACACACTCTGTGCCCTCTTTATCCACACACTCTGTGCACCCTTCATCCACACACTCTGTGCCCCCTTCTTCCACACACTCTGTGCCCTCTTTATCCACACACTTTGTGCCCTCCTTCATCCACACACTCTGTGCCCTCCTTCATCTCCACACACTCTGTGCACTACTTCATTTCTACACACTCTGTGCCCTCCTTCATCTCCACACACTCTGCCCCCTCTTCATCTCCACACACTCTGTGGCCTCCTTCATCTCCACATACTCTGTGCCCTCCTTCATATCCACACACTCTGTGCCCCTGCATCTACACACTCTGTGCCCTCCTTCATATCCATACACTCCATGCCCTCCTTTGCATCCACATAACCTGTGCCACTGCATCCACACACTCTGCCCCCTGCATCCACACACTCTGTGCCCTCCTTTATATCCACACACTCCGTGCCCCTTCATGCACACACTCTGCGCCCCTTCATCCACACACTCTGTGCCCCCTTCATCCACACACTCTGTGCCCTCTTTATCCACACACTTTGTGCCCCCTTCATCCACACACTCTGTGCCCCCTTCATCCACACACTCTGTGCCCTCTTTATCCACACACTTTGTGCCCCCTTCATCCACACACTCTGTGCCCTCTTCATCCACACACTCTGTGCCCCCTTCATCCACACACTCTGTGCCCTCTTTATCCACACACTTTGTTCCCCCTTCATTCACACACTCTGTGCCCTCTTCATCGACACACTCTGTGCCCCCTTCATCCACACACTCTGTGCCCTCTTTATCCACACACTCTGTGCCCCCTTCATCCACACACTCTGTGCCGTCTTTATCCACACACTCTGTGCACCCTTCATCCACAAACTCTGTGCCCCCTTCATCCACACACTCTGTGCCCTCTTTATCCACACACTTTGTGCCCCCTTTATCCACACACTTTGTGCCCCCTTCATCCACACACTCTGTGCCCTCCTTCATCTCCACACACTCTGCCCCCTCTTCATCTCCACACACTCTGTGGCCTCCTTCATCTCCACATACTCTGTGCCCTCCTTCATATCCACACACTCTGTGCCCCTGCATCTACACACTCTGTGCCCTCCTTCATATCCATACACTCCATGCCCTCCTTTGCATCCACATAACCTGTGCCACTGCATCCACACACTCTGCCCCCTGCATCCACACACTCTGTCCCCCCCACATCCACACACTCTGTGCCCCCTGCATCCACACACTCTGCCCCTCTGCATCTACTCACTCAGACCCCTTTGCATCCTCACTCTGCCCCATCTGAATCCTCGCTCTGCCCCTTTTGCATCCTCACTCTGCCCTCTCTGCATCCTTACTCTGCTCCTCTGCATCCTCACTCAGCCCCCTCCTTCATTCTTTTGCCCCTTCATTGCTGTTTCCTATCACCATTCCCCTCCGTTTCTTTACTTACCATACTTGACCTTCTTTCCTCTATCTCTTCTGTCTTACCAATTCGGCGGTGCCCGGGACCCAACATCCTCTCTCCTGCCGCTTGTCACTGAATGTCGGCTGTGATGACTTCACGCACGACATTCAGTGAGAAGAAAGGAGCGAGGAGGATGCTGGGTCCCGGGCACCGCCGGATTGGAAAAGAAAATGTTCTACTCAAGGCCATATGGGTTACATTGTAACAACACTAGGACAAAGCAATAAATCTACAAAGCAGATAACACAGCCCAGGGGATAAAAGAATCAAGCTGCGATTTTTTTTCGGTGTTTAATCACTGCAAATCGCGAGAGATAACCGGTGATTTGAAGTTCAAAATCTCCATATGTATTAACTAGCGATTTTGACTTTCCTAAATCCAATCTCTGGCGATTTGTGGTGATTTTAAAACCCCCTATCTCTCCCATGTTATAGTCAAACTCGCCTGAGTATGAATTCAACACGCTGGTTTCTATAGGTGAGATTGGCAAACACATCACTGTTACACTGCAGGGCAATGTTAATATAACAAGAGGCACAATGGAAGTTTAACTAGACCATCATTTTTGTTGTAGAGGTGCAAAAATGATTGCGAATTTTCTTATGGGGGACAATTTATTTTAATAATAAATTAGTGGCTCAAATGTAATTATAGAATAAATGTAAGTGGTTTTTTTTTTTGCTTGTTTGATTTTTATAACAGTGGCTTACTATTTCATCAGCAGTGAGGCAATATGTATATTTTTATGATATGTCAACACTTCAAATATCCTGATAGGGACACCATTAAAAGTACAGACTTGTGGCACTACAAGTGTCAGCATACACATGAGCACTTGTAAATGGAAATAACCCTTATATGCGCTCGCAAGGTAGAAAAACCTAGAATCTACCTTGCGAGCGCATATAAGGGTTTTTTCGATTTATTTATCTTATCAAGGAGGGATACCTTGCCCCTGCTGCAAGTGTGTCATTTGGCTTGTTATTGAGCGCATATGTTTGTTCATTTATCTACATGAGCACTTGTAGTCTGTACTTTCAGAAAAATTAAGTTGAGACATATCTAATCCATTAATAACACAATGAGGGGTCTGTTGTTAAATATAATATAGTAAAATCGCAGCATTGCATAATGAAACATGCTTGTTATTAATCATGCCGGGGCTGCTCCGTGGGCCCCCACCTCAGCCCTGTGGAATAACTGTTGGAGGGCAGCCTAACGCTGCCGGCAAATGGAGAAAGTGCTATGTGCGTGCGGAGAGGTTTCCGCTGGATCCCATTGAAAAAGACAGTTAACGCCATCCAGAGATGCAAATCATTTCGTAGCTTAATGAGTTACCTAATCCTGCCATCCCCATAGAGATCTAAGGGCTAGATTTACTAAGCTGCGGGTTTGAAAAAGTGGGGTTGTTGCCTATAGCAACCAATCAGATTCTAGCTTTCATTTATTTAGTGCCTTCTACAAAATGACAGCTAGAATCTGATTGGTTGCTATAGGCAACATCCCCACTTTCTCAAACCCGCAGCTTAGTAAATCTAGCCCTAAGTGTCAGTAATTAGGTTAATGCTGGAGAAATTTAGAAATACAAATAAGATATGCTGAAAGAGCCTTTTACCAGCATTTACAATGCCATTTTGGCTCTACACTCGTGGTTCCCAAACTTTTGCAGTTTGCGGCACCCTTAGAGCCTCCAAAAGGCACCCCTCCAAAATAATTACAGAGCAGTCCCGTTTTATAAGTAGTTGGGTCAAAAAAAACGTAATAAGTATTTAGGTCAGGACAGAAATACTTATTTAGTTGTATGCAAAAATAATACACATAAATCCAAGGGGAAAAAATATTTGTAGATATTTTTTTCAATTATATTTCTGTCAGAGAATAATTTACAGCTAACTCACACTGAGACCTCCTTCATCTGCACACTCTGTGTCCTCCTTCATCTCCACACTCTGTGCCCTCCTTCATCTCCACACACTCTGTGCTCCTGCATCCACTCACTCTGTGCCCTCCTTCATCTCCACACACTCTGTGCCCCTGCATCCACTCACTCTGTGCCCTCCTTCATCTCCACACACTCTGTGCCCTCCTTCATCTCCACACACTCTGTGCCCCTGCATCCACACACTCTGTGCCCCTGCATCTACACACTCTGTGCTCCTGCATCCACTCACTTTGTGCTCCTACATCCACTCACTCTGTGCCCTCCTTCATCTCCACACACTCTGTGCCCTCCTTCATCCACACACTCTGTGCCCTCCTTCATTCACACACTCTGTGCCCTCCTTCATCCACACACTCTGTGCCCCTCTGCATCCATACACTGTACCCCTGCATCCACGCACTCTGTCCCCTCTGCATCCCCTCATTCTGCCCTCTCTGCATCCCCTCACTCTGCCCCCTCACTCTGCCCCCTCTGTATCCCCTCACTCTGCCCGCTCTGCATCCCCTCACTCTGCTCCCTCTGCATTCACTCACTGGACCCCCTCTGCATCCACTCTGCCCCCTCTGCATCCACTAACTCTGCCCCCCTTCATTCACACACTCTGTGCCCCTCTGCATCCACACACTGTACCCCTGCATCCACGCACTCTGCCCCCTCTGCATCCCCTCATTCTGCCCTCTCTGCATCCCCTCACTCTGCCCCCCTCTGCATCCCCTCACTCTGCCCCCTCTGCATCCCCTCACTCTGCTCCCTCTGCATCCACTCACTCTGCCCCCCTCTGCATCCCCTCACTCTGCCCCCTCTGCATCCCCTCACTCTGCTCCCTCTGCATCCACTCACTGGGCCCCCTCTGCATCCACTCTGCCCCCTCTGCATCCACTAACTCTGTCCCCCTTCATTCACACACTTTGTGCCCCCTGCATCCACACACTGTACCCCTGCATCCACGCACTCTGCCCCATCTGCATCCCCTCATTCTGCCCCCTCTGCATCCCCTCACTCTGCCCCCTCTGCATCCCCTCACTCTGCCCGCTCTGCATCCCCTCACTCTGCTCCCTCTGCATCCACTCACTGGGCCCCCTCTGCATCCACTCTGCCCCCTCTGCATCCACTCACTCTGCCCCCTCTTCATTCCCTCACTCTGCCCCCTCTGCATCCCGGGGGCCAGGAAGAAAAAAAACAAAAAAAACTTACCAATCTGGTGGCGCCCGGGACCCAGCATCCTCCTCTCTCTTGCCACTTGTCACTAAATGTCAGGCGTGATGACGTCACGCCCGACATTCAGTGAGAAGCTGGGTCCCAGAAAAAATGCTTGGTCCCGGGTGCCACCGGATTGGTAAGTTTTTTTGAGATCCGCTGCTCTACACCCATTGTTAAATGGACCCCCTGAGAGCTACTGGCCAATAGCAGGCTCTGAAAACATACTGGTTCCGTATAGATGTTATCAGCAAGTCATTGGATAAATGATATTAAACTAGGAGTACTTGTAAATAATAAGCTGAGCCCAATACACAATAATAACACTAAAAAAAGAGACAATCTCATTTACTACATTTGTTTACAAACATCTCCTTTTAAATATTTATTTTCTTTATGTAAATTTAAAGCCTAATTCCAATATGTACATTAATAAACCTAAATTAAAGTCACAAGACTGCTTCCTAGCTATAGGCTGCAATTAAATAGCATCTTAAGCAGATACTTTCCCCATAAATCATGAAGACGGATCATACTGTACCTTGCACGGGTCTATAGGATGCTCTGCTGTGTATGGTTATCAGGATGTGAAGTCAGGTGCGGTATTGGGCTGTTATATAAAGGTTTCTGCAGCAGGAATTTGTGCACCTGGGAGAAATGGTCCAGGAAGAGCCAGGAGGCAAATTAAACAGTATCCAAATATGAAGTAGTAAACAATATTATTCAGTTTAACCCATTTTGATCCACAGTCAAAGTATCATGTATACCCAATCCATACTACAGGCAGGGTGTCAGAGATACCCAAAAATACTACAGGCAGCATGTCAGAGTTACCCAAAACATACTACAGACACAAAGTCAGAGTAACCTAATCCATACTACAGATAGGAAGTCAGAGTAACCTAATCCATACTACAGATAGGAAGTCAGAGTAACCTAATCCATACTACAGATAGGAAGTCAGAGTAACCCAATCCATACTACAGGCAGGAAGTCAGAGTAACCCAATGCATACTACAGGCAGGAAGTCAGAGTAACCGAATTCATACTATATACAGGAAGTCATAGTAACCCAATCCATACTACAGTCAGGAAGTCAGAGTAACCAAATCCATACTATATATACAGGAAGTCATAGTAACCCAATCCATACTACAGGCACAAAGTCAGAGTAACCTAATCCATACTACAGGCAGGAAGTCAGAGTAACCGAATCCATACTGCAGCCTGGAAGTCGGAGTAACTTAATCCAAAATACATACAGGAAGTCATAGTAACCCAATACATACTACAGGCAGGAAGTCAGAGTAACCAAATCCATACTATATAGAGGAAGTCATAGTAACTCAATCCATACTGCAGCCTGGAAGTCAGAGTAACCCAATCCATACTACAGGCAGGAAGTCAGAGTAACCTAAGGCATACTACAGAGAGGAAGTCAGAGTAACCGAATCCATACTACAGTCAGGAAGTTAGAGTAACCTAATGCATACTACAGAGAGGAAGTCAGAGTAACCGAATCCATACTACAGGCAGGAAGTCAGAGTAACCCAATGCATACTACAGGCAGGAAGTCAGAGTAACCGAATTCATACTATATACAGGAAGTCATAGTAACCCAATCCATACTACAGTCAGGAAGTCAGAGTAACCAAATCCATACTATATATACAGGAAGTCATAGTAACCCAATCCATACTACAGGCACAAAGTCAGAGTAACCTAATCCATACTACAGGCAGGAAGTCAGAGTAACCGAATCCATACTGCAGCCTGGAAGTCGGAGTAACTTAATCCAAAATACATACAGGAAGTCATAGTAACCCAATGCATACTACAGGCAGGAAGTCAGAGTAACCAAATCCATACTATATAGAGGAAGTCATAGTAACTCAATCCATACTGCAGCCTGGAAGTCAGAGTAACCCAATCCATACTACAGGCAGGAAGTCAGAGTAACCTAATGCATACTACAGAGAGGAAGTCAGAGTAACCGAATCCATACTACAGTCAGGAAGTCAGAGTAACCTAATGCATACTACAGAGAGGAAGTCAGAGTAACCAAATCCATACTATATAGAGGAAGTCATAGTAACTCAATCCATACTGCAGCCTGGAAGTCAGAGTAACCCAATCCATACTACAGGCAGGAAGTCAGAGTAACCTAAGGCATACTACAGAGAGGAAGTCAGAGTAACCGAATCCATACTACAGTCAGGAAGTTAGAGTAACCTAATGCATACTACAGAGAGGAAGTCAGAGTAACCGAATCCATACTACAGGCAGGAAGTCAGAGTAACCCAATGCATACTACAGGCAGGAAGTCAGAGTAACCGAATTCATACTATATACAGGAAGTCATAGTAACCCAATCCATACTACAGTCAGGAAGTCAGAGTAACCAAATCCATACTATATATACAGGAAGTCATAGTAACCCAATCCATACTACAGGCACAAAGTCAGAGTAACCTAATCCATACTACAGGCAGGAAGTCAGAGTAACCGAATCCATACTGCAGCCTGGAAGTCGGAGTAACTTAATCCAAAATACATACAGGAAGTCATAGTAACCCAATGCATACTACAGGCAGGAAGTCAGAGTAACCAAATCCATACTATATAGAGGAAGTCATAGTAACTCAATCCATACTGCAGCCTGAAAGTCAGAGTAACCCAATCCATACTACAGGCAGGAAGTCAGAGTAACCTAATGCATACTACAGAGAGGAAGTCAGAGTAACCGAATCCATACTACAGTCAGGAAGTCAGAGTAACCTAATGCATACTACAGAGAGGAAGTCAGAGTAACCAAATCCATACTATATAGAGGAAGTCATAGTAACTCAATCCATACTGCAGCCTGGAAGTCAGAGTAACCCAATCCATACTACAGGCAGGAAGTCAGAGTAACCTAAGGCATACTACAGAGAGGAAGTCAGAGTAACCAAATCCATACTACAGTCAGGAAGTTAGAGTAACCTAATGCATACTACGGAGAGGAAGTCAGAGTAACCGAATCCATACTACAGATAGGAAGTCAGAGTAACCCAATCTATACTGCAGCCTGGAAGTCAGAGTAACTCAATCCATACTACATACAGGAAGTCATAGTAACCCAATGCATACTACAGGCAGGAAGTCAGAGTAACCTAATGCATACTACAGAGAGGAAGTGAGAGTAACCGAATACATACTGCAGTCAGGAAGTCAGAGTAACCAAATCCATACTACAGATAGGAAGTCAGAGTAACCTAATCCATACTACAGATAGGAAGTCAGAGTAACCCAATCCATACTACAGGCAGGAAGTCAGAGTAACCCAATGCATACTACAGGCAGGAAGTCAGAGTAACCGAATTCATACTATATACAGGAAGTCATAGTAACCCAATCCATACTACAGGCAGGAAGTCAGAGTAACCCAATGCATACTACAGGCAGGAAGTCAGAGTAACCGAATTCATACTATATACAGGAAGTCATAGTAACCCAATCCATACTACAGTCAGGAAGTCAGAGTAACCAAATCCATACTATATACAGGAAGTCATAGTAACCCAATCCATACTACAGGCACAAAGTCAGAGTAACCTAATCCATACTACAGGCAGGAAGTCAGAGTAACCCAATCCATACTGCAGCCTGGAAGTCGGAGTAACTTAATCCAAAATACATACAGGAAGTCATAGTAACCCAATGCATACTACAGGCAGGAAGTCAGAGTAACCTAATGCATACTACAGAGAGGAAGTCAGAGTAACCGAATCCATACTACAGTCAGGAAGTCAGAGTAACCAAATCCATACTATATAGAGGAAGTCATAGTAACTCAATCCATACTGCAGCCTGGAAGTCAGAGTAACCCAATCCATACTACAGGTAGGAAGTCAGAGTAACCTAATGCATACTACAGAGAGGAAGTCAGAGTAACCGAATCCATACTACAGTCAGGAAGTCAGAGTAACCTCATGCATACTACAGAGAGGAAGTCAGAGTAACCAAATCCATACTATATAGAGGAAGTCATAGTAACTCAATCCATACTGCAGCCTGGAAGTCAGAGTAACCCAATCCATACTACAGGCAGGAAGTCAGAGTAACCTAAGGCATACTACAGAGAGGAAGTCAGAGTAACTGAATCCATACTACAGTCAGGAAGTTAGAGTAACCTAATGCATACTACAGAGAGGAAGTCAGAGTAACCGAATCCATACTACAGATAGGAAGTCAGAGTAACCCAATCTATACTGCAGCCTGGAAGTCAGAGTAACTCAATCCATACTACATACAGGAAGTCATAGTAACCCAATGCATACTACAGGCAGGAAGTCAGAGTAACCTAATGCATACTACAGAGAGGAAGTGAGAGTAACCGAATACATACTACAGTCAGGAAGTCAGAGTAACCAAATCCATACTACAGATAGGAAGTCAGAGTAACCTAATCCATACTACAGATAGGAAGTCAGAGTAACCCAATCCATACTACAGGCAGGAAGTCAGAGTAACCCAATGCATACTACAGGCAGGAAGTCAGAGTAACCGAATTCATACTATATACAGGAAGTCATAGTAACCCAATCCATACTACAGGCAGGAAGTCAGAGTAACCAAATCCATACTATATACAGGAAGTCATAGTAACCCAATCCATACTACAGGCACAAAGTCAGAGTAACCTAATCCATACTACAGGCAGGAAGTCAGAGTAACCAAATCCATACTATATAGAGGAAGTCATAGTAACTCAATCCATACTGCAGCCTGGAAGTCAGAGTAACCCAATCCATACTACAGGCAGGAAGTCAGAGTAATCTAATGCATACTACAGAGAGGAAGTGAGAGTAACCGACTACATACTACAGTCAGGAAGTCAGAGTAACCAAATCCATACTACAGATAGGAAGTCAGAGTAACCGAATCAATATTACATACAGGGAGTCAGAGTAACCTAATCCATACTACAGATAGGAAGTCAGAGTAACCCACTCCATACTATATACAGGAAGTCATAGTAACCCAATCCATACTACAGGCAGGAAGTCAGAGTAACCTAATGCATACTACAGAGAGGAAGTCAGAGTAACCCAATCCATACTACAGTCAGGAAGTCAGAGTAACCTAATGCATACTACAGAGAGAAAGTCAGAGTAACCGAATCCATACTACAGGCAGGAAGTCAGAGTAACTCAATCCATACTACATACAGGAAGTCATAGTAACCCAATGCATACTACAGGCAGGAAGTCAGAGTAACCTAATGCATACTACAGAGAGGAAGTGAGAGTAACCGAATACATACTACAGTCAGGAAGTCAGAGTAACCAAATCCATACTACAGATAGGAAGTCAGAGTAACCGAATCCATACTACATACAGGGAGTCAGAGTAACCCAATCCATGCTACAGATAGGAAGTCAGAGTAACCCAATCCATACTACAAATAGAATATCAGAGTAACCAAATCCATACTACAGATAGGAAGTCAGAGTAACCCACTCCATACTATATACAGGAAGTCATAGTAACCCAATCCATACTACAGGCAGGAAGTCAGAGTCACCTAATGCATACTACAGAAAGGAAGTCAGAGTAACCGAATCCATACTACAGTCAGGAAGTCAGAGTAACCTAATGCATACTACAGATAGGAAGTCAGAGTAACCCAATCTATACTGCAGCCTGGAAGTCAGAGTAACTCAATCCATACTACATACAGGAAGTCATAGTAACCCAATGCATACTACAGGCAGGAAGTCAGAGTAACCGAATTCATACTATATACAGGAAGTCATAGTAACCCAATCCATACTACAGGCAGGAAGTCAGAGTAACCAAATCCATACTATATACAGGAAGTCATAGTAACCCAATGCATACTACAGGCACAAAGTAAGAGTAACCTAATCCATACTACAGGCAGGAAGTCAGAGTAACCGAATCCATACTGCAGCCTGGAAGTCAGAGTAACTCAATCCATAATACATACAGGAAGTCATAGTAACCCAATGCATACTACATGCAGGAAGTCAGAGTAACCAAATCCATACTATATAGAGGAAGTCATAGTAACTCAATCCATACTGCAGCCTGGAAGTCAGAGTAACCCAATCCATACTACAGGCAGGAAGTCAGAGTAACCTAATGCATACTACAGAGAGGAAGTGAGAGTAACCGAATACATACTACAGTCAGGAAGTCAGAGTAACCAAATCCATACTACAGATAGGAAGTCAGAGTAACCGAATCCATACTACATACAGGGAGTCAGAGTAACCCAATCCATGCTACAGATAGGAAGTCAGAGTAACCCAATCCATACTAGAAATAGAATATCAGAGTAACCAAATCCATACTACAGATAGGAAGTCAGAGTAACCTAATCCATACTACAGATAGGAAGTCAGAGTAACCCACTCCATACTATATACAGGAAGTCATAGTAACCCAATCCATACTACAGGCAGGAAGTCAGAGTAACCTAATGCATACTACAGAAAGGAAGTCAGAGTAACCGAATCCATACTACAGTCAGGAAGTCAGAGTAACCTAATGCATACTACAGAGAGGAAGTCATAGTAACTCAATCCATACTGCAGCCTGGAAGTCAGAGTAACCCAATCCATACTACAGGCAGGAAGTCAGAGTAACCTAATGCATACTACAGAGAGGAAGTGAGAGTAACCGAATACATACTACAGTCAGGAAGTCAGAGTAACCTTATCCATACTACAGATAGGAAGTCAGAGTAACCGAATCCATACTACATACAGGGAGTCAGAGTAACCCAATCCATGCTACAGATAGGATGTCAGAGTAACCCAATCCATACTACAAATAGAATATCAGAGTAACCAAATCCATACTACAGATAGGAAGTCAGAGTAACCTAATCCATACTACAGATAGGAAGTCAGAGTAACCCACTCCATACTATATACAGGAAGTACAGGAAGTCATAGTAACCCAATCCATACTACAGGCAGGAAGTCAGAGTAACCTAATGCATACTACAGAGAGGAAGTCAGAGTAACCGAATCCATACTACAGTCAGGAAGTCAGAGTAACCTAATGCATACTACAGAGAGGAAGTCAGAGTAACCGAATCCATACTACAGATAGGAAGTCAGAGTAACCCAATCTATACTGCAGCCTGGAAGTCAGAGTAACTCAATCCATACTACATACAGGAAGTCATAGTAACCCAATGCATACTACAGGCAGGAAGTCAGAGTAACCTAATGCATACTACAGAGAGGAAGTGAGAGTAACCGAATACATACTACAGTCAGGAAGTCAGAGTAACTCAATCCATACTACATACAGGAAGTCATAGTAACCCAATGCATACTACAGGCAGGAAGTCAGAGTAACCTAATGCATACTACAGAGAGGAAGTGAGAGTAACCGAATACATACTACAGTCAGGAAGTCAGAGTAACCAAATCCATACTACAGATAGGAAGTCAGAGTAACCGAATCCATACTACATACAGGGAGTCAGAGTTACCCAATCCATGCTACAGATAGGAAGTCAGAGTAACCCAATCCATACTATAAATAGAATATCAGAGTAACCAAATCCATACTACAGATAGGAAGTCAGAGTAACCTAATCCATACTACAGATAGGAAGTCAGAGTAACCCACCCCATACTATATACAGGAAGTCATAGTAACCCAATCCATACTACAGGCAGGAAGTCAGAGTAACCTAATGCATACTACAGAGAGGAAGTCAGAGTAACCGAATCCATACTACAGTCAGGAAGTCAGAGTAACCTAATGCATACTACAGATAGGAAGTCAGAGTAACCCAATCTATACTGCAGCCTGGAAGTCAGAGTAACTCAATCCATACTACATACAGGAAGTCATAGTAACCCAATGCATACTACAGGCAGGAAGTCAGAGTAACCTAATGCATACTACAGAGAGGAAGTGAAAGTAACCGAATACATACTACAGTCAGGAAGTCAGAGTAACCAAATCCATACTACAGATAGGAAGTCAGAGTAACCGAATCCATACTACATACAGGGAGTCAGAGTAACCCAATCCATGCTACAGATAGGAAGTCAGAGTAACCTAATCCATACTACAGATAGGAAGTCAGAGTAACCTTATCCATACTACAGACAGGAAGTCAGAGTAACCGAATCCATACTACATACAGGGAGTCAGAGTAACCCAATCCATGCTACAGATAGGAAGTCAGAGTAACCCAATCCATACTACAAATAGAATATCAGAGTAACCAAATCCATACTACAGATAGGAAGTCAGAGTAACCTAATCCATACTACAGATAGGAAGTCAGAGTAACCCACTCCATACTATATACAGGAAGTCATAGTAACCCAATCCATACTACAGGCAGGAAGTCAGAGTAACCTAATGCATACTACAGAGAGGAAGTCAGAGTAACCGAATCCATACTACAGTCAGGAAGTCAGAGTAACCTAATGCATACTACAGAGAGGAAGTCAGAGTAACCGAATCCATACTACAGATAGGAAGTCAGAGTAACCCAATCTATACTGCAGCCTGGAAGTCAGAGTAACTCAATCCATACTACATACAGGAAGTCATAGTAACCCAATGCATGCTACAGGCAGGAAGTCAGAGTAACCTAATGCATACTACAGAGAGGAAGTGAGAGTAACCGAATACATACTACAGTCAGGAAGTCAGAGTAACCAAATCCATACTACAGATAGGAAGTCAGAGTACCGAATCCATACTACATACAGGGAGTGAGAGTAACCCAATCCATGCTACAGATAGGAAGTCAGAGTAACCCAATCCATACTACAAATAGAATGTCAGAGTAACCCAATCCATACTACAGATAGGAAGTCAGAGTAACCCACTCCATACTATATACAGGAAGTCATAGTAACCCAATCCATACTACAGGCAGGAAGTCAGAGTAACCCAATGCATACTACAGGCAGGAAGTCAGAGTAACCAAATCCATACTATAAACAGGAAGTCATAGTAACTCAATCCATACTGCAGCCTGGAAGTCAGAGTAACCCAATCCATACTACAGGCAGGAAGTCAGAGTAACCTAATGCATACTACAGAGAGGAAGTCAGAGTAACCGAATCCATACTACAGTCAGGAAGTCAGAGTAACCTAATGCATACTACAGAGAGGAAGTCAGAGTAACCGAATCCATACTGCAGCCTGGAAGTCAGAGTAACTCAATCCATACTACATACAGGAAGTCATAGTAACCCAATGCATACTACAGGCAGGAAGTCAGAATAACCTAATGCATACTACAGAGAGGAAGTGAGAGTAACCGAATACATACTACAGATAGGGAGTCAGAGTAACCGAATCCATACTACATACAGGGAGTCAGAGTAACCCAATCCATGCTACAGATAGGAAGTCAGAGTAACCCAATCAATACTACAGATAGAAAGTCAGAGTAGCCCAATCCATATTACAGATAGGAATTTAGAGTAACCTTATCCATACTACAGATAGGAAGTCAGAGTAACCCAATCCATACTACAGATAGAAAGTCAGAGTAGCCCAATCCATACTACAGATAGGAAGTCAGAGTAACCTAATCCATACTACAGATAGGATGTCAGAGTAACCCAATCCATACTACAAGCAGGAAGTCAGAGTAACCTAATCCATAGTACAAGCAGGATATCAGAGTAACCCAATCCATACTACAGGCAGGAAGTCAGAGTTACCTAATCCATACTACAGGTAGGATATTCGAGTTACCCAATCCATACTACAGGCAGGGTGTCTGAGTCGTATACATAGGTGTCCCGAGGAGGACTTTAGTGACAATTTAGGGGTGGATGAAAAATGCACTATGTGGTGGAAGATGTGTTATCGATGGTTTGGGAATTGCTGTATGTGTTTGTTTACTATCTAGAGTTGAATGTTGGGGTCTCCTTTGCGTTTTGTGTGGTCTTTCTGGGCAGTGGGATGGGATTCGCAAGAGATGAGGTGGTAGTCAGATGGCTAGTGTACAGATTATAACATGGGATGAGGTGCTGCCACGTTGTGGTAGGCATGTAGAGATGGGCCGTGCATCTAACGTGCTAGAAACCCTAGCAGCAGAACCTGTTAAGATTAGGGGTGCAGTTTTGGAGCGTGAAAGTGGTATGGCCGCAGATGGGGGCAAGGAATTTTTTTGTTGGTACACCAGATCCCATAAAAGTGTAAACCAGGCTACAATAAATATGAATAGACTGATGGGAAAATGTGTGACTCGTGTTGGAGACAAGGTGTTGCATGAGGATGCATGCTATTTTAATAGACATAGGTTGCATCAGATGAAGATTGACCAAGTCATAAGGTGTCCAGTTATCCAAGATGTGGTAGAGGAAGTGGTTGGTGTGTGGAGGGCTGCACAAGTTTTTGTAATTATTATTATTATTATTATTATTATTATATTCTATTTATAAAGAGCCACAAGAGGTCCGCAGCGCCATTTATAACACATCCAGAAAGCAGTAAAGCATAGCACATTACATGATACATGAAGAACAAAATACAAAGACCAAACCATACCAGCAAATATACTGATAACATGGTAAAGCAGATCAAATCATTTACGAACAGTGAGTGAGAGTGATAATAAGGAGCAGCGTGAAGTAAGCCTGAGCGTAAGAAAACAGGGCTAGGGAAGCAAGTCAAGAGGTACAGAGGGTGATGGAATAGAAGAAGGAGAATACAAGGAAAGAGGGCCCTGCTCATGAGAGCTTACATCCAAAAGGAAAGGAGGAGACACAAATAGAGTAAATAGGGTGGTATTGATTGGGGAAGTGGGGGTGAAAGCTGAGACAAGTTAGGAGGAAGGTTGATAGGCTTGAATAAAAAAATAATCTTTTAACAGAATTATTTTTATTGGGGTATTTGAATGGTAAGGGAAGGGGGTACAGAAAAAAGAAAGGGAAAGGGAGGAGGTACATAATGGGAAGCAGACACAACACAAGATACATACAACCAGAATATGAAATGGCATAATTACAAAAGGATATATTAGAATATATTAGACAAACATCCGTCAGATAAATACATTAAATATTCCAGGAACAAGCTGCTGTAAGCTTTATGAAGGGGCTTGGGAAGGCTGAACTTGAGGGTCATGGGTAGGAGAGAGCATCATGACTGGTGGGCCAAGCATCCTAGCCCCCTCACCTTCAGTAGCAACCTCACACCAGGAGATCCACTTGACAATAGGTGAGGATGGGGCCATGGAATAAGGACCCTCATATGGCTCCATCTCGTAACTGAAATGGATTTTGGCTACAATTTTGTTAATGGAGGGAGGAGAGGATTGCTTCCACTGCTGTGCTATGGCCGCTCTAGCAGCAATCATAATATGACCCTACACATATCTATGGTATTGCAGAACTTGTTTGGGGAATAGTTGGAGAAGGGCAATAAGTGGAGATGGGGTTAGTTTCACCATCGTGACTTCTTCTGCAAGTTGAAAGACTTCGATCCAAACTGGTTTAATTATGGGACAGGCCCAAAACACATGGAAGATATCTCCAACCTCCCCGCAACCGCGTCAGCAGAGCTGTGAGTGCGAAGCCCATATTTTGTGTAGGCGGGCAGGGGTTGAGTAAGTTCTATGTAAAAGCTTTGTGATCATTTCCAAGTGGTTAGTGCATTTAGACATTTTGACCAAGTTGTTATAAATGTAATCCCATTGAGTCGGGGAGAGGGAAATATCTAAATTGACTTCCCATTTTGTTTGGGAAGTATGTTTTGTTATAAGAGGGAGAGTGAGGTAAGTGTCCCAGAATGTAATGCCTCCTTTATTATTACCTCTAGTCAATTTAGAATAAAGAAGGAGTGGAGGAGGGTTCACCGAGCCAAATCTGCGAAGAAGGTCAGTGATCCAATGCCGCAGGCGAAGGTATTTTTAAAAATCTCTAGAAGGAAGGCCAAAGTTATCCTGCAGCTGTGCAAAGGAGCAAAGACCCTCCGCACTAAACAGATGTGTCAAAGAGCAAAAACTCTCAGAGATCCAGTTAGAAAGATATACATGAGTTTGGGAAGCAACATAATTTTGAACACTGCGACTCTGCCCAGCCAGGAGACCTCATAGCCCATACAGGTATTTGATAATTTGGTGAGTTAGGCGATCAAATGCGGGTAATTCAAATCAAATACATCAGAAATGTTGGCCGGGATGTGTATCCCCAGGTAAGACAGTCAGTGTTCTGTCCAAGTATATTAAAAGCGAATCTTCAGGCACGTCAAGGAGTCTAGTGAGAGATTAAGGGGGGAGAACTTCAGTTTTTGTAGTGTTTAATTTATAATATGACGATGAAAGATGGGCCAGTGGTGTCTGAGAGAGGTGTCGTACCCGAAAGTTAAATCTTATCTAGTTGGGGATCTAAGACTAGATGAAACTCTACTAGCAAAATCAGGCTGCCCTTTCTAACCTTCGCAACCTCCCGGAAACTGCTTTAAGGAAGGGAATCTGCCTATAATTAGGAGCATATAAGGAGACAATTGTTACCACCCTATCTTCCAACAGACCAGTTACAATTAAGAATCTTCCTTGCTTATCTTCATGTTTGTGAGTAAGAACAAATGTGGTTTTGGAGCTGATTAAGATGGCTACTCCATTACGCTTAAGGGGGCCATTGTCTGTATAGCAAATGGGATAGTGGCGGTCTCACAGAATAGGGTGGGGGGGGGGGGGGCCCAGACGCAAAATGGGTCTCCTGGAGCGCCACCACATTAGCTTTATAATTAAATAAAAAGTTAAGGGCCAGTTTTCTCTTGTTCGGGGAGTTGAGACCTTGTATATTTAAGGAAAGGAACTTAATCATGAGTGCTGAAGTGAGCAGTGTGCAAATTGGACAATTGTATATCTAAAAGGGATGTTATGCCTAAAAGGGAGTCATGTGGTGATGAAGGTACAGAGAAGTCTGGAAACACTTGGATATCCACAAGGACCTCTGTGTTGTCTTCCTCCCTGGCTGCTCTCAAGAGACGTTCTTTCATATGGAAAAAGTGCATCCGAAGGAGCTTTTCTCTAGGTGAGGATCCAACAGAGGATCGGGTTTTCGCTTTCGGTAGCCTATGTATTTTATCAATAAGGAGGTTTTGCTCCAAGGCCGAGGGTAGTGCCAAAGCATACAATTGAAGGTGTGCATTTAAGACTGTTTCTGGGACACCCCTGATTTTCACATTATTATGTCTAGAGCGATCCTCCATTTCTGCCATCTTGTCCCGCAGGAAGTCCAGTTCCTGTCTTAAGGTGTCATGTGATTTTATCAGGTCATTATGTGAGGGTACAAGGTCGCTCATATTTTGTTCTAGTTGATTAGTACGATCTCCTATCTCCTGAATTTTTTCCTTTAGCTCCCGTATAGACGCTTTCATGGCATTGGTGAGTTCTGCATTTTGTTTAGAGATCATCAATTGCATAGCGCAACTGTAAGGGGAGCATTAGGGTCCAGTTGTGTTACAGGAGACATAGGAAAGTCTGTCAACTCCATGGACCGAGGAGAATTAGCTTCCAAGACCGGAAGAGCCACTGGCGAGGAAGGGTTTCTTATATCCCTACTTGTGGCCAACAGTGAAACAATGTGTTGCACTAGGGAGCTGCCCAAGTTGCCAGAGTTGGAAGTGTAGTATCAGTATTCAGACATGGGGGGGGGGGGGGTAGGAGAAGCATCGTTAGTATCTCAGCATGTTAGACACGTGATCCCAAGTAGCTCAAAGCATTGATGGGTATTAGGATTGTTATCTCTTTTTCGTGCTTAATGTAAATCTGGAAGTCAGAGAAGACTTGGTCAGGATTAATTTGTTGATTGCAATTTTGCCAAATCGCCACTAGGTGGCAGGAGTCTCACTTAGATAATGATATTAGAATGATAGTCAAAGTTAGATTTGCTGGACTGGGACAGCTGGCTTTTAAGTAGCTGAAACAGATGATGGTGTGTGTTAGTCTTATCAGTAGAATTTGGAGGTTTTGGTAGGTCTTCTGCCCCTATCCTAATTTATTATAGGAGGTTGCTTGCAGAGGGTTTTGAGGAAGAATTACTCCAGAATAAGGGTGGAAAATTAAGCTACTAGGACAGTGCTGTGCGATTTCAGGAGATGTGCTGTAAGGAGGGGGAAATCGTACCTGGATAAATGTCCCCGCTCAGCTGGCCTCAGCAGTGGAGTGGTTCACCCCTAGGGCTGTGCAGGATTGATTTCAGCTGCCGCTCACAGTGTCCTGATTCCAAGAGGTAGTGAGCCTGTAATCGCAGGGGAGCACCCAAAAAAGGCACTTTGCGGTGGCTTGGGAGCCAGACAGTCGAGACCAGAAATGCGGAGGTCCGCGAACTTCCGGTTCGGCCGTGCCTGGGAGACTGTAGCGCAGATGCCAGGGAACGGGTCACGGAGCCAATAGAACAGCAGAGTGTCCTGAGGTGCTGCTTCCAGAAACCTCCTCCGGCTCAGGGAGCCGACCCCTTAGTCTTCCTGCGCTCGTCGGACGCTACGGGCCGTGGAGTGTGAATGAAGAATGAACGGCAGTAAGAAGGTAGGTTGATGAGCGGGCAGAGACGGGCACACTGTAGGCTCTGACCGCCCACAAAAGCACCTACGATTGCTCCCAACATAGGGCACTCCAGCCCCTGGTTCCTTGGACCGTTAGGCCACCATTTCATTATAATGATGTTTGACTGTCCCAGAGTACAATAATGGGCTCAAAGCAGAGATAGGAGAGTTCTCCAGCAGAAACAGCAGTCCCTGGGTGGGTAAAGGGCTACAAAAACACAGATGGAAGGTAATATTTGTAAATGTGGCAGAGAGCCCTCTGAATTTTCGTCCGGCTAGTATGGCAGCCAAACCACGCCCCCCCCCCCCCTTCCCCCCCCCAAAAAAAAAAATCTTAATGGCACACTTGAAGACTTTGAAAGTAGAGGCTAACTTGATGGAACGTGGGAGATCAATCAACAGCTGAGGAGCAGCCCAAGAAAACTCTTGGAGGACGGATTGGAAAGAGGTAATCAATAAATTGGTGAGGCAGTGCTTATTTGTACAGTGGAGGGGGCCGCAAGGAATGTAGGTAGAGATGAGGTTGAAGATGTAGGGGAGCAAGGATTGATTGAGAGCTTTGAATGTGAGTGTGAGGAGTTTAATTAAAATTTTGTAGGCCACCAGTAGCCAATGTAGCAACTGGCAGAGAGGTATAGCATAGGCAGAGCAGTGGGAGAGGTAAATAAGGCAGGCAGCAGCATTGATTATAGACTTAAGACAGAGTCAGGTGTACCAGAGAGAAGAAGGTTACAGTTATCAGGTTGAGATATTACAAATGAGTTAATAAGAGTTTTATTGGCTTCCATGGTGAGAAAGCATTTTAGAGGAATAGAATGTGATGTTTGAAGGAGAGTGAGGAGTCGAGGATGACCCCAGGACAATGGACTTGAGGGACAGAAAGAAGGGTAATATTACTAACAGAAAGAGAGAGAAGGGGGTGTGAGATATAGCTCAAGAAGGGGGGATGACGATTGGTTCAGTCTTGAAAATATTGCGTTTAATAAAGTTCTGGGACATCCAAGATGAGATGGCTGACAGACAGCACGAGATATAAGGGAAGGTGAGAGGTCAGGGTATAGATTTGGGTATCATTAGCATAGAGGTGATACTGGAGGCCAAAGGAGAGGATGTGGTCACCAAGGGAGGAGGTATAGAGGGAAAGGAGCAGGGAGCCAAGGACAGATCTTTGGGGAATACTGACAGGCAAGGAAAGAGCGAGGAATGTGAAGTCATGTGTAGAGACTAAAAAAGAGCAATTGGTGAGGTAAAAGGAAAACCAGGAAACTACGGTATTACAGAGGCCTATAGATTTAAGAGTTTACAAAAGGAGAGAGTGGTCAATGGTATCATAGGCAGCAGAGAGGTTGAAAAGGATAAGAAGGCAGAAGTTTCCTTTAGAGTTAGCGAAAAGAAGAAGGAATTCATGGGAGGTGATGTCATAACATATTGACTCAATTTTTAAGGTGAAGTGGGTAGCAAATTCAATAGCAGAGAGTGATGAGTGGAGTGGTGGTGGGGAGGGGATAGGAGAGAGTTGAAGGTGGCAAAAAGGCGATGGGGGTTGGAGAATTGGGAGGAAATGAGAGCCTTAAAGAAGGATTTTTTAGAGAGTAGCAGAACAGAATTGTAAAAGGCGAGTATGAACTTGAAGTGAAGGCAGTCAGCATGAGTGTGTGACTTTCTCCAAAGCCGTTATGCAATACGGTAGCATTCTTGAAGATAGCGGGTCAGTTTGAAGTGCCGAGGTGGAGGTGGGGACGGATGAAGCTTGATGGTGATAGTCAGGTCGACAGAGTCGAGTACAGTGGTAAGGGTGTGATTACTGAAGGAGACAGCCTCATAGGGGCAAGAAGGAGTGGGGATGGGGGAGAGGAGTGAGAACAGGGAGGAGGAGAATATGATATGATCAGTGGTGTCAAGTTTACGATGGTGAGAGTAACTTTAGTGGAAGGGGAAGGGAAGGTGAGAGAGGTTGAGAGATGCTAAAAGAGAGGAGATGATGGTAAGATAGAGGGAAAGGTGAATTGTTGAGGTCAGAGACAGTACCGAGGTGTGAAAAGACCAGATCAAGGGAGTGGCCACTGCGGTGGGAGGGAGAGGAGGCCCATTGAGAAAGACCAATGGAGGAGGAGAGGGAGAAAATTTTGGGAGCAGCAGGGTATGAAGGATCGTCTATAGGGATATAAACATTCCCCAAGATGAGGGAAGGAAGATCAGAGAAATAGTGACGAGCTAGGCGGCGAAGTGATCAAGGAATTAAGAGATGGGATCAGAATGCCGGTATATAACAGTAACACAGAGGTGGGCTGGGTGGAAGAGGTGAATGGAGTGTACCTCAAAGTAGTAGAAAGAACTCCGAAAGAGCAACAGGGTGAAAGAAATATGCCAATGCCACCACCTTGCCAATCCCCAGGTCTGAATGTGTGGAAGAAGGACACACCCATAAGTGAGAGTAGCAGGAGAGGTAGTGTCCTCATGGGATAGCCAGATTTCAGTGACAAGCAGGTTCGAGGATCTAGAGGTAAAGGGATCATGGGTAGAGGCCAATTTTAGAGGTAAAGTCTGTTTCCTATGCTTGGTCCCAGAAGGTGTTGGTTCCATAGGTTACTGAGAAAAGCTGGGAGGGGAGGCTGTGGCTCAGTTTATGGTGATGGTTAAAGACAGACCTCTGGGGCCTTCACACATTTAGTGCCGTTAGTGTTAAATGGTTAGTTATGGTTATGTAAGTGTTAGGGTTATTTATATACAGAGTTATATATGGTTATGCACATTTGATGGTAAGTACTTTCCCCATTTATGTCATCAATGAATGCTGTGACCAGTGTCTGATCTTGCTGAGTTGCAGATTATTGTTTGAGTAGAAAAGAAGTGGAATTGATACTGTATATTCATATCCATGAGTATGCCCAATCCTGTAGTAATTCCCAGTAATAATACTGGTAATATACCCTGCAGTAGTATTGACCGATAATATGCCCAGTTATAATGCAGAGCGATAGTGATGCCCAGCTGTAGTAATGTCTAGTAATAAGGTACAGCAATAGTAAAAGCCGGATACATCATACTTCCTTTCTTGGATTTTCCCAGGTCCCAGTCCGGCTGTTTATGAGTATGCTTCTAATTGGCAACTGACGGAAGCCGAGTAGAAGCAGACGCTTCACACAGTCCAATCAGGGATTGGTGAGTGAGTGGGATTTACGGGGGATGGCAGGAAACAGATTCTCACAAATGTTGCCGGGTTTCATCACCTTGAAACCCTTTGAGATTCAGCCGCCCTTTTCATGTTTCATGGTCGGACGTCCATCTACATGCGTGCCGTATCTTGGGTGAAATCGATCTGCGCTTGCTTCCAAATGAACTTTACACCAATGAACGATATTGCATGTAATTCATATCCAAATGCAAAGGACATTTGCGACTACGTTCATCCACCCCTTCCCAGCCCAGTTCTACCCTAATTGTATGGTAGAACTGGGCTGGAAAGGGGTGGATGAACGTAGGCTATGTACAGTAAGGGCGTGCTGAGGGCGTTCTGATGCAGAGTCGGCTGGTTCAAGTTCTGGGCTTCTCATAAGGGCGCTTGTTTCAGCTGTATCACTTGCGCCAGCTACAGGGCAGGTGTAAGCGCTGACTGATAGTGATGACTGGCATTGCATAGTCTTTATTTGGAAAACTGCACATATGTATGCCACTAGCTAGCACAGAATATGTGTATGCAAGTAAGATTCACCATAAAATGCATTTTATGGTATTTTATACCACCCATATTTTGTTCCCTTTTTATTATTTGAGCATATGGATTAATTTTAAAGTTTGTACAGTGTATTGTGTGAGATATGTGCATATTCCTCTGGTGTTACTTAGATATATGTAACAGGATTTGGATACAGGAACGGTTGTATGTATGAAAATAGAAAAGCTATACATAAATACCATAAGATATGGCACCACTGGAGTAAATCAAGTTATGTTATCCACCCTCATCAGGATGATATGATAGATTTGGGGAATCCACAGGTGGATGGTTAGCTCTCAGCCCTGTGCAACTTCAATAAATTTAACCTGGAATGCAATAAAAATACCGTGATGCTATCATTGGCCTAAAAGTTCACAAGATATCACTGTATAATGTTTATAGAGACATAGACAGGGATAGATGTTTATTTAAATTGGATGTTAGATATGTTATTTATATGTTATAACTAAAAAAAACTCAATAAAAATGCTTTATTCAGGATTTGGATACAGACTGGATGTGAAATGAATATTTGTATCCTTGTATCCCAAGTATGTCACATTCACACCACAAAACTATCTATTCATCTCATATCCACCCATCCCATATCCATCCATCTCATATCCACCCATCCCATATCCATCCATTTCATATCTATCCATCTCATATCCATCAATCTCATATCCATCCATCCCATATCCATCTATCCCATATCCATCCATCTATGGGGCATATTTAACAAGGACCGTAAAACATGAAAAATAGTTTTCAATCCTTATCGCATTGATGAGGATTGAACTATTTCTCATATTCATTAAAAAACCTACACAGGAACAGCAGTTCCGATAAACTGACTTACCAAGGCAACTTCGGAATGCGATCCTGGGTGGCCTCTTCATTTTTACTTTCACTTTCTGTGCGCATGCTCCGATCGAACCTAACAGACATGCGCACAGAGAACAGTAGTCAGTGAGACGGGATAAATGCAACAGAGCAGTTCAGACGGGACAGGGAGGGATCAGATAATCCCTCCACACATGCACTGTTCAGCACTGCTCTCAGGAGCAGAGCTGGACAGAACCGAAAATCAATGAAAAGATTCACATACTAAAATGTACGCCAGCTTAAGCTTTATCCCAATTGCGCCCTCTAACCGCAGTAGGAGGGACTTAAGCTGCTGTCACCACTGGACTCTTTCACGGCATCCAGAACTGTGTTCCTTCTTGGTAACTGTCACTTTTGGTGTACCCCCTTGCTGGTGCACCTGGGCTGGTACCCCTGACCTCTTCCTATAGATCAGGGTTGCTTTGGATGGATTACCCCTGGCCTATCACACTGGCCAGAGCTGCTGGCTAGCGGGTAGAGCCGGAAAGCTGGGTCCAAACCTCAGAATCACCAGAAAATAATTAGATTTGGGTCTAACCTGTAGATCACTGAAAACTACAGCAGGGAAGAAGTTGTCAAGCAGGATCTTGAAGCAAGTGATGTTTACTCACTCAAGTGTCCTGACAAGGACAGTTCCCACTGGTTGAAGGTATCAGAGATCAGAAAGTCAGTTGGAACAATAATGATACATTTCAGTACAAACCAGTGCTGTTTTATTCCATTTTGGACACTGCCTCGCTGTAACGGATTAGACTGGATCTTAGTGCTAATCTAGATTGAAGCTGGCCGACCAGAGGAACGCAGTCTAACAAACTCCCCGGTGTTCACCAGAACCGCCGCAAGGCGGGATGGACTTAGCTGCCGTTAGCTCGCAGGTCGCGGTCCTCTGGCATGGCTCTGGATGTAGCACTTGTGGACGAGATGAACAAATAGGAATAGAAGGTAGAGAGTAGGGCACACGTAATCAGACAACCGGATCTGGTACACAGTTGGATGGCACAGTACAGAATCAGGAGGCGGTCTCAGCGTTAAAAGATTCCTGGGTTCGGTACACGATCGGACGGCAGAAGCACAAAACAGCAGGCAGGTACAAGGTTAGACAAGCCGGGTCGAGAGAACAAGATATCAGTGGAGGATCATCAGCAAGCTGGGTCGGTACACAAACTCAGGGTAATCAGTATAGTCAGACAGTCAGCACTGGTACACGGGAATCAGGTCAGGTAACGAAACAGCACAAGGATCCACGAGCAATCTGGAACCGAGTGTCAGAGTGAAGTTTAAATAGCTCAGAGAGTTCAAAATCCCCGCCCCGAGTTTGCAATCATGTGACCGCCAATACCCAGAAGCGCCACTTCCGACAGCAGAGAGCGGACGACTCTGAAGTGTGGAAAGGTAAATTTATGACACTAGCATGGGGTAAACCAGCCCCCTGAACTCTTTGCTGGCCCCAAGAAGTCTGAGTTATTGTTAGCATAAGGATGCAATATGTTTCTCAAACATGGATTTCAATGCAATTTATACTTAGCAAAATTTACACTTATCTGTGACAGCCTACGTCACATGCTCTTTACAAGGTTCTATCATTCTGGACAAAAAAGTCACTCAGGCACACAGTAACGACCGGTGGTGCATTTAGACTAAAAAGGACATGTTGGTTACTCACATGAATAGACTTAATTAGCCTCAATGAGGACTTCCTCTCGAAGCTACACAACAGACTCCTTAAACAAATGCTTATTGCATCAGAAAAGAATGCATGTCCTATACAAAGTGCTACACAATACAATAAAACCAGTACATCTGTAATTATATAAATAAGCGCCCTGCGGTATTTCATGCAATAAGTTATTTATAAGTGATCCAGCCACAATATATATATATATATATATATATATATATATATGTATATATTGTTATGTGCGTATTGTCGCTAACCAATAACGATTGTCGAACCTCGATTTGTGTTTCCAACGCACAAAGATTTATTCGCAATAAGTGGAAAAAAATATGCTCAAGCGAAGTAATAGTAAATACAGCCGTTACTTATCGCAGGCGCTCTGGATCCAGTGCAGTCATTCAATCCTGAAGTCTGGGGACAAGAAGTCTGCACTCTGGATCACAAGCTGCTGCTTATATACACAATCAAATACAGTAATACAATGAAGATGGTATGGCTTGCATCTATTGGTCCGGGTCTCAGAAATGTCCAAGGGGTCGTCAATCATTGGCTGGTTCATCCTAAGGAATCCAAAGGAGGGGGTCATCTCTGCAGGGGGT
Source organism: Mixophyes australis (assembly GCA_036250195.1). Taxonomy (NCBI): domain Eukaryota; kingdom Metazoa; phylum Chordata; class Amphibia; order Anura; family Limnodynastidae; genus Mixophyes; species Mixophyes australis. The sequence continues at coordinate 12,090,391 of JAVHZZ010000002.1, read as the reverse complement.
ATGCTCTGCTCTTCCCGCCAGAATTCCTTAGTCTTAAGTAGTTCATAATTCCCTATCATTCATAACTTGCGTATGCACTCTGCGATTCCCTCGCAGAGCGCACCAAACAGTAGGATATGTAACAAGGTTCATTATGATACCACTCATGATGTTATTCCTTTAACCCGTTCTGTGTATTTCACTAATATGCATGTAACTCTGATATAACATATAAATACTACTATATTTCGACATAACTGACTATGTGTTGCAACTACCAATAATGTGTACTATTTTATAAGTATGCGTGTTAGTGCGAATGTATGGGAAAAGACCAATTACTGTTGCTGCCACGTGTAGTGGATGCGTACGCCCTTTCACGCCGTAGCGTGCCCTTGTACGTCGATGCGTAACGTACGCATCTTTCCGACAAAGACAACCAAGTTTGCTAGACTTTAATTGAAATGACTTTATCCAATTTGCTGACTTCGACAATATATATATATATATATTAAATACAGAAAACGGTGCGCACGATAGTTGAATAGTTCAGTATTTTGTAGTGCTAATTCTTAATCGTTGTATTAGTCCACGATACTTTAAACACCAGCAGACCGTACTCTGCGCGTCATTCCCTTCAAATACCCGATCTCCACGGGGAAACAGCAACACACCTATAGCATCAAAAAGACAGGGGCGCTTCCATGGTGTAAAATCCAAGTAAAATGTTTATTCCCAAACAATAAAATTGCACGTACCAGAACTAAAAAGTTTTCAGGCATAAAATAGTAGGCATCTAGCATCCAAATGGGGATATCATATCAGTGCGATCCTCACAGATATTCCACAATCACCTCTACGCGTTTCATCCTTGAGGACTTGCCTACTGTTTTATGCCTGAAAACTTTTTAGTTCTGGTACGTGCAATTTTATTGTTTGGGAATAAACATTTTACTTGGATTTTACACCATGGAAGTGACCCTGTCTTTCTGATGTATATATATATATATATATATATATATATATATATATATATACATATATATATATATATATATATATATATATATATATATATACATATATACGTATATATACACACATTTATGCACATCTATAATATAAAAGCCTAGCGGCGTGTGTTAGTCTGTGTGTGGAAAAAACTACCGGGTGACAGAGTGCTCAAGCTGTAGCGCCACCTGCTGGGCGGAGTTATATACTACACTGACCTACTAAATTCTTAGCATTATCTAATATATATAAGCCTAGCGGTGTGTGTTAGTGTGTGTATGTGTGTGGGAAAAACTATTTTCTCAGAAAGGGCTCATCCAATTGACCTGAAATTTGGTATACTGACATTATTTGACAAAAAAATTATAATAGTGAAGTCAGTTAACTTCCATCATCCCCCCTTCCCCCGGTGGGAGGGGTAGTAAAGGCTAAATTTATGAGTTGAGGGCTCAAACACTTGACCGTGTGGGTATTTATTTACCAGAGCCTGTGTTTGGTCATGGACAATTGTATGTCGCATTTTCATGAGTACAGAGAAGCAGTGATGTGAAGGTGCAGGTTATGAATACTGCCCTTCAAGGAAGACTGATTGAGCACAGCGATAAGGTGTTTAGCAGAAATACAGGAGCAGCCTGGGCTGGGGGGGCATCCTTTCCCCGGGCCGGTCCTATAGTTGGCTAGCGCAGCGCTGTACAGACAATGTTTGTCAGTCATGTCAGTCCCTGCCGCATTAGAGCTCACAGTTTAAATTCATTTCATATGTATCTAAAATCGTGACTGTTCCGCTGAAATCAGGACAGTTGTAAGGTGTGATCTATCTATCTATCTATCTATCTATCTATCTATCTATCTATCTAATATCTATATTTCTATCTAATATCTATATTTCTATCTATCTATCTATCTATCTATCTAATATCTATATTTCTATCTATCTATCTATCTATCTATCTATCTATCTATCTATCTAATATCTATATTTCTATCTATCTATCTATCTATCTATCTATCTATCTATCTATCTATCTATCTATCTATCTAATATCTGTCTATCTATCTATCTATCTATCTAATATCTATATTTCTATCTATCTATCTAATATCTATCTATCTATCTAATATCTATTTATCTAATATCTATATATCTAATATCTATCTATCTCATATCTATCTATCTAATATCTATATTTCTATCTATCTAATATCTATATTTCTATCTATCTATCTAATACCTATTTATCTAATATCTATCTATCTATCTATCTATCTATCTTATTTATCTATCTATCTATCTATCTATCTGTAATACTCTGTGTGGTGTTATTTAGAGTAATACGTTGAAGTTGCACCTCACCAGTATTAGATAGTTCTCTTTCTGGTTTTAACACTTCAGATTTTCTATGCACCAGAGAGGTCAGGAGATTTATCCAGAGATTTAAAATGACACAAGTGTGACACAAGTGTATTCTTAACTAACTTCCTTTTATTATTATTAATTATTCTGATATTTATTTTAGAAGCACACAATTATTTTTAAACAATATCTTATCACTTTAAATCTATTTACAATTGACAAACCTTTATATTCCCCATACTAATAACACTGACATCTCTAATATTAATATATATAACTTAATTTCTCAATACAACTTTAAGATCTACATCGAATATTTCAATAACTATTTGTAGAAGTGGTGCACGTGGTTGGGGCCCATAAATGTCTTTTTTTTTTTTTTCTTAAGCAGTTCAAGTAAATATAACATGTATCTAAGTAACTGCTGATGTTTCCAGTGTCAGTGATGTAATGGTGGGAGATATACTGATCTGTGTCTGCTTAACTGTTATTATACAACTCCAACTTGTCTCTGTCCTCTCACACTGTCCTCAGTACATACAGGGCCGCCGAGAGGGGGGGGGAGCGGGTACAGTTTACCCGGGCCCGGCCATGCCAGGGGGCCCGGGCCGGGCCCTCGCTGCTAATTAAATTTATTTATTTTTTTATTTTATTTTTCTCTGTTGCGCTATTTTTTTAAAACTTTTTTTATTTTTTTTTCCCCCGGGGGGGGGGGGGAGGGGGGTTCTTGGGAGCTGGAAGAAAAAAAAATAAAAATAAAAAATACTCACGTGATCGCGCGGCGCCGTGTCCCTCCTCTTCTCCATTCACACTGACTGCCGGGCGTGACGTCATCAAGTCACGCCTGTCAGTCAGTGAGGAGCGCCGCAGCCAGCAGGAAGAAAGAAGACAGAAGAGGAGACAGAAGAGCAGAAAAGAAAAGAAAGAAGTTGACAAAAGGTAAGTAAAGAAACGGAGAGGCAAGGGGAGGAAAACAGAGAGGGACAGTACTATAAAGAAAGGGGACAGAGAAACAGAGGAGGAAAAAAAGGAGAGAGCCACAGAGTAATAAAAAAAAAAGTGGGAGAGAGGAACAGAGGAGGAAAAAAAGGAGAGAGCCACAGGGGAATAAAAAAAAATTCGGGAGAGAGGAACAGAGGAGGGAAAAAAAGTGGGAGAGAGGAACAGAGGAGGAAAAAAAAGTGGGAGAGAGGAACAGAGGAGGAAAAAAAGGAGAGAGCCACAGGGGAATAAAAAAAAATTGGGGAGAGAGGAACAGAGGAGGGAAAAAAAGTGGGACAGAGGAACAGAGGAGGAAAAAAAGGAGAGAGCCACAGAGGAATAAAAAAAAATTGGGGAGAGAGGAACAGAGGAGGGAAAAAAAAGTGGGAGAGAGGAACAGAGGAGGGAAAAAAAAGTGGGAGAGAGGAACAGAGGAGGAAAAAAAAAGTGGGAGAGAGGAACAGAGGAGGAAAAAAAAGTGGGAGAGAGGAACAGAGGAATAAAAAAAGTGGGAGAGAGGCACAAAGTAAAAAAGAAGGGGGAAAAGCAGCATGGAGGTCGCAGTGTGAGCATAAGGGGGTACAGTGTAGTTGTGATGAAGGGGCACAGTATTGTGTGTGTGATGGCACAGGGGGCTTGTTGCAATGTAGTGTGTGTGAGGTAGGTGGCGGCTAATTAATGGGCGCTATTTTGTTTGTAGGGTGATGGTGAGGCAATTTAATAGTAGGGACTATTAATTTAAGATGGGGTGGTTTGGGGGCTATTGAATCTTGGGGTGAGTTTAGGGAGAATGAGGTCTATTTATTAAATGTGACTATGAATTATTTAATGGCAGTGATGGTTGCGGGAAATAGGTATTGCTGGGGCTGTTTGCAGGAAGTGAAATAGGTTTATTTATTAAATGTGAATAGTATTATTTTAATGTTGGGGCTGGAGGAAGGCCTAATTATTAATCGTGGGTGCTATTGATTTAACGCCGGGGCTGGCTGTAATTTTCTAAATGTAGCCATTTTTTTTTCAAAATAGGTCCTTCAACATTTCTGGATCCGGACAAGCCGCAACTAAAGAAACCAGCAGCCACAGGTGGTGAAAGTGAGAAGAACAGGTAGGAGAGAGCAGCACAGTGTGTGAAATGTTGTGATTCTAGTAGGGACAATACCAATTTTTGGTGAATGTTGTGCCCAATGTAAGGTGTAGGCCAAGACTGAACTGTTTGTGTACACACTGCATTGTTTGTATACTACACTGTGGTGGTAGATGTCCTGAAAGTCAGGAGTGCTTGAACATATGTGACGCTCCGGCGAATTGAGAGCCTAGTGGTTTTTATGTTAGCCACGCCCCAATGGCACGTTTGCCACGCCCCCAAATGCATGACCACACCTCCCAAAATTTTTGCACCGCCGTTTGGCTAGCTACGCCCCTGAATGTATGACCATACATTTAAATTTTTTTGCGCCGCCATAAGGCGGCGCAAAAAAAATTTGGGGCTTATTTGACTATGAGGGGGGCCCCATGAATTTGTTGTACCCGGGCCCTGAATTCTTCTTGGCAGCCCTGAGTACATAGCTTAGTCTCTGTTGTGTACTCACAGATCTCTCTATTCTCTCTCCTCTCACACTGTCCTCAGTACATAGCTCAGTCCCTGTTGTGTACTCACAGATCCCTCTATTCTCTGTCCTCTCACACTGTCCTCAGTACATAGCTCAGTCCCTGTTGTGTACTCACAGATCTCTCTATTCTCTCTCCTCTCACACTGTCCTCAGTACATAGCTCAGTCTCTGTTGTGTACTCACAGATCCCTCTATTCTCTGTCCTCTCACACTGTCCTCAGTACATAGCTCAGTCCCTGTTGTGTACTCACAGATCCCTCTATTCTCTGTCCTCTCACACTGTCCTCAGTACATAGCTCAGTCCCTGTTGTGTACTCACAGATCTCTCTATTCTCTCTCCTCTCACACTGTCCTCAGTACATAGCTCAGTCTCTGTTGTGTACTCACAGATCTCTCTATTCTCTCTCCTCTCACACTGTCCTCAGTACATAGCTCAGTCCCTGTTGTGTACTCACAGATCCCTCTATTCTCTCTCCTCTCACACTGTCCTCAGTACATAGCTCAGTCCCTGTTGTGTACTCACAGATCCCTCTATTCTCTCTCCTCTCACACTGTCCTCAGTACATAGCTCAGTCTCTGTTGTGTACTCACAGATCTCTCTATTCTCTCTCCTCTCACACTGTCCTCAGTACATAGCTCAGTCCCTGTTGTGTACTCACAGATCCCTCTATTCTCTCTCCTCTCACACTGTCCTCAGTACATAGCTCAGTCTCTGTTGTGTACTCACAGATCTCTCTATTCTCTCTCCTCTCACACTGTCCTCAGTACATAGCTCAGTCTCTGTTGTGTACTCACAGATCTCTCTATTCTCTCTCCTCTCACACTGTCCTCAGTACATAGCTCAGTCCCTGTTGTGTACTCACAGATCCCTCTATTCTCTCTCCTCTCACACTGTCCTCAGTACATAGCTCAGTCTCTGTTGTGTACTCATAGATCTCTCTATTCTCTCTCCTCTCACACTGTCCTCAGTACATAGCTCAGTCTCTGTTGTGTACTCACAGATCTCTCTATTCTCTCTCCTCTCACACTGTCCTCAGTACATAGCTCAGTCCCTGTTGTGTACTCACAGATCCCTCTATTCTCTCTCCTCAGACACTGTCCTCAGTACATAGCTCAGTCTCTGTTGTGTACTCACAGATCTCTCTATTCTCTCTCCTCTCACACTGTCCTCAGTACATAGCTCAGTCTCTGTTGTGTACTCACAGATCTCTCTATTCTCTCTCCTCTCACACTGTCCTCAGTACATAGCTCAGTCTCTGTTGTGTACTCACAGATCTCTCTACTGCTTAGTAATTTCCAGCACTTTCCTTTTTCCTCACACCTCTCTTTTGCTCACTTCTTCTCTTCTTACACTTTCTTCACTTTTAATCTGCTTATTTATCACTTTGTCCAATTTTCATTCTGTTCCTATCTTGTCACTCTACGTTTATCAGACACAGGGATCTCTCTCACTGGTCCTGAGTATCACACTCCTCTCTCCTGTCACCCCCGGCAACCACCAACCACTCCCAACTGTTTCCCCCGGCAACCACCAACCACTCCCAACTGTCACCCCCGGCAACCACCAACCACTCTCAACTGTCACCCCCGGCAACCACCAACCACTCTCAACTGTCACCCCCGGCAACCACCAACCACTGTGGTGCCGTTGTTTAAAAAGGGGACAAGATCACAACCAGAGAATTATAGACCTGTAAGCCTGACATCAATAGTGGGGAAACTACTGGAAGGTATTTTAAGGGACAGTATTCAGGATTACTTGGTACGCAATAAAATTATTAGTGGGAATCAACATGGATTTGTGAGGGATAGGTCATGTCAAACTAATCTAATTAGTTTCTACGAGGAAGTTAGTGGGAACTTAGACCAGGGCAGGACAGTAGATGTGGTCTACTTAGATTTTGCAAAGGCCTTGATACAGTGCCACACAAGAGGTTGGTTTACAAAATAAGGGAACTGGGTCTAGAAATCAAAATTTGTACTTGGATCGAAAACTGGTTAGAGAATAGGGAACAGAGAGTTGTGATAAATGGAACATTTTCTAATTGGTCAAAGGTCTTAAGTGGAGTACCTCAAGGTTCCGTGCTGGGACCACTTTTTAATATATTTATTAATGACCTTGGTGATGGTTTAGAGAGTAAAGTTTCTATTTTTGCAGATGACACTAAACTCTGTAAGGTAATAAAATCAGAGCAAGATGTAGCTTCTCCACAGAGGGACTTAAATAAACTGGAGGATTGGGCGGCTAAATGGAATATGAGGTTTAACACAGATAAATGTAAGGTTATGCATTCAGGGATCAAAAACAAGAACGCAATCTATAAATTAAATGGAATTAATTTGGGAGAATCTATAATGGAAAAGGATTTGGGAGTGCTCGTAGACAGTAGACTTAGCAATAGTGCTCAATGTCAAGCAGCAGCTGCAAGGGCAAACAAAGTATTAGCATGCATAAAAAGGGGCATAGATGCAAGGGAAGACAGTGTAATTTTGCCACTGTATAAATCATTGGTAAGACCTCATCTTGAATATGCAGTACAGTTCTGGGCACCACTCTATAAAAAAGATAATTTGGAACTAGAAAGGGTTCAGAGAAGGGCGACAAAATTGATAAAGGGTATGGAGTTATTAAGTTATGAGGAAAGGTTAGCCAGTTTAGGCATGTTTACTTTAGAAAAGAGTTGTCTAAGGGGAGATATGATTACTATGTACAAATACATTAGGGGTCAATACAGAGAGCTTTCATGGGAACTTTTTACCCCAAGGACCATACACAGGACACGTGGTCATCCCCTAAGGTTAGAGGAGAGGAAATTTCACAACCAGCAAAGGAAGGGGTTCTTTACAGTAAGGGCAGTCAAGATATGGAATTCAATGCCAGGGAAGGTTGTGATGGCAGATTCAATAGATATGGTTAAGAAAGGGTTAGACAAATTTTTAGCGGAAAGGTGTATCCAGGGATACGACCGTTAATTTAAAATAAAGGATAGTAGTGGATATAGGGTAAAATTGGATTGCAATATTGAGTCTGGGGGGATCTTCAAAATTGAAACAGATTGGCGGTTGCCTACTCTGGATTAATTTCAAATATAAGTGCAGGATCGCAGGAGATCCAAAATAGGTTGAACTTGATGGACTGGTGTCTTTTTTCAACCTCATCAACTATGTTACTATGTTACTCCCAACTGTCACCCCCGGCAACCACCAACCACTCCCAACTGTCACCCCCACCAACCACTCCCAACTGTCACCCCTGTCAACCACCCCCAACTGTCACCCCCGGCAACCACCAACCACTCCCAACTGTCACCCCCGGCAACCACCAACCACTCCCAACTGTCACCCCCGGCAACCACCAACCACCCCCAACTGTCACCCTCGGCAACCACCAACCACTCCCAACTGTCACCCCCGGCAACCACCAACCACTCCCAACTATCACCCCCTGCAACCACCAACCACTCCCAACTGTCACCCCCGGCAACCACCAACCACTGTGTTGCCGTTGTTTAAAAAGGGGACGAGATCACAACCAGAGAATTATAGACCTGTAAGCCTGACATCAATAGTGGGGAAACTACTGGAAGGTATTTTAAGGGACAGTATTCAGGATTACTTGGTACGCAATAAAATTATTAGTGGGAATCAACATGGATTTGTGAGGGATAGGTCATGTCAAACTAATCTAATTAGTTTCTACGAGGAAGTTAGTGGGAACTTAGACCAGGGCAGGACAGTAGATGTGGTCTACTTAGATTTTGCAAAGGCCTTTGATACAGTGCCACACAAGAGGTTGGTTTACAAAATAAGGGAACTGGGTCTAGAAATCAAAATTTGTACTTGGATCGAAAACTGGTTAGAGAATAGGGAACAGAGAGTTGTGATAAATGGAACATTTTCTAATTGGTCAAAGGTCTTAAGTGGAGTACCTCAAGGTTCCGTGCTGGGACCACTTTTTAATATATTTATTAATGACCTTGGTGATGGTTTAGAGAGTAAAGTTTCTATTTTTGCAGATGACACTAAACTCTGTAAGGTAATAAAATCAGAGCAAGATGTAGCTTCTCTACAGAGGGACTTAAATAAACTGGAGGATTGGGCGGCTAAATGGAATATGAGGTTTAACACAGATAAATGTAAGGTTATGCATTCAGGGATCAAAAACAAGAACGCAATCTATAAATTAAATGGAATTAATTTGGGAGAATCTATAATGGAAAAGGATTTGGGAGTGCTCGTAGACAGTAGACTTAGCAATAGTGCTCAATGTCAAGCAGCAGCTGCAAGGGCAAACAAAGTATTAGCATGCATAAAAAGGGGCATAGATGCAAGGGAAGACAGTGTAATTTTGCCACTGTATAAATCATTGGTAAGACCTCATCTTGAATATGCAGTACAGTTCTGGGCACTACTCTATAAAAAAGATAATTTGGAACTAGAAAGGGTTCAGAGAAGGGCGACAAAATTGATAAAGGGTATGGAGTTATTAAGTTATGAGGAAAGGTTAGCCAGTTTAGGCATGTTTACTTTAGAAAAGAGTTGTCTAAGGGGAGATATGATTACTATGTACAAATACATTAGGGGTCAATACAGAGAGCTTTCATGGGAACTTTTTACCCCAAGGACCATACACAGGACACGTGGTCATCCCCTAAGGTTAGAGGAGGGGAAATTTCACAACCAGCAAAGGAAGGGGTTCTTTACAGTAAGGGCAGTCAAGATATGGAATTCAATGCCAGGGAAGGTTGTGATGGCAGATTCAATAGATATGGTTAAGAAAGGGTTAGACAAATTTTTAGCGGAAAGGTGTATCCAGGGATACGACCGTTAATTTAAAATAAAGGATAGTAGTGGATATAGGGTAAAATTGGATTGCAATATTGAGTCTGGGGGATCTTCAAAATTGAAACAGATTGGCGGTTGCCTACTCTGGATTAATTTCAAATATAAGTGCAGGATCGCAGGAGATCCAAAATAGGTTGAACTTGATGGACTGGTGTCTTTTTTCAACCTCATCAACTATGTTACTATGTTACTCCCAACTGTCACCCCCGGCAACCACCAACCACTCCCAACTGTCACCCCCACCAACCACTCCCAACTGTCACCCCTGGCAACCACCCCCAACTGTCACCCCCGGCAACCACCAACCACTCCCAACTGTCACCCCCGGCAACCACCAACCACTCCCAACTGTCACCCCCGGCAACCACCAACCACCCCCAACTGTCACCCTCGGCAACCACCAACCACTCCCAACTGTCACCCCCGGCAACCACCAACCACTCCCAACTATCACCCCCAGCAACCACCAACCACTCCCAACTGTCACCCCCGGCAACCACCAACCACTCCAAACTGTCACTTCTCCCACAAGAAATCTTTTTTTTTTTTCAAAAAAATCTTTATAAACACTTATAACAAGTAACAAATGTAACCACATCTAAACAGGCAGGTACATGAACATAACCATGAGTACTCACATATATTTACATATAGATACACCTCAGGGTACTCAGGTTTTGTGGTATCACATATCTCATATCTATCTGTCTGTCTATCTATCTATCTATCTCATATTTATATCTTTCCTATTCCACAACCCCTTCCGTAAGACAGTGAAAGCAGTTTTTGTTATTCTGATAATAGCCTCTCATGCAGCCATTCCAGAGTGACCTCTACTAATCATGACTAGTCTGATGTAATTGCTCAGACCTCTAGAGAGTCTACCTGCAGACTGAGAAGTCCAAACCCTGCATCACACAAGATCCAACAACCATCTCTGGCTTCCACTGTCCCAGCATCTCCTTAATGGGGTCACCAGGAAGTCTTTGTAAGGACTATACAGTGACCCCCAGATCTGGACAATGGCCACATACAGAGGGTGGTTATATTAGGAGCCTATAACAATCTTGTGTCTTGGCCGAAATTGATTCCTTCCCCATGTAGTATGAAATATGTGGTCTTGTATATTACTGAGCAATACGCAGGGGAGATGTTTGCTTTAAACGTAAAACAACTGATGCTGGCTGCGCCCTTGTCAATAAACCCAGGACGTTTCCTGCTGCAGTGACGTCCCTCTGACCCTATTTCACCATCTCTCGTGTGTTTGCAGAACATCAGCTTCCTCTTGGATCCCTCAGAAGCAGGAAGCTGCCACCAGGAGGTAAATGATGGAGAGCCTCTGGCAGCCTCTGACTTGGCAGAGATATACGTCCTGTTCACGTTTTACTGTGCCGGATGTAATGCCTCACTTCTCTGTACAATGTATTAGGAGCATTAAAGCCATATAGGTTACATTGTAACAACACTAGGACAAAGCACTAATCTACCAAGCAGATAACACAGTCCAGGGGGTAAAAGTATCAAGATGAAATCGCCGCAAATCGCTAGAGATAACCGGCGATTTGAAATGGAGTATCGCCATATGTGTTAACCAGCGATTTTGACTTTTCTGAATTCAATCTCTTTTTTTTTTTTTACAGTGGCTATTTCATTAGCAGTGGGACAATATGTATATTTTTATGATATGTCAACACTTAACATTTCCTGATGGGAAACCATTAAAAGTACAGACTTGTGGCACTACAATTGCTCATGTGTTTAATTCACATTGCCCTGCAGTGTAACAGTGATGTGTTTGCCAATCTCACCTATAGAAAGGAGCGTGTTGTATCTGACGATTTTGAATTCAATCTCAGGCAAGTTTGCAAAATCGCAGCTTCATACATTTGGCGATTTGTATAACTAGAGTGGGAAAATGTCGGGACTGCGATTTGTAGCGGTTTTGAGAATGACCATTTTTAAAGAGACACATTTCCAGCGATTTTACATCACATCGCCGGTTAATAAATTGGGGATTTTAAACTCATCCGAGAAAATCGCTGGAAATTCAGAATCTCAGCTTGATACATTTACCCCCAGGACTATACACTAGGCGGCATCTCTGGGACACGCAGCATAGACAGCACTGCACTGCCTGGATTTGTAATATGTGCATTGGTGACATAGTTACATGTTATTGCTGTATGGAAAACACTGTGCTGAAACCTGCAGTGAGGATTCCTAATAAGTAGATTTTGTGGCTCATGGTGAATTGTGTGTTTTCGTGCCTCTGACTGCATTTTGCAAGGTGACACAATGCTTAGCATTAAGTGTGTATATATATATATATATATATATATATATATATATATATAGGGTGGCACAGTGGTTAGCATTACTTATATATATGTAGGGTGGCACAGTGGTTGACATTAACTATATATATGTAGGGTGGCACAGTGGTTAACAGTACCTATATATATGTAGGGTGGCATAGTGGTTAGCATTAACTATATATATATATATATATATATATATATATATATATATATATATATATGTAGGGCGGCACAGTGATTAACATTACATATATATGTAGGGTGGCATAGTGGTTAGCATTAACTATATATATGTAGGGTGGCACAGTGATTAACATTACATATATATGTAGGGTGGCATAGTGGTTAGTATTTCATATATACCCAAGGAATATTCTCTCTATAGCCTCTCAAAAGTGAAAGACCTGATGTCTCACACATACAAAAATAACAGCAATTACTGATAACAAATTTGCAGTGTCTCTCTACAGACATCTGACCTGTTGCCCAAATGGTGAGAGACTGAGGGAACTGCTCAGGAGATTTTTACCAGCACCACACAGGTGCAACTCCCGATTACCAACAGGGTGTCTGGTAAGTTGGAAGTCCAGGAGTAGGCCTAATGAATGAAGTCCACCCTTCTCTCTCCATTCATAACCCCAGGGACCCCAATACCGGCTTTTGCTACAGCCAAAATCAATCTGTGGGAAACTACTTCCCAAATACAAACAATCTCCCTGCGGTTTCAAAACACGTATGACAGAAATTCATGATATGATATACTGGGAAAGTGATACATTATGTATATATATAAATATATTATCACTTTCCCAATGCTTCTGTCAAAATATATATATCTAGAGAGAGAGAGACTAGGAAGGAAAGAGGAAGAAAGGGGAGGGAGAGAGAGAAATGGAGAGAAGGAAAGGATAGGGTGGGAGAGAAAGAGTAGGGTGAGAGGGGGAGAGAGAAAGAAAGAGGGAGGGACAGTGGCGCACGCAGGGTGGGTTTCTGGGTCTCCAGAAACCCCTCCCCTCCGCTAAGGCAGTGCCCCACTTAGCGGCACTGTACTATCCAGCAGCCGCAGTGATGTTAAAGAAGCGTCCGCGGCGGTGCTGTATTGTATACAGCACTGCCGCGGACGCTTCTTTGACAGCGCCGCGACTGCTGTATAGTACAGTGCTGCCGAAACGGAAATGCTTTTTTTTGGGGGGGGGGGGTTCAATCAGGGGAAACCCCCCCTAACAATCCTGCATGCGCCCCTGAGGGAGAGAGGGGAGAGGGAGAGAAAAAGCAAGGGGGAGAGAGGTTGTGGAAGGAGAGTAAGAAAGGGAGAAGGTTAGGGAGGGAGAGAGAGAAGGATGGAGGGGGAAAGAGAGGTGGGGAGTGAGAGTGAGAAAGGGAGAGAGGGAGAGAGAGAATAAAATGTAGGGAAGGGAGAGAGAGAGGTGGGGGAGGGAGAGTGAGGGAGAGAGAGAGAGATAGAAAGTGGGAGGGAGGGGGAGAGAGAAAAGGGAGAAGGAGTGAGGGAGAGAAAGAGGTAGGAATGAGAGAGGGGAGAGAGTGGGGAGGAGAGAGGAAAAGAAGGAGGGGGAGAGACAGAGAAAGAAGGATGGAGGGGGAAAGAGAGGTGGGGAGGGAGAGTGAGAAAGGGCGGGAGGGAGGGAGAGAGAGACAATAAGAGGTAGGGGAGGGGGAGAGAGAGGTGGGAGAGGGAGAGTGAGGGAGAGAGAGAGAGAGAGAGAGAATAAAAGGTAGGGGAAGGAGAGAGAGGTGGGGTAGGGGAGGGAGGGTGAGGGAGAGAGAGAGAATAAGAGGTAGGGGAGGGAGAGGGAGAGTGAGGAAGCGGGGGAGAGAGAGAGAGAGGATAAGAGGTAGGGGAAGGAGAGAGAGGTGGGAGAGGGAGAGTGAGGAAGCAAGGGAGAGAGAGGTGGGGGAGGGAGAGGGAGAATGAGGAAGCAAGGGAGAGAGAGAGAGAGAGAATAAGAGGTAGCGGAGGGAGAGAGAGGTGGGGGAGGGAGAGTGAGTAAGTGAGGGAGAGAGAGAGGTGGGGGAGGGGGGAGAGAAAGTGGGGGAGAGGGAGAGATAGATGGAGGGAGAGTTGGGGAAGAGAGAGGTAGTGAGGGAGAAAAAGAGGTAGGGAGGGGATAGGGAGAGAAGGAGGGAGAGAGAGAAAGAGAGTGGAGAGAAGAGAAGAAGAGAGGTGGAGGGAGGGATGGGGAGAGAGACAGGGAAAGAGAGACAAAGAGGAAGGGAGGAAATGAAGAGAGAAAGGGAAAGAGAGAGGGAGGGGGGAGAGAGAGAGTGAGAGAAGGAAGTGACGGCGAGAGAGAGTTAGAGAAAGAGGGAGTGTGAGAGGGATAGAGAGTGGAAAGAAGAGTGGAAAAGAGAATGGGAGAGGAAGAGAGAAAGGGAAAGATGGAGGTGGGGGTAGAGAGAGAAAGAGGGAGGACAAGAGGGATAGAGAGTGGGGAGGAGAGAGGAAGAGATGGGAGGGGAATAAAAAGGAAAAGAGGTGGGGAAGAGTAAGTGAGTGAGTGAGTGAGAAAAGGAATGACGATGAGAGAGAGTAAGCGAAAGAGGGAGCGTGAGAGGGATAGAGAGTGGGAGGGAGAGAGGAAGAGAGAAGACGGGAAAATGAGAGAAAGAGGGAAGGAGGGTGAGAATGGGAGGGAGTGAGGGAGAGAAAGAGAAAGAGGGAGGGGAATAAAGAAAGAGAGTGAGGGAGAGAGGGGGAGGGAGAGAGAGTTTTTTTTGTTTATTAGTATGTATTTTGCTCCATTAGTACTTGAATTAAGAGCTAAATGGGCTAAAAACATATTTTACAATGAAGATGATATGGTTACCCATCTGTCATGGTAAAATAAACTTAGTCAACAGATATTTCTCACACATTTTAGTAAAATACATTAGCAAATCGGATTATAAGTATGTGTTTGATATAAACTTGCAAATGTGTTTGGTACAAATCCCATCTACATCTCCCTAAACACTTACAGCCTCGTGCAATGCTCCTCCGCAGCCACCCCAGCACATCTGGCTGCCCGATGGTCAGTTCGCTCCACCGCCTCTGTACTCAGTGGATGGAGCGATGCACCCTCATTCTTTTATGGATTTTGCGGAAGATGACCCTATAATCCACCTGCTTCATTGTTTAAACGTGAGGCACCTTTTTATAAATTTTACAAGAATCCGCAGCTTAGCAACAGTAAACTTGGTAGCTCTCATGGCTGCGATACATTCCTCTGCATCCCCCCCCCCCTTTTATACCCCCACTTATATTTTGCGTCACATGGGTGCACACAACGTCCAGTAACTGACGGGGACCCAAGTTCCTATTTCAATTCTGTTGACAAAGCTGAGACTTTTAAGACACAATTTTGACTTTGAAAAAGAAAGCCATTCTTGGCAGCAAGCCGACTGAACTTTATTTCCCGCCTTGGTAAAATAGTGCGCCGAACACGCATTTGGCCAAGAAAAAAACGACCTTTGCCTATTTCTGCCTGTCACAAATCTGTCCTAATTATCACCGCTTCTTTCAATAATAAATTAAAACACATAAAGCCATTAGGTACACTCATTCCGTTATTATTAGGGTGAGAGGCAACATTGTAAGACAGAAGACAAGAAGTCCTCCCACCTAACCTTCAACTGACAGCCAACCAGGCTGGAGTGTGGAAGGAACATGGAGAACACAGATAAGACTCTGGGTGGGAATAAAACTCATGTCTCCAGCGCTGTGAGACAGCAATGCAAACCACTGTGCCACCATGCTGTCCCCTGGCATGGTGGCATTGCCTTCTATATTACTGTCTTATTGTTCACTTCAACATATTAAAGACTATTCTTTCTGCTTTCAAATTACGTTGACACCCTAATATATTTAACTCAAAATGGACCATTATCCCACATGGATCTAAACATTTATACATAATCCCATTGCTCACACAATTGTAAAGATTATGGCTAATTTCTTCTGATTGTAGCATTTTGCCATCAGGAAGGATCAAAACATGCCCTTAGCTGCCACTTTTATAGGTTTTGTTTCTCTCTTTTATGTGCTCAGCTCCATTTTGAAAATATAAGTTGTGGTTTAATGTTGTTTGTGACAACAGTATATTTGTGCCACGTTAAAGCCACACATCTATCACTTTGTGGTACACCTGGAAAACTATACTTGGATAATGTCTCATTGATTGTCTCATTTCCAAAGATGTTTAGGAACAATAACAGTCCCCATCATCACCAAGGTTGGACCCTCAAAGCCCCTCACTCACCCCTCCAAACACCTGTCGAGACATCTCTAGGTCCCAGCTTTCCAGGAGCATCAGTCAGACAGGACTACAGACCTAGAATACCATGACCACCAACAACTGTCAATCAAAGAGTCTCTGGAGTTCTTTTTTTTTATTTTTCATGTAATTTTACATTTTATACTTTATATCGCTGTTTTGTGGCTTTACATGCGTTGGTGCTCCTCTGTCTTGGCAACTGCACAGGAGAAATTGGCATTTTCCCAAGGTTGGCATCAGCACAGGAGAGAGAAAATATAATATTGAAAGGAATGGTGTGTCTTTTTTTTTTTTGCAAACAATGAGTGCCCAAGATATGCCCACACATTTTGCAAATGGCCCTCTACTCCTTCACCCCCTGCAGCCTCTGTTAATCGCTCACCCATAGGCTTGGGCACCCTCAAGAGCCAAGTCCAATGTCTGGGTGCAAACACTCTAAGAGGGGCAAAAAATAAGTATACATATACAATCAAAATAGTCATTTATATAAATGTCTGTTCATATTATTTACAGAGTCATATATTACACAGTTTAGAAAGCTTATAGTATTGAGTACATGTCAGTCCTTACAAAATTATTTTCAAGGTATGCTGGTCAACAATCATGGCGCAGGGTGCAAAATATGTATTTGTCATGTATGAAGTACAAAGGTAGCCACTGACTGGTATTGGCGCAACTAGACTGAGAGGTGCAGAGTCTAACGATGAGGTGCGCAGGTCGCGGTTCTCCCAGGTAGTCACCAGTGCAATGGAGTGTACACAGGATGGCCGAGGCGAAGTGCAAAGGGGGATCCAGAAGAATGGTGAGAAAGCCGAGGTCAGGAACTAGTGGAGAAAAAGGTACCAAATCACAAAGACAAAGGGGTAGTCAAGGAACAAGCTGAAGGTCAGGATCAACAGCAGTAAACAAGAACAGGGAGAAGGAAACTGGAACGCTGGAGACTGGTGAACCAATACTCTGACAATTTGCCAGTGGAGTAGGATCCTTAAATACCAGGAAATGGGCCCTGATTGGAGGAGAGGAATTTCAGCGGTCAGAGCACATCTGACTGCCAACGGAGCCCGGAGAGAGCGTCCCGTTGCCTAGCAGTAAAGTGCGCATGTGCGCGCTGAAAGACCATAGCTGGAAGGAGCGTCCCAATTGCTAGGAAAAGGGGATGCACGCGAGAGAGCAGACAGGCGGCCGTTCCCCGGCACCCAGGAGTAGTGCGGGGACAACGCCTGATAGTATTGTCCTTTAAAAACCTGGATGGTGGTGTCTTTAAGGATCTGAGACTATAAATTAGCAAGTGCCAAGTGAATTTGTAGGCTGCATTCATTACATGGGCTATATGTATGAGGCCTTTCATTGCTAACCCTTGCATTACTACATATCCCATCATGCTCTCATCAGGAGGATGTCTGTGGGTTAAACTGGTAAGTACAACCATATTACATACAGAAAGTGTTGTAAACATAGGGTATCAGGTACATATCTAACATCAAATATGTGCATTTTACATCAGGGTGTTGGGTTTTCTTGGGTGGTGTCTTAGATCATCATCATCATTTATTTATATAGCGCCACTTATTCCGCAGCGCTGTACAGAGAACTCACTCACATCAGTCCCTGTCCCATTGGAGCTTACAGTCTAAATTCCCTAATATACACACACACACACTCACAGACAGAGAGGGAGACAGACAGACAGAGAGGGAGACAGACAGACAGAGAGGGAGACAGACGGGGAGAGACTAGGGTCAATTTTGATAGCAGCCAATTAACCTACCAGTATGTTTTTAGATACCATTAATGTATTAACTATCAAGTAATAATTGTAGATTAGATTGCTCATTACATGTATCATTAAGAAATATGACCTTGCTACATTGTACACCATTGTCTCCAGGGTTAGCAGAAAGAAGCATTTTATACAAAGTTAAACACCTCCATATTGGAAACACATTTCCTTGTATGTAATCTTATGGTGTACTTACAAGTGAAGTTGAGTAGGATAGCGCAATCACTGACTTTCTGATAAGACTGGTAATAAGCTGTATACATGGAGTCTTCTCAGGACCCAACAGACACTGCAGGTCACTGATCAACAATGGACTGCTCACACCTGGAACCAGTGACTAGCTTACATAAATACTGGCAAGGACAAGCAGTCAGTTTATTTGCACATATCCCTGAGGAAGCCCATACTCTTTTGAGGGGAGAAATGCGTTTGTATAATGTTATATTTCTCAACTTTCAACACCAGCCTTGGCAGTCTCCCACACTCATCACCAAGAGCTGCCACAATCATTCAAACATTGCCCGCATAAATGCACGCTGCAACCACATCAGCCATGGCTTCATCACCTGCCAGCAAACATCGAGGTCAGACTGTGCACGCGCAGCCGTGGAACCTAGACGTCTCCGACGGGACCCATAAGCCAGCAGCACCACCCACATTCGGGGAGGGAAGGAGTGCCCAGACTATAGGAACGTCACTACTCTACAAGCAACATCTTATCACAAACATGAGTTCATGGTGATTATTTCCCACAACAACATCTGGACACGTTTGACTTCTACAGTCTATGTATGGAACTATACATTATTTAACCATTCTGAATTATCTTCACATACCTTGCATCATCCACTGGACTGACTTATTTCTGTATAGAGATAAGCTGCATATCTGCATTTTGTTTTTATGTGATTATTTGACTTAAACTGCTTTAATTTAAAGCTCGCAGCCTACCTCCTGCGATATTACCTGCATCTCAACAGATTGCTGCTTATGTATGTCATAGCTCTGTAGGTTATTCTGGCCAGAATTGATCATTTTGATGTCACAGTGATACTTATTACATTAAGGTTCATTTAATTTTAACACACCTGCAATTACACATCTTCATGCACCCTAGAACCTAACACAATATTTTTTGTAGTAACCTTTAGAGAGTGGGAACTTCCTCTATCATTATATAGGCTCTTCTAGTGGCTGCACATACATCCGGTAGGAAGCGCGGCTTCTCCCACTACCATTGTTATCACATATACTTGTTTATCCCAGCATTCCTAGGGTTTGCTGACATGTGTAGTTTTTCTAACAGATAATAGCAGTAACCATCTCAGGACCCCGGGGCTTCCCTAGGCATATGCCTACCCAATCGCTCTCAAAACTGAAGAAGCATTAGGGTAGCGGACTTTACACTCTCACCCTAGTGACCTCTGAAACCCAGGAAGAACCTCAACTACAACAAGTTTTGGTAAAGTTGGGGATGCTGGTACACCAGCCAGCACTTTTCAGAGATCCCTGTCCCCCACCACATGATACATTAGTCTTTGGAAGGTTACAGGGCCTCAGAACCTCTTTATGGAATTCTCACAAAAAGGTGCCGGCTTTGCTCATGGATAACTGAAAATAACTACACCACAATGCAGTAATGATACCCACAGATTTCCCTGCAGGCCACCCAGTCTAATCAATACTAGGGGCTGTATATTGATCTTTTTGTTGAAAGTGCTGTAGTTAATGTAGTTTGCTGTAGTTTTGGTGACCCAAAATGCAAAACACATAAGGCTCACTGACTCTACTATCACCCCAGAGTGTAGGAGTCCCCAAAAGTGCTGTCTAACCTCAAGCCGGTGCCAGTCTCTGTGATTATTCTTTGGATAGGCTCTCAACTTTAAGATTGACTTTATAGGCGCTCAACACCTTTAGTTAACCCCATTTGCCCAGGGGTAAGCTGGGTTTCTATTTATCATGCCCACTATTACAGAAAGGTGAATACTGGGATTATGGGCATAAGTTCTCTCCCAGTCTTCCATCATTATATGAAGATATGTTGGCATGTTGGCGGTACTGTCACCATGACAATAGCGTTCATCTGCAATGGTGCAAATCAGCCATTTATGTCACTGGTCCTTTAAATCCAATTTTACTTTTGGTTTTGTCAATGGGACTTCAAGTTTTCATGCGCCATTGTTGCCTCTTTCTTGCATGAGTGGGCCAAGGCTGCATGGTACGGTAGACGGATCATGACTAAATGCCCCTTTTAAGAAATTGTTTCGCTCTACTTTGGTTGATCTATTCTGCAGTGACACACACAACTTCGTACAGGATTTTGTCCAGATGGTACAAGAACTCTGATAACTTTTTATACTCTTTCTGGATGGTAGGATATAGCTAGAGCAGTAGTTCATCAACACCTTCAGGGGAACTATATACATTCTCCATGGCATTGAGATCAAGAGCCTTAGGAGGTCATATATTCTTTACACCTCCTTAATGCCTTAATCACATAATCTGCAGTTTCCCTAAATCCATACATATGACACTATCTATTCTGCTGTTCTTCAAAGTAATGAGGGGCTGTGTCCCTCCATGCTTCCTAAACTTCCTCCACTGACCTCTCTATCCAACTGCCTCTCAGTCACGTGGATGTTCCAACACTATCTTATGCTCAATAGGTCCAAACAGAGCTGATTATCCCCCATAGTGTCTCCTCTAATCTCCCTCACGTTCTCCCCAGTTCCCAAGCCTGCTGCCTTGTTGTCTTCCTCAACTTCGCCCTCAGCTTCACTCCACCCATCCCATGTGCTGTTTTGTCAAGTCCTTTTTCAGCATTGCCAGACTATGCCCCTTTCTCACTCAGGCCATTACTTAAACCTTTGTCCATCCTCTCATTCTCTTTTTTTAATCTCCCACCTTGATTACAGCAACCTCCTGCTATCTGGCCTTCCTCTTACCAGTCTTTCCCCTATACAATCCATCCTAAATACTGCAGCAAGACGGATCTACCTTTCTCATTGCTCCATATACATGGCACCACTCTGGAAATGGTTCCCCACTACTTCTAGAATTAAATTCAAGGTACACGTTCTCAAAACCCTGACCAACCTTTACACCTCTCTGCCCTCATCACAAAATACTTTACCACTCACCCTGTTTTGCCCTACACCTCTGAGAGCCACCCCCCGCTACCACACCCAAGACTGCTCCTGTGCTGCTCCTCATTTATGGAACTCTCTATCCCACCTGACCAGACTCTCCTTAACCTTCAGTATCTCATGCACTCTCTAAAAAACTCACCTCTTCCCTATAGCCTATCCAACCCCCACCTAATACTTCTCCCTCTGGGTGCTCAACCAACTGCAGCCCCAAACAATTACACCCACTTTGTCAACCTTGTATGTACTGCTTTTATGTTTGATTTGTATTTTGTATATTTTGTCATTCTGACAGGAGTTTTGTGGCTCCCTAGAAATAAATGTGGATGAGGATGAGAATATCCTAAATCTCCTATGTCCCTCCTCAAACTGAGGTCTTGACACAATGTTGACTATCCTGTTGAAAGCTAATACTGAGTCACCTTCAATGTCACTGGGATCTTGATGGGGTGAAACTTACTAATTCCAACTGGTACTATTTGCTGCAAAATCAATTCACCATAATAAAAACATAGAATTTGCCGGCAGATAAGAACCACTTGGTCCATTTAGTCTGCCCATTTTTAACCTACGGTAACCTCAAATCCTATTTGGTCATTTAATCTTTGTAAAGATATTCTTATGTCTATCCTAAGCATGTCTAACTTGCTGTACTGTATTAGCCTCTACCACCTCTGATGGGAGGCTATTCCACTTATCCACTACCCTTTATGTGAAGTAGTTTTTCCTCACATTTCCTATGAACCAACTTCCCCCCAGTGTCAGTACATGTCCTCGTGTTCTAATACTTCTCTTCCCCCTAGTGTCAGCACATGTCCTCGTGTTCTAATACTTCTCTTCCCCCAGTGTCAGTACATGTCCTCGTGTTCTAATACTTCTCTTCCTTTGTAGAATGTTTCCTTCCTGTACCTTGTTATAACCCTTGATATATTTTCAGGCCTGAGAACATGGAAATTACATATGTAATTTAGTTGTAACAGAAATGGGCCAGGGAAATTCATCACTTCAGGGCCTATTGAGATACTTAAATTAGAGGGCTCCTGAGTGAGTGCACGATATAGGATTACTTCAGTTGAGCAATTGAATAATAATGAGCAGCTACAATCTTTGGAGGAGGTTTGGGCTGAATATGGAGATATCTATGTTTTTTGTTTTTGCTACTTTTATTTTAGGCGCGCTATTGGCATACAGCAGGGACTATTGGCACCAATGTTCCTGAATACCCTCAAAAAATGTTTTTTTCAAAGTCTAGGATTCCATAAACATATATATTGTAAACTTATCTGGGAAATGTGTTAGATGATGGGTTACCGGCATTAAGAACTAGGTAGGGACATCAGTGCACTTCATAAAGCTGCAGTCTGTATCAGGTTTCAACAGATTCAGTTATTCATCCTCAATAATTCCTATCTAACTTGTAATAAATTGGTGAGGATTAAAGGCAATATAAGTCCTAAATGTGAGATTTGGATGGGCTCCTTCCGGAAACTGATATGGGATTTTCCATGAATTCATCAATTTTAGGTGCCAGTGTTAAATTGCATTAGAAAAAAAAATGGTATTACTGCAAATGTGTTGCATCCTAAGGATCTGGCCTGATGCCGAGTAAATATAAGGGGCCTGAAATTGTCTACTGGACAAACCATGTTACACTGCAAGGGGTGCAAATTAATTTATTATTTTGCACATAAGCTAAATACTGGCTGCTTTTTCATGTAGCACAAATACTTGATAGCTTTATTTTTACACTGAAATGTAAGGTTGATCTAGGACATGCCCTACCCCAACTATAAATCTGTCCCCACATTTTAAATTTACCTCCCCTCCAATGCAACATGATTTTGCCAAGGTGCAAATTTACTCATGTTTTTTGCTTTACTTGCCTTAATGAATCAGGCCCATGTAATGTAACACTGCTAAATATGTCATCAATGTTTTGCTGCTAAACAAGGTAATTATTGGTAGATCCTGGATGGCCTCTGAAGAACTGAGTTTTTACTATTGAATAGCTCTGGTTTATGAGTTGCTGGACCATGATCTTTTCATATACACTAGCCAATATTGCATCATTAATTACGACCAGGTTTGGCCTTTATGGATCTAGTCTCGGTGGAAAGTATAAGCTATAAATGTGCAACTATTGTGTTTGGGACTGATAAACAGGGGAGATGCCTCCTTTAAATGTAACCAATTATATTTTCTAAACTAGAAAATTTCCCAATTTTTTTTTTGGGAAAAGTAACACATGATGTTGGCTTAGAACCTGGTCTCTGTGCTGCACCCTTGTCAATAAACCCTGAAAGTTTCCTGCTGTGGGGACGTCCCGTTCATTCTGATTCACCATCTCGTGGGTGTTTGCAGAACATCAGCTTCCTCTTGGATCTCTCAGAAGCAGGAAGCTGCCACCAGTAGGTAAATGATGGAGAAAGAGATATTTCCTGTACAGTTTACTCTGGCAGATGGAATTAATTACCTGTCAGTCAGTAGCATGTGCAGCCTAGGACAAAGTGTTAACCCCATCCATACCAGGTAAGATGATGGTGTAGTGTTTGGTGCAACCACGAAAAATACATTTCTTGGCCTCAAAGAAGTGACAGAGGAATCCATTGACTCTGAGGTGGTGATTCTCTCCTAGATGCCACTGGTGCATGCAATTACACAATATCCACGGTCTCTATCAAAACCGTAACTTAGAATTCTAGCCCCCGGGGCGAGAAAGAAAAATGCTGCAACCCTAGCCCTCAATTTTAACCAAATGAACCTAAAATATTCCTAAACTGCGACCCCCTTCAACGTTGCGCCCTGGGCGGTTGCCTCTATCGCACAACCCTAGTTACGGCCCTGGTCTCTATATAGGAGTGTGTGTTCCAGAGGGGCTGATGACAAAAAGTACCAACACAAATACTGTATAGGGCAATTAGCATTCGTGATTAGACAATGGAAGTTTATCAATGTGCTTATTGAGGCGTGCCGTTATTTAATGCGTGGCTATTGATTTTATAACTATACATAAATTGTGTCAGTCATTAACATTTTGTATAATTTCCCATTACGTTTTATTGAGTGTGGTTAAAGGTATTTTTCCTGCATTTTGGGTATTTTTAAATACACAGAGCCTCAGATATTACCAAGAACACCTCAAGCTCTATTTCACTATCTCTCGGGTGCACCCGAATACTTCCTGTTGGACCGAGGGGATAAGTGTGTACCCCCCAGAGAACTGATCACTCAAGGCGTTCATAGTAAATGATCGAACTCACATACCATGGAAGAAGAGAAGCAGTACTCAGCAGCTCTCCATATATGCAGAATAAGAACAGATACTGAAAATTACATACACTTTACAGTGGATATAATAAGGTCTACACACCCTTACTGAAATTGTAGGAGTTTGTGATGCAAATCCTGAAATCAGGAAAAATCATATCAGACCTTTTTAAACTTTTAATGTGACCTCGCATCCAACAATATTCAAGGGAGAAACAAATAGATATTGTTTTTATGTAAAAGTAGTGAAAAAAAACCTATAATACCCTGGTTGCATAAGTCTGCACACCCATTCACAATAGGGCTGTAGCAGTGTTCAGAGTTAACCAATCACATTCTAGATAGTGTTCAGGTAATTAGCGTGATTTTGATTACTCTCAAGTAAAGCTATTCCTGTAGGATTTTCTTGCAGTTTTCTTGGTTACATCCTACTGGGATGACCATGGTCAGCAAGGAGCTTTCAAAACATGAACGGGATCTAATTATGAAAAGGTAACAATCAGAAGATGGGCATAAAACAATTTCAAAAGACATCGCAGGTACCGTGGAGGACTGTGCAGACTATCATCAACGTGGAGACAATGTGGCCCAACACGGGCATTGCCAAGATCAGGACGTCCCTCCAAAGTTGATGACAGGACAAGAAGAAGACTCATCATGGAAACTTCTAAGAGGCCTACAGGAACATTTATTGAGCTGCAGGAATTAGTGTCAGGAACTGGTCACTCCCTGTATGTGGCAACAATCTCCCGTAATCTGCACACGTCCGCGCTATGGTGTAGGTGGCGACACAGAAGCCATTTCTCACAAAACAAAACGTTCAAGCCAGAATAAATGTTGCACAAAAATACATTCAATTATGCCAAACAATGTGTCTTATGGCCTGATGAGAGAAAGGTTTAATATTTTGGCCTTAATATATAAAGATATGTTTGATGTAAAGACAACACCGCTCATCACCCACAGAGCACTATACCTACTGTGAGGCATGGTGGTGGCAGATTCATGTTTAGTAGCCTTGCATGGGCTCTAGTCAGGATAGAGGGCATAATGACCAGCTCCAAATATCAGGAAACCTGCTGGCCTCTGTCAGACAGATGAAGAGGAATCTCACCTACCAACATGGTACGATCCAAAGCACACATCCAAGTCAACCAAGGAATGGCTTCAGAAAAGGAAGATGAACGTCTTGGAATGTCCCAGTCAGAGCCCAGACCTCAATCCTACTGACAACCTATGGAGTGACCTAAAGAGGACCATGCACAGGAGACCCCCCCCTCATAGTTTGGGGACCTTTTTTTATAAGGAAAAGTGGGACAGAATTGCAAAGTCCAGGAGTGCAAAATTTATAGAGACTTATTCAAAGAGATGTCTATAATAAAAGGTGCTCCTTCTGTTTCACTTGAAGTCTGTTGGTTCAATGGTCGCATTATAGGTGAAAAAAGAATTGACATGACTTATTCTGATTTTCGGATTTACAAACACTTGTAATTTCAGTAGGTGTGTGCAGAACTTTTATATCCACTGTATATGGCCAAAGAAGTGGTACTTTGCATACATATAAAAGGAGAACAGATACTGAGAATTACATACACTGTACAGTATATCATCATCATCATCACTTATTTATATAGCGCCACTAATTCCGCAGCGCTGTACAGAGAACCCATTCACATCAGTCCCTGCCCCACTGGAGCTTACAGTCTAAATTCCCTAATATATTTTTTTTATAGCAGCCAATTAACCTACCAGTATGTTTTTGGAGTGTGGAAAGAAACCGGAGCACCCGGAGGAAACCCACGCAAACACGGGGAGAACATACAAACTCCACACAGATAAGGCCATGGTCAGGAATCAAACTCATGACCCCAGTGCTGTGAGGCAGAAGTGCTAACCACTATGTCACTGTGCTGCCCTTTATCAGTAATGGGCAACTTGGCACCATCCTGCTTTATTGACAGATGTATTTGTTATAGCTTGTAACACTTATAGAAAATGCCCGCTGATATGTCATTAGAGATAAGTGTCTATTTCTTTGATTAAGTGTATTGTTTTAACTTATTACTAAGATTAAGGGTAACATGCAGTGCTTTTAAAGGTTAGAGGGCTGGAGTGTATTACAAAGTATGTCAAGGAGTTATCACATCAATCACAGGGTTGTATTTATTATAGATCTGCTGGATACTGTCTCAGTTAAGCTCCAAGAACCCAGGGAGTTCAGTAGTCATTGCATTGCTGTTGTGTCTCTGTTGCTCCTTCAGTGATCCCTTTGGCCTCATTGGTAGCACCAGTTGCAGACACAACGTCTGTGAACATGGTGACATGTGTCCTGGCTCCGTGTCCCATCGCAGGCATGATGCCAGAGAAGGATGTCGGACACACAGCTACTCCGAGCAGATATGTGACCACAGAAGTGCCCGTGCAGCACAAAACCAAAGGCCATCTCCAGAAGCGGGAAAGGAAGGAGGTCCATTTAGTGTAGATGGTAAAGGGCAGCTGAGGGTGCCAGCATGTGACAGTCTTGGGAATTCTGTAGGGACTGGTTAATCGTACTTGTCTCCACCTCGCATTGTCTCTCCTCATTACTAGAGATGAGCGCACTCGGATTTATGAAATCCGAGCCCACCCGAACGTTGCCGATCCGAGTCGGATCCGAGACAGATCCGGGTATTGGCGCCAAATTCAAATCTGAAACTGAGGCTCTGACTCATAATCCCGTTGTCGGATCTCGTGATACTCGGATCCTATAAATTCCCCGCTAGTCGCCGCCATCTTCACTCGGGCATTGATCAGGGTAGAGGGAGGGTGTGTTAGGTGGTCCTCTGTCCTGCTATATCTAGTGCTGTTCAGTTAAGTTCTGTGCTGTTCAGTTAAGTTCTGTGCTGTGCTGTGCTGTGCTGTGCTGTGCTCAGTCCAGTGGTGCTGTGTCCTGTGCTCTGTCCTTCTGAGGTCAGTGGTGCTGCTGGGTCCTGTGCTGTGTCCTGTTCAGTACAGTGGTGCTGTGTCCTGTGCTCTGTGCTTCTAAGGGCATAGTTATTTCCCCAATATTCCAAAGTGTTTAAAAAAATAAAAAAAAGTTATTTAAAAAAAAATACAAAAAAATAATTACATTTTTTTTTAATTACAACAAAATTTGCACAACCAATCCTGCAGTATAAGCCCATTGGTACTGCAATATTACCAAGTTCACACATTCAGCAGTAAAAGTCCAGTGGTTCTGCAATATTACAAAGTTTACACATTCTGCAGTATCAGTCCAGTGGTGCTGTGTCCTGTGCTCTGTCCTGCTGAGTTCAGTAGTGCTGCTGGGTCCTGCGCTGTGTCCTGTTCAGTCCAGTGGTGCTGTGTCCTGTGCTCTGTGCTTCTAAGGGCATAGTTATTTCCCCATTATTCCCAAGTTTTTAAAAAATAAAAAAAAAGTTATAAAAAAAATTAAAATTAAAAATTAAAAAAATAAATAATTATAACCAAATTTGCAAAGCCAATCCAGCAGTATATAAGCCCATTGGTACTGCAATATTACCAAGTTCACACATTCAGCAGTAAAAGTCCAGTGGTTCTGCAATATTACAAAGTTCACACATTCTGCAGTATCAGTCCAGTGGTGCTGTGTCCTGTGCTCTGTCCTGCTGAGTTCAGTAGTGCTGCTGGGTCCTGCGCTGTGTCCTGTTCAGTCCAGTGGTGCTGTGTCCTGTGCTCTGTGCTTCTAAGGGCATAGTTATTTCCCCATTATTCCCAAGTTTTTAAAAAATAAAAAAAAAGTTATAAAAAAATTAAAATTAAAAATTAAAAAAAAAAAAAATTATAACCAAATTTGCAAAGCCAATCCAGCAGTATATAAGCCCATTGGTACTGCAATATTACCAAGTTCACACATTCAGCAGTAAAAGTCCAGTGGTACTGCTATTACAAGGTTCACTGATTCAGCAGTGTATAAGTCCAGTGGTACTGCTATTACAAAGTTCACTGATTCAGCAGTATAAGTCCAGTGCTACTCTCCTGTGCCGCATATAATTTTTAAAGGCTTTGCCGAGTGTGTGTGGATTAGGGGTACGCTCTCTTGTGCTACATATAATGGGAAACCAAAATTTGGAGGATAAAGTAGGGAAAGATCAAGACCCACTTCCTCCTAATGCTGAAGCTGCTGCCACTAGTCATGACATAGACGATGAAATGCCATCAACGTCGTCTGGCAAGCCCGATGCCCAATCTCCTAGTACAGGGCATGTAAAATCTAAAAAGCCCAAGTTCTCAAAAAATAGCAAAAAGAGAAAAAAAATCATCTGAGAAGAAACGTAAAGTTGGCAATATGCCATTTACGACACGTAGTGGCAAGGAACGGCTTAGGCCCTGGCCCGTGTTCATGACTAGTGGTCCAGCTTCACCCAAGGATCTAAGCCCTCCTCCCCCCCCCCTACAAAAAATTTAAGAGAGTTATGCTGTCAGCAACAACAACAAAACAGCAAAGAACTCTGCCTTCTAAACAGATGACATCACAAATCCCCAAGGCGAGTCCAAGGGTGTTGTTGGTTGTGAACCCTGACCTTCCCATCACTGTACGGGAAGAGGTGACTCCATCCAGCATTTGCAGCACGCCCTCTGCATATGCTGGAAGGATCACCCACAGTCCAGTTACAGATTTGGCAAATGAAGGTGTGAATGTTGTAAACTGGGAGGAGGATATTGATGTAGCTGGCGCTTAGGAGGATGTTGATGATTATGATGCAGACAGATACCAAATTGCCTTTCTCAATTTCTATTTATATTCTAGATTATATAACGGCTGAAAAGTTTTCTGTTTTACTCCTAGTGGAGAGGGGATCTGATGCAGACAGATACCAAACTGCCTTTGTCCATTTCTTTGTATATTTGAATTTCTAGTTCTACAGTCTATGCAGGCTGCTTTATTTATATTCAACTACAAGTGTAGGGCGGGGGGGGGGGGGGGGGGCATAGATAGCCACCAAAGTAACGTGGTCCATTTAATTTCACTTTCTAGCTCCACAGTCTGTGCAGCCTGCTTTTTTTATCTTCCAAGTATTTATATTTACAAGCCTTGCAATCTAAATTAACTAGAGGTAGTGACGTGGTAGAACTCCAAAAGGCAGTTTGGAAGCCCCTGTACAAACTGGCTCTATTTTTTAACTGAGTTGTCCCCCCTCCAGTGTGTACTTGGAAAGAGTTTTTAGTGCAGCGGGGAACCTGGTCAGTGAGCGGCGAAGGAGGTTGCTTCCTCACAACGTTGAAAAAATGATGCTTATAAAAATGAATAATCAATTCCATTTTCAGTAAAATACATTAGCAAATCGGATTATAAGTATGTGATTGATATAAACTTGCAAATGTGTTTGGTACAAATCCCATCTACATCTCCCTAAACACTTACAGCCTCGTGCAATGCTCCTCCGCAGCCACCTCAGCACATCTGGCTGCCCGATGGTCAGTTCGCTCCACCGCCTCTGTACTCAGTGGATGGAGCGATGCACCCTCATTCTTTTATGGATTTTGCGGAAGATGACCCTATAATCCACCTGCTTCATTGTTTAAATGTGAGGCACCTTTTTAGAAATTTTACAAGAATCCGCAGCTTAGCAACAGTAAACTTGGTAGCTCTCATGGCTGCGATACATTCCTCTGCATCCCCCCCCTTTTATACCCCCACTTATATTTTACGTCACATGGGTGCACACAACGCCCAGTAACTGAAGGGGACCCAAGTTCCTATTTCAATTCTGTTGACAAAGCTGCGACTTTTAAGACACAACTTTGACTTTGAAAAAGAAAGCCATTCTTGGCAGCAAGCCGACTGAACTTTATTTCCCGCCTTGGTAAAATAGTGCGCTGAACACGCATTTGGCCATGAAAAAAATGACCTCTGCCTAATTCTGCCTGTCACAAATCTGCCCTAATTATCACCGCCTCTTTCAAAAATAAATTAAAACACATAAAGCCATTAGGTACACTCATTCCGTTATTATTAGGGTGAGAGGCAACATTGTAAGACAGAAGACAAGAAGTCCTCCCACCTAACCTTCAACTGACAGCCAACCAGGCTGGAGTGTGGAAGGAACATGGAGAACACAGATAAGACCCTGGGTGGGAATGAAACTCATGTCTCCAGCGCTGTGAGACAGCAATGCAAACCCCTGTGCCACCATGCTGTCCCCTGGCATGGTGGCATTGCCTTCTATATTACTGTCTTATTGTTCACTTCAACATATTAAAGACTATTCTTTCTGCTTTCAAATTACGTTGACACCCTAATATATTTTACTCAAAATGGACCATTATCCCACATGGATCTAAACATTTATACATAATCCCATTGCTCACACAATTGTAAAGATTATGGCTAATTTCTTCTGATTGTAGCATTTTGCCATCAGGAAGGATCAAAACATGCCCTTAGCTGCCACTTTTATAGGTTTTGTTTCTCTCTTTTATGTGCTCAGCTCCATTTTGAAAATATAAGTTGTGGTTTAATGTTGTTTGTGACAACAGTATATTTGTGCCACGTTAAAGCCACACATCTATCACTTTGTGGTACACCTGGAAAACTATACTTGGATAATGTCTCATTGATTGTCTCATTTCCAAAGATGTTTAGGAACAATAACAGTCCCCATCATCACCAAGGTTGGACCCTCAAAGCCCCTCACTCACCCCTCCAAACACCTGTCGAGACATCTCTAGGTCCCAGCTTTCCAGGAGCATCAGTCAGACAGGACTACAGACCTAGAATACCACGACCACCAACAACTGTCAATCAAAGAGTCTCTGGAGTTCTTTTTTTTTATTTTTCATGTAATTTTACATTTTATACTTTATATCGCTGTTTTGTGGCTTTACATGCATTGGTGCTCCTCTGTTTTGGCAACTGCACAGGAGAAATTGGCATTTTCCCAAGGTTGGCATCAGCACAGGAGAGAGAAAATATGATATTGAAAGGAATGGTGTGTCTTTTTTTTTTTTGCAAACAATGAGTGCCCAAGATATGCCCACACATTTTGCAAATGGCCCTCTACTCCTTCACCCCCTGCAGCCTCTGTTAATCGCTCACCCATAGGCTTGGGCACCCTCAAGAGCCAAGTCCAATGTCTAGGTGCAAACACTCTAAGAGGGGCAAAAAATAAGTATACATATACAATCAAAATAGTCATTTATATAAATGTCTGTTCATATTATTTACAGAGTCATATATTACACAGTTTAGAAAGCTTATAGTATTGAGTACATGTCAGTCCTTACAAAATTATTTTCAAGGTATGCTGGTCAACAATCATGGCGCAGGGTGCAAAATATGTATTTGTCATGTATGAAGTACGAAGGTAGCCACTGACTGGTATTGACGCAACTAGACTGAGAGGTGCAGAGTCTAACGATGAGGTGCGCAGGTCGCGGTTCTCCCAGGTAGTCACCAGTGCAATGGAGTGTACACAGGATGGCCAAGGCGAAGTGCAAAGGGGGATCCAGAAGAATGGTGAGAAAGCCGAGGTCAGGAACTAGTGGAGAAAAAGGTACCAAATCACAAAGACAAAGGGGTAGTCAAGGAACAAGCTGAAGGTCAGGATCAACAGCAGTAAACAAGAACAGGGAGAAGGAAACTGGAACGCTGGAGACTGGTGAACCAATACTCTGACAATTTGCCAGTGGAGTAGGATCCTTAAATACCAGGAAATGGGCCCTGATTGGAGGAGAGGAATTTCAGCGGTCAGAGCACATCTGACTGCCAACGGAGCCCGGAGAGAGCGTCCCGTTGCCTAGCAGTAAAGTGCGCATGTGCGCGCTGAAAGGAAGACCATAGCTGGAAGGAGCGTCCCAATTGCTAGGAAAACGGGATGCACGCGAGAGAGCAGACAGGCGGCCGTTCCCCGGCACCCAGGAGTAGTGCGGGGACAACGCCTGATAGTATTGTCCTTTAAAAACTTGGATGGTGGTGTCTTTAAGGATCTGAGACTATAAATTAGCAAGTGCCAAGTGAATTTGTAGGCTGCATTCATTACATGGGCTATATGTATGAGGCCTTTCATTGCTAACCCTTGCATTACTACTAGGGATGTGCACTGGCGACTTTTGAGGTCTCGTGTTTTGTGTTTTGGATCCGGATTTTCATTTTTTTTGGGGTTCGGATTTGTCTCGCAAAACACTTGACGAAAGGTCTCGGTTCGGATTTAAGGTTTTGGATTCGGATTTTTTTTGAAAAAAACATAAAAAGTTTAAAAATCAAGTTTTTGGGCTTATTTTCACTCCTACGCTATTATTAACCTCAATAACATTCAATAACAAGCATTTCCACTAATTTACAGTGTATTCTGAACACCTCACAATATAGTTATTAGTCCAAAACGTTGCAACAAAGTATCTTTCTGGACTGCGTAGAGGAGTGGGTCACCACAATATATATAATAAGAAAACCATCAACTTGTATGATTCGCAGCAATAAATGTACCTGGACTGCGTAGAGGAGTGGGTCACCACAATATATATTAAAAACCCTGAACTTGTATGATTCGCACCAATAAATGTATCTGGACTGCCTAGAGGAGTGGGTCACCACAATATATATAATAAGAAAACCATCAACTTGTATGATTCGCAGCAATAAATGTACCTGGACTGCCTAGAGGAGTGGGTCACCACAATATATATAATAAGAAAACCATCAACTTGTATGATTCGCACCAATAAATGTACCTGGACTGCGTAGAGGAGTGGGTCACCACAAAATATATTAAAAACCCTGAACTTGTATGATTCGCACCAATAAATGTACCTGGACTGCGTAGAGGAGTGGGTCACCACAATATATATTAAAAACCCTGAACTTGTATGATTCGCACCAATAAATGTATCTGGACTGCGTAGAGGAGTGGGTCACCATAATATATATAATAAGAAAACCATCAACTTGTATGATTCGCAGCAATAAATGTACCTGGACTGCGTAGAGGAGTGGGTCACCACAATATATATAATAAGAAAACCATCAACTTGTATGATTCGCAGCAATAAATGTACCTGGACTGCGTAGAGGAGTGGGTCACCACAATATATATTAAAAACCCTGAACTTGTATGATTCGCACCAATAAATGTATCTGGACTGCGTAGAGGAGTGGGTCACCACAATATATATAATAAGAAAACAATCAACTTGTATGATTCGCAGCAATAAATGTACCTGGACTGCGTAGAGGAGTGGGTCACCACAATATATATAATAAGAAAACCATCAACTTGTATGATTCGCAGCAATAAATGTACCTGGACTGCGTAGAGGAGTGGGTCACCACAATATATATTAAAAATCCTGAACTTGTATGATTCGCAGCAATAAATGTACCTGGACTGCGTAGAGTAGTGGGCACTGGGCACCACAATAAAATATATAAAAAACCTTCAACAGGTCTGCATTACACTGCACATACGGCTGCTCCTCCATCCTCTCCATCATATACATGTTGGAGTTTCAGCGTGTGACAACCTCTTGTTTTTGATAATGTCAGTGCATTTTGAATATTTTTCAATTTGCCCCACACCACTGAATGTACTTTATCTATGATACGCATCTATCTATCTTGACTGCGTAGTGTGGTGGCCCCGGTACACAATTTGGTACCGAGGCCACAATATAATTAAAAAACCCTCCACGTGTCAGAATTCCACCAAAAAAGGGTATGGACTGCGTAGTGTGGTGGCCCCGGTACACAATTTGGTACCGAGGCCACAATATAATTAAAAAACCCTCCACGGGTCAGAATTCCACCAAAAAAGGGTATGGACTGCGTAGTGTGGTGGCCCCGGTACACAATTTGGTACCGAGGCCACAATATAATTAAAAAACCCTCCACAGGTCAGAATTCCACCAAAAAAGGGTATGGACTGCGTAGTGTGGTGGCCCCGGTACACAATTTGGTACCGAGGCCACAATATAATTAAAAAACCCTCCACGGGTCAGAATTCCACCAAAAAAGGGTATGGACTGCGTAGTGTGGTGGCCCCGGTACACAATTTGGTACCGAGGCCACAATATAATTAAAAAACCCTCCACGGGTCAGAATTCCACCAAAAAAGGCTATGGACTGCGTAGTGTCGTGGCCCCGGTACACAATTTGGTACCGAGGCCACAATATATTAAAAAAATTGGGCATCAACTGTCACCGTTGTTTAATATCTGATACACCTAAATATGGACTGCACAGTGGAGTGGCCCCGGTAGTAAATTTGGTGCCGGTGCCACAATACCTCCTCCAACTTCCAAGTGTAGTGTTTATAAAGACAGACAGCGTCAAAGTGTTATTAGTTGACTTTCTTAACCCTAAAATTGTCCCTGTTGCAAATATTCGTGCAATGGACAGTTACTTTTTTATTGAAAGACTCAAGCTTTCAAGTGTAGTGTTTATAAAATATAAACAACAATACAGTAGTTTTAGAGCACGTCAATACCTCTTGTTTTAAATTATGACAGGGCATTTTACTTTTGGTTTAATTTCTTGAATTTGTTTAAATTTGGTTTTACTTTTTGAACATGGCAAACGACTGTTGATTGGTCATATAATGCAAAAAAAAAAGTTCCAAGATGGAATTGTCCTTGGGCCCTCACACCCACCCTTATGTTGTTGAAATAGGACATGCACACTTTAACAAACCAATCATTTCAGCGACAGGGCCTACCAAACAACTGTGGCTGAAATGATTGGTTTGTTTGGGCCCCCACACCAATAAAACAATTCATCTCTCCCTGTACAAACTAAACAGGCTCTACTGAGGAAAGATGTGGTCCTCATCCTCAACCTCTGATTCCTCTCCCCCTACAGTGTGTACTTCTTCCTGCTCACACATTATCAATTCGTCCCCGCTGGACTCCACAACCACAGTCCCTCTGTACTGTCTGGAGGGCAGTGCTGTACTTCATTGAGGAATTGATTATTCATTTTTATAAACATCATTTTTTCAACGTTGTGAGGAAGCAACCTCCTTCGCCGCTCACTGACCAGGTTCCCCGCTGCACTAAAAACTCTTTCCGAGTACACACTGGAGGGGGGACAACTCAGTTAAAAAATAGAGCCAGTTTGTACAGGGGCTTCCAAACTGCCTTTTGGAGTTCTACCACGTCACTACCTCTAGTTAATTTAGATTGCAAGGCTTGTAAATATAAATACTTTGAAGATAAAAAAAAGCAGGCTGCACAGACTGTGGAGCTAGAAAGTGAAATTAAATGGACCACGTTACTTTGGTGGCTATCTATGCACCCCCCCCCCCCCCCCCCCCCCCGCCCTACACTTGTAGTTGAATATAAATAAAGCAGCCTGCATAGACTGTAGAACTAGAAATTCAAATATACAAAGAAATGGACAAAGGCAGTTTGGTATCTGTCTGCATCAGATCCCCTCTCCACTAGGAGTAAAACAGAAAACTTTTCAGCCGTTATATAATCTAGAATATAAATAGAAATTGAGAAAGGCAATTTGGTATCTGTCTGCATCATAATCATCAACATCCTCCTAAGCGCCAGCTACATCAATATCCTCCTCCCAGTTTACAACATTCACACCTTCATTTGCCAAATCTGTAACTGGACTGTGGGTGATCCTTCCAGCATATGCAGAGGGCGTGCTGCAAATGCTGGATGGAGTCACCTCTTCCCGTACAGTGATGGGAAGGTCAGGGTTCACAACCAACAACACCCTTGGACTCGCCTTGGGGATTTGTGATGCCATCTGTTTAGAAGGCAGAGTTCTTTGCTGTTTTGTTGTTGTTGCTGACAGCATAACTCTCTTAAATTTTTTGTAGGGGGGGGGGAGGAGGGCTTAGATCCTTGGGTGAAGCTGGACCACTAGTCATGAACACGGGCCAGGGCCTAAGCCGTTCCTTGCCACTACGTGTCGTAAATGGCATATTGCCAACTTTACGTTTCTTCTCAGATGATTTTTTTTCTCTTTTTGCTATTTTTTGAGAACTTGGGCTTTTTAGATTTTACATGCCCTGTACTAGGAGATTGGGCATCGGGCTTGCCAGACGACGTTGATGGCATTTCATCGTCTATGTCATGACTAGTGGCAGCAGCTTCAGCATTAGGAGGAAGTGGGTCTTGATCTTTCCCTACTTTATCCTCCAAATTTTGGTTTTCCATTATATGTAGCACAAGAGAGCGTACCCCTAAGCCACACACACTCGGCAAAGCCTTTAAAAATTATATGCGGCACAGGAGAGTAGCACTGGACTTATACTGCTTGTGACAGACCCGGGCCTTATATTGAGAATATCGTGCCAACCCGGTCTGTCCTCAGTGGGCCAATTGAACAACCATGGCCCACTCTGTT
The DNA here is from genome assembly GCA_036250195.1 of Mixophyes australis. NCBI lineage: Eukaryota > Metazoa > Chordata > Amphibia > Anura > Limnodynastidae > Mixophyes > Mixophyes australis. The sequence goes on along the minus strand of JAVHZZ010000002.1, from coordinate 12,053,507 downwards.
ATTAAATGCCGCCCGGTGGCCAGATCTGTTATTACTGTGGTGTCCAGAGAGGGAGGGGAGAGGCAGCTCACAGGAAGTGTGAATCAGCTGTGGACCCTGTGACATCAAAAAGTAGTGGAACGGGTTAAAAAAAGGAGGGTCAGGACCTTATCTAAAATCAGTAGGGGGTCTCTCCCTGTTTGCTAACTATTGTTCTAGCAAGTCTGCAACACAGTCTGAATGGCACCATCACAGCAAGGGGTGACCACTGATGTCATGCACTATTTCCACCCCGGTTACCACCCAAACTCTTCACACCACCAATCACAAGAGGACAGTGAGTGGGGGGGGGTGGTGAGAAGGGACCAAAAAGGAGCTGTCTGGGGGATGGGGGTTGTTGTTGGAGAATCTGGAGACAGCAAGGACCTGTTAGAGAGTAACCGTATTCTCGCAGGGCCTTAAAGGAATGCTTGAGGCAGGAGCTTCTTGACAGAGATCGGACAGTGTACCTCTAGGACTGATTCTGTTACCACTCCATCGGGAGACACACTCGCAGATTCTGGGGAATTGGTGAGCCTACATCCGTAGGGAGACTGATACCCAGGGTCCCACCAAGCTGGTGGAGAGTTGGCCGAGCGGCTGGGATCAGCAAGATACACAGACCCACCTTAAGGATCAGAAACCCTGGCCCACTTGGATTGTCAGCTGTGGATTTTATTACCAGGAGTTTGGGCCTGCTAGGACTCTGTGCTTGGAGGTAACCTGCTGGGGATTTTGTTGGGGAGTTTTACTTGCACTGGTGATTTTCTGACACTTGATATATTTGGCGGGGGGAACAAGTTTCTTCTTGGGGAGCACTGTTGTATTTTACTAAGTGTGTGCACTTTGTTTAATAAAAGGGATTATTATTTCTTTCCTGTCTCCTTACCTGTGTGACCTGTGAACCTAGAGGACCGGGTATCTAGAGAGCTTTGGTAATAACCCCGGTGTCCTCACACTGCTGAATCAGTGAACTTTGTAATAGCAGTACCACTGGACTTATACACTGCTGAATCAGTGAACCTTGTAATAGCAGTACCACTGGACTTTTACTGCTGAATGTGTGAACTTGGTAATATTGCAGTACCAATGGGCTTATATACTGCTGGATTGGCTTTGCAAATTTGGTTATAATTTTTTTTTTTTTTAATTTTTAATTTTCATTTTTTTATAACTTTTTTTTTATTTTTTAAAAACTTGGGAATAATGGGGAAATAACTATGCCCTTAGAAGCACAGAGCACAGGACACAGCACCACTGGACTGAACAGGACACAGCGCAGGACCCAGCAGCACTACTGAACTCAGCAGGACAGAGCACAGGACACAGCACCACTGGACTGATACTGCAGAATGTGTGAACTTTGTAATAGTGCAGAACCACTGGACTTTTACTGCTGAATGTGTGAACTTGGTAATATTGCAGTACCAATGGGCTTATATACTGCTGGATTGGCTTTGCAAATTTGGTTATAATTATTTTTTTTTTTAATTTTTAATTTTAATTTTTTTTATAACTTTTTTTTTATTTTTTAAAAACTTGGGAATAATGGGGAAATAACTATGCCCTTAGAAGCACAGAGCACAGGACACAGCACTACTGGACTGAACAGGACACAGCGCAGGACCCAGCAGCACTACTGAACTCAGCAGGACAGAGCACAGGACACAGCACCACTGGACTGATACTGCAGAATGTGTGAACTTTGTAATATTGCAGAACCACTGGACTTTTACTGCTGAATGTGTGAACTTGGTAATATTGCAGTACCAATGGGCTTATACTGCAGGATTGGTTGTGCAAATTTTGTTGTAATTAAAAAAAAATGTAATTATTTTTTTGTATTTTTTTTTAAATAACTTTTTTTTATTTTTTTAAACACTTTGGAATATTGGGGAAATAACTATGCCCTTAGAAGCACAGAGCACAGGACACAGCACCACTGTACTGAACAGGACACAGCACAGGACCCAGCAGCACCACTGACCTCAGAAGGACAGAGCACAGGACACAGCACCACTGGACTGAGCACAGCACAGCACAGCACAGCACAGCACAGCACGAGATATAGCAGGACAGAGGACCACCTAACACACCCTCCCTCTACCCTGATCAATGCCCGAGTGAAGATGGCGGCGACTAGCGGGGAATTTAAAGGATCCGAGTATCGCGAGATCCGACAACGGGATTATGAGTCAGAGCCTCAGTTTCAGATTTGAATTTGGCGCCAATACCCGGATCTGTCTCGGATCCGACTCGGATCGGCAATGTTCGGGTGGGCTCGGATTTCAAAAATCCGAGTGCGCTCATCTCTAATTACTACATATCCCATCATGCTCTCATCAGGAGGATGTCTGTGGGTTAAACTGGTAAGTACAACCATATTACATACAGAAAGTGTTGTAAAACATAGGGTATCGGGTACATATCTAACATCAAATATGTGCATTTTACATCAGGGTGTTGGGTTTTCTTGGGTGGTGTCTTAGATCATCATCATCATCATTTATTTATATAGCGCCACTAATTCCGCAGCGCTGTACAGAGAACTCACTCACATCAGTCCCTGTCCCATTGGAGCTTACAGTCTAAATTCCCTAATATACACACACACACACACACTTACAGACTGAGAGGGAGACAGACAGACAGAGAGGGAGACAGACTGGGAGAGACTAGGGTCAATTTTGATAGCAGCCAATTAACCTACCAGTATGTTTTTAGATACCATTAATGTATTGACTATCAAGTAATAATTGTAGATTAGATTGCTCATTACATGTATCATTAAGAAATATGACCTTGCTACATTGTACACCATTGTCTCCAGGGTTAGCAGAAAGAAGCATTTTGTACAAAGTTAAACACCTCCATATTGGAAACACATTTCCTTGTATGTAATCTTATGGTGTACTTACAAGTGAAGTTGAGTAGGATAGCACAATCACTGACTTTCTGATAAGACTGGTAATAAGCTGTATACATGGAGTCTTCTCAGGACCCAACAGACACTGCAGGTCACTGATCAACAATGGACTGCTCACACCTGGAACCAGTGACTAGCTTACATAAATACTGGCAAGGACAAGCAGTCAGTTTATTTGCACATATCCCCTACTCTTTTGAGGGAAGAAATGCGTTTGTATAATGTTATATTTCTCAACTTTCAACACCAGCCTTGGCAGTCTCCCACACTCATCACCAAGAGCTGCCACAATCATTCAAACATTGCCCGCATAAATGCACGCTGCAACCACATCAGCCATGGCTTCATCACCTGCCAGCAAACATCGAGGTCAGACTGTGCACGCGCAGCCTTGGAACCTAGACGTCTCCGACGGGACCTATAAGCCAGCAGCACCACCCACATTCGGGGAGGGAAGGAGTGCCCAGACTATAGGAACATCACTACTTTACAAGCAACATCTTATCACAAACATGAGTTCATGGTGATTATTTCCCACAACAACATCTGGACACGTTTGACTTCTACAGTCTATGTATGGAACTATACATTATTTAACCATTCTGAATTATCTTCACATACCTTGCATCATCCACTGGACTGACTTATTTCTGTATAGATATAAGCTGCATATCTGCATTTTGTTTTTATGTGATTATTTGACTTAAACTGCTTTAATTTAAAGCTTGCAGCCTACCTCCTGCGATATTACCTGCATCTCAACAGATTGCTGCTTATGTATGTCAGAGCTATGTAGGTTATTCTGGCCAGAATTGATAATTTTGATGTCACAGTGATACTTATTACATTAAAGTTCATTTAATTTTAACACACCTGCAATTACACATCTTCATGCACCCTAGAACCTAACACAATATTTTTTGTATTAACCTTTAGAGAGTGGGAACTTCCTCTATCATTATATAGGCTCTTCTAGTGGCTGCACTTACATCCGGTCAGGGCCGGCGCCACCATTAGGCAGCCTTAGGCAGCTGCCTTGGGCGCCGGCCTCTGGGGGGCGGCAGTGTGGCCAAGAATAACATTGAATTAACATAAATTAATAAGGGCGATCGCCCGGAGATCCGGCCGGCCGGCTAGCGCTCCTTCACACCTGCAGTGCGGTGCTGCTACAGACTAGCGCAGCACCGCATTTTCAAAACTTCGGGGCTTCCGGTGCTGACAGCGTCAACGTCACTACGCAGTCAAGAGGAGCCGACAGGCGCAGGCAAAGAGAGAAGAAAGAACCTGAGAAGCAGATAGAAGAAGAAGAGAAGGTAAGTAAATTAATAAGAAAACGGAAGCGGAGAAGAGAGATGCTTTAGAAAACGGAAGGGTGGGGGAGATGCTTCAGAATAAAGGGGGGAGAAGAGAGGATGCGACAGAAGAAGGGGGGAGAAGAGAGAATGCCAGAGAGGAAAGGGGGGAGAAGAGAGGATGCTGCAGAAGAAGAGGGGGGATAAGAGTGGATGCCACTGGACAACAGTGGATGCTACAGAAGAAGGGGGGAGAGGAGATGCATCAGAAAACACAAGGGGGGGGGGAGATGCTTCAGAATAAAGGGGGGGGGAGGAGAGAGGATGCCACAAGGGGGGGAGATGCTTCAGAATAAAGGGGGGACAAGAGAGAATGCCAGAGAAGAAAGGGGGACAAGAGAGAATGCCAGAGAGGAAAGGGGGGATAAGAGAAGATGCTGCAGAAGAAGAGGGGGGGATAAGAGTGGATGCCACTGGATAAGAGTTGATGCTACAGAAGAAGGGGGGGAGAGGAGATGCTGCAGAAAATGGGAGGGAAGAATAGATCATGCTACTGAAGATGGGGGGACGAGAGGATGCTACAGAAAATGGTGGGATGGAGAGAGGATGGTACAAAAGACGGGGCGGGGGGGATGCTACAGAAAATGCGGTCATAATGAAGCACCGCTGTTACTCACCATGCTGGTGCTACTCTAGGAGTCCCGGTGAATCCCCCCCGCCAGCACAAACTCTTCAGAAAGCAGTTTGGCAGGGAAGCATGCTTGAGGTGGATGGGGGGCATTTTAAAGAAAATCTGGTGGGCATAAAGCTGACAAGGGCGCGTAGGGCAGTGGTGTATGGGAGATATGGGAAAGCTGGTGGGCATAAAGCTGACAAGGGCGCTTAGGGCAGTGGTGTATGAGAGATATGGGAAAGCTGGTGGGCATGTGAGTAAAGTTGGTCTTAGGCAGCTGGCATATGTGACAAAAACTGATGGTCAAGGGGAGGAATATGTGAGAATAGCTAGTGGACAGATAGGCATGTGTGGGAAAATCCGGGGACATGTCAGTGTGTAACAGGTGAATGATGCCAAGTTTTTTGTTTTGTTTTGGTCTGAAATCTAACATTTGGAGCCTCTCCTCTAGATATCCTGCATCTGCTCCTGGGCAGTGAAGCTTGGACAGCATTCTGCGTCAGACATCAGTCTGTCTGGACATCAGTGCATCTAGACAGCAGCCTTACCAGCCAGCCTGGAGGAGGTAAGAGTTATTATTTTTATATTAGAAATTTCAAGCATGTGCGGGTCTGAGAAGTGAGATTTTTTGGGGGAGGAGGGGCGGTAAACTTAAGCTTTGCCTAGGGCGCCGGGGAACCTTGCACCGGCCCTGCATCCGGTAGGAAGCGCGGCTTCTCCCACTACCATTGTTAACACATATACTTGTTTATCCCAGCATTCCTAGGGTTTGCTGGCATGTGTAGTTTTTCTAACAGATAATAGCAGTAACCATCTCAGGACCCCGGGGCTTCCCTAGGCATATGCCTACCCAATCGCTCTCAAAACTGAAGAAGCATTAGGGTAGCGGACTTTACACTCTCACCCTAGTGACCTCTGAAACCCAGGAAGAACCTCAACTACAACAAGTTTTGGTAAAGTTGGGGATGCTGGTACACCAGCCAGCACTTTTCAGAGATCCCTGTCCCCCACCACATGATACATTAGTCTTTGGAAGGTTACAGGGCCTCAGAACCTCTTTATGGAATTCTCACAAATAGGTGCCGGCTTTGCTCATGGATAACTGAAAATAACTACACCACAATGCAGTAATGATACCCACAGATTTTCCTGCAGGCCAGCCAGTCCAATCAATACTAGGGGCAGTATATTGATCTTTTTGTTGAAAGTGCTGTAGTTAATGTAGTTTGCTGTAGTTTTGGTGACCCAAAATGCAAAACACATAAGGCTCACTGACTCTACTATCACCCCAGAGTGTAGGAGTCCCCAAAAGTGCTGTCTAACCTCAAGCCGGTGCCAGTCTCTGTGATTATTCTTTGGATAGGCTCTCAACTTTAAGATTAACTTTATAGGCGCTCAACACCTTTAGTTAACCCCATTTCCCATTTGCCCAGGGGTAAGCTGGGTTTCTATTTATCATGCCCTCTATTACAGAAAGGTGAATGCTGGGATTATGGGCATAAGTTCTCTCCCAGTCTTCCATCATTATATGAAGATATGTTGGCATGTTGGCGGTACTGTCACCATGACAACAGCGTTCATCTGCAACGGTGCAAATCAGCCTTTTATGTCACTGGTCCTTTCATTCCAATTTTACTTTTGGTTTTGTCACTGGGACTTCAAGTTTTCATGCTCCATTGTTGCCTCTCTCTTGCATGAGTGGGTCAAGGCTGCATGGTACGGTAGACGGATCATGAGTAAATGCCCCTTTTAAGAAATTGTTTCGCTCTACTTTGGTTGATCTATTCTGCAGTGACACACACAACTTCGTACAGGATTTTGTCCAGATGGTACAAAGAACTCTGATAACTTTTTATACTCTTTCTGGATGGTAGGATATAGCTAGAGCAGTAGTTCATCAACACCTTCAGGGGAACTATATACATTCTCCATGGCATTGAGATCAAGAGCCTTAGGAGGTCATATATTCTTTACACCTCCTTAATGCCTTAATCACATAATCTGCAGTTTCCCTAAATCCATACATATGACACTATCTATTCTGCTGTTCTTCAAAGTAATGAGGGGCTGTGTCCCTCCATGCTTCCTAAACTTCCTCCACTGACCTCTCTATCCAACTGCCTCTCAGTCACGTGGATGTTCCAACACTATCTAAAGCTCAATAGGTCCAAACAGAGCTGATTATCCCCCATAGTGTCTCCTCTAATCTCCCTCACGTTCTCCCCAGGTCCCAAGCCCGCTGCCTTGTTGTCTTCCTCAACTTCGCCCTCAGCTTCACTCCACCCATCCCATGTGCTGTTTTGTCAAGTCCTTTTTCAGCATTGCCAGACTATGCCCCTTTCTCACTCAGGACATTACTTAAACCTTTGTCCATCCTCTCATTCTCTTTTATTAATCTCCCACCTTGATTACAGCAACCTCCTGCTATCTGGCCTTCCTCTTACCAGTCTTTCCCCTATACAATCAATCCTAAATACTGCAGCAAGACGGATCTACCTTTCTCATTGCTCCATATACATGGCACCACTCTGGAAATGGTTCCCCACTACTTCTAGAATTAAATTCAAGGTACACGTTCTCAAAACCCTGACCAACCTTTACACCTCTCTGCCCTCATCACAAAATACTTTACCACTCACCCTGTTTTGCCCTACACCTCTGAGAGCCACCCCCCGCTACCACACCCAAGACTGCTCCTGTGCTGCTCCTCATTTATGGAACTCTCTATCCCACCTGACCAGACTCTCCTTAACCTTCAGTATCTCATGCACTCTCTAAAAAACTCACCTCTTCCCTATAGCCTATCCAACCCCCACCTAATACTTCTCCCTCTGGGTGCTCAACCAACTGCAGCCCCAAACAATTACACCCACTTTGTCAACCTTGTATGTACTGCTTTTATGTTTGATTTGTATTTTGTATATTTTGTCATTCTGACAGGAGTTTTGTGGCTCCCTAGAAATAAATGTGGATGAGGATGAGAATATCCTAAATCTCCTATGTCCCTCCTCAAACTGAGGTCTTGACACAATGTTGACTATCCTGTTGAAAGCTAATACTGAGTCACCTTCAATGTCACTGGGATCTTGATGGGGGTGAAACTTACTAATTCCAACTGGTACTATTTGCTGCAAAATCAATTCACCATAATAAAAACATAGAATTTGCCGGCAGATAAGAACCACTTGGTCCATCTAGTCTGCCCATTTTTAACCTACGGTAACCTCAAATCCTATTTGGTCATTTAATCTTTGTAAAGATTAGAGATGGTCACTGACCCCCGTGTTTTGGTTTTGGATTTGGTTTTGCAAAACCGCCATTGCGTGTTTTGGTTTTGGTTTTGGTTTTGTTTGGTTTTGTTTTGCTATTTTGTTGGAAAATACATGTTTTTGTGCCTAAAATAACCCAATTTAGTGCTCCAACTGTTTTAGAGATAAGTAATCTAATTGTTGAGGTAATAAATCATCCAAAAAAACTGTTTAATTCTTCGTTGGTAGGCCTTCATTTATTCAACACACAAAACAGATTGTCTTCCTCTCCATCTATGCATATTGGCAATGCAGCCATCATCTTTGGATGTATATTACACCCTACACTTATAGTTAAATATGTAAAGAAATGGAAAAAGACAGTTTGCTTTCTGTCTCTATAGGCCCCCCTCCACTTTTTTAAAAAAACAAAAAATTCAGCCATTATAGACTGTACAATATTAATTGACATGGAGAAAGCCAGTTTGGTTTCTGTCTCTCTAGGCCCCCCTCCACTTGTATAAAATACCAAAAAATCCAGCCGTTATAGACTGTACAATATTAATTGACATGGAGAAAGCCAGTTTGGTTTCTGTTTCTCTAGGCCCCCCTCCACTTGTATAAAATACTAATAAATTCAGCTGTTATATACTGTACAATATAAATTGAAATGGACAAAGGCAGTTTGGTATCTGTCTGCATCAGATCCTCTCTCCACTAGGAGTAAAATAGAAAACTATGCAGCCGTTATATAATCTAGAATATAAATAGAAATTGAGAAAGGCAATTTGGTATCTGTCTGCATCATAATCATCAACATCATCATTAGCGCCCTCGTCGCCTACACAAATCTCCCCCTCATCCTCTTCTAATTCCAAAGTGGCATCCTCAATTTGGGTATCACCGGCTACACTCGGGCTATTAAGGCACACATCAGCAGAATGCTCACGATTAGACATCCCACTGTTGGATGGACTCTCCACAGGGATTGTTGTCATTTGTGAATCAGAGCAAATATTCTCCTGTAATGCCTCACTGTTATCTTGCAGCTCGGCTTTGACGCGTAACAGTAGTTGTGCACCAATTGTAGGCTGGGTAACTTTTTGGGATTTGCCACTAATAGCCAAAGGTGAAGGCCTCATTCTCTCTTTGCCACTGCGTGTGTAGAATGGCATGCTTGCAATTTTTTTTTTATCGTCACTTAACTTTTGCTCAGTTACACTTCTTTTTCGCTTCAATACAGTAAAAATTTTTTTGTTTTTTGTTTTTTGCACTAATTTGAAAACACTCTGTTGTTTGACATCGCCTTGGCCAGATGACATACTGGGAACACTAACATCAGGACTGGTGACAGAACCTGGTTGCTCATTCAGATCATATGTGGACTGCTTTGAATCCATTCTGAGCGCAAACCACTGGGGAGTGCTAAAAATTATTTAGTAGATTCTGCTGACAGTTATGACTTTTGACAGCCAGAAATATTAATGCACAATTAGGGAGGACACCCCAAAAGCACTGAGGAGTGCTAAAAATTATTTAGTAGATACTGCTGACAGATATGACTTTTGACAGCCAGAAATATTAATGCACAATTAGGGAGGACACCCCAAAAGCACTGAGGAGTGCTAAAAATTATTTAGTAGATACTGCTGACAGATATGACTTTTGACAGCCAGAAATATTAATGCACAATTAGGGAGGACACCCCAAAAGCACTGAGGAGTGCTAAAAATTATTTAGTAGATACTGCTGACAGATATGACTTTTGACAGCCAGAAATATTAATGCACAATTAGGGAGGACACCCCAAAAGCACTGAGGAGTGCTAAAAATTATTTGGTAGATACTGCTGACAGATATGACTTTTGACAGCCAGAAATATTAATGCACAATTAGGGAGGACACCCCAAAAGCACTGAGGAGTGCTAAAAATTATTTAGTAGATACTGCTGACAGATATGACTTTTGACAGCCAGAAATATTAATGCACAATTAGGGAGGACACCCCAAAAGCACTGAGGAGTGCTAAAAATTATTTAGTAGATACTGCTGACAGATATGACTTTTGACAGCCAGAAATATTAATGCACAATTAGGGAGGACACCCCAAAAGCACTGAGGAGTGCTAAAAATTATTTAGTAGATACTGCTGACAGATATGACTTTTGACAGCCAGAAATATTAATGCACAATTAGGGAGGACACCCCAAAAGCATTGAGGAGTGCTAAAAATTATTTAGTAGATACTGCTGACAGATATGACTTTTGACAGCCAGAAATATTAATGCACAATTAGGGAGGACACCCCAAAAGCACTGAGGAGTGCTAAAAATTATTTAGTAAATACTGCTGACAGATATGACTTTTGACAGCCAGAAATATTAATGCACAATTAGGGAGGACACCCCAAAAGCACTGAGGAGTGCTAAAAATTATTTAGTAGATACTGCTGACAGATATGACTTTTGACAGCCAGAAATATTAATGCACAATTAGGGAGGACACCCCAAAAGCACTGAGGAGTGCTAAAAATTATTTAGTAGATACTGCTGACAGATATGACTTTTGACAGCCAGAAATATTAATGCACAATTAGGGAGGACACCCCAAAAGCACTGAGGAGTGCTAAAAATTATTTGGTAGATACTGCTGACAGATATGACTTTTGACAGCCAGAAATATTAATGCACAATTAGGGAGGACACCCCAAAAGCACTGAGGAGTGCTAAAAATTATTTAGTAGATACTGCTGACAGATATGACTTTTGACAGCCAGAAATATTTATGCACAATTATGGGGGACACCCCAAAAGCGCTGGGGAGTGCCAAATATGAAGAAAAAATAATAAACCTCTATCCTCCTCTCTGCACTAGCGATTTTGGTTAGAGCAATTGCAAGAACAATATTGTATTCTCTGTCCCTGCTCTAATTAGCCTATGACTACACCCTGCTCTCTCCCTCTGTCAAATGGCGATGGATTGCTGTGGAGGCGTGTATTTATAAAGTTGAAGTATCGCGAGAACCGAGCCCCGAGATCCGACGACGTCACAATGGCCTCGATTTGGATTCGGAATGGGCGGGAGAGTACCGAGCTGCTCAGCTCGGTACTCGGATACCCAAAGTTGGGGTGGGTTCGGTTCTCGGAGAACCGGACCCGACCATCTCTAGTAAAGATATTCTTATGTCTATCCTATCTAACTTGCTGTACTGTATTAGCCTCTACCACCTCTGATGGGAGCTATTCCACTTATCCACTACCCTTTATGTGAAGTAGTTTTTCCTCACATTTCCTATGAACCAACTTCCCCCCAGTGTCAGTACATGTCCTTGTGTTCTAATACTTCTCTTCCTTTGTAGAATGTTTCCTTCCTGCACCTTGTTATAACCCTTGATATATTTTCAGGCCTGAGAACATGGAAATTACATATGTAATTTAGTTGTAACAGAAATGGGCCAGGGAAATTCATCACTTCAGGGCCTATTGAGATACTTAAATTAGAGGGCTCCTGAGTGAGTGCACGATATAGGATTACTTCAGTTGAGCAATTGAATAATAATGAGCAGCTACAATCTTTGGAGGAGGTTTGGGCTGAATATGGAGATATCTATGTTTTTTGTTTTTGCTACTTTTATTTTAGGCGCGCTATTGGCATACAGCAGGGACTATTGGCACCAGTGTTCCTGAATACCCTCAAAAAATGTTTTTTTCAAAGTCTAGGATTCCATAAACATATATATTGTAAACTTATCTGGGAAATGTGTTAGATGATGGGTTACCGGCATTAAGAACTAGGTAGGGACATCAGTGCACTTCATAAAGCTGCAGTCTGTATCAGGTTTCAACAGATTCAGTTATTCATCCTCAATAATTCCTATCTAATTTGTAATAAATTGGTGAGGATTAAAGGCAATATAAATCCTAAATGTGAGATTAGGATGGGCTCCTTCCGGAAACTGATATGGGATTTTCCATGAATTCATCAATTTTAGGTGCCAGTGTTAAATTGCATTAGAAAAAAAAATGGTATTACTGCAAATGTGTTGCATCCTAAGGATCTGGCCTGATGCCGAGTAAATATAAGGGGCCTGAAATTGTCTACTGGACAAACCATGTTACACTGCAAGGGGTGCAAATTAATTTATTATTTTGCACATAAGCTAAATACTGGCTGCTTTTTCATGTAGCACAAATACTTGATAGCTTTATTTTTACACTGAAATGTAAGGTTGATCTAGGACATGCCCTACCCCAACTATAAATCTGTCCCCACATTTTAAATTTACCTCCCCTCCAATGCAACATGATTTTGCCAAGGTGCAAATTTACTCATGTTTTTTGCTTTACTTGCCTTAATGAATCAGGCCCATGTAATGTAACACTGCTAAATATGTCATCAATGTTTTGCTGCTAAACAAGGTAATTATTGGTAGATCCTGGATGGCCTCTGAAGAACCGAGTTTTTACTATTGAATAGCTCTGGTTTATGAGTTGCTGGAACATGATCTTTTCATATACACTAGCCAATATTGCATCATTAATTACGACCAGGTTTGGCCTTTATGGATCTAGTCTCGGTGGAAAGTACAAGCTATAAATGTGCAACTATTGTGTTTGGGACTGATAAACAGGGGAGATGCCTCCTTTAAATGTAACCAATTATATTTTCTAAACTAGAAAATTTCCCAAATTTTTTTTTTGGAAAAGTAACACATGATGTTGGCTTAGAACCTGGTCTCTGTGCTGCACCCTTGTCAATAAACCCTGAAAGTTTCCTGCTGTGGGGACGTCCCGTTCATTCTGATTCACCATCTCGTGGGTGTTTGCAGAACATCAGCTTCCTCTTGGATCTCTCAGAAGCAGGAAGCTGCCACCAGTAGGTAAATGATGGAGAAAGAGATATTTCCTGTACAGTTTACTCTGGCAGATGGAATTAATTACCTGTCAGACAGTAGCATGTGCAGCCTAGGACAAATAATAACCCCATCCATACCAGGTAAGATGATGGTGTAGTGTTTGGTGCAACCACGAAAAATACATTTCTTGGCCTCAAAGAAGTGACAGAGGAATCCATTGACTCTGAGGTGGTGATTCTCTCCTAGATGCCACTGGTGCATGCAATTACACAATATCCACGGTCTCTATCAAAACCGTAACTTAGAATTCTAGCCCCCGGGGCGAGAAAGAAAAATGCTGCAACCCTAGCCCTCAATTTTAACCAAATGAACCTAAAATATTCCTAAACTGCGACCCCCTTCAACGTTGCGCCCTGGGCGGTTGCCTCTATCGCACAACCCTAGTTACGGCCCTGGTCTCTATATAGGAGTTTGTGTTCCAGAGGGGCTGATGACAAAAAGTACCAACACAAATACTGTATAGGGCAATTAGCATTCGTGATTAGACAATGGAAGTTTATCAATGTGCTTATTGAGGCGTGCCGTTATTTAATGCGTGGCTATTGATTTTATAACTATACATAAATTGTGTCAGTCATTAACATTTTGTATAATTTCCCATTACGTTTTATTGAGTGTGGTTAAAGGTATTTTTCCTGCATTTTGGGTATTTTTAAATACACAGAGCCTCAGATATTACCAAGAACACCTCAAGCTCTATTTCACTATCTCTCGGGTGCACCCGAATACTTCCTGTTGGACCGAGGGGATAAGTGTGTACCCCCCAGAGAACTGATCACTCAAGGCGTTCATAGTAAATGATCGAACTCACATACCATGGAAGAAGAGAAGCAGTACTCAGCAGCTCTCCATATATGCAGAATAAGAACAGATACTGAAAATTACATACACTTTACAGTGGATATAATAAGGTCTACACACCCTTACTGAAATTGTAGGAGTTTGTGATGCAAATCCTGAAATCAGGAAAAATCATATCAGACCTTTTTAAACTTTTAATGTGACCTCGCATCCAACAATATTCAAGGGAGAAACAAATAGATATTGTTTTTATGTAAAAGTAGTGACAAAAAACCTATAATACCCTGGTTGCATAAGTCTGCACACCCATTCACAATAGGGCTGTAGCAGTGTTCAGAGTTAACCAATCACATTCTAGATAGTGTTCAGGTAATTAGCGTGATTTTGATTACTCTCAAGTAAAGTTATTCCTGTAGGATTTTCTTGCAGTTTTCTTGGTTACATCCTACTGGGATGGCCATGGTCAGCAAGGAGCTTTCAAAACATGAACGGGATCTAATTATGAAAAGGTAACAATCAAAAGATGGGCATAAAACAATTTCAAAAGACATTGCAGGTACCGTGGAGGACTGTGCAGACTATCATCAACGTGGAGACAATGTGGCCCAACAGGGACATTGCCAAGATCAGGACGTCCCTCCAAAGTTGATGACAAGACAAGGAGAAAACCAACCAGGGAGACTTCTAGGAGGCCTACAGGAACATTAATGGAAATGCAGCAATTAGTGTCAGGAACTGGTCACTCCCTGTATGTGGCAACAATCTCCCGTTATCTGCACACGTCTGGGCTATGGTGTAGGGTGGCGACATGGAAGCCATTTCTCAGAAAATAAAACGTCTGAGCCATAATAAATTTTGCACAAAAATACATTCAATTATGCCAAATAATGTGTCTTATGGCCTGATGAGAGAAAGGTTTAATATTTTGGCCTTAATTCATAAAGATATGTTTGATGTAAAGACAACACCGCTCATCACCCACAGAGCACTATACCTACTGTGAGGCAGGGTGGTGGCAGATTCATGTTTAGTAGCCTTGCATGGGCTCTAGTCAGGATAGAGGGCACAATGACCAGCTCCAAACATCAGGAAACCTGCTGGCCTCTGTCAGACAGATGAAGATGAATCTCACCTACCAACATGGTACGATCCAAAGCCCACATCCAAGTCAACCAAGGAATGGCTTCAGAAAAGGAAGATGAACGTCTTGGAATGTCCCAGTCAGAGCCCAGACCTCAATCCTACTGACAACCTATGGAGTGACCTAAAGAGGACCATGCACAGGAGACCCCCCCCTCATAGTTTGGGGACCTTTTTTTATAAGGAAAAGTGGGACAGAATTGCAAAGTCCAGGAGTGCAAAATTTATAGAGACTTATTCAAAGAGATGTCTATAATAAAAGGTGCTCCTTCTGTTTCACTTGAAGTCTGTTGGTTCAATGGTCGCATTATAGGTGAAAAAAGAATTGACATGACTTATTCTGATTTTCGGATTTACAAACACTTGTAATTTCAGTAGGTGTGTGCAGAACTTTTATATCCACTGTATATGGCCAAAGAAGTGGTACTTTGCATACATATAAAAGGAGAACAGATACTGAGAATTACATACACTGTACAGTATATCATCATCATCATCACTTATTTATATAGCGCCACTAATTCCGCAGCGCTGTACAGAGAACTCATTCACATCAATCCCTGCCCCACTGGAGCTTACAGTCTAAATTCCCTAATATATTTTTTTTATAGCAGCCAATTAACCTACCAGTATGTTTTTGGAGTGTGGAAAGAAACCGGAGCACCCGGAGGAAACCCACGCAAACACGGGGAGAACATACAAACTCCACACAGATAAGGCCATGGTCAGGAATCAAACTCATGACCCCAGTGCTGTGAGGCAGAAGTGCTAACCACTGAGCCACTGTGCTGCCCTTTATCAGTAATGGGCAACTTGGCTCCATCTTGCTTTATTGACAGATGTATTTGTTATAGCTTGTAACACTTATAGAAAATGCCCGCTGATATGTCATTAGAGATAAGTGTCTATTTCTTTGATTAAATGTATTGTTTTAACTTATTACTAAGATTAAGGGTAACATGCAGTGCTTTTAAAGGTTAGAGGGCGAGGCCTGGAGTGTATTACAAAGTATGTCAAGGAGTTATCACATCAATCACAGGGTTGTATTTATTATAGATCTGCTGGATACTGTCTCAGTTCAGCTCCAAGAACCCAGGGAGTTCAGTAGTCATTGCATTGCTGTTGTGTCTCTGTTGCTCCTTCAGTGATCCCTTTGGCCTCATTGGTAGCACCAGTTGCAGACACAACGTCTGTGAACATGGTGACATGTGTCCTGGCTCCGTGTCCCATCGCAGACATGATGCCAGAGAAGGATTCCGGACACACAGCTACTTCGAGCAGATATGTGACCACAGAAGTGCTCGTGCAGCACAAAACCAAAGGCCATCTCCAGAAGCGGGAGAGGAAGGAGGTCCATTTAGTGTAGATGGTAAAGGGCAGCTGAGGGTGCCAGCATATGACAGTCTTGGGAATTCTGTAGGGACTGGTTAATCGTACTTGTCTCCACCTCGCATTGTCTCTCCTCATTACTAATGCTCCCACCACTGTTAGCTGCACAGAAATGCCAGTCACCGATGGCTGCTTTATTACTGGAGGTGATAACGCTTCTGCCTTACAGAAGTCACCTGCACTCACCCCACCACTAGCTACAACTGTTCTTCTGCTGGCTTATGTATCAATTGTTCCCCGCTTCGATTGTAAGCCTGTAGGGCCATCGTTACCATCTGTTTCATGCTATTTATTTGTATCATGATCGACTCAATATACAGAGCTACATGTTGTTGCTTTATAAATAAAGAAAACAATAAATATAACTCAAAAAATCCAATTGCCTTTTGAAAATAAATAAATAAGTGCTAGCACCCCTCTAAATGGATAACTAAGACCACGGAGGCAGTGGAGGATGGGTAGAATGAGGTTTTTTTAAAAAAATCATTATTGTGTGGGACTAAAAGTCCCAGCATGTTGTGGCCGCCAAGGCCTACTGGAACCTGTAAGTACGCCAAACTAATGGAAAATAAACAGATATGCGCTGAATTTCAAAAACATGTTCATTTAGTGACACCTCCCCCAGGCCCTGACTAACCATTGTATTAACCATCTAAAACCTAAGAGAATCTTCACCCATGGTGTAATCTAAATGGAAATAAAATGACAAAACCACAAAGATAGGACACAACTGCTACGTACAGAGCACTAAATGACGTAGAACTGAGCGGATCTACCTAAATGTATTAGTTTCATGTGGCCAGACGCAGCCATACGGCAGCATCTGCAGTACAGAGTTATAATACAATATTACAGTTTGTCTTTTTTTACTAGAGATCTTAAAAAAGGAATCCAAAATTTGCAAGATCCGAGAACCGACGATGTAATGATGACGTTTTGCCTCATTTTCAATTCTGAGGGCGCGCAAAAGTACCGAGTTGGCTCGGTACTCGGATCTGCTATGTTCGGGTGTGTTTGATTCTCTGGGAACCGAGCCTGAGCATCTCTACTTTTTACCCAGTTCATTGTCATATTCTGCATATGACGTATTCAACGTGCTGTATCTGATGCCTATATGACATTGAACTGAATGGAATCAGAGGGAGGCCTCATGTGCTATCATACCTCCAAGCCGCTCCTACTTAGGTGCGACAGTCCCAATTTGAGGGCTCCATCCCTGAGAGCATGACAGAGCAGCGGTGACCGGGTGCCATGCGCACGGGAACAAAGGGGTTTGGAGGGAAGAACTGGGCAGTCTAGTGTTTCAAAAGCGGTAGGCACTACAAATAAATGTTGATGATGAAGTACAGTGTTTTACACATTTCTGCCAGACGCATCCAGCATATACAGCATACTAGCCCAGTCTCCAGTCGGGAGCCTCAATGATGCAATTCGTGGTGAGTCGTGCCATTCTTGACCATTTCTTTGTGGTTTGGGACCAAAATTACGCGATTCACCACGTCCCGACCCCTCCCACCTCATACCCCCTCCAGGATCTCCCAAAAGGGCAACTATGCAAGTTGGCAAAGTATGTTATACAATATATTGTAGTAAAATATTACTGCAGGTCTTTATACCCACGTCTGTTATGTTCTGTGTATGACGCATTCAACATGCTATATCAGCTAACTGACATTGAACTCAGTTGAGGCACAGAAAAGCCTCATTGCTCTAGTAGGTAATAAGTACAATGCATGACACATTTTTGCACCAGACACAACCATAAGTACCATCTACAGTATACGAATATCTGTATCTGATGTTACTGTTGTATCTGTAAATACAACAGTATTTATGTAACTGTGTATAAATATTAAATGGAAAATAAAGATAACGCTAGACAGGGGCAAACGCAGGATTTGCAGAGGGGGGGTTTCCACATCACGCCATCAGTGGGCGTGACCAGCATGCATGGGGGCGTGGCTATAATATTAGACAGTGCTTGGCTGCTCTCCAACTCTTCCCATCCCCATAATATACATGGGCAATGCTGTGTGCACTACTGTTAGGTGCACGCAGCTCTCCCGTTTCAAGCAGAGCCCTGTGACGCGGGAGTAGGGTCTAGCCACTTCAATGATACAGTGCCCCAGGTTTGGATGGGGGTTTCCAGGCACTAGGTACCCCCCCCCCCCCCCCCCCTCCCCCTCGGTTTGCCTATGCTAGAGATGAATTAATTACAAATATAAAACATAAAACGATTGGACATGGCAACTACTGTATGAAAGTGAGAATCTGCAAGGAACTCTTGGAATTCTTGACCCGAATACTTTTCATCTGAGTAACGCTCCCCATGCATGCAGTAGTAACTAAGACCACGCGACACGTGCCAACCACTAACATTTCATACAGGAGGACTATATGCTTTAGTGATTGACTAATTTCTATTGGAAGTGATTCTTGGTCCAGAGCGTGGCATTTAACCAAAAACACCATCAAGGGTTACACTGAGAGGCAGCCCATGGTATCCCACTTATCAATGTAATTTGTGTTGAATTTGCCACCCCTGACTGTACAGAGCCAGCCACCCCAGGGAGTCACCATATACCTAATGGATCAGACCAGCGAAACTTCCAGCCCATAAGATAAGGGGATAACAAATCAGTACCCAGGTCATGCCACAGTAGGGATCTAGCAAGTCATAGAAAGGGATGGGGATCGAGACTCTGGGAATAGCAACATAAAGTACAGACTGGGAGTTACACCACCTGTTGGACTCATCAGGAGCTGCTTAAAGGATTCAAAGTGCCTTCACACCTGGAAAAATGCAGAATGTGGGTGTGCAATGACGTGATCACACACACACTAGAGCAGAGAGTTCTGAAAATATAGCTCTAGGACTTCACATACTTTGCTCTCCAACGTCCTTGCATCTAAACTAGGGGCTAGATTTACTAAGCTGCGGGTTTGAAAAAGTGGGGATGTTGCCTATAACAACCAATCAGATTCTAGCTGTCATTTTGTAGAAAGCACTCAATAAATGAAAGCTAGAATCCGATTGGCTGCAATAGGCAACATCCCCACTTTTTCAAACCCGCAGCTTAGTAAATCTAGCCCTAGGAGTTTTCTAGCACTCTGCATTTAAGTTTATTTTCCAGCATGCTTCCCTGCACATTCTGCTACCAGGTATAATTTCCTGCACACATCTCTGCGCTCTCTACTTCCAGATATATTTTCCTGCACACTTCTCTAAGCTCTCTTCTTTCAGGTATATTTTCATGAGCACATCTCTGCGCTCTCTTTTTTCAGGTATCTATTCCTGCACACTTCTATGTACTCTCTGCTTCCAGGTATATTTTCCTGCACACTTCTCTGTACTCTCTGCTTCCAGGTATATTTTCCTGCACACATCTCTGCGCTCTCTTCTTTCAGGTATATTTTCCTGCACACTTCTATGTACTCTCTGCTTCCAGGTATATTTTCCTGCACACTTCTCTGTACTCTCTGCTTCCAGGTATATTTTCCTGCACACATCTCTGCGCTCTCTTTTTTCAGGTATCTATTCCTGCACACTTCTATGTACTCTCTGCTTCCAGGTATATTTTCCTGCACACTTCTCTGTACTCTCTGCTTCCAGGTATATTTTCCTGCACACATCTCTGCGCTCTCTTCTTTCAGGTATATTTTCCTGCACACTTCTCTGTACTCTCTGCTTCCAGGTATATTTTCCTGCACACATCTCTGCGCTCTCTTCTTTCAGGTATATTTTCCTGCACACTTCTCTGTACTCTCTGCTTCCAGGTATATTTTCCTGCACACATCTCTGCGCTCTCTTCTTTCAGGTATATTTTCCTGCACACTTCTATGTACTCTCTGCTTCCAGGTATATTTTCCTGCACACTTCTCTGTACTCTCTGCTTCCAGGTATATTTTCCTGCACACATCTCTGCGCTCTCTTTTTTCAGGTATCTATTCCTGCACACTTCTATGTACTCTCTGCTTCCAGGTATATTTTCCTGCACACTTCTCTGTACTCTCTGCTTCCAGGTATATTTTCCTACACACATCTCTGCGCTCTCTTCTTTCAGGTATATTTTCCTGCACACTTCTATGTACTCTCTGCTTCCAGGTATATTTTCCTGCACACTTCTCTGTACTCTCTGCTTCCAGGTATATTTTCCTGCACACATCTCTGCGCTCTCTTCTTTCAGGTATATTTTCCTGCACACTTCTCTGTACTCTCTGCTTCCAGGTATATTTTCCTGCACACATCTCTGCGCTCTCTTCTTTCAGGTATATTTTCCTGCACACTTCTCTGTACTCTCTGCTTCCAGGTATATTTTCCTACACACATCTCTGCGCTCTCTTCTTTCAGGTATATTTTCCTGCACACTTCTATGTACTCTCTGCTTCCAGGTATATTTTCCTGCACACATCTCTGCGCTCTCTTCTTTCAGGTATATTTTCCTGCACACATCTCTGCGCTCTCTTCTTTCAGGTATATTTTCCTGCACACTTCTCTGTACTCTCTGCTTCCAGGTATATTTTCCTGCACACATCTCTGCGCTCTCTTCTTTCAGGTATATTTTCCTGCACACTTCTCTGTACTCTCTGCTTCCAGGTATATTTTCCTGCACACATCTCTGCGCTCTCTTCTTTCAGGTATATTTTCCTGCACACTTCTCTGTACTCTCTGCTTCCAGGTATATTTTCCTACACACATCTCTGCGCTCTCTTCTTTCAGGTATATTTTCCTGCACACTTCTATGTACTCTCTGCTTCCAGGTATATTTTCCTGCACACTTCTCTGTACTCTCTTCTTTCAGGTATATTTTCCTGCACACTTCTATGCACTCTCTTCTTCCAGGTATATTTTCCTGCACACTTCTCTGCGCTCTCTTCTTCCAGGTATATTTTAACGCACACTTCTCTGCACTCACTTTTTTCAGGAGTATTTTCCTGCACCCATCTCTGCACTCTCTTCTTCCAGGTATATTTTCCTGCACACATCCCTGTGCTTCCTACTTCCAGGTATATTATCCTGCACACTTCTCTGTACTCTCTGCTTCCAGGTATATTTTCCTGCGCACATCTCTGCTTTCAGGTATATTTTCCTGCACACTTCTCTGTACTCTCTACTTCCAGGTATATTTTCATGCGCACATCTCTGCACTCTCTTCTTTCAGGTATATTTTCCTGCACATATCTCTGCGCTCTCTACTTCCAGGTATATTTTCCTGCACACATCTCTGTGCTCTCTGCTTCCAGGTATATTTTCCTACGCACTTCTCTGCGCTCTCCTTTTCCAGTATATTTGCCTGCACACTTCTCTGTGCTCTCTTCTTTCATGTATATAGTACTGCACACTTCTCTGTACTCTCTGCTTCCAGGTATATTTTCCTGCACACATCTCTGCGCTCTCTTCTTTCAGGTATATTTTCCTGCACACTTCTCTGTACTCTCTGCTTCCAGGTATATTTTCCTGCACACATCTCATTACTCTCTTCTTTCAGGTATATTTTCCTGCGCACATCTCTGCACTCTCTTCTTTCAGGTATATTTTCCTGCACACTTCTCTGCGCTCTCTACTTCCAGGTATATTTTCCTGCACACATCTCTGCGCTCTCTTCTTCCAGGTATATTTTCCTGCACACTTCTCTGCGCTCTCTTCTTCCAGGTATATTTTAACGCACACTTCTCTGCACTCACTTTTTTCAGGAGTATTTTCCTGCACACATCTCTGCACTCTCTTCTTCCAGGTATATTTTCCTGCACACATCCCTGTGCTTCCTACTTCCAGGTATTTTTTCCTGCACACTTCTCTGTACTCTCTGCTTCCAGGTATATTTTCCTGCACACATCTCTGCACTCTCTGCTTTCAGGTATATTTTCCTGCACACTTCTCTGTACTCTCTACTTCCAGGTATATTTTCCTGCGCACATCTCTGCACTCTCATCTTTCAGGTATATTTTCCTGCACACATCTCTGCGCTCTCTACTTCCAGGTATATTTTCCTGCACGCTTCTCTATGCTCTCTGCTTCCAGGTATATTTTCCTACGCACTTCTCTGCGCTCTCCTTTTCCAGTATATTTGCCTGCACGCATCTCTGCGCTCTCTTCTTCCAGGTATATTTTACTGCACACTTCTCTGCGCTCTCTTCTTCCAGGTATATTTTACTGCACACATCTCTGCACTCTCTGCTTCCAGGTATATTTTTGCTGCACATTTTTCTGCACTCTTTGCTTCCAGGTATATTTTCCTGCATACTTTTCTAAGCTCTCTTCTTCCAGGTATATTTTCCTGCACACTTCTATGAACTCTATTCTTTCAGGTATATTTTCCTGCAAACTTCCCTGTTCTCTCTACTTCCAGGTATATTTTCCTGCACACATCTCTGCGCTCCCTTCTTTCAGGTATATATTCCTGCACACTTCTCTGTACTCTCTGCTTCCAGGTATATTTTCTAGGGATGTGCACCGGCGACTTTTGGTGTCTCGTGTTTTGTGTTTTGGATTCGGATTTGCTTGAGGTTTTGGGTTCGTATTTGTTTCGCAAAACACCTGCCGAAAGGTTTTGGATTTGGATTTTTTTTGAAAAAAGCATAAATAGTTCAAAAATCAAGTTTTTGGGCTTATTTTCACTCCTACGCTATTATTAACCTCAATAACTTTCAATAACAATCATTTCCACTAATTTACAGTGTGTTCTGAACACCTCACAATATTGTTATTAGTCCAAAACGTTGCAACGAGGTATCTTTCTGGACTGCGTAGTGGAGTGGTCCCCACAATATAATAAGAAAACCATCAACTGGTCTGAATCGCACCAAAAATTGTACCTGGACTGCGTAGAGGAATGGTCCCCACAATATAATAACAAAACAATCAACTGGTCTTAATTACACCAAAAATTGTATCTGGACTGCGTAGAGGAGTGGTCCCTACAATATAAATTATAATAAGAAAACCATGAACTGGTCTTAATTACACCAAAAATTGTACCTGGACTGTGTAGAGGAGTGGTCACCACAATATAATAAGAAAACCATCAACTGCTCTTAATTACACCAAAAATTGTACCTGGACTGCGTAGAGGAGTGGTCACCACAATATAATTTAAAAACCCTCAAATGGTATGAATCCCACCAAAAATTGTACCTGGACTGCGTAGAGGAGTGGTCCCCACAATATAATAAGAAAACCGGCATCAACTAGTCTTAATTACACCAAAAATTGTATCTGGACTGCGTAGAGGAGTGGTCCCTACAATATAATAAGAAAACCATCAACTGGTCTTAATTACACCAAAAATTGTACCTGGACTGCGTAGAGGAGTGGTCCCTACAATATAATAAGAAAACCATCAATTGGTCTTAATTACACCAAAAATTGTATCTGGACTGCGTAGAGGAGTGGTCACCACAATATAATAAGAAAACCATCAACTGCTCTTAATTACACCAAAAATTGTACCTGGACTGCGTAGAGGAGTGGTCACCACAATATAATTTAAAAACCCTCAAATGGTCTGAATCCCACCAAAAATTGTACCTGGACTGCGTAGAGGAGTGGTCCCCACAATATAATAAGAAAACCATCAACTGGACTTAATTACACCAAAAATTGTATCTGGACTGCGTAGAGGAGTGGTCCCTACAATATAATAAGAAAAACATCAAATGGTCTTAATTACACCAAAAATTGTACCTGGACTGGGTAGAGGAGTGGTCACCACAATATAATTTAAGAACCCTCAAATGGTCTGAATCCCACCAAAAATTGTACCTGAACTGCGTAGAGGAGTGGTCCCCACAATATATGAAGAAAACCGGCATCAACTGGTCTTAATTACACCAAAAATTGTATCTGGACTGCGTAGAGGAGTGGTCCCTACAATATAATAAGAAAACCATCAACTGCTCTTAATTACACCAAAAATTGTACCTGGACTGCGTAGAGGAGTGGTCCCTACAATATAATAAGAAAACCATCAACTGGTCTTAATTACACCAAAAATTGTATCTGGACTGTGTAGAGGAGTGGTCCCTACAATATAAATTATAATAAGAAAACCATGAACTGGTCTTAATTACACCAAAAATTGTACCTGGACTGCGTAGAGGAGTGGTCACCACAATATAATAAGAAAACCATCAACTGCTCTCAATTACACCAAAAATTGTACCTGGACTGCGTAGAGGAGTGGTCACCACAATATAATTTAAAAACCCTCAAATGGTCTGAATCCCACCAAAAATTGTACCTGGACTGCGTAGAGGAGTGGTCCCCACAATATAATAAGAAAACCATCAACTGGTCTTAATTACACCAAAAATTGTATCTGGACTGCGTAGAGGAGTGGTCCCTACAATATAATAAGAAAAACATCAAATGGTCTTAATTACACCAAAAATTGTACCTGGACTGGGTAGAGGAGTGGTCACCACAATATAATTTAAGAACCCTCAAATGGTCTGAATCCCACCAAAAATTGTACCTGGACTGCGTAGAGGAGTGGTCCCTACAATATAATAAGAAAACCAGCATCAACTAGTCTTAATTACACCAAAAATTGTATCTGGACTGCGTAGAGGAGTGGTCCCTACAATATAATAAGAAAACCATCAACTGCTCTTAATTACACCAAAAATTGTACCTGGACTGCGTAGAGGAGTGGTCACCACAATATAATTTAAAAACCCTCAAATGGTCTGAATTCCACCAAACAAGTATCTGGACTGCGTAGTGGAGTGGCCCCGGTACCCAATTTGATACCGGGGCCACAATATAATAAAAAAAACCCTCAACTGGTCTGAATTTCAGGGAACAGATGGCGGACACCGCATGGACGTCTAAAACCAACATAGCAGTTAAGGGTGCAGTTCCTCTTTTTTGTGACTGCACAAACAATTAACGTAGTAATAGAAATGACAGGTTTTTTTTTTGTTTTAAATAGAGAAAGAAAGAAGGTAGTACTAGAAATGGCAGTTATTTAGTTTCTTTTAAATAGAGAAAGAAAGAAGGTAGTACTATAAATGGCAGTTTTTTTTGTTTTTTTTTAAATAGAGAAAGAAAGAAGGTAGTAATAGAAATGGCAGTTCCTCTTTTTTGGAACTGCACAAACAGTGATGAAAATGAAGGTGGAGCTGGTGGCATGTCACGGTCCTCTTCAGAGGTCAACCTCCTGACCAGCAGGTCTTTGCACCGCTGTAGACTTGTGTCCGCCGGAAACAGAGACACAACATACGCTTTAAACCGAGGATCAAGAACGGTGGGCAGAATGTATTTCTCTGACTTTAAAAGACTTACCACCCTCGGATCCTGGCAAAGCGTACGAAGGGCTTCATCCACAAGAGCTACATGCTTGGGGGAATCGCAATGGTGTACCAGCTCCTCCCTCACTTTCTCCAGCTGCTTCTGCAAAAGCCTAATCAGGGGAATCACCTGACTCAAGCTGGCAGTGTCGGAACTGACTTCTCGTGTGGCAAGTTCAAATGGTTGCAGAACCTTGCACAACACGGAAATCATTCTCCAGTGCGCTTGACTCAGGCGCATCCCCACTCCTTTTCCTATGTCGTAGGTGGCTGTTAGGCTTGAATGGCCTTTTGATGCTCCTCCATCCTCTGCAGCAAATAGAGGGTGGAGTTCTAGCATGTCACTACCTCTAGTTAATTTAGATTGCAAGGCTTGTAAATACTTTGAAGATAAAAAAAAGCAGGCTGCACAGACTGTGGAGCTAGAAAGTGAAATTAAATGGACCACGTTACTTTGGTGGCTATCTATGCCCCCCCCCCCCCCCCCCACCCTACACTTGTAGTTGAATATAAAAAAAGCAGCCTGCATAGACTGTAGAACTAGAAATTCAAATATACAAAGAAATGGACAAAGGCTGTTTGGTATCTGTCTGCATCAGATCCCCTCTCCACTAGGAGTAAAATAGAAAACTATTCAGACGTTATATAATCTAGAATATAAATAGAAATTGAGAAAGGCAATTTGGTATCTGTATGCATCATAATCATCAACATTCTCCTCAGCGCCAGCTACATCAATATCCTCCTCCCGGTGTACAACATTCACACCTTCATTAGCCAAATCTGTAACTGGACTGTGGGTGATCCTTCCAGCATATGCAGAGGGCGTGCTGCAAATGCTGGATGGAGTCACCTCTTCCCGTACAGTGATGGGAAGGTCAGGGTTCACAACTAACAACACCCTTGGACTCGCCTTGGGGATTTGTGATGTCATCTGTTTAGAAGGCAGAGTTCTTTGCTGTTTTGTTGTTGTTGCTGACAGCATAACTCTCTTAAATTTTTTGTAGGGGGGGGAGGAGGGCTTAGATCCTTGGGTGAAGCTGGACCACTAGTCATGAACACGGGCCAGGGCCTAAGCCGTTCCTTGCCACTACGTGTCGTAAATGGCATACTGCCAACTTTACGTTTCTCCTCAGATGATTTTAAGTTTCTCTTTTTGCTATTTTTTGAGAACTTGGGCTTTTTGGATTTTACATGCCCGGTACTAGGAGATTGGGTATCGGGCTTGCCAGACGACGTTGATGGCATTTTATCGTCTATGTCATGACTAGTGGCAGCAGCTTCAGCATTAGGAGGAAGTGGGTCTTGATCTTTCCCTACTTTATCCTCCAAATTTTGGTTTTCCATTATATGTAGCACAAGAGAGCGTAACCCTAGGCCACACACACTCGGCAAAGCCTTTAAAAATTATATGCGGCACAGGAGAGTACCACTGGACTTGTACTGCTGAATCAGTGAACTTTGTATATCAGTACCACTGGACTTATACTGCTGAATCAGTGAACTTTGTAATATATCAGTACCACTGGACTAATACTGCTGAATCAGTGAACTTTGTAATAGCAGTACCACTGGACTTATACTGCTGAATCAGTGAACTTTGTAATATATCAGTACCACTGGACTTATACTGCTGAATCAGTGAACTTTGTAATATATCAGTACCACTGGACTTATACTGCTGAATCAGTGAACTTTGTAATAGCAGTACCACTGGACTTATACTGCTGAATCAGTGAACTTTGTAATATTTCAGTACCACTGGACTTATACTGCTGAATCAGTGAACTTTGTAATATCAGTACCACTGGACTTATACTGCTGAATCAGTGAACTTTGTAATATATCAGTACCACTGGACTTATACTGCTGAATCAGTGAACTTTGTAATATAGAAGTACCACTGGACTTATACTGCAGAATCAGTGAACTTTGTAATATAGCAGTATACCAATGGACTTATACTGCAGGATTGTTTTGGGATATTTATTTATTTTTTTTATAAATTTTTTTGTATTTTTTTTTATAACTTTTTTTGAAATTTTTTGTAATTTGGGAATAATGGGGAAATAATAATGCCCTTAGAAGGACAGAGCACAGGACACAGCACAGGACACAGCACCACTGGACTGAACAGGACACAGCACAGGACCCAGCAGCACCACTGAACTCAGAAGGACAGAGCACAGGACACAGCACCACTGGACTGAGCAGAACACAGCACAGCACAGCACAGCAGAGAACTGAACAGCACAGCACAGCACAGCACGAGATATAGCAGGACAGAGGACCACCTAACACAACCTCCCTCTTACCTGATCAATGCCCGAGTGAAGATGGCGGCGAATAGCGGGGAATTTATAGGATCCGAGTATCGCGAGATCCGACAGCGGGATTATGATTAAGAGCCTCGGTTTCAGTTTTGCAATTGGCGGGAATAACCGTATCCGTCTCGGATCCGTCTCGGATCGGCTACGTTCGGGTGGGCTCGGATTTCAGATATCCGAGCCCGCTCATCTCTAATATTTTCCTGCGCACATCTCTGTGCTCTCTTCTTTCAGGTATATTTTCCTGCACTCTTCTTCCAGGTATATTTTCCTGCACACATCTCTGCGCTCTTTTCTTCCAGGTATATTTGTATATATTTTCCTGCACACTTCTCTGCGCTCTCTTCTTCCAGATATAATTTACTGCACACTTCTCTGCACTCTCTTCTTTCAGGTATATTTTCCTGCACACTTCTCTGCGCACTCCTTTTCCAGTATATTTTCTTGCACAATTCTCTGTGCTCTCTTCTTACAGGTATATTTTACTGCACACTTCTCTGCGATCTCTTCTTCCAGGTATATTTTCATGCACACATCTCTGCACTCTCTACTTCCAGGTATATTTTCCTGCACACTTCTCTGTAATCTCTTCTTCCAGGTATATTTTCCTGCTCACTTTTCTGCACTCTCTTTTTCCATGTATATTTTCCTGCACACTTCTCTGTACTCTCTTCTTCCAGGTATATTTTCCTGTGCACATCTCTGCTTTCTCTTCTTTCAGGTATATTTTCCTGCACTCTTCTTCCAGGTATATTTTCCTTCACACATCTCTGCGCTCTCTTCTTCCAGGTATATTTTCCTGCACACTTCTCTGCGCTCTCTTCTTCCAGATATATTTTACAGCTGCACACTCTGTACTCTCTTCTTTCAGGTATATTTTCCTGCACATTTTTCTGCACTCTATCCTTCCAGGTATATTTTCCTGCACACATCTCTGCACGCTCTTCTTTCAGGTATATTTTCCTGCACACATCTCTGTGCTCTCTACTTCCAGGTATATTTTCCTGCACGCTTCTCTATGCTCTCTGCTTCCAGGTATATTTTCCTGCGCACTTCTCTGCGCTCTCCTTTTCCAGTATATTTTACTGCACACTTCTCTGTGCTCTCTTCTTCCAGGTATATTTTCCTGCACACTTCTCTGCGCTCTCTTCTTCCAGGTATATTTTTGCTGCACATTTTTCTGTACTCTATCCTTCCAGGTATATTTTCATGCATACATCTCTCTCTTCTTCCAGGTATATTTTCCTGCAAACTTCCCTGTTCTCTCTACTTCCAGCTATATTTTCCTGCAAACTTTTCTGCACTCTTCTTCCAGGTATATTTTCCTGCACACATCTCTGCGTTCTTTTCTTCCAGGTATATTTGTATATATTTTCCTGCACACTTCTCTGCGCTCTCTTCTTCCAGATATAATTTACTGCACACTTCTCTGCACTCTCTTCTTTCAGGTATATTTTCCTGCACACTTCTCTGCGCACTCCTTTTCCAGTATATTTTCTTGCACAATTCTCTGTGCTCTCTTCTTCCAGGTATATTTTCATGCACACATCTCTGCACTCTCTGCTTCCAGGTATATTTTCCTGCACACTTCTCTGTAATCTCTTCTTCCAGGTATATTTTCCTGCTCACTTTTCTGCACTCTCTTTTTCCATGTATATTTTCCTGCACACTTCTCTGTACTCTCTTCTTCCAGGTATATTTTCCTGTGCACATCTCTGCGTTCTCTTCTTTCAGGTATATTTTCCTGCACTCTTCTTCCAGGTATATTTTCCTTCACACATCTCTGCGCTCTCTTCTTCCAGGTATATTTTCCTGCACACTTCTCTGCGCTCTCTTCTTCCAGATATATTTTACTGCACACTCTGTACTCTCTTCTTTCAGGTATATTTTCCTGCACATTTTTCTGCACTCTATCCTTCTAGGTATATTTTCCTGCACACATCTCTGCACGCTCTTCTTTCAGGTATATTTTCCTGCACACATCTCTGTGCTCTCTACTTCCAGGTATATTTTCCTGCACGCTTCTCTATGCTCTCTGCTTCCAGGTATATTTTCCTGCGCACTTCTCTGCGCTCTCCTTTTCCAGTATATTTTACTGCACACTTCTCTGTGCTCTCTTCTTCCAGGTATATTTTCCTGCACACTTCTCTGCGCTCTCTTCTTCCAGGTATATTTTCATACACACATCTCTGTTCTCTCTGCTTCCAGGTATATTTTTGCTGCACATTTTTCTGTACTCTATCCTTCCAGGTATATTTACATGCATACATCTCTCTCTTCTTCCAGGTATATTTTCCTGCAAACTTCCCTGTTCTCTCTACTTCCAGCTATATTTTCCTGCACACTTTTCTGCACTCTCTCCTTCCAGGTATATTTTCCTGCACACTTCTATGTACTCTCTTCTTTCAGGTATATTTTCATGCGCACATCTCTGCGCTCTCTTCTTTCAGGTTTATATTCCTGCACACTACTCTGCACTCTCTACTTCCAGGTATATTTTCCTGCACACATCTCTGTGCTCTCTTCTTTCAGGTATATTTTCCTGCACTCTTCTTCCAGGTATATTTTCCTGCACACTTCTCTGCGCTCTCTACTTCCAGGTATATTTTCCTGCACACTTCTATACACTCTCTACTTCCAGGTATATTTTCCTGCACACTTCTATGCACTCTCTACTTCCAGGTATATTTTCCTGCACACATCTCTGCGCTCTCTGCTTCCAGGTATATTTTCCTGCACGCTTCTCTATGCTCTCTGCTTCCAGGTATATTTTCCTGCGCACTTCTCTGCGATCTCCTTTTCCAGTATATTTTACTGCACACTTCTCTGTGCTCTCTTCTTCCAGGTATATTTTCCTGCACACTTCTCTGCGCTCTCTTCTTCCAGGTATATTTTCATACACACATCTCTGTTCTCTCTGCTTCCAGGTATATTTTTGCTGCACATTTTTCTGTACTCTATCCTTCCAGGTATATTTACATGCATACATCTCTCTCTTCTTCCAGGTATATTTTCCTGCAAACTTCCCTGTTCTCTCTACTTCCAGCTATATTTTCCTGCACACTTTTCTGCACTCTCTCCTTCCAGGTATATTTTCCTGCACACTTCTATGTACTCTCTTCTTTCAGGTATATTTTCATGCGCACATCTCTGCGCTCTCTTCTTTCAGGTTTATATTCCTGCACACTACTCTGCACTCTCTACTTCCAGGTATATTTTCCTGCACACATCTCTGTGCTCTCTTCTTTCAGGTATATTTTCCTGCACTCTTCTTCCAGGTATATTTTCCTGCACACTTCTCTGCGCTCTCTACTTCCAGGTATATTTTCCTGCACACTTCTATACACTCTCTACTTCCAGGTATATTTTCCTGCACACTTCTATGCACTCTCTACTTCCAGGTATATTTTCCTGCACACATCTCTGCGCTCTCTGCTTCCAGGTATATTTTCCTGCACACATCTCTGCGCTCTCTTCTTCCAGGTTTTTTTTCCTGCACACATCTCTGCGCTCTATCCTTCCAGGTATTTTTTCCTGCACACATCTCTGCACTCTTCTTCCAGATATATTTTCCTGCACACATCTCTGCGCTCTATCCTTCCAGGTATATTATCCTGCACACATCTCTGCGCTCTATATTTCCAGGAATATTTTTCTGAACACTTCTATGTACTCTCTACTTCCAGGTATATTTTTCTGCACACATCTCTGCGCTCTCTGCTTCCAGGTATATTTTCCTGCACACATCTCTGTACTCTCTGCTTCCAGGTATATTTTCCTGCACACTTCTCTGTACTCTCTGCTTCCAGGTATATTTTCCTGCGCACATCTCTGAGCTCTCTTCTTTAAGGTATATTTTCCTGCACTCTTCTTCCAGGTATATTTTCCTGCACACATCTCTGTGCTCTCTGCTTCCAGGTATATTTTCCTGCACACTTCTATGTACTCTCTACTTCCAGGTATATTTTCCTGCACACATCTCTGCTTCCAGGTATATTTACCTGTACACTTCTTTGTACTCTCTGCTTCCAGGAATGTTTTCATGCGCACATCTCTGCGCTCTCTTCTTTCAGGTTTATATTCCTGCACACTTCTCTGTACTCTCTGCTTCTCTGTACATATTTTCCTGCACACATCTCTGCGCTCTCTGCTTCCAGCTTTAGTTTCCTGCACACATCTCTGTAATCACTGCTTTCACGTATATTTTCCTGCACACCTCGATGTACTCTCTGCTTCCAGGTATATTTTCATGCGCACATCTCTGCGCTCTATCCTTCCAGGTATATTTTCCTGCACACTTCTATGTACTCTCTGCTTCCAAGTATATTTTCATGCGCACATATCTGCGCTCTCTTCTTTCAGGTATATTTTACTGCACACTTCTCTGCGCTCTCTTCTTCCAGGTATATTTTCATGCACACATCTCTGCACTCTTTTCTTTCAGGTATATTTTCCTGCACGCTTCTCTGCGCTCTCTTTTTCCAGTATATTTCCCTGCACACTTCTCTGTGCTCTCTTCTTCCAGGTATATTTTCCTGCACACTTCTCTGCGCTCTCTTCTTCCAGGTATATTTTCATGCATACATCTCTCTCTTCTTCCAGGTATATTTTCCTGCAAACTTCCCTGTTCTCTCTACTTCCAGCTATATTTTCCTGCACACTTTTCTGCACTCTCTTCTTCCAGGTATATTTTCCTGCACACTTCTCTGTACTCTCTGCTTCCAGGTATATTTTCATGCGCACATCTCTGCGCTCTATCCTTCCAGGTATATTTTCCTGCACACTTCTATGTACTCTCTGCTTCCAAGTATATTTTCATGCGCACATATCTGCGCTCTCTTCTTCCAGGTATATTTTACTGCACACTTCTCTGCGCTCTCTTCTTCAAGGTATATTTTCATGCACACATCTCTGCACTCTCTGCTTCCAGGTATATTTTTGCTGCACATTTTTCTGCACTCTATGCTTCCAGGTATATTTTCCTGCATACTTTTCTACGCTCTCTTCTTCCAGGTATATTTTCCTGCACATTTTTCTGCACTCTATCCTTCCAGGTATATTTTCCTGCACACTTCTATGTACTCTATTCTTTCAGGTATATTTTCCTGCAAACTTCCCTGTTCTCTCAACTTCCAGGTATATTTTCCTGCACACTTTTCTGCACTCTCTTCTTACAGGTATATTTTCCTGCACTCTTCTCTGCGCTCTCTTCTTTCAGGTATATTTTCCTGCACTCCTTTTCCAAGTATATTTTCCTGCACACATCTCTGCGCTCTCTTCTTCCAGGTATAATTTCCTGCACACTTCTCTGCGCTCTCTTCTTCCAAATATATTTTACTGCACACTTCTCTGTACTCTCTTCTTTCAG
The DNA here is from genome assembly GCA_036250195.1 of Mixophyes australis. Classification (NCBI taxonomy): domain Eukaryota; kingdom Metazoa; phylum Chordata; class Amphibia; order Anura; family Limnodynastidae; genus Mixophyes; species Mixophyes australis. Next base: position 12,020,119 of record JAVHZZ010000002.1, on the reverse strand, counting down.
GTATATTTTCCTGCACATTTTTCTGCACTCTATCCTTCCAGGTATATTTTCCTGCACACATCTCTGCGCTCTCGTCTTCCAGATATATTTTCCTGCACGCTTCTCTATGCTCTCTGCTTTCAGGTATATTTTTCAGCACACTTCAATGTACTCTCTGCTTCCAGGTATATTTTCCTGCGTACTTCTCTGCGCTCTTTACTTCCAGGTATATTTTCTTGCACACATCTCTGCACTCTTTTCTTTCAGGTATATTTTCCTGCACGCTTCTCTATGCTCTCTGCTTCCAGGTATATTTTCCTGCGCACTTCTCTGCGCTCTCCTTTTCCAGTATATTTCCCTGCACACTTCTCTGTGCTCTCTTCTTCCAGGTATATTTTCCTGCACACTTCTCTGCGCTCTCTTTTTCCTGGTATATTTTCATGCACACATCTCTGCTCTCTCTGCTTCCAGGTATATTTTTGCTGCACATTTTTCTGCACTCTATCCTTCCAGGTATATTTTCATGCATACATCTCTCTCTTCTTCCAGGTAGATTTTCCTGCAAACTTCCCTGTTCTCTCTACTTCCAGCTATATTTTCCTGCACACTTTTCTGCACTCTCTGCTTCCAGGTATATTTTCATGCACACTTCTCTGTACTCTCTTCTTTCAGGTATATTTTCCTGCACATTTTTCTGCACTCTATCCTTCCAGGTATATTTTCCTGCACACATCTCTGTACTCTCTACTTCCAGGTATATTTTCCTGCACGCTTCTCTATGCTCTCTGCTTCCAGGTATATTTTCCTGCGCACTTCTCTGCGCTCTCCTTTTCCAGTATATTTTACTGCACACTTCTCTGTGCTCTCTTCTTCAAGGTATATTTTCCTGCACACTTCTCTGCGCTCTCTTCTTCCAGGTATATTTTCATACACACATCTCTGTTCTCTCTGCTTCCAGGTATATTTTTGCTGCACATTTTTCTGTACTCTATCCTTCCAGGTATATTTACATGCATACATCTCTCTCTTCTTCCAGGTATATTTTCCTGCAAACTTCCCTGTTCTCTCTACTTCCAGCTATATTTTCCTGCACACTTTTCTGCACTCTCTCCTTCCAGGTATATTTTCCTGCACACTTCTATGTACTCTCTTCTTTCAGGTATATTTTCATGCGCACATCTCTGCGCTCTCTTCTTTCAGGTTTATATTCCTGCACACTACTCTGCACTCTCTACTTCCAGGTATATTTTCCTGCACACATCTCTGTGCTCTCTTCTTTCAGGTATATTTTCCTGCACTCTTCTTCCAGGTATATTTTCCTGCACACTTCTCTGCGCTCTCTACTTCCAGGTATATTTTCCTGCACACTTCTATACACTCTCTACTTCCAGGTATATTTTCCTGCACACTTCTATGCACTCTCTACTTCCAGGTATATTTTCCTGCACACATCTCTGCGCTCTCTGCTTCCAGGTATATTTTCCTGCACGCTTCTCTATGCTCTCTGCTTCCAGGTATATTTTCCTGCGCACTTCTCTGCGCTCTCCTTTTCCAGTATATTTTACTGCACACTTCTCTGTGCTCTCTTCTTCCAGGTATATTTTCCTGCACACTTCTCTGCGCTCTCTTCTTCCAGGTATATTTTCATACACACATCTCTGTTCTCTCTGCTTCCAGGTATATTTTTGCTGCACATTTTTCTGTACTCTATCCTTCCAGGTATATTTACATGCATACATCTCTCTCTTCTTCCAGGTATATTTTCCTGCAAACTTCCCTGTTCTCTCTACTTCCAGCTATATTTTCCTGCACACTTTTCTGCACTCTCTCCTTCCAGGTATATTTTCCTGCACACTTCTATGTACTCTCTTCTTTCAGGTATATTTTCATGCGCACATCTCTGCGCTCTCTTCTTTCAGGTTTATATTCCTGCACACTACTCTGCACTCTCTACTTCCAGGTATATTTTCCTGCACACATCTCTGTGCTCTCTTCTTTCAGGTATATTTTCCTGCACTCTTCTTCCAGGTATATTTTCCTGCACACTTCTCTGCGCTCTCTACTTCCAGGTATATTTTCCTGCACACTTCTATACACTCTCTACTTCCAGGTATATTTTCCTGCACACTTCTATGCACTCTCTACTTCCAGGTATATTTTCCTGCACACATCTCTGCGCTCTCTGCTTCCAGGTATATTTTCCTGCACACATCTCTGCTCTCTCTTCTTCCAGGTTTTTTTTCCTGCACACATCTCTGCGCTCTATCCTTCCAGGTATTTTTTCCTGCACACATCTCTGCACTCTTCTTCCAGATATATTTTCCTGCACACATCTCTGCGCTCTATCCTTCCAGGTATATTATCCTGCACACATCTCTGCGCTCTATATTTCCAGGAATATTTTTCTGAACACTTCTATGTACTCTCTACTTCCAGGTATATTTTTCTGCACACATCTCTGCGCTCTCTGCTTCCAGGTATATTTTCCTGCACACATCTCTGTACTCTCTGCTTCCAGGTATATTTTCCTGCACACTTCTCTGTACTCTCTGCTTCCAGGTATATTTTCCTGCGCACATCTCTGAGCTCTCTTCTTTAAGGTATATTTTCCTGCACTCTTCTTCCAGGTATATTTTCCTGCACACATCTCTGTGCTCTCTGCTTCCAGGTATATTTTCCTGCACACTTCTATGTACTCTCTACTTCCAGGTATATTTTCCTGCACACATCTCTGCTTCCAGGTATATTTACCTGTACACTTCTTTGTACTCTCTGCTTCCAGGAATGTTTTCATGCGCACATCTCTGCGCTCTCTTCTTTCAGGTTTATATTCCTGCACACTTCTCTGTACTCTCTGCTTCTCTGTACATATTTTCCTGCACACATCTCTGCGCTCTCTGCTTCCAGCTTTAGTTTCCTGCACACATCTCTGTAATCACTGCTTTCACGTATATTTTCCTGCACACCTCGATGTACTCTCTGCTTCCAGGTATATTTTCATGCGCACATCTCTGCGCTCTATCCTTCCAGGTATATTTTCCTGCACACTTCTATGTACTCTCTGCTTCCAAGTATATTTTCATGCGCACATATCTGCGCTCTCTTCTTTCAGGTATATTTTACTGCACACTTCTCTGCGCTCTCTTCTTCCAGGTATATTTTCATGCACACATCTCTGCACTCTTTTCTTTCAGGTATATTTTCCTGCACGCTTCTCTGCGCTCTCTTTTTCCAGTATATTTCCCTGCACACTTCTCTGTGCTCTCTTCTTCCAGGTATATTTTCCTGCACACTTCTCTGCGCTCTCTTCTTCCAGGTATATTTTCATGCATACATCTCTCTCTTCTTCCAGGTATATTTTCCTGCAAACTTCCCTGTTCTCTCTACTTCCAGCTATATTTTCCTGCACACTTTTCTGCACTCTCTTCTTCCAGGTATATTTTCCTGCACACTTCTCTGTACTCTCTTCTTCCAGGTATATTTTCCTGCACACTTCTATGTACTCTCTGCTTCCAGGTATATTTTCCTGTACACTTCTATGTACTCTCTGCTTCCAGGTATATTTTCATGCGCACATCTCTGCGCTCTCTTCTTTCAGGTTTATATTCCTGTACACTTCTCTGTACTCTCTGCTTCTCTGTACATATTTTCCTGCACACATCTCTGCGCTCTCTGTTTCCAGCTATAGTTTCCTGCACACATCTCTGTAATCTCTGCTTCCACGTATATTTTCCTGCACACCTCGATGTACTCTCTGCTTCCAGGTATATTTTCATGTGCACATCTCTGCGCTCTATCCTTCCAGGTATATTTTCCTGCACACTTCTATGTACTCTCTGCTTCCAAGTATATTTTCATGCGCACATATCTGCGCTCTCTTCTTCCAGGTATATTTTACTGCACACTTCTCTGCGCTCTCTTCTTCAAGGTATATTTTCATGCACACATCTCTGCACTCTCTGCTTCCAGGTATATTTTTGCTGCACATTTTTCTGCACTCTATGCTTCCAGGTATATTTTCCTGCATACTTTTCTACGCTCTCTTCTTCCAGGTATATTTTCCTGCACATTTTTCTGCACTCTATCCTTCCAGGTATATTTTCCTGCACACTTCTATGTACTCTATTCTTTCAGGTATATTTTCCTGCAAACTTCCCTGTTCTCTCAACTTCCAGGTATATTTTCCTGCACACTTTTCTGCACTCTCTTCTTACAGGTATATTTTCCTGCACTCTTCTCTGCGCTCTCTTCTTTCAGGTATATTTTCCTGCACTCCTTTTCCAAGTATATTTTCCTGCACACATCTCTGCGCTCTCTTCTTCCAGGTATAATTTCCTGCACACTTCTCTGCGCTCTCTTCTTCCAAATATATTTTACTGCACACTTCTCTGTACTCTCTTCTTTCAGGTATATTTTCCTGCACATTTTTCTGCACTCTATCCTTCCAGGTATATTTTCCTGCACACATCTCTGCGCTCTCGTCTTCCAGATATATTTTCCTGCACGCTTCTCTATGCTCTCTGCTTTCAGGTATATTTTTCAGCACACTTCAATGTACTCTCTGCTTCCAGGTATATTTTCCTGCGTACTTCTCTGCGCTCTTTACTTCCAGGTATATTTTCTTGCACACATCTCTGCACTCTTTTCTTTCAGGTATATTTTCCTGCACGCTTCTCTATGCTCTCTGCTTCCAGGTATATTTTCCTGCGCACTTCTCTGCGCTCTCCTTTTCCAGTATATTTCCCTGCACACTTCTCTGTGCTCTCTTCTTCCAGGTATATTTTCCTGCACACTTCTCTGCGCTCTCTTTTTCCTGGTATATTTTCATGCACACATCTCTGCTCTCTCTGCTTCCAGGTATATTTTTGCTGCACATTTTTCTGCACTCTATCCTTCCAGGTATATTTTCATGCATACATCTCTCTCTTCTTCCAGGTAGATTTTCCTGCAAACTTCCCTGTTCTCTCTACTTCCAGCTATATTTTCCTGCACACTTTTCTGCACTCTCTGCTTCCAGGTATATTTTCATGCGCACATCTCTGCGCTCTCTTCTTTCAGGTTTATAATCCTGTACACTTCTCTGTACTCTCTGCTTCTCTGTACATATTTTCCTGCACACATCTCTGCGCTCTCTGCTTCCAGCTATAGTTTCCTGCACACATCTCTGTAATCTCTGCTTCCACGTATATTTTCCTGCACACCTCGATGTACTCTCTGCTTCCAGGTATATTTTCCTGTACACTTCTATGTACTCTCTGCTTCCAGGTATATTTTCATGCGCACATCTCTGCGCTCTCTTCTTTCAGGTTTATATTCCTGTACACTTCTTTGTACTCTCTGCTTCTCTGTACATATTTTCCTGCACACATCTCTGCGCTCTCTGCTTCCAGCTATAGTTTCCTGCACACATCTCTGCACTCTATGCTTCCAGGTATATTTTTGCTGCACATTTTTCTGCACTCTATGCTTCCAGGTATATTTTCCTGCATACTTTTCTACGCTCTCTTCTTCCAGGTATATTTTCCTGCACATTTTTCTGCACTCTATCCTTCCAGGTATATTTTCCTGCACACTTCTATGTACTCTATTCTTTCAGGTATATTTTCCTGCAAACTTCCCTGTTCTCTCAACTTCCAGGTATATTTTCCTGCACACTTTTCTGCACTCTCTTCTTCCAGGTATATTTTCCTGCACACTTCTCTGTACTCTCTTCTTCCATGTATATTTTCCTGCGCACATCTCTGCGCTCTCTATTTCCAGGTATATTTTCCTGCACGCTTCTCTATGCTCTCTGCTTCCAGGTATATTTTCCTGCGTACTTCTCTGCGCTCTCTGCTTCCAGGTATATTTTCTTGCACACATCTCTGCGCTCTCTTCTTTCAGGTTTATATTCCTGCACACTGCTATGCACTCTCTACTTCCAGGTATATTTTCCTGCACACTTCTATATACTCTCTGCTTCCAGGTATATTTTCATGCTCACATCTCTGCGCTCTCTTCTTTCAGGTTTATATTCCTGCACACTTCTCTGCCCTCTCTTCTTCCAGATATATTTTACTGAACTTTTCTCTACACTCTCTGCCTCCAGGTATATTTTCCTGCACATTTTTCTGCACTCTATCCTTCCAGGTATATTTTCCTGCACACATCTCTGTGCTCTCTGCTTCCAGGTATATTTTCCTGCACACTGCTATGCACTCTCTACTTCCAGGTATATTTTCCTGCACACTTCTATGCACTCTCTACTTCAAGGTATATTTTCCTGCACACATCTCTGCGCTCTCTGCTTCCAGGTATATTTTTCTGCACTCTATCCTTCAAGGTATATTTTCCTGCACACATCTCTGCGCTCTCTACTACCAGGTATATTTTCCGTCACACATCTCTGCGCTCTATCCTTCCAGTTATATTTTCTTGCACACATCTCTGCACTCTTCTTCCAGATATATTTTCCTGCACACATCTCTGCGCTCTATCCTTCCAGGTATATTTTCCTGCACACTTCTATGTACTCTCTACTTCCAGGTATATTTTTCTTCACACATCTCTGCGCTCTCTGCCTCCAGGTATATTTTCCTGCACACATCTCCGTACTCTCTGCTTCCAGGTATATTTTCCTGCACACTTCTCTGTACTCTCTGCTTCCAGGTATATTTTCCTGCGCACATCTCTGCGCTCTCTTCTTTCAGGTATACTTTCCTGCACTCTTCTTACAGGTATATTTTCCTGCACACATCTCTGTGCTCTCTGCTTCCAGGTATATTTTCCTGCACACTTCTATGTACTCTCTACTTCCAGGTATATTTTCCTGCACACATCTCTGCGCTCTCTGCTTTTAGGTATATTTCCCTGCACACTTCTCTGTGCTCTCTTCTTCCAGGTATATTTTCCTGCACACTTCTCTGCCCTCTCTTTTTCCAGGTATATTTTCATGCACACATCTCTGCTCTCTCTGCTTCCAGGTATATTTTTGCTGCACATTTTTCTGCACTCTATCCTTCCAGGTATATTTTCATGCATATATCTCTCTCTTCTTCCAGGTATATTTTCCTGCAAACTTCCCTGTTCTCTCTACTTCCAGCTATATTTTCCTGCACACTTTTCTGTACTCTCTCCTTCCAGGTATATATTCCTGCACACTTCTCTGTACTCTCTTCTTCCAGGTATATTTTCCTGCACACTTCTATATACTCTCTGCTTCCAGGTATATTTTCATGCGCACATCTCTGCGCTCTCTTCTTTCAGGTTTATATTCCTGCACACTTCTCTGCCCTCTCTTTTTCCAGATATATTTTACTGCACTTTTCTCTACACTCTCTGCCTCCAGGTATATTTTCCTGCACATTTTTCTGCACTCTATCCTTCCAGGTATATTTTCCTGCACACATCTCTGTGCTCTCTGCTTCCAGGTATATTTTCCTGCACACTGCTATGCACTCTCTACTTCCAGGTATATTTTCCTGCACACTTCTATGCACTCTCTACTTCAAGGTATATTTTCCTGCACACATCTCTGCGCTCTCTGCTTCCAGGTATATTTTTCTGCACTCTATCCTTACAGGTATATTTTCCTGCACACATCTCTGCGCTCTCTACTACCAGGTATATTTTCCGTCACACATCTCTGCGCTCTATCCTTCCAGTTATATTTTCTTGCACACATCTCTGCACTCTTCTTCCAGATATATTTTCCTGCACACATCTCTGCGCTCTATCCTTCCAGGTATATTTTCCTGCACACATCTCTGCGTTCTCTTCTTTCAGGTATACTTTCCTGCACTCTTCTTACAGGTATATTTTCCTGCACACATCTCTGTGCTCTCTGCTTCCAGGTATATTTTCCTGCACACTTCTATGTACTCTCTACTTCCAGGTATATTTTCCTGCACACATCTCTGCGCTCTCTGCTTTTAGGTATATTTTCATGCGCACATCTCTGCGCTCTCTTCTTTCAGGTTTATATTCCTGCACACTTCTCTGTACTCTCTGCTTCTCTGTACATATTTTCCTGCACACATCTCTGCACTCTATCCTTCCAGGTATATTTTCCTGCACACATCTCCGTACTCTCTGCTTCCAGGTATATTTTCCTGCACACTTCTCTGTACTCTCTTCTTCCAGGTATATATTCCTGCGCACATCTCTGCGTTCTCTTCTTTCAGGTATACTTTCCTGCACTCTTCTTACAGGTATATTTTCCTGCACACATCTCTGTGCTCTCTGCTTCCAGGTATATTTTCCTGCACACTTCTATGTACTCTCTACTTCCAGGTATATTTTCCTGCACACATCTCTGCGCTCTCTGCTTTTAGGTATATTTTCATGCGCACATCTCTGCGCTCTATCCTTCCAGGTATATTTTCCTGCACACTTCTATGTACTCTCTGCTTCCAAGTATATTTTCATGCGCACATCTCTGCGCTCTCTTCTTCCAGGTATATTTTTTCTGCACACATCTCTGCCCTCTCTCCTTCCAGGTATATATTCCTGCACACTTCTCTGTACTCTCTTCTTCCAGGTATATTTTCCTGCACACTTCTATGTACTCTCTGCTTCCAGGTATATTTTCGTGCACACATCTCTGTGCTTTCTGCTTCCAGGTATAATTTCCTGCACACTTCTATGCACTCTCTACTTCCAGGTATATTTTCCTGCACACTTCTATGCACTCTCTACTTCAAGGTATATTTTCCTGCACACATCTCTGCGCTCTCTTCTACCAGGTATATTTTCCGTCACACATCTCTGCGCTCTATCCTTCAAGTTATATTTTCCTGCACACATCTCTGCACTCTTCTTCCAGATATATTTTCCTGCACACATCTCTGCGCTCTATCCTTCCAGGTATATTTTCCTGCACATATCTCTGCGCTCTCTGCCTCCAGGTATATTTTCCTGCACACATCTCCGTACTCTCTGCTTCCAGGTATATTTTCCTGCACACTTCTCTGTACTCTCTGCTTCCAGGTATATTTTCCTGCGCACATCTCTGCGCTCTCTTCTTTCAGGTATACTTTCCTGCACTCTTCTTACAGGTATATTTTCCTGCACACATCTCTGTGCTCTCTGCTTCCAGGTATATTTTCCTGCACACTTCTATGTACTCTCTACTTCCAGGTATATTTTCCTGCACACATCTCTGCGCTCTCTGCTTTTAGGTATATTTCCCTGCACACTTCTCTGTGCTCTCTTCTTCCAGGTATATTTTCCTGCACACTTCTCTGCCCTCTCTTTTTCCAGGTATATTTTCATGCACACATCTCTGCTCTCTCTGCTTCCAGGTATATTTTTGCTGCACATTTTTCTGCACTCTATCCTTCCAGGTATATTTTCATGCATATATCTCTCTCTTCTTCCAGGTATATTTTCCTGCAAACTTCCCTGTTCTCTCTACTTCCAGCTATATTTTCCTGCACACTTTTCTGTACTCTCTCCTTCCAGGTATATATTCCTGCACACTTCTCTGTACTCTCTTCTTCCAGGTATATTTTCCTGCACACTTCTATATACTCTCTGCTTCCAGGTATATTTTCATGCGCACATCTCTGCGCTCTCTTCTTTCAGGTTTATATTCCTGCACACTTCTCTGCCCTCTCTTTTTCCAGATATATTTTACTGCACTTTTCTCTACACTCTCTGCCTCCAGGTATATTTTCCTGCACATTTTTCTGCACTCTATCCTTCCAGGTATATTTTCCTGCACACATCTCTGTGCTCTCTGCTTCCAGGTATATTTTCCTGCACACTGCTATGCACTCTCTACTTCCAGGTATATTTTCCTGCACACTTCTATGCACTCTCTACTTCAAGGTATATTTTCCTGCACACATCTCTGCGCTCTCTGCTTCCAGGTATATTTTTCTGCACTCTATCCTTACAGGTATATTTTCCTGCACACATCTCTGCGCTCTCTACTACCAGGTATATTTTCCGTCACACATCTCTGCGCTCTATCCTTCCAGTTATATTTTCTTGCACACATCTCTGCACTCTTCTTCCAGATATATTTTCCTGCACACATCTCTGCGCTCTATCCTTCCAGGTATATTTTCCTGCACACATCTCTGCGTTCTCTTCTTTCAGGTATACTTTCCTGCACTCTTCTTACAGGTATATTTTCCTGCACACATCTCTGTGCTCTCTGCTTCCAGGTATATTTTCCTGCACACTTCTATGTACTCTCTACTTCCAGGTATATTTTCCTGCACACATCTCTGCGCTCTCTGCTTTTAGGTATATTTTCATGCGCACATCTCTGCGCTCTCTTCTTTCAGGTTTATATTCCTGCACACTTCTCTGTACTCTCTGCTTCTCTGTACATATTTTCCTGCACACATCTCTGCACTCTATCCTTCCAGGTATATTTTCCTGCACACATCTCCGTACTCTCTGCTTCCAGGTATATTTTCCTGCACACTTCTCTGTACTCTCTTCTTCCAGGTATATATTCCTGCGCACATCTCTGCGTTCTCTTCTTTCAGGTATACTTTCCTGCACTCTTCTTACAGGTATATTTTCCTGCACACATCTCTGTGCTCTCTGCTTCCAGGTATATTTTCCTGCACACTTCTATGTACTCTCTACTTCCAGGTATATTTTCCTGCACACATCTCTGCGCTCTCTGCTTTTAGGTATATTTTCATGCGCACATCTCTGCGCTCTATCCTTCCAGGTATATTTTCCTGCACACTTCTATGTACTCTCTGCTTCCAAGTATATTTTCATGCGCACATCTCTGCGCTCTCTTCTTCCAGGTATATTTTTTCTGCACACATCTCTGCCCTCTCTCCTTCCAGGTATATATTCCTGCACACTTCTCTGTACTCTCTTCTTCCAGGTATATTTTCCTGCACACTTCTATGTACTCTCTGCTTCCAGGTATATTTTCGTGCACACATCTCTGTGCTTTCTGCTTCCAGGTATAATTTCCTGCACACTTCTATGCACTCTCTACTTCCAGGTATATTTTCCTGCACACTTCTATGCACTCTCTACTTCAAGGTATATTTTCCTGCACACATCTCTGCGCTCTCTTCTACCAGGTATATTTTCCGTCACACATCTCTGCGCTCTATCCTTCAAGTTATATTTTCCTGCACACATCTCTGCACTCTTCTTCCAGATATATTTTCCTGCACACATCTCTGCGCTCTATCCTTCCAGGTATATTTTCCTGCACATATCTCTGCGCTCTATATTTCCAGGTATATTTTCCTGCACACTTCTATGTACTCTCTACTTCCAGGTATATTTTTCTGCACACATCTCTACGCTCTCTGCTTCTAGGTATATTTTCCTGCACACATCTCTGTACTCTCTGCTTCCAGGTATATTATCCTGCACACTTCTCTGTACTCTCTGCTTCCAGGTATATTTTCCTGCGCACATCTCTGCGCTCTCTTCTTTCAGGTATACTTTCCTGCACTCTTCTTCCAGGTATATTTTCCTGCACACATCTCTGTGCTCTCTGCTTCCAGGTATATTTTCCTGCACACTTCTATGTACTCTCTACTTCCAGGTATATTTTCCTGCACACATCTCTGCGCTCTCTGCTTCCAGGTATATTGTCCTGCACACATCTCTGCGCTCTCTGCTTCCAGGTATATTTTCCTGTACACTTCTATGTACTCTCTGCTTCCAGTTATATTTTCATGCGCACATCTCTGCGCTCTCTTCTTTCAGGTTTATATTCCTGCACACTTCTCTGTACTCTCTGCTTCTCTGTACATATTTTCCTGCACACATCTTTGCACTCTCTTCTTCCAGGTATAGTTTCCTGCACACATCTCTGTAATCTCTACTTCCAGGTATATTTTCCTGCACATCTCGATGTACTCTCTGCTTCCAGGTATATTTTCATGCGCACATCTCTGCGCTCTATCCTTCCAGGTATATTTTCCTGCACACTTCTATGTACTCTCTGCTTCCAAGTATATTTTCATGCGCACATCTCTGCGCTCTCTTCTTCCAGGTATATTTTACTGCACACATCTCTGCACTCTCTCCTTCCGGGTATATATTCCTGCACACTTCTCTGTACTCTCTTCTTCCAGGTATATTTTCCTGCACACTTCTATGTACTCTCTGCTTCCAGGTATATTTTCCTGCGCACATCTCTGCGCTCTCTTCTTTCAGGTATATTTTCCTGCACTCTTCTCTGCGCTCTCTTCTTCCAGATATATTTTACTGCACACTTCTCTGCACTCTCTGCCTCCAGGTATATTTTCCTGCACACATAACTGTGCTCTCTTCTTCCAGGTATATTTTCCTGCACATTTTTCTGCACCCTATCCTTCCAGGTATATTTTCCTGCACACATCTCTGTGCTCTCTGCTTCCAGGTATATTTTCCTGCACACATCTCTGCGCTCTCTGCTTCCAGGTATATTTTCCTGCACTCTATCCTTCCGGGTATATTTTCCTGCACACATCTCTGCGCTCTCTTTTTCCAGGTATATTTTCCTGCACACATCTCTGCGCTCTCTACTTCCAGGTATATTTTCCGTCACACATCTCTGCGCTCTATCCTTCCAGATATATTTTCCTGCACACATCTCTTCACTCTTCTTCCAGATATATTTTCCTGCACACATCTCTGCGCTCTATCCTTCCAGGTATATTTTCCTGCACATATCTCTGCGCTCTATATTTCCAGGTATATTTTCCTGCACACCTCTATGTACTCTCTTCTTCCAGGTATATTTTTCTGCACACATCTCTGCTTCCAGGTATATTTTACTGCACATATCTCTGCGCTCTATATTTCCAGGTATATTTTCCTGCACACTTCTATGTACTCTCTATTTCCAGGTATATTTTCCTGCACACATCTCTGCGCTCTCTGCTTCCAGGTATATTTTCCTGCACACATCTCTGCGCTCTCTGCTTCCAGGTATATTTTCCTGTACACTTCTATGTACTCTCTGCTTCCAGGTATATTTTCATGCGCACATCTCTGCGCTCTCTTCTTTCAGGTTTATATTCCTGCACACTTCTCTGTACTCTCTGCTTCTCTGTACATATTTTCCTGCACACATCTCTGCGCTCTCTGCTTCCAGGTATAGTTTCCTGCACACATCTCTGTAATCTCTGCTTCCAGGTATATTTTCCTGCACACTTCTATGTACTCTCTGCTTCCAGGTATATTTTCCTGCACACTTCTATGTACTCTCTGATTCCAGGTATATTTTCCTGCACACTTCTACGTGCTCTCTGCTTCAAGGTATATTTTCATGCGCACATCTCTGCGCTCTCTTCTTCCAGGTATATTTTCTTGCACACATCTCTGCGCTCTCTTCTTTCAGGTTTATATTCCTGCACACTGCTATGCACTCTCTACTTCCAGGTATATTTTCCTGCACACTTCTATATACTCTCTGCTTCCAGGTATATTTTCATGCTCACATCTCTGCGCTCTCTTCTTTCAGGTTTATATTCCTGCACACTTCTCTGCCCTCTCTTCTTCCAGATATATTTTACTGAACTTTTCTCTACACTCTCTGCCTCCAGGTATATTTTCCTGCACATTTTTCTGCACTCTATCCTTCCAGGTATATTTTCCTGCACACATCTCTGTGCTCTCTGCTTCCAGGTATATTTTCCTGCACACTGCTATGCACTCTCTACTTCCAGGTATATTTTCCTGCACACTTCTATGCACTCTCTACTTCAAGGTATATTTTCCTGCACACATCTCTGCGCTCTCTGCTTCCAGGTATATTTTTCTGCACTCTATCCTTCAAGGTATATTTTCCTGCACACATCTCTGCGCTCTCTACTACCAGGTATATTTTCCGTCACACATCTCTGCGCTCTATCCTTCCAGTTATATTTTCTTGCACACATCTCTGCACTCTTCTTCCAGATATATTTTCCTGCACACATCTCTGCGCTCTATCCTTCCAGGTATATTTTCCTGCACACTTCTATGTACTCTCTACTTCCAGGTATATTTTTCTTCACACATCTCTGCGCTCTCTGCCTCCAGGTATATTTTCCTGCACACATCTCCGTACTCTCTGCTTCCAGGTATATTTTCCTGCACACTTCTCTGTACTCTCTGCTTCCAGGTATATTTTCCTGCGCACATCTCTGCGCTCTCTTCTTTCAGGTATACTTTCCTGCACTCTTCTTACAGGTATATTTTCCTGCACACATCTCTGTGCTCTCTGCTTCCAGGTATATTTTCCTGCACACTTCTATGTACTCTCTACTTCCAGGTATATTTTCCTGCACACATCTCTGCGCTCTCTGCTTTTAGGTATATTTCCCTGCACACTTTTCTGTGCTCTCTTCTTCCAGGTATATTTTCCTGCACACTTCTCTGCCCTCTCTTTTTCCAGGTATATTTTCATGCACACATCTCTGCTCTCTCTGCTTCCAGGTATATTTTTGCTGCACATTTTTCTGCACTCTATCCTTCCAGGTATATTTTCATGCATATATCTCTCTCTTCTTCCAGGTATATTTTCCTGCAAACTTCCCTGTTCTCTCTACTTCCAGCTATATTTTCCTGCACACTTTTCTGTACTCTCTCCTTCCAGGTATATATTCCTGCACACTTCTCTGTACTCTCTTCTTCCAGGTATATTTTCCTGCACACTTCTATATACTCTCTGCTTCCAGGTATATTTTCATGCGCACATCTCTGCGCTCTCTTCTTTCAGGTTTATATTCCTGCACACTTCTCTGCCCTCTCTTTTTCCAGATATATTTTACTGCACTTTTCTCTACACTCTCTGCCTCCAGGTATATTTTCCTGCACATTTTTCTGCACTCTATCCTTCCAGGTATATTTTCCTGCACACATCTCTGTGCTCTCTGCTTCCAGGTATATTTTCCTGCACACTGCTATGCACTCTCTACTTCCAGGTATATTTTCCTGCACACTTCTATGCACTCTCTACTTCAAGGTATATTTTCCTGCACACATCTCTGCGCTCTCTGCTTCCAGGTATATTTTTCTGCACTCTATCCTTACAGGTATATTTTCCTGCACACATCTCTGCGCTCTCTACTACCAGGTATATTTTCCGTCACACATCTCTGCGCTCTATCCTTCCAGTTATATTTTCTTGCACACATCTCTGCACTCTTCTTCCAGATATATTTTCCTGCACACATCTCTGCGCTCTATCCTTCCAGGTATATTTTCCTGCACACATCTCTGCGTTCTCTTCTTTCAGGTATACTTTCCTGCACTCTTCTTACAGGTATATTTTCCTGCACACATCTCTGTGCTCTCTGCTTCCAGGTATATTTTCCTGCACACTTCTATGTACTCTCTACTTCCAGGTATATTTTCCTGCACACATCTCTGCGCTCTCTGCTTTTAGGTATATTTTCATGCGCACATCTCTGCGCTCTCTTCTTTCAGGTTTATATTCCTGCACACTTCTCTGTACTCTCTGCTTCTCTGTACATATTTTCCTGCACACATCTCTGCACTCTATCCTTCCAGGTATATTTTCCTGCACACATCTCCGTACTCTCTGCTTCCAGGTATATTTTCCTGCACACTTCTCTGTACTCTCTTCTTCCAGGTATATATTCCTGCGCACATCTCTGCGTTCTCTTCTTTCAGGTATACTTTCCTGCACTCTTCTTACAGGTATATTTTCCTGCACACATCTCTGTGCTCTCTGCTTCCAGGTATATTTTCCTGCACACTTCTATGTACTCTCTACTTCCAGGTATATTTTCCTGCACACATCTCTGCGCTCTCTGCTTTTAGGTATATTTTCATGCGCACATCTCTGCGCTCTATCCTTCCAGGTATATTTTCCTGCACACTTCTATGTACTCTCTGCTTCCAAGTATATTTTCATGCGCACATCTCTGCGCTCTCTTCTTCCAGGTATATTTTTTCTGCACACATCTCTGCCCTCTCTCCTTCCAGGTATATATTCCTGCACACTTCTCTGTACTCTCTTCTTCCAGGTATATTTTCCTGCACACTTCTATGTACTCTCTGCTTCCAGGTATATTTTCGTGCACACATCTCTGTGCTTTCTGCTTCCAGGTATAATTTCCTGCACACTTCTATGCACTCTCTACTTCCAGGTATATTTTCCTGCACACTTCTATGCACTCTCTACTTCAAGGTATATTTTCCTGCACACATCTCTGCGCTCTCTTCTACCAGGTATATTTTCCGTCACACATCTCTGCGCTCTATCCTTCAAGTTATATTTTCCTGCACACATCTCTGCACTCTTCTTCCAGATATATTTTCCTGCACACATCTCTGCGCTCTATCCTTCCAGGTATATTTTCCTGCACATATCTCTGCGCTCTATATTTCCAGGTATATTTTCCTGCACACTTCTATGTACTCTCTACTTCCAGGTATATTTTTCTGCACACATCTCTACGCTCTCTGCTTCTAGGTATATTTTCCTGCACACATCTCTGTACTCTCTGCTTCCAGGTATATTTTCCTGCACACTTCTCTGTACTCTCTGCTTCCAGGTATATTTTCCTGCGCACATCTCTGCGCTCTCTTCTTTCAGGTATACTTTCCTGCACTCTTCTTCCAGGTATATTTTCCTGCACACATCTCTGTGCTCTCTGCTTCCAGGTATATTTTCCTGCACACTTCTATGTACTCTCTACTTCCAGGTATATTTTCCTGCACACATCTCTGCGCTCTCTGCTTCCAGGTATATTGTCCTGCACACATCTCTGCGCTCTCTGCTTCCAGGTATATTTTCCTGTACACTTCTATGTACTCTCTGCTTCCAGTTATATTTTCATGCGCACATCTCTGCGCTCTCTTCTTTCAGGTTTATATTCCTGCACACTTCTCTGTACTCTCTGCTTCTCTGTACATATTTTCCTGCACACATCTTTGCACTCTCTTCTTCCAGGTATAGTTTCCTGCACACATCTCTGTAATCTCTACTTCCAGGTATATTTTCCTGCACATCTCGATGTACTCTCTGCTTCCAGGTATATTTTCATGCGCACATCTCTGCGCTCTATCCTTCCAGGTATATTTTCCTGCACACTTCTATGTACTCTCTGCTTCCAAGTATATTTTCATGCGCACATCTCTGCGCTCTCTTCTTCCAGGTATATTTTACTGCACACATCTCTGCACTCTCTCCTTCCGGGTATATATTCCTGCACACTTCTCTGTACTCTCTTCTTCCAGGTATATTTTCCTGCACACTTCTATGTACTCTCTGCTTCCAGGTATATTTTCCTGCGCACATCTCTGCGCTCTCTTCTTTCAGGTATATTTTCCTGCACTCTTCTCTGCGCTCTCTTCTTCCAGATATATTTTACTGCACACTTCTCTGCACTCTCTGCCTCCAGGTATATTTTCCTGCACACATAACTGTGCTCTCTTCTTCCAGGTATATTTTCCTGCACATTTTTCTGCACCCTATCCTTCCAGGTATATTTTCCTGCACACATCTCTGTGCTCTCTGCTTCCAGGTATATTTTCCTGCACACATCTCTGCGCTCTCTGCTTCCAGGTATATTTTCCTGCACTCTATCCTTCCGGGTATATTTTCCTGCACACATCTCTGCGCTCTCTTTTTCCAGGTATATTTTCCTGCACACATCTCTGCGCTCTCTACTTCCAGGTATATTTTCCGTCACACATCTCTGCGCTCTATCCTTCCAGATATATTTTCCTGCACACATCTCTTCACTCTTCTTCCAGATATATTTTCCTGCACACATCTCTGCGCTCTATCCTTCCAGGTATATTTTCCTGCACATATCTCTGCGCTCTATATTTCCAGGTATATTTTCCTGCACACCTCTATGTACTCTCTTCTTCCAGGTATATTTTTCTGCACACATCTCTGCTTCCAGGTATATTTTACTGCACATATCTCTGCGCTCTATATTTCCAGGTATATTTTCCTGCACACTTCTATGTACTCTCTATTTCCAGGTATATTTTCCTGCACACATCTCTGCGCTCTCTGCTTCCAGGTATATTTTCCTGCACACATCTCTGCGCTCTCTGCTTCCAGGTATATTTTCCTGTACACTTCTATGTACTCTCTGCTTCCAGGTATATTTTCATGCGCACATCTCTGCGCTCTCTTCTTTCAGGTTTATATTCCTGCACACTTCTCTGTACTCTCTGCTTCTCTGTACATATTTTCCTGCACACATCTCTGCGCTCTCTGCTTCCAGGTATAGTTTCCTGCACACATCTCTGTAATCTCTGCTTCCAGGTATATTTTCCTGCACACTTCTATGTACTCTCTGCTTCCAGGTATATTTTCCTGCACACTTCTATGTACTCTCTGATTCCAGGTATATTTTCCTGCACACTTCTACGTGCTCTCTGCTTCAAGGTATATTTTCATGCGCACATCTCTGCGCTCTCTTCTTCCAGGTATATTTTCCTGCACACTTCTATGTACTCTCTGCTTCCAGCTATATTTTCCTGCACACTTCTCTGTGTTCTCTGCTTCCAGGTATATTTTTCTGCAGACATCTCTGCGCTCTCTGCTTCCAGGTATATTGTCCTGCACACATCTCTGCGCTCTCTTCTTCCAGGTATATTTTCCTGCACACTTCTATGCACTCTCTACTTCCAGGTATATTTTCCTGCACACATCTCTGCGCTCTCTGCTTCCAGGTATATTTTCCTGCACACTTCTATGTACTCTCTACTTCCAGGTATATTTTCCTGCACACATCTCTGCGCTCTCTGCTTCCAGGTATATTTTCCTGCACACATCTCTGAGCTCTCTACTTCCAGGTATATTTTCCTGCACACATCTCTGCGCTCTATCCTTCCAGGTATATTTTCCTGCACACTTCTATGTACTCTCTACTGCCAGGTATATTTTCCTGCACACATCTCTGCGCTCTCTGCTTCCAGGTATATTTTCATGCGCACATCTCTGTGCTCTATCCTTCCAGGTATATTTTCCTGCACACTTCTATGTACTCTCTGCTTCCAAGTATATTTTCATGCGCACATCTCTGTGCTCTCTTCTTCCAGGTATATTTTACTGCACACATCTCTGCACTCTCTCCTTCCCGGTATATATTCCTGCACACTTCTCTGTACTCTCTTCTTCCAGGTATATTTTCCTGCACACTTCTATGTACTCTCTGCTTCCAGGTATATTTTCCTGCGCACATCTCTGCGCTCTCTTCTTTCAGGTATATTTTCCTGCACTCTTCTCTGCGCTCTCTTCTTCCAGATATATTTTACTGCACACTTCTCTGCACTCTCTGCCTCCAGGTATATTTTCCTGCACACATCTCTGCGCTCTCTTCTTTCAGGTTTATAATCCTGTACACTTCTCTGTACTCTCTGCTTCTCTGTACATATTTTCCTGCACACATCTCTGCGCTCTCTGCTTCCAGCTATAGTTTCCTGCACACATCTCTGTAATCTCTGCTTCCACGTATATTTTCCTGCACACCTCGATGTACTCTCTGCTTCCAGGTATATTTTCCTGTACACTTCTATGTACTCTCTGCTTCCAGGTATATTTTCATGCGCACATCTCTGCGCTCTCTTCTTTCAGGTTTATATTCCTGTACACTTCTCTGTACTCTCTGCTTCTCTGTACATATTTTCCTGCACACATCTCTGCGCTCTCTGCTTCCAGCTATAGTTTCCTGCACACATCTCTGCACTCTCTGCTTCCAGGTATATTTTTGCTGCACATTTTTCTGCACTCTATGCTTCCAGGTATATTTTCCTGCATACTTTTCTACGCTCTCTTCTTCCAGGTATATTTTCCTGCACATTTTTCTGCACTCTATCCTTCCAGGTATATTTTCCTGCACACTTCTATGTACTCTATTCTTTCAGGTATATTTTCCTGCAAACTTCCCTGTTCTCTCAACTTCCAGGTATATTTTCCTGCACACTTTTCTGCACTCTCTTCTTCCAGGTATATTTTCCTGCACACTTCTCTGTACTCTCTTCTTCCATGTATATTTTCCTGCGCACATCTCTGCGCTCTCTACTTCCAGGTATATTTTCCTGCACGCTTCTCTATGCTCTCTGCTTCCAGGTATATTTTCCTGCGTACTTCTCTGCGCTCTCTGCTTCCAGGTATATTTTCTTGCACACATCTCTGCTCTCTCTACTTCCAGGTATATTTTTGCTGCACATTTTTCTGCACTCTATCCTTCCAGGTATATTTTCATGCATACATCTCTCTCTTCTTCCAGGTATATTTTCCTGCAAACTTCCCTGTTCTCTCTACTTCCAGCTATATTTTCCTGCACACTTTTCTGCACTCTCTCCTTCCAGGTATATATTCCTGCACACTTCTCTGTACTCTCTTCTTCCAGGTATATTTTCCTGCACACTTCTATATACTCTCTGCTTCCAGGTATATTTTCATGCGCACATCTCTGCGCTCTCTTCTTTCAGGTTTATATTCCTGCACACTTCTCTGCCCTCTCTTCTTCCAGATATATTTTACTG
Source organism: Mixophyes australis (assembly GCA_036250195.1). Lineage (NCBI taxonomy): Eukaryota > Metazoa > Chordata > Amphibia > Anura > Limnodynastidae > Mixophyes > Mixophyes australis. The sequence continues at coordinate 11,999,713 of JAVHZZ010000002.1, read as the reverse complement.
AACTTTTCTCTACACTCTCTGCCTCCAGGTATATTTTCCTGCACATTTTTCTGCACTCTATCCTTCCAGGTATATTTTCCTGCACACATCTCTGTGCTCTCTGCTTCCAGGTATATTTTCCTGCACACTGCTATGCACTCTCTACTTCCAGGTATATTTTCCTGCACACTTCTATGCACTCTCTACTTCAAGGTATATTTTCCTGCACACATCTCTGCGCTCTCTGCTTCCAGGTATATTTTTCTGCACTCTATCCTTCAAGGTATATTTTCCTGCACACATCTCTGCGCTCTCTACTACCAGGTATATTTTCCGTCACACATCTCTGCGCTCTATCCTTCCAGTTATATTTTCTTGCACACATCTCTGCACTCTTCTTCCAGATATATTTTCCTGCACACATCTCTGCGCTCTATCCTTCCAGGTATATTTTCCTGCACACTTCTATGTACTCTCTACTTCCAGGTATATTTTTCTTCACACATCTCTGCGCTCTCTGCCTCCAGGTATATTTTCCTGCACACATCTCCGTACTCTCTGCTTCCAGGTATATTTTCCTGCACACTTCTCTGCACTCTCTGCTTCCAGGTATATTTTCCTGCGCACATCTCTGCGCTCTCTTCTTTCAGGTATACTTTCCTGCACTCTTCTTACAGGTATATTTTCCTGCACACTTCTACGTGCTCTCTGCTTCAAGGTATATTTTCATGCGCACATCTCTGCGCTCTCTTCTTCCAGGTATATTTTCCTGCACACTTCTATGTACTCTCTGCTTCCAGCTATATTTTCCTGCACACTTCTCTGTGTTCTCTGCTTCCAGGTATATTTTTCTGCAGACATCTCTGCGCTCTCTGCTTCCAGGTATATTGTCCTGCACACATCTCTGCGCTCTCTTCTTCCAGGTATATTTTCCTGCACACTTCTATGCACTCTCTACTTCCAGGTATATTTTCCTGCACACATCTCTGCGCTCTCTGCTTCCAGGTATATTTTCCTGCACACTTCTATGTACTCTCTACTTCCAGGTATATTTTCCTGCACACATCTCTGCGCTCTCTGCTTCCAGGTATATTTTCCTGCACACATCTCTGAGCTCTCTACTTCCAGGTATATTTTCCTGCACACATCTCTGCGCTCTATCCTTCCAGGTATATTTTCCTGCACACTTCTATGTACTCTCTACTGCCAGGTATATTTTCCTGCACACATCTCTGCGCTCTCTGCTTCCAGGTATATTTTCATGCGCACATCTCTGTGCTCTATCCTTCCAGGTATATTTTCCTGCACACTTCTATGTACTCTCTGCTTCCAAGTATATTTTCATGCGCACATCTCTGCGCTCTCTTCTTCCAGGTATATTTTACTGCACACATCTCTGCACTCTCTCCTTCCCGGTATATATTCCTGCACACTTCTCTGTACTCTCTTCTTCCAGGTATATTTTCCTGCACACTTCTATGTACTCTCTGCTTCCAGGTATATTTTCCTGCGCACATCTCTGCGCTCTCTTCTTTCAGGTATATTTTCCTGCACTCTTCTCTGCGCTCTCTTCATCCAGATATATTTTACTGCACACTTCTCTGCACTCTCTGCCTCCAGGTATATTTTCCTGCACACATCTCTGCGCTCTCTTCTTTCAGGTTTATAATCCTGTACACTTCTCTGTACTCTCTGCTTCTCTGTACATATTTTCCTGCACACATCTCTGCGCTCTCTGCTTCCAGCTATAGTTTCCTGCACACATCTCTGTAATCTCTGCTTCCACGTATATTTTCCTGCACACCTCGATGTACTCTCTGCTTCCAGGTATATTTTCCTGTACACTTCTATGTACTCTCTGCTTCCAGGTATATTTTCATGCGCACATCTCTGCGCTCTCTTCTTTCAGGTTTATATTCCTGTACACTTCTCTGTACTCTCTGCTTCTCTGTACATATTTTCCTGCACACATCTCTGCGCTCTCTGCTTCCAGCTATAGTTTCCTGCACACATCTCTGCACTCTCTGCTTCCAGGTATATTTTTGCTGCACATTTTTCTGCACTCTATGCTTCCAGGTATATTTTCCTGCATACTTTTCTACGCTCTCTTCTTCCAGGTATATTTTCCTGCACATTTTTCTGCACTCTATCCTTCCAGGTATATTTTCCTGCACACTTCTATGTACTCTATTCTTTCAGGTATATTTTCCTGCAAACTTCCCTGTTCTCTCAACTTCCAGGTATATTTTCCTGCACACTTTTCTGCACTCTCTTCTTCCAGGTATATTTTCCTGCACACTTCTCTGTACTCTCTTCTTCCATGTATATTTTCCTGCGCACATCTCTGCGCTCTCTACTTCCAGGTATATTTTCCTGCACGCTTCTCTATGCTCTCTGCTTCCAGGTATATTTTCCTGCGTACTTCTCTGCGCTCTCTGCTTCCAGGTATATTTTCTTGCACACATCTCTGCTCTCTCTACTTCCAGGTATATTTTTGCTGCACATTTTTCTGCACTCTATCCTTCCAGGTATATTTTCATGCATACATCTCTCTCTTCTTCCAGGTATATTTTCCTGCAAACTTCCCTGTTCTCTCTACTTCCAGCTATATTTTCCTGCACACTTTTCTGCACTCTCTCCTTCCAGGTATATATTCCTGCACACTTCTCTGTACTCTCTTCTTCCAGGTATATTTTCCTGCACACTTCTATATACTCTCTGCTTCCAGGTATATTTTCATGCGCACATCTCTGCGCTCTCTTCTTTCAGGTTTATATTCCTGCACACTTCTCTGCCCTCTCTTCTTCCAGATATATTTTACTGAACTTTTCTCTACACTCTCTGCCTCCAGGTATATTTTCCTGCACATTTTTCTGCACTCTATCCTTCCAGGTATATTTTCCTGCACACATCTCTGTGCTCTCTGCTTCCAGGTATATTTTCCTGCACACTGCTATGCACTCTCTACTTCCAGGTATATTTTCCTGCACACTTCTATGCACTCTCTACTTCAAGGTATATTTTCCTGCACACATCTCTGCGCTCTCTGCTTCCAGGTATATTTTTCTGCACTCTATCCTTCAAGGTATATTTTCCTGCACACATCTCTGCGCTCTCTACTACCAGGTATATTTTCCGTCACACATCTCTGCGCTCTATCCTTCCAGTTATATTTTCTTGCACACATCTCTGCACTCTTCTTCCAGATATATTTTCCTGCACACATCTCTGCGCTCTATCCTTCCAGGTATATTTTCCTGCACACTTCTATGTACTCTCTACTTCCAGGTATATTTTTCTTCACACATCTCTGCGCTCTCTGCCTCCAGGTATATTTTCCTGCACACATCTCCGTACTCTCTGCTTCCAGGTATATTTTCCTGCACACTTCTCTGTACTCTCTGCTTCCAGGTATATTTTCCTGCGCACATCTCTGCGCTCTCTTCTTTCAGGTATACTTTCCTGCACTCTTCTTACAGGTATATTTTCCTGCACACATCTCTGTGCTCTCTGCTTCCAGGTATATTTTCCTGCACACTTCTATGTACTCTCTACTTCCAGGTATATTTTCCTGCACACATCTCTGCGCTCTCTGCTTTTAGGTATATTTCCCTGCACACTTCTCTGTGCTCTCTTCTTCCAGGTATATTTTCCTGCACACTTCTCTGCGCTCTCTTTTTCCAGGTATATTTTCATGCACACATCTCTGCTCTCTCTGCTTCCAGGTATATTTTTCTGCACTCTATCCTTCAAGGTATATTTTCCTGCACACATCTCTGCGCTCTCTACTACCAGGTATATTTTCCGTCACACATCTCTGCGCTCTATCCTTCCAGTTATATTTTCTTGCACACATCTCTGCACTCTTCTTCCAGATATATTTTCCTGCACACATCTCTGCGCTCTATCCTTCCAGGTATATTTTCCTGCACACATCTCCGTACTCTCTGCTTCCAGGTATATTTTCCTGCACACTTCTCTGTACTCTCTTCTTCCAGGTATATATTCCTGCGCACATCTCTGCGTTCTCTTCTTTCAGGTATACTTTCCTGCACTCTTCTTACAGGTATATTTTCCTGCACACATCTCTGTGCTCTCTGCTTCCAGGTATATTTTCCTGCACACTTCTATGTACTCTCTACTTCCAGGTATATTTTCCTGCACACATCTCTGCGCTCTCTGCTTTTAGGTATATTTTCATGCGCACATCTCTGCGCTCTCTTCTTTCAGGTTTATATTCCTGCACACTTCTCTGTACTCTCTGCTTCTCTGTACATATTTTCCTGCACACATCTCTGCACTCTCTGCTTCCAGGTATATTTTCCCGCACACATCTCTGTAATCTCTGCTTCCAGGTATATTTTCCTGCACACCTCGATGTACTCTCTGCTTCCAGGTATATTTTCATGCGCACATCTCTGCGCTCTATCCTTCCAGGTATATTTTCCTGCACACTTCTATGTACTCTCTGCTTCCAAGTATATTTTCATGCGCACATCTCTGCGCTCTCTTCTTCCAGGTATATTTTCCTGCACACATCTCTGCCCTCTCTCCTTCCAGGTATATATTCCTGCACACTTCTCTGTACTCTCTTCTTCCAGGTATATTTTCCTGCACACTTCTATGTACTCTCTGCTTCCAGGTATATTTTCGTGCACACATCTCTGTGCTCTCTGCTTCCAGGTATATTTTCCTGCACACATCTCTGCGCTCTCTTCTACCAGGTATATTTTCCGTCACACATCTCTGCGCTCTATCCTTCAAGTTATATTTTCCTGCACACATCTCTGCACTCTTCTTCCAGATATATTTTCCTGCACACATCTCTGCGCTCTATCCTTCCAGGTATATTTTCCTGCACATATCTCTGCGCTCTATATTTCCAGGTATATTTTCCTGCACACTTCTATGTACTCTCTACTTCCAGGTATATTTTTCTGCACACATCTCTACGCTCTCTGCTTCCAGGTATATTTTCCTGCACACTTCTCTGTACTCTCTGCTTCCAGGTATATTTTCCTGCGCACATCTCTGCGCTCTCTTCTTTCAGGTATACTTTCCTGCACTCTTATTCCAGGTATATTTTCCTGCACACATCTCTGTGCTCTCTGCTTCCAGGTATATTTTCCTGCACACTTCTATGTACTCTCTACTTCCAGGTATATTTTCCTGCACACATCTCTGCGCTCTCTGCTTCCAGGTATATTTTCCTGCACACATCTCTGCGCTCTCTGCTTCCAGGTATATTTTCCTGTACACTTCTATGTACTCTCTGCTTCCAGTTATATTTTCATGCGCACATCTCTGCGCTCTCTTCTTTCAGGTTTATATTCCTGCACACTTCTCTGTACTCTCTGCTTCTCTGTACATATTTTCCTGCACACATCTCTGCACTCTCTTCTTCCAGGTATAGTTTCCTGCACACATCTCTGTAATCTCTACTTCCAGGTATATTTTCCTGCACACCTCGATGTACTCTCTGCTTCCAGGTATATTTTCATGCGCACATCTCTGCGCTCTATCCTTCCAGGTATATTTTCCTGCACACTTCTATGTACTCTCTGCTTCCAAGTATATTTTCATGCGCACATCTCTGCGCTCTCTTCTTCCAGGTAAATTTTACTGCACACATCTCTGCACTCTCTCCTTCCGGGTATATATTCCTGCACACTTCTCTGTACTCTCTTCTTCCAGGTATATTTTCCTGCACACTTCTATGTACTCTCTGCTTCCAGGTATATTTTCCTGCGCACATCTCTGCGCTCTCTTCTTCCAGATATATTTTACTGCACACTTCTCTGCACTCTCTGCCTCCAGGTATATTTTCCTGCACACATAACTGTGCTCTCTTCTTCCAGGTATATTTTCCTGCACATTTTTCTGCACCCTATCCTTCCAGGTATATTTTCCTGCACACATCTCTGTGCTCTCTGCTTCCAGGTATATTTTCCTGCACACATCTCTGCGCTCTCTGCTTCCAGGTATATTTTCCTGCACTCTATCCTTCCGGGTATATTTTCCTGCACACATCTCTGCGCTCTCTTTTTCCAGGTATATTTTCCTGCACACATCTCTGCGCTCTCTACTTCCAGGTATATTTTCCGTCACACATCTCTGCGCTCTATCCTTCCAGATATATTTTCCTGCACACATCTCTTCACTCTTCTTCCAGATATATTTTCCTGCACACATCTCTGCGCTCTATCCTTCCAGGTATATTTTCCTGCACATATCTCTGCGCTCTATATTTCCAGGTATATTTTCCTGCACACCTCTATGTACTCTCTTCTTCCAGGTATATTTTTCTGCACACATCTCTGCTTCCAGGTATATTTTACTGCACATATCTCTGCGCTCTATATTTCCAGGTATATTTTCCTGCACACTTCTATGTACTCTCTATTTCCAGGTATATTTTCCTGCACACATCTCTGCGCTCTCTGCTTCCAGGTATATTTTCCTGCACACATCTCTGCGCTCTCTGCTTCCAGGTATATTTTCCTGTACACTTCTATGTAGTCTCTGCTTCCAGGTATATTTTCATGCGCACATCTCTGCGCTCTCTTCTTTCAGGTTTATATTCCTGCACACTTCTCTGTACTCTCTGCTTCTCTGTACATATTTTCCTACACACATCTCTGCGCTCTCTGCTTCCAGGTATAGTTTCCTGCACACATCTCTGTAATCTCTGCTTCCAGGTATATTTTCCTGCACACTTCTATGTACTCTCTGCTTCCAGGTATATTTTCCTGCACACTTCTATGTACTCTCTGCTTCCAGGTATATTTTCCTGCACACTTCTCTGTGTTCTCTGCTTCCAGGTATATTTTTCTGCAGACATCTCTGCGCTCTCTGCTTCCAGGTATATTGTCCTGCACACATCTCTGCGCTCTCTTCTTCCAGGTATATTTTCCTGCACACTTCTATGCACTCTCTACTTCCAGGTATATTTTCCTGCACACTTCTATGCACTCTCTACTTCCAGGTATATTTTCCTGCACACATCTCTGCGCTCTCTGCTTCCAGGTATATTTTCCTGCACACTTCTATGCACTCTCTACTTCCAGGTATATTTTCCTGCACACATCTCTGCGCTCTCTGCTTCCAGGTATATTTTCCTGCACACATCTCTGAGCTCTCTACTTCCAGGTATATTTTCCTGCACACATCTCTGCGCTCTATCCTTCCAGGTATATTTTCCTGCACACTTCTATGTACTCTCTGCTTCCAAGTATATTTTCATGCGCACATCTCTGCGCTCTCTTCTTCCAGGTATATTTTACTGCACACATCTCTGCACTCTCTCCTTCCCGGTATATATTCCTGCACACTTCTCTGTACTCTCTTCTTCCAGGTATATTTTCCTGCACACTTCTATGTACTCTCTGCTTCCAGGTATATTTTCCTGCGCACATCTCTGCGCTCTCTTCTTTCAGGTATATTTTCCTGCACTCTTCTCTGCGCTCTCTTCTTCCAGATATATTTTACTGCACACTTCTCTGCACTCTCTGCCTCCAGGTATATTTTCCTGCACACATAACTGTGCTCTCTTCTTCCAGGTATATTTTCCTGCACATTTTTCTGCACTCTATCCTTCCAGGTATATTTTCCTGCACACATCTCTGTGCTCTCTGCTTCCAGGTATATTTTCCTGCACACATCTCTGCGCTCTCTGCTTCCAGGTATATTTTCCTGCACTCTATCCTTCCGGGTATATTTTCCTGCACACATCTCTGCGCTCTCTTTTTCCAGGTATATTTTCCTGCACACATCTCTGCGCTCTCTACTTCCAGGTATATTTTCCGTCACACATCTCTGCGCTCTATCCTTCCAGATATATTTTCCTGCACACATCTCTTCACTCTTCTTCCAGATATATTTTCCTGCACACATCTCTGCGCTCTATCCTTCCAGGTATATTTTCCTGCACATATCTCTGCGCTCTATATTTCCAGGTATATTTTCCTGCACACCTCTATGTACTCTCTTCTTCCAGGTATATTTTTCTGCACACATCTCTGCTTCCGGGTATATTTTCCTGCACACATCTCTGTACTCTCTGCTTCCAGGTATATTTTCCTGCACATATCTCTGCGCTCTATATTTCCAGGTATATTTTCCTGCACACTTCTATGTACTCTCTACTTCCAGGTATATTTTCCTGCACACATCTCTGCGATCTCTGCTTCCAGGTATATTATCCTGCACACATCTCTGCGCTCTCTGCTTCCAGGTATATTTTCCTGTACACTTCTATGTACTCTCTGCTTCCAGGTATATTTTCATGCGCACATCTCTGCGCTCTCTTCTTTCAGGTTTATATTCCTGCACACTTCTCTGTACTCTCTGCTTCTCTTTACATATTTTCCTGCACACATCTCTGCGCTCTCTGCTTCCAGGTATAGTTTCCTGCACACATCTCTGTAATCTCTGCTTCCAGGTATATTTTCCTGCACACTTCTATGTACTCTCTGCTTCCAGGTATATTTTCCTGCACACTTCTATGTACTCTCTGCTTCCAGGTATATTTTCCTGCACACTTCTATGTGCTCTCTGCTTCAAGGTATATTTTCATGCGCACATCTCTGCGCTCTCTTCTTCCAGGTATATTTTCCTGCACACTTCTATGTACTCTCTGCTTCCAGCTATATTTTCCTGCACACTTCTCTGTGCTCTCTGCTTCCAGGTATATTTTCCTGCACACATCTCTGCGCTCTCTGCTTCCAGGTATATTTTCCTGCACACATCTCTGCGCTCTCTGCTTCCAGGTATATTTTCCTGCACACATCTCTGAGCTCTCTACTTCCAGGTATATTTTCCTGCACACATCTCTGAGCTCTCTACTTCCAGGTATATTTTCCTGCACACATCTCTGCGCTCTATCCTTCCAGGTATATTTTCCTGCACACTTCTATGTACTCTCTACTTCCAGGTATATTTTCCTGCACACATCTCTGCGCTCTCTGCTTCCAGGTATATTTTCCTGCACACATCTCTGTACTCTCTGCTTCCAGGTATATTTTCCTGCACACTTCTATGTACTCTCTGCTTTCAGGTATATTTTCCTGCACACTTTTCTGCACTCTCTCCTTCCAGGTATATTTTCCTGCACACATATCTGTACTCTCTACTTCCAGGTATATTTTCCTGCACACATCTCTGTACTCTCTGCTTCCAGGTATATTTTCCTGCACACTTCTATGTACTCTCTGCTTTCAGGTATATTTTCCTGCACACTTTTCTGCACTCTCTCCTTCCAGGTATATTTTCCTGCACACATATCTGTACTCTCTACTTCCAGGTATATTGTCCTGCACACATCTCTGCGCTCTCTTCTTCCAGGTATATTTTCCTGCACACTTCTATGCACTCTCTACTTCCAGGTATATTTTCCTGCACACTTCTATGCACTCTCTACTTCCAGGTATATTTTCCTGCACACATCTCTGCGCTCTCTGCTTCCAGGTATATTTTCCTGCACACTTCTTTGCACTCTCTACTTCCAGGTATATTTTCCTGCACACATCTCTGCGCTCTCTTCTTCCAGGTATATTTTCCTGCACACTTCTATGCACTCTCTACTTCCAGGTATATTTTCCTGCACACTTCTATGCACTCTCTACTTCCAGGTATATTTTCCTGCACACATCTCTGCGCTCTCTGCTTCCAGGTATATTTTCCTGCACACTTCTATGTACTCTCTACTTCCAGGTATATTTTCCTGCACACATCTCTGCGCTCTCTGCTTCCAGGTATATTTTCCTGCACACATCTCTGTACTCTCTGCTTCCAGGTATATTTTCCTGCACACTTCTATGTACTCTCTGCTTTCAGGTATATTTTCCTGCACACTTTTCTGCACTCTCTCCTTCCAGGTATATTTTCCTGCACACATATCTGTACTCTCTACTTCCAGGTATATTTTCCTGCACACATCTCTGCGCTCTCTGCTTCCAGGTATATTTTCCTGCACACATCTCTGCGCTCTCTGCTTCCAGGTATATTTTCCTGCACACTTTTCTGCACTCTCTCCTTCCAGGTATATTTTCCTGCACACATCTCTGTGCTCTCTTCTTCCAGGTATATTTTCCTGCAAACTTCTATGTACTCTCTGCTTCCAGGTATATTTTCCTGCACACTTCTCTGCCCTCGCTGCTTCCAGGTATATTTAGCAGCACGTCTCCCTGTGCACTGCAATTTCTATGTTTATATAGCCTCCCCACTAAAACGAAGAGGGAAACGGGGGGGCTCTAAGAAATTGCAAAAGAAGGAATCTTCAATAATGAACACTGACCTTCCTAAGAATGGTATGTTTAAATTATCTCATCATAGGATATCTAAACCTCAGCACTCTCTACTAAGTAAGCGTCTATCCTTTGCCCCGACAAAGAAACCAAATAAATTTACAATTTTTATTGATATTAATAAGTTCACTAGGAAACTAACACACAAAAGACATTTTGCACGAAAGGATCAAGCTGCCAATGACTATTTAGGAAAATGCCTCCAAATCCGAGTTGTAACCTACTTCTAAATGATACGCCTTGGAATAGAGAAGCAGTCACATAGATATCTTTCAGGAATTGGTAGTTAAGGATCTATGTGAATCAGACTATGACACCCCACAAGGGCAGACCCTTACTAGACAAGAACTCCAGGCCTCAAAAAGCTTACAAGGTAACAAATCCTTAGTGACCAAGCAAGTTGATAAGGGCAGTGGCATAGTATTCCTGGACAGGGGTGCCTACACTAATGAAGCACTGAGACTTCGAGGGAAAACGCCATCATATATACCACTAAATAAGGAGCTGCGTGTCATTATCCACGTCCATTCAACATGAAACAGGTATAGCTGCATGCCGAGAAGTCCTTATGCCACATCAAAACTTCGGTAGGCACTCTTTATAGTGAGGACACTCACACTAATACTAACTTCAGAATTGAAATCAAAGATTTATTTAATTAATTAAAATCATATTTACTCCACTTCCACATCAGAAAACGGTAAAATATTAAAACGTAGATGTGGCTGGATCACTTATAAATAACTTATTGCAATAATATATTTAAATTATTAGCACAGTGTGCTAAATTATATTGTTGCAAATGTACTAAATTTTATAATATTGTGTATAAGAAATGTACTGATATTATATTGTGTTGTATTTTTGCATAAGAGTGATTTGTAACTTTGGAGACAGTATGTCATTATTTGGGTTTGTAACTTTGCTAGAGGAACTCTGTTTTGCTGATAGCAGGAAATGCTAAGTAAGTCATGTGAAGTGATAAATATCTGCTTTAGCCTGAAGGCCCGGCAGGGGGTTGTTACCTGTTTGGATGTCTTGCTAACAAAGTAGTTAGCAAATCTGAGGAAATCAGGTTGATGTGGAGGTTAAATTGTGTTAGTTGCAAGATTAGATTATATCCTGATGTTAAATTATCTGGTCAGTCATTTTGGTGCCAGCTAGGAAGGGGCTGGGTTAACCCCTGCCCCCATGTGTGTTAAAAACTGTATAAAAAGGCCCCTGTTTGATCATGTAATGTATAATTCCATCTGTAACTCTGGATAGTTTGCTAGTACCTCAGATTGGCGTATGTGACTTCTCCTTGTTAGGACACTTGAGATAATAAATATAATTTGCTTCAAGAGCCTTATTGACAACTTCTTCCCTGCTGTAACTCCTGTGACCTGCAGATTTGACGCAAATCTAATCCATTTTTTGACTGTTCTGAGGTTTGGACCCAGTGTCTAGTGCAACCACTATGCCTGCCACCCAGCAGCTCTGGCCAGTGTGGTAGGCCAGTGGGGGGACCCATCCACAGTAACCCTTATGTACAGGAAGAGGGCAGGATTACCAGCTCAGGCGCCCTGTAGCAATGATAGTTACCCAGAAGGACGTGATTCTTGATGCCGCTAAGGAGTCAGTGGTGGCATCAACTTAAGCCCCTCCTACCGCAGTTAGAGGGCGCATTTGGGATAAAGAAAAGGGGCGGTGGCAAGGCAAGCCCAACCGGTCCTCAGCAACGCAACAGAGAGGGTGGCATAGGCATTCCATCCTTATCTGGTGGCAAGCGGTGGGATAACCCTAGGCAGCTTTTTGTGCACCAATCAAGAGAGCAGAGTTATTCAGGAGGGGAATAACTGCAGCCAGGAGAACACACAGGATGTCTGATTACGCCAACATATCCAGGGCGGACCTTGAGACTCTGTGCAGTGCCAAGGGCCATTGGCCAAACAGGGCGGCAATGAGAGGCGCTGAGGGAATGACACCTAGAGCATGGTATTCAGGATGAAGAAACTGATGGTGGCAGTGGCCCAGTTGAAAACCGGTAAAAAGGTGAACCAGACCCTTAGACAGCAGCAACCTCTTCTCGACAGACTGTAACCGCAGAACCAGCCCCTCTGTCCTATGATGAGTACAGGGCTGCCGTGCTAATGATCCAGCTGGCGGCCTTAGGGGACTAGGCAATGGAAGCTATGCAGGCACAGGTCATTGAGGCATGGTGCCAAAAGGGCAAGGTGCCAGCCATGCAGCCTAGCGCAGGGGAGAGGCCCCCACGAGATTAGGACTGTCATCTCTACCTTGCCCTAAATTTAAGGATTGTGTTTGTAATATTGAGGAGCACCGTAGGGTATTTGAAAGGACCTGCAGGCTACACACTTTACCCAGAGAGGAATAGGTTAAGCATCTGATGCTCACACTGCATGGACGTGCAGTGGAGGCCTACCGTGGGGTGCCCTCAGTGGACTGTGCGAACTATGATATAGTAAAAAGGCACTCCTTAAATGGTACAGTATAACACCAGAGACCTTGCCAAGAACGTCCACGCCACCCATGAGGACTTTGCCAACCTGCTGCGAGTCTGCCAGGAAGTGGGTGCATGGAGCTGGTGCCCAGACTGTGAGGAGGTAATAGACTTAATTTGCCAAGAACAGTTTTACAGTCGGATCGACTACCTATCACCAGCCACTGACCCACCCTGTCCCTGGGAGTTATCAGAGACCATTGCAGCCCATGCTGGAGAAGTGGTGCTACAGCTATGGGAAACCCGGTTATATAAGGATGAACTGTCCCACAGCCCCGGCACTCCAGACTCATGTCCCTAATCTGAGTCCTCGGGCCTGGCTGACTTGCTTAACTGGCGAAGTTGGGCCAGTAGAGACTGTTTCCTGCCCCTGCCAGCACAATGGAGTGTGGCGAGTATGAAGGTGATTCAGCAGAGTCACTTGTTTGTCCAAAAGACCCCCTAAAAACATGTGGAGGAACCTGCAATCCATCCAATTGGGATCCCTGCAGGGGGAGGGGCAGAGAGATTTAGGGGCCTCAATAACTGTAGTGAGCCCCCATCTTATTAATCCTGCTGCAGTATTGCAGGGTCGCGCTGCCAAAGTTACTGTGGCAGATGGATTGGAGAAGGATGTGCCTGTAGCCAGGGTGTATCTTGACTGGTGAGATGGCTAGGAGTTGTAAGATGTTGCCATTATGGATGGCCTCCCAACCAATGTGACCTTGGGCAACAATGTTGGGTGTGGACGTTTGACTGCATTTTTCAACTCTATTACTGTTGCCAAGCTGCCAGACTACACTCTTCATGATCTACATCTACACAACCCAGCCCAGAAAAGGTTCCTGGTGAGCCTACTGCCCCCAGCAGTATGACAGCTTCAGCGGTGAGGATAGCTGACCACAGTGACCTCCCTTTGACTGATGCCACTTTGACTGATACTAGTCACCCTAACATAGACCCCCCTGCAGCTTATTCTGACTTAGATGATAGTGAAGGCCGCAGGGAAGAGTTCAGTGCAGCTCAGCTCTCTGATTCCTCACTGGAAGGCATGAAGCGCCAGGCTGGCGACAGCCTAGCAGCGATGGAGGTGGGGAGTGTGACTTGGCATAAAGGGTTGTTGTACAGTGTAGCTAGGAAGGTAGATGGGGATAAACCAGTCCGGGAACAAGTTCAACTGGGGGTACCATGGGGTTTTAGTGCACAACTGACGTCAGTTGTCCACAAAATCGATATGGTGGGACACCAGGGAAGAGACCGAACACTGAAGCACCTGACACAGATCTTTTTCTGGCCGGAAATGCCTGATGACATCTGGGCCTACTGTAAGTCCTGTGATGTGTGTCAGCGTCTCAGGTGCCCCAGAGGCTGTACCTCTGTCCTCCATAACTGTGGGAAAGGTAGCGGACCCGTAGGTAGGAGTATTTAGCAGAGTAGGGTTCCCTATTGAGATGCTAACCGATCAAGGGACACAGTTCATGAGTGAACTAGTCCAGTGTCTCTTAGCCAAGTGTGGAAACTCCGTACTGCCCCCTACATCCCCAGACTAACAGACTGTGCGAGCGGTTCAATGGCACTCTGAAGCACATGCTACGGGCATTTGTATTTTCGGAGGGGGAACTGGGAACACTACCTGCCGCCCCTCCTGTTTGCTTATCGGGAGGTGCCGCAGGAGTCTACCGGTTTCTCCCCCTTTGTACTACTATATGGCCTCAGAGTCCGTGGGCCTCTTGAAAACTGTTCCGGGAGTTTTGGGAAGGGGAATAACCCACCCAGAATGTCTCTGTGGGGGAGTATGTGCTGAAGCTTAGAGATCGGTTTGAGAATTTCATGGGGCTTGCGCAGGCTAACCTAGCGAAAGCACAGGCAAAACAGAAGGCTTGGTATAATCAGGGCGCGCGTGCCAGAGTGTTTGAGGTAGGGCAGAAGGTCCTTGTTCTGATGCCCACACACCAGAACAAGCTCCAGGCTGCCTGGGTTGGACCGTATACAGTCTCAAAACACCTGAGTGACATCACTTACATGGTGTCATTTGATAGCGACGGTAGGTGGCAGCGGACCTACCACATAAATATGTTGAAGGCATACCACGAGCATTTGGAGGTGGCCTGTTCGAGTTCAAGTCCATGCCATTTGGGATGAAGAATGCGCTAGCCACCTTCCAGCGTGTGGTTGATTACCTGCTGGAAGGGTGAAAAGCCTTTGCTCAGGCGTACTACTGTTGGTGCCCAATTATGACAAGGACTTTATAATGCAAATTGATATGTCACAGTATGGGCTGGGAGCAGTACTTAGCCAGGTGGGGCCAGATGGGCAGGCACACCCTGTGACCTATTTGAGCAGAAAACTGCTGAACCAGGGCGCGGGGCATGCCTCAATTGAAAAGGAATGTTTGGCCCTTGTTTGGGCAGTGCAAAAACTTATTTGTATGGACAACGTTTCACAGTGATGATTGACTACAACCCTTTAAAGTGGCTGCAACACACCTAAGGGGAAAATGGCAGACTGTTCCGCTGTAAGCGCAAGGAAAAACTCACAGCAATGCGGATTGACTGTCTTGGCAGGAAGAGTCGGATCCCCCGGGTCAGCCTCAGTAACCCTAAGAGATTGCAGGGCGAGAAGCCAAATTGTGGGGACATGGCCTGCTGGACAGGTACAGGGGACGGCTGTGGCCGGGTTCCTGCAGTTACTGATGCGGTGGCCTTCTTGAATTTGACTCCAACACTGGGAGAGTGCCGGAGGAGTTAATAGCCCGGCGCAGGGTGCCGTGTGGCTAACATGAATGTTTTAAATGTGTGGTTTATTATAATAAAAATGCATTTTTAAGCGTGCGCTGCGTTGCTGGGAGAGCAATAGCAACACCGCAGGCGCACCGCTAGGCACCGGGGAGTATACAAAAAGTATTGGGTTTTGATGTTTAACGTAATAAATATCAAGATGTCTGTGTGTAGGTGCTGCAGCACCGGTAGAGAACTGGCATGTAGCGGTGAAAGAGTTAACTCCCAACGCTGGGAGTGAAAAACAGTGTATAGTGATGGGCAAAAGTTTTGAGAATGACATGTATCGGTTTTCACAAAGTTTGCTACTTCAGTGTTTTTAGATCTTTTTGTCAGATGTTGCTATGGTATACTGAAGTAAAATTACAAGCATTTCGTAAGTGTCAAAGGTTTTTACTGACAATTACATTAAGTTTATGCAAAGAGTCGATATTTGCAGTGTTGACCCTTCTTTTTAAAGACCTCTGCAGTTCGCCCTGGCATGTTGTCAATCAACTTCTGGGCCACATACTGACTGATGGCCGCCCATTCTTGCCTAATCAATGTTTGGTGTTTGTCAAAATTTGTAAGTTTTTGTTTGTCCAACCACCTCTTGAGGATTGACCACAAGTTCTCAATGGGATTAAGGTTTGGGGAGTTTCCTGGTCATGGACCCAAAATTTTCGATGTTTTGTTTCCTGAGCCACTCAGTTATCACATTTGCCTTATGGAAAGGTACTCCATCATGCTGGAAAATGCATTGTTCGTCACCAAACTGTTCTTGGATGGTTGGTAGAAGTCGCTTTTGGAGGATGTTTAGGTACCATTCTTTATTCATGGCTGTGTTTTTAGGCAAAATTGTGAGTGAGCCCACTCCCTTGGCTGAGAAGCAGCCCCACACATGAATGGTCTCAGGATACTTTACTGTTGGCATGACACAGGACTGATGGTAGCGCTCACCTTTCCTTCTCCGGACAAGCGTTTTTCCAGATGCCCCAAACAATCTGAAAGGGGATTCATCAGAGAAAATTACTTTACCCCAGTCCTCAGCAGTCCGATCCCTGTACCTTTTGCAGAATATCAGTCTGTCCTTGATGTTTATCCTGAAGAGAAGTGCCTTCTTTGCTGGCACCAGGCCATCCTCCAAAAGTCTTCACTCACTGTGCGTGCAGATGAACTCACACCTGCCTGCTGCCATTCCTGAGCAAGCTCTGCACTGGTAGTGCTCCGATCCCGCAGCTGAATCAACTTTAGGAGACACTCCTGGCGCTTGCTGGACGTTCTTGGGAGCCCTGAAGCCTTCTTCACAACTATTGAACCTTTCTCCTTGAAGTTCTTGATGATCCGATAAATGGTTAATTTAGGTGCAATCTTACTAGCAACAGTTAACCATGGTTAACAGAGGAAGAACAATGATTTCAAGCACCACCTCCTTTTAAAGCTTCCAGTCTATTATTCTAAGTCAAACAGCATGACAGAGTGATCTCCAGCCTTGTCCTTGTCAACACTCTCACCTGTATTAACGAGAGAATCACTGACCTGATGTCAGCTGGTCCTTTTGTGGCAGGGCCGAAATGAGGTGGAAATGTCGTTTTTGGAATAAAGTTCATTGTCATGGCAAAGAGGGACTTTGAAATAAATTGCAATTCATCTGATCACTCTTCATGACATTCTGGAGAATATGCAAATTATCATCATAAAAACTGAGGCAGCAGACTTTGTGAAAAATAATATTTGTGTCATTCTCAAAACTTTTGGCTATGACTGTAAATTGTAGTTTAACTACGTGTATGTACAATGTTTAAGTGTAAAACATGCCTTTGTGTTTCTAACTCCCATTGTCCTATAGATTGTAAGCTTTCGAGCAGGGTTATCTTACCTCTCTGTCTGTATGTATTACCCAGTATTGTTTTATTTATGTTTGTTCCCAATTGTAAAGCGCTACGGAATTTGCTGGCGCTATATAAATGATGATGATGATGTGTATATACTAACCAGGAAGTACACTCCCCCCAGCCACTGGGTTCAATGTTAAAAGGTGATAACCCCTCTGGGCTGATTCATGTGCAGGCTGCATGAATCAGTCCAGATTGGTTAAAGGGGAAGCAGGCTGGATTACCTCCTGCCAAACTAGTGTCCCAAAACTGTATTTAAAGAGCCTGTGTTACACTGAAATGTATTATACCATCTGTACCTCTGGAGATTACTAGTACCTTAAACTAGTGTATGTAACTGACCTTTTCTGGACTTCCTGAGCTAATAAACATGGACTGCTTAATGAGCCTGCTTTGACGCCTATTTACCTGCTGTAATTCCTTTGACCACAGATTAGACCAATTTAATCTGTTATCCGGCTGTTGTGAGGTTGGAACCCAGCATTCTAGTACCAACGCTTTGCCCGCTACCTGCAGCTCTGGCCAGTGTGTTACCACAGCAACCCTAACCTGAAGGCAAGAGGTCAGGGGTATATTTTCCTGGAAACATTTTGCAGATTAAAAAAATTTAATTTAGCGTGTTCTCCGTGATTCTTTGTGACCTTACGAAGCCCAGGGAGGCTCACGCTACATGTGTATGTGAGTTAGGTGTGAAACATTAATAAGTGGTCCTGGTGAACGTAAGGACACTATAATAAATTATTAGTGGTGGCAGAAAAGGTGTATTCATTGCTACGTGACTAAGGTGACTCCTGTCATGGCCAGCTGTTCAGATTGCTGTATCTGGGACAGGCTGGGCGTTCGTGACAGCGACTTACAGTGTTCACTCATTGCTAGGCTTTCTATATCTGCTGAACAGACATCGTTCCATCATTGATCATGATTTTTGGTAAGATTAGCACAATAACACATGACTGTGGGAGTGTACACATTCTTGCAATATCTAAACAAACGTTTGTGAATCATGTGATCTGCATGATCATTGGATAGGCGTGTACCCAGCTGAACCGAGTGGTTTCAAAAGTCACCATGTGGTCTCTCACCATCCACAGGATTTCCCCTTTGACTTCACAAGAAGGGTCTGATGCTTTGAAGTTTACCTGATTTTGGCTTAGACCACAAATGTCTATGATATTAATAGATCAATTTTTTAAGATATTTGTCGGGGAGTAAAGGATTTGGGAAAAGGGACACTTCTTTATTTATGGCAGAGATTGTTCTATCTTGAAGACCCTTATGAACATCTTAGAACTTATCTAGCTCGGTACGTGTCTAGATTTCCATTACACTTGTGAGGCCCTCTGAATGAATATGGCCCTGATTTGCTTCATTCAGTTACTAAACCAAAGAAGAAACGTTGGCTGCTATATTTCATATAGCCGGCTTTAAAACCAAGAATGACATAGCTGGAATTCCCCACCTTCACCTGTACCTTCAATCCATCATAAATGCTGTGGAAAAACTGATCTCCCTCTTCCATTTATACAGACCAAGAGACCCACATCCCACATTGTTATACTTCCGCACTCTAGACACCACCTAGATTGACCTTACTGAAGTAACCAACAATTTACTCATAGCTAAGTTGAAGGGTCTTCCTATCAATCCCTCCTTGACCACTTCTGACACATCTTTTTCTCCACTTCCTCTATCAGTTGCAGTTCATCAGGACTATGTTTTTGCCCTTCTGCTTTTCGATCCTTCTACATCTTCTCTTTGTGCATGAATATAATCTTTTGACCTCCGCTACCAATTCTATGCAGATGACACCCAAATCCCAAGACCTATCTCCTTTGCTTCTCAGTCATCTCCACTTGGATTCCCAGCACTATTTAAAACTTACCAGTGACTCCACCATCAACTTTACTCCACATATCCAGTACCTTGTGCTATGTCATGTCGCCTCTTCCTCTAAAACATTGCCAGAAGACGCCACTTTCTCAAACTGCCAATACCCTAACTTACTCTCTCTTTATCTCCTAGCTTGAGTACTGCAACACCTTCACCCAACTTCCCCAATACTAGCTATAGTAAACATCACAACGAGACTGGTCTTCCTCTGTCTCTCCACACCACTCTGTAAATCACTACACTGGCTCCCCATAAACTCTAGAATCCAATTAAGCTATTCACCTTTACCTTGAAAGCCCCACCAACAAATCCCCTCAAACATCTCTGACCTCGTCACATGCGTCACATGATACTTTCCCTTGTGCCATCATAGATCTGTCTCTCATCTCCTTTCTGATAACCACTTCTCACTCCCAACCCCAAGACTTCTTCTGTGCTGCTCCGCAATATACGGAACTCCCTACCATGGCTGACTAAACTCCACCACACCTCAACTTTGAAGCTACTATCCCCTGTCAGACTAGCTCCTACTGCCTCAGGTTTGCCTTCTCTCTTTAGTCTGCCATAGCTAACCTGTTTCACGTCTGCACCTTCTATGTCAACCTTGTATGTCCTTATTTAGTTTCTGTGTAAAATTTATTGTATGATTTGTTATACCGACAGTCAGACACAGAAGAGTGTTGTGGCACCTTATAAAATAATGATGATTATATAGACTAGGACACCCACATCCTCACCATGTTATGCACCCACAATATATTCCATTTAAATAGACCAGGACACCCCATTCCACTACATCTTCCATTTATATAAGGTTAGGAAACTCCATTCCCGCCATGTTGAAATCCCACCACCACATTATCCATTTCTATAGACCAGTAGACATACATCATCACACCATGTTACACCCGACTGGTATATTCCATTAATATAGACCGGGACACCCCATCTTCCAAGTATACAGACCCACACACTTTATATCAACATAATTTACTGTAAATGCAGATACGTATTTAGATACAATTTCACACTTTTTATATTAAAGAAATTAAAAGTCGAACTATTAAAACGTGAACTCCTGAAATGCTGAATGTTTCTTCACCATTAGAGAAAGAAAATATGGTTAATAAGGAGGACAGAGAAGTCAGTATATCATAACAATGCAAACTACACAGTCGAAAACAATACACTACTGCATACAAAACGACTACATTTCGCAAGCTGATTAAGTGTGCAAACCTACGTGTAACAAGTGCTCAACCAGACCTTGGCTGATAGATACAGAAAGCACCTCCCCCTCCCACAGTGGCAATATACCCCAGCTTACAATGGAAGTAGCTGCCGAAGCAAGTTAATGAAGCCACAGGCAGGGTGGGGGGTGGTGGAGTCAAAGCGTTTATTACTAACAGCCGATTCCTGCATTTCTCTATAATACGAGTTATATGCATTAACAACACACTGAACTACACATATATTTCAGGGTTTTTTTTTTCTTAGAAAGACATCGGGCAGCTCGAATGCGTCTCAACGTATCTGAGCCATCAGCCTGACTGTAGCTCAACACATGGTTACTGCTAATCTGAGCACATTTCCTCTAATATTTGGGTCATTGGTCTTCTCAAGCAGCTTCTCACACCTCTAGATGACAGATTGTACATTTTGACAAATCATAAGAACATCAAGGCCAAAACATGGGCTCTCACATTTTGATCTAGTACAGTTGTTGTAACAAGTGGAGATATCGATTTGACCCTGTGTGTCCAACTGATGGACAAGATACAGAAATCTAACTTCCCTGAGAGTCCCCTGATCAAGGGTCCCAGATGATTCTAAAGTAGGATCAACATTCAAGTTCATGACCAACACACACGATTCAGGCTCATTTCTAAAAATAATAAAAAGTTAGAATTCCTTAGTCTTTGTGACATGCAAATTTTGAATTATGTCTTTCAGCCGGGTTGAAATCGACCACATTTAAAAAGGATTTTCTTTGTTACTTTCAATTATGCCTGTATTATAAGTCTAACTGAAAACTTAGGAGGAGGATTTAGAAAGTGCTCTTCTTCGGATATGGTGAGGTGTTAATATATGACGGAGCATGCTGCTGGAGCATGGTGGTCAGTTGCCACCGTTTCATGATACATGATGTTTCTTCTACAACCGTGACCTTGAGGCTTCTAAGTGATAGATCTACATGTAGGAGTTTTCCACGGTGTGTGATCTTTGATGTGTCACTAGTTGATAGCTCCAACAAAAGCTCCGACCACACTCTATACAAATGTATGGCTTCTCCCCGGTGTGGACCCGCTGGTGTCGGGCAAGCTGATAGCTCCAGCTAAAGTTTTTCTTGCACTGTATGCAAGAATACGGCTTCTCTCCAGTATGGGTCCTCTGGTGTTTGTTATAATCGGAGTTGCGGCTAAAGTTCTTGCCACAAAGACGGCACTGGAAAGGCTTCTCATCACTGTGGGTGACGCGATGTCGGTCACATCCCACCTTATCGATAAAACATTTGCCACATTCTGGGCAGGTGTAGGGCTTCTCTCCGGTGTGTATCCGCTGGTGCGTCACTAGCACAGACCTCTGACTAAAGCTCTTTCCACAAGCAGTGCAGGTGTAGGGCTTCTCTCCGGTATGTATCCTCTGGTGCATCACTAGCTTGGAGCTCTCACTGAAGCTCTTACCACACTCATTGCAGGTGTACGGCCTTTCCCCGGTGTGAGTTCTTTTGTGTGTGATAAGATGTGAGCGGACACTGAAGCTCTTCCCACAGTCACTGCATGAATATGGCCGTTCCCCTGTGTGTGTCCTCTGGTGTATAACCAGCTTGGAGCTCTCACTGAAGCTTTTGCCACACTCTTTACAGGTGTAGGGTCGTTCACCAGTGTGAGTCCTCTGGTGTCGTACAAGTTGGGAACTTTCACTGAAACATTTGCCACAGTCAGGGCAAGCAAACGGCTTCTCCCCGGTGTGGATTTTGTGGTGTCGTATCAGTAGAGAACAGGAGGTAAATCCTTTCCCACATTCCTTGCATGAATAGGGCCTCTCTCCGGTGTGGTTTCGGTGATGCTGAATTAGCAGAGACTTCTGGCTGAACCTCTTCCCACAAACCGTGCACAGGAAAGGCTTTACTTTAGCGCTATTTCTCTTCTGAGAACCCAACACTCTGTCTGTTGAGAATCTTGGCATATTCGGTGGCACAGAATCCTCATCGCTGTTTATCTCGGTCTTCACAGAAACTGCAGTGTGACCCTGGGGAGCGCTTACAGATGGGTCCTCGATAGCAGCTTCTTTTCCTTCCAGATGCAAAGTTTCATGAGAACCTTTATGGTTGACATCATTATCTGGAGGAGAAGCAATAAAGTCACTACAGCTTAAAATGTTTAGAGAAAGTCGTTCTGGAGAACTCGTGATTGGATTGCGGCGTGTTTTGGTGGGTTTTCGCCGGCGTCTGGGGGTCTCCACTGAGCTTTGCCTGGTAATAACTCTCTCCCAGCATTGAGTAACAGCTACTGGATTGGCCTCTGTGGGATAAATAACAGACCTTAGAATGAGTAATGCAGCTCGAGCACTGCCATTAGTACCAATGAAACAAAACTGTTTTAGTCTATTTCATATAACCGCCTGCTTCCCCTCTTCAATACACATATGTACAATACACACTACTGCAGGAATTCTACTTTCCACCACCCACGTATGCACCTCCTTTTGTATTCTGTATAGATCTGTCGTTCTGACAGATTTTTATGGCACAGTACAAATAGCTATTATGACAATGATGAAACCGTATATATTGGTTTTTAATCCTATTTTTAAACAATACGTATATACTTTATAGGAAATGTGCAGGAAAAAAAAAGTAAATTCCAAGAACCTTGTTATACACTGATCTCAAGCTGCCATGCATATACATCCATACGTTGGATGTTTATAGTCTGGAATAACATGCTGTAGTTAGAGGTCTTATCCTCACACTTTGTGGGACTGTTTTCTAACTTCAGCTATCTAGGCCGATGAACAATATTACACATTGTATTGCATTACGTGTTGAACTATGTTAATGTGGAAGTATACATCCATAAATGTGCAATAAGACTGATCAATATGCAGTGATTAGGTCAGTGTGGTCCAATTGCAACATGATTTTCAGGCTTAAGTTAATTCTATTAAACCGCCTGGTTGGTGACTGAACATTGTCCGACACAACTCGTTCTGTACGTTACTCTAGGACCAGCTGGACAGAAGGACGTGTCCTGTATATGAATTTTCTCTTGTTATTACTCTGTAGCTATTAGTGTGATACAACTCGTTCTGTACGTTACTCTAGGACCAGCTGGACAGAAGGATGTGTCCTGTATATGAATGTTCTCTTGTTATTACTCTGTAGCTATTAGTGTGACACAACTCGTTCTGTACGTTACTCTAGGACCAGCTGGACAGAAGGACGTGTCCTGTATATGAATGTTCTCTTGTTATTACTCTGTAGCGATTAGTGTGATACAACTCGTTCTGTACGTTACTCTAGGACCAGCTGGACAGAAGGACGTGTCCTGTATATGAATGTTCTCTTGTTATTACTCTGTAGCTATTAGTGTGACACAACTCGTTCTGTACGTTACTCTAGGACCAGCTGGACAGAAGGACGTGTCCTGTATATGAATGTTCTCTTGTTATTACTCTGTAGCGATTAGTGTGATACAACTCGTTCTGTACGTTACTCTAGGACCAGCTGGACAGAAGGACGTGTCCTGTATATGAATGTTCTCTTGTTATTACTCTGTAGCGATTAGTGTGATACAACTCGTTCTGTACGTTACTCTAGGACCAGCTGGACAGAAGGACGTGTCCTGTATATGAATGTTCTCGTTATTACTCTGTAGCGATTAGTGTGATACAACTCGTTCTGTACGTTACTCTAGGACCAGCTGGACAGAAGGACGTGTCCTGTATGTCAATGTTCTCTTGTTGTTACTCTGTACTCATTAGTGTGACACAATACCTGACCTTTTCTTAGCCCTCTCCAAATACTCCTGTAATTGTTTCTTTACACCAATATGCAATCATCCATGCAGTGCGAATTTATACTGTGTTGCGTGTCCTAATATTTTGTGTATTCTTGTTCAAAAACTCAAACATCACTACCATGCAGAAGACCTAGAACTAGATGTACTGCAATGCAACCAGCAGGTGGCGACATATATACCAACCAGTGCAGAAGACATCTGAGGTGCTGTCCCCAGGCTCCCCCGCGTCCTGCATACTCCCGAGTCACAGCTACGGCTTCATGTGTTCACTGCAGAGACACAACGTCATATCCTTTATCTATACATGTTCACACGTACATATATATGTACACACAGAGGCACACTCACTACTGTCCCTATACACACACTCTCCTCAACACTCATTGTCACTATATACACATATAGATTCACTATAGATGGAGCATTATATAAACACACATGTATTAATACACTATACATTATAGAAACACAATTTATGAGTGAAACATTATACACAGTATAAAGATAGAGTAACAATATAATATGTTGTTTAATATAATCCATACTGCCCCCCTCCTTCTCTCCAAACCACATGCCTCTCCCACGTTGTCCTACCAGTCCCTGACAAAGGCCCATAAACTCCATCACCGTCTGCTGTATGTCAGACACACTCACCTCTCAGCAGGTGGGATCCAGGCCCAAAACCTCCGGATGCTCCATGATCCTCTCCGTCTCTTGTCTATTGGTCTGTTGAATAATTAACAAAATAAAAAACAGGTATGTATCCCCGATAACAGAGAGTGAGAGCGGGGAAATGATGGGCTTGGAGCATGGTATGTATCCCTGAAAATGAAGGTGATTGTATTACATCTTGCTTAGATTGGACTCTTGCTTGCTGCTTAGAAAGGGAAGATGTTTTAAAGTTTTCCCAAAGTTACTTTAGCAATTCATGAGTTACTAGATAAGCCTTTTCTTTGGATGAGCTGGAAGATGCGGCAGCCTCATTACCAAATGGCAAAAGCCCCTGAAACACATGGGTGTCAGAGATGTCTGCCTTCGTAAGATCCATGCGCTATAAACAGCACCTACCGCCAGATTTAAAATCAGATCCTCTGTCCATTTCGAATGGAACAAGACAGGGATGGTGCCCTCTTCCCAAATATTGTTGTTTTGTGCATGAAGGCACTCGTGAAAACAATCAGGATGAATCCAAATATTTTGGGCTTCAGGTTGGAGGATATGGATAGCTTGTAACAATCATTAACCTTTGCCTGACACCCGAATCACATCAAATAACTAACGTCCTAGCACAATTGTTTCATTCCAACTTCCTCCTCTTGTTATCAAACCTGAAAGCCTGGAAACCCCAGGTAATTTTGTAGTGTGGACGGATCTATATTATAAAGATTAATTAATTGACCAAAATATTATACCTGTTGAAAGCCTTACCCATTGACCTCCCTAGAAATTTCCTTAATGATTTCCAGTTTCTGAAGAGGGACTTTTTCTGGGGAGGAAGGCGACCCAAGTTTTCAAAAGATGTTTTATAATGGAGAAAATCTCAAGGAGGACTAAAACTACCTCTCCTCTCGGGATACCTCCAAGTGGTCATACTTTCTAGGATCTTAGACTGGTCAGCAAAAGGAGAAGTGATTTTAGTCTAATAGAGGCAACTCCTGGGAGTGTCTACCAAGGAACAAAGCCTCAAAAAGTCATCAGTCATTAGGCTTCAATGAGGAGGTCACCAGATTTGGTAAATAGTAAATCCTTCATCATGTTACAGTATCTTTAGGACTAATAACAAAATGTAATAAGAGGCAGGGTGCCATACATATATGGTATGTTTGGGGGAAATGACTAGGACTCGCTTTTTGTAGACATATTTAGTCCTATACACAGAACATTAGTACCCCCTTGTCTGCTCACTATGACCTATGTGCTAATAGTACTCCATTGTCAAGAGTGACTCCATGTCTCTTGCCGTGGTTTACAATAAAGTGATATTTCTACTGATTAATGCTCTCAGACCGCCTGATGAATCACGATACCTCTTCCGGAGGGACGCGCAGTTACTGGATTACCAGATAGGGCTTCCGCGGTACTGCTCTCTGATACTGGCCTGGAGAAACTGAGGAGAAAATAAAGAAGTCTCAGAAGGTGGAGAATTACAATGAAAGATACTAAATGTAGGTCCAGATATATTCTGCTATGAGGTAAAGATAAAGCACCATTAAACCATGTTTTTCTATAAATGGCAAGAGAAGTACCTATCATTATTATTATCGTAGATTTATACAATAGGGAAAACAGTACATACATAAAACATGGACATACAAGGTAGACAAAATAAATGCAAACATGAAAACAAAGGGTATGGAGGACCCTGCTCATTGGAGAGCTCACATTCTAAGTGGAAGAGGACACAACTGAAACAAGAGGAGCAAATGTTGTTCAGAGTGGAGATTGGGACAGTTTTGAGGGTGCATTAGTGCGAATAGTATGTTCGGGGATAACAGAAGTTC
Source organism: Mixophyes australis (assembly GCA_036250195.1). Lineage (NCBI taxonomy): Eukaryota > Metazoa > Chordata > Amphibia > Anura > Limnodynastidae > Mixophyes > Mixophyes australis. Next base: position 11,972,882 of record JAVHZZ010000002.1, on the reverse strand, counting down.
TATAAATGAGATGGGTTTTCAGAGAGCGTCTAAAAATTTGAAGGCTGTGGGAAAGAGTGATTGAGCATGGTAGGGAATTCCATAAGTGGGGAGCAGCAAAGGGAGAAGTCTTGTAGACGGGAGTGAGAGGTGGTTATCAGAGATGAGACAAGGCACAGATCAGAGGTAAACCTAATTGGGAGGGAGGGAGAGTATTTTGAGAGGTGTGGAGGGGTGGTGGTGTTGTTGAGTACTATGTAGGAAATGATTAATAATTTGAATTGGATACTGGAGGACACAGGGAGCCAGTGCAGTGACTTGCAAAGTGGTGCTGCAGATGTGGAGCAGTGAGAGAAAATGGTCAGTCTATGAGCAGCATTTAGGATGGATTGAAGTGGGGATACATATGTGGGGAGGAGGGGGGTGCCAGATAGCAGGAGGTAGCAGTAGTCAAGATGGAAGACAATGAGAGAATGGAAAAGAGTTTTGGTAGCATGTTTAGTAAAGCTGGGTACACACTACACGGTTTTCGTCCAATATACGACCGCTCGTTCAAAAGTCAGGTCGTCCAACCAAATGGACGATTGTCGCCTCATTTGGTTGGTCGTACCGTTTAATATTTTTTGTCCCAATCTCGTTTCCGTTGTGTAGTGTGTATAAACTTCCAACCGATCCACAACAGTGTGAACGAAATTACAGTCATTGCTCACGACAACATGGCTGTAAAAAGTCGCTAAAACCCTTTATCGTCCTAAACAAAACTAGTGTGTATGCAGTCCATGGACCGAGCGATCGGACCATCGATCGCATGTAAAATCGCTCGGCATAGAAAGTTGGTTAAAATTTCTGTAGTGTGTACCTAGCTTAAGAAAAGAGAGCACATACTGGCAATGTTTATAAGGTGAAGTTGACAGGACTGGGAGAGAGTCTGGATGTGAGGAAAAAGCAAAGGGCCAAGACAAGTGTGACACCAAGGCAGCAGGCTTGGGAGTAGAGAAAATTATGGCATAATTGACAGTAAGGGAGATTTGAGGGGAGGTGGTGACTCTGGAGGGAGGGAAGGTGATAAGTTCTGTTTTGGACATGTTGAGCTTTAGGTAGCATTGGGACATCCATGTGGGGATAGTAGAAAGACAGTTGGTTACAGGAGATAGTACAGAAGGGGGAATGGTCAGGGGAATAGATATAGATTTGGGTTTCGTCAGTGTAGAAGTAGTACTGGAAGCCGAATGAGCAAATTAGTTCTCCAAAAGAAGAGTTGTACAATGACAAAAGTAAAGGGCCAAAAACAGAGCCTTGTGGGACTTCAACAGATAATGGAGGTGGAGGGAAAGATGTAACAGAGAAAGAAACACTAAAGGAGCGGTTCAATAGGTAGGAAGTGAACCAGGAAAGAACTGTGTCATAAAGGCCAATGTAGTGAAGGGTGTGTAGGAGAAGAGGGTGATCAAGAGTGTCAAAAGCAGCAGAGAGGTCCAGGAGGATGAGTATGGAGAAATGATCCTTAGACTTTGCAGTAAGTAGATCATTGATGACTTTGCAGTTTCAGTGGAACGCTGGGGGTAGAAGCCTGATTGCAGAGAATCAAGAATGGAGTGAGAGGAGAGAAACTGAGACAGGCATTTGTACAGCAATCGAGAGATGGTTTCTTTAGAATTGGGGAGATGAGCGCCCGTTTAGAGGAGGACGAAAATATGCCAGTTCAGATAAACATGTTGAAGAGCTGAGCTAGCGGTGGGCATGCAGTGTGGGAGAGGGAGCGGAGAAGTTGGGAAGGAATAGGGTGAAGGGGACTTCATCTTCAGTTACTGTAGAGAATGAATTAAGGGTGGATTGTGGAGTGAAGGTAAAGGTGGGTAGAGTGGATGGAGTGTGTGAAATTTGGCATGAGGAAATATCTAGTCGAATGGGGTAAATTTTGCCTTTGAAGTAGGGGGCAAAATTAAGTGTGGTGAGGGAGGAAGGGGCATGAGGTGCAGGTAAGCAGAGAAGTGAGCTAAAAGAGGCGACGTGGGTTAGAAGACTGGGTGGATAATGGAGATTTGAATTATGTTTGATTGGCAATTGAAAGGGCAATGCTGTAAGATGAGAGGATGAATTAATAGTGGAGGAAATTGAGATAGGAGATTTCCTCCAGTGGTGCTCTGCAAAGCGGAAGCACTTTTAGCGGGTCTGTTTGGTGTGCCATGGTTGGTGTTTGGATCGTCGGAGACTGTATGTGGTTGGTACTTGTTGTCAGAGAGTGGGAAGGTTACGTTAGATAATCTTGAAATGAAGCAGTAGCTTGAGAAGACAAGATCAAGGTAGTGTCCATCACAGTGAGTGGGAGATGAGATCCATTGGGAGAAACAAAAGGAGGAAGTAAATGAAGAAATTTAACGGCAGAAGAGACAGTGGGATTATCAATAGGAATGTTGAAGTTGCCTTGTATGAGATAGGAACATGATATAGGGGAGTCTTAACAGGCTTTTATTTTTTTTTCTCGGCTATCCTACAAATCATTTCTTTTGAAAATCTGTCTGATTGGCAAACAAAAATGGTTCCAGACCATTAACCTTGATCCCAAAGTTGCAGATCAAACTACTGCTCTGGCCAGAGGCCAGCAAAGAAACATTCCTCTAGCATTGGTCCGACTTGATTGGGGCAACAATTGAGGCATGTTTGAGATGGAAGCCATGGACGATTTCCCTACAGAAGTCCTACTGCGGAATGGACTGGGACAAAAGCTGACCAGCCACTTTGTTGGAGCTGTGAGACGCAGTCAAGCCAGTAGTACCACTCGAGGACCCCATATCACTTCACAGCCAGGCTACTATCTGCTCACCCTAACCATCTGAGTCTGCCGAACAGCCTTCGATGAGTAGGGCCAACAGTGACAAGGAAGTAAACTTGGGGAAGGTGAAGGGGGCTCAGTGAGCTGTATGACTGACCCATCCCTAGTAGGCAAGCAACACATAGCAGATGAGATAAGGGACTATTGTACAGACTGACAAATATGACCAGTTCCAAGTCTGCAGTTAGTGCCAAGGCAGTAATGAAGTCTGTTGCTAAAAGAGGTGCATAATGCTCCATTTGCCAGCTGTCAAGGCTGGAAAAAGACAGACGCCTGGCTCTGGCAAAATTTCTTTTGGATTTGACCAGGATGTAGAAAAAATGGTCTCTGCATGCAACATGTGCCACTGCATCAGCAGGAGGCCCCCCAGCCATGCACTCCTGAAACCCATGCCCATTATTGAGGACCTCTTTACAGGTTGCAGTCGATATCATAGGACCACTGTAAGAGCGCAGCCGTGCTGGGAATGAGTGCATTCTTCTGATACCCAAGGCAGTAGCACCGTCCTCTACAGACACAGAGCATATAGCACAAACCATGATGAGCGTGTTCAGTCAGATGTGGTGACAGAGCTGCATTTTGTCAGTGTACTAATAGCGATCCTCTGGGAAAGTTTTAGGGTCAGGCCCCTGATCACCACAGCCTGACAATCGCAAACCTATTGGCTGTGAAAGTGATTCCCTCAAACACCTTTTCCATGCGATCTGAGGGACAAGATTGGGACCGATTCCTGCAGCAGCTCCTCTTCACCTACCGGGAGGTGCCACAGGAATCAAACAGATTCTCCCCCCCCTCAAGCTCTCGTACGGACAGCCTCTTAGAATTGGTTCACAAGAGCTGGAAAGGGAAGTTTATCGACAATGACATTTCCGTGCAGGAAAAAAATTGAATGCCTGCGGAAGCATGTGAAGCAGGTAATGGACCTTAACCGCAAACACCTGCACAGCGCACACGTCAAGCAGAAGAAGCTGTACGACTGAGCGTCAAACTCGGACCCGACCGAGATTGGACAGAATCTCTGGTACCAGCTTGCAAAACGGGTCAGACCATTTGTGGTGCAACAACAACACAGGGCGACTCACTACACAACCGCACTTGATGCAACAAGGTGTGAACATATTTTGAGATTATTATTTTTTTATATACTTTATTTTTGCTTTTACTTCTGGTCTTGGTTTTTATTTTAATTTGTATATTATTATTATGTTTTTTGCAATGAGATGATGGGCTCTTTTTTGTTTTTTAGAAAAAAATCGGTATGGACATTTATAGTTATGTACAAATCAATGTTTATTGCTTGTAAATATTTGTTACTAGTGGAAAAAAATTAACAAAATACCATATCAACGGACTTAAAGAGTATGATGAGAGAGGGGTAACAACAGATACCACTGATCAGGTACACCCAAGTAAAGTCAGCCTTCATCACACCATTTGGATTTACTGCGATGGCCTTTGGGATAGAGAAAGCCTGTCCAACCACCTTTCAGCTGATGGTGGATTCCTGTCAGGGTGCAAGACGATTACCCAGGCCTACTTGGATGACATTGCCATCGTCAGTAGCTCCTAGAAAAGGCACATTTTCATGATTCCTAACCACATCTGGCAAGATAGACCCACCATCAGACATGACAAAGGCCAGATTGGTATGGCGGAGGTGGAGTAATTGGGTTACTGGCTGGAAGCCAGGTATGTTGGGCCTGAGCCAGCAAAGGTAGAGGTCATCCTGAACTGGCCCCACCAACCAACTACAGCTGCGTACCTGGGCACCGCCAGGTACTACAAGAAGCTCACACCTTGGTACAGCGCAATACTCGCTAACGATTTGACCAATAAGAGATTTGCCCCAGACTTGAACTGGACTACACTGCTCAAGGATACTTTTAGACAGCAGAAGGGAGATTTACCTTGGGCACCAGTACTAGCGGCTCCTGACTTCAGAGAGCAGCTACTAGTATGGAGGGATGCCTCCTCTTGCGTGCTGGACGCTTTTTAATCAAGTCGGGGATGATGGGGACGAGCACCCTGTAGCATACATATCCAGGAATGTATTGGGGTGCCACCATTGAACTGAATTGTCTAGCCATCATTTGGGCTAGACTAGCTATAAGCTACAGCCCTACCTGTATGGAGTTCTCAGAAGTGACCACAATTCCCTGAGTTGAGTGTCCCCAGGATAGCTGAGCACAATGAGAAAGTTTAGGTGGTATTTGCACTACAGAAATTTTACTTTTCTTTCTCTCACGTAAGGGGAAAGGAGCATGGTAAAACAGGCGGGCTACAGTAAGAACCGGATCCACCCGGACCAAAACACGGAACTCAGTCCCTGAGATGTAACACCCCCCCCCACACACACACACCCCAGTCAAAACCCCCCCCCAAAAAAAAAAACACCCCGGAAAAACACATGCACCAAAATGCACACACCTCTCAAAATAAGCCCTTTAAACCCACACAGTATACACCTCTCCACATACATTGTAAACACACACAGGATGCACCTCACACATATATATATATATATATATATATATATATATATATATATATTATTTTCCTATATGGACCCTATACATTATTTGCACAAACACATACAGTATGCACAGTAAATGCATCATAACCAATATGTACATTATATACACACAGTTCATTTTAATCACAGTATGTATTATATTCCCTTTATATACACAGCATATACATTACATTCCTATATGCACAAAGTATAAACATTATACCCCTTGTATACACACACAATCACACACACACACACACAGTATACACGGACACACATTGTACCCCCTGTATACACACACACTCACAGTACACGCATTATACCCCCTGTATACACACACACACATAATACATACATTACACACCCTGTATATATACACACACACTACACCCCCTGTATACATACACACAGTACATACATTACACCCCCTGTATACACACAGTACATACATTACACTCCCTGTATACACACACATACATAACACCCCCTGTATACACACACACACACACACAGTACATACATAACACCCCCTGTATACACACACACACACACACATACAGTATATAAATAACACCCCTTGTATACACACACACACACAGTACATACATAACACCCCCTGTATACACACACACACAGTACATACATAACACCCCCTGTATACACACACACACACACAGTACATACATAACACCCAGTACATACATAACACCCCCTGTATACACACACACACACACACACACAGTACATACATAACACCCAGTACATACATAACACCCCCTGTATACACACACACACACACACACACACACACACACAGTACATACATAACACCCCCTGTATACACACACACACACACACACACAGTACATACATAACACCCCCTGTATACACACACACACAGTACATACATTACACCCCCTGTATACACACGCAGTACATACATTACACCCCCTGTATACACACGCAGTACATACATTACACCCCCTGTATACACACGCAGTACATACATTACACCCTCTGCATACACACACAGTACATACATAACACCCCCTGTATACACACACAGTACATACATAACACCCCCTGTATACACACACACACAGTACATACATTACACCCCCTGTATACACACACACACAGTACATACATTACACCCCCTGTATACACACACAGTACATACATTACACCCCCTGTATACACACACACAGTACATACATTACACCCCCTGTATACACACACACAGTACATACATTACACCCCCTGTATACACACACACAGTACATACATTACACCCCCTGTATACACACACAGTACATACATTACACCCCCTGTATACACACACACAGTACATACATTACACCCCCTGTATACACACACAGTACATACATTACACCCCCTGTATACACACACACAGTACATACATTACACCCCCTGTATACACACACACACACAGTACATACATTACACCCCCTGTATACACACACACACACACACAGTACATACATTACACCCCCTGTATACACACACACACACAGTACATACATTACACCCCCTGTATACACACACACACACACACAGTACATACATTACACCCCCTGTATACACACACACACACACAGTACATACATTACACCCCCTGTATACACACACACACACACACAGTACATACATTACACCCCCTGTATACACACACACACACACAGTACATACATTACACCCCCTGTATACACACACAGTACATACATTAGATGGATCCTTTATATTATACACACATTACAGCTAAATACAGACACAGTGTATACATCACGTCCCCTGAATGGACACTAAACATTATATATACGTTACATTATCATTACAGGGATTTCTTCTCTCGGTTGTGGCTAGATCCCCTGCTGACGTCACTGTGACATCACCAGGTCACGTGGCTGCAGCGGTCACATGGTCACAGTGCTGCAAATCCTCTTGGTCCTGTGCAACCACTGGTGGAGGAAAGGTAAGAAGTGGTGATGTGATGAGGAGTGGGCAGAGGGGGGCATGTGTGACTGATGTATGTACGTTTGTACAGAGGGGTGCATGTGTGAGTTGAGTTATGCATGCATGTATGTACAGAGGGGTGTGTGTGTATATGTATGTGTATATATATATATATATATATATATATATATATATATATATATATATATATATATATATATATAGAGGGGGCATGTGTGACTGATGTATGTATGTACAGAGGGGTGTGTGTGTATATGTATATATATATATATATATATATATATATATATATATATATATATATATATATATATAGAGGGGGCATGTGTGACTGATGTATGTATGTACAGAGGGGTGCATGTGTGAGTAATGCATGTATGTACAGAGGGATGCATGTGTGAGTAATGCATGTATGTACAGAGGGGTGCATGTGTGAGTAATGCATGTATGTACAGAGGGATGCATGTGTGAGTAATGCATGTATGTACAGAGGGATGCATGTGTGAGTAATGCATGTATGTACAGAGGGATGCATGTGTGAGTAGTGCATGTATGTACAGAGGGATGCATGTGTGAGTAATGCATGTATGTACAGAGGGATGCATGTGAGTAGTGCATGTATGTACAGAGGGATGCATGTATGTACAGAGTGATGCATGTGTGAGTAATGCATGTATGTACAGAGGGATGCATGTGAGTAGTGCATGTATGTACAGAGGGATGCATGTGTGAGTAATGCATGTATGTACAGAGGGGGCATGAGTGAGTAATGCATGTATGTACAGAGGGATGTTTGTGTGAGTAATGCATATACGTACAGAGGGATGCATGTGTGAGTAATGCATGTACGTACAGAGGGATGCATGTGTGAGTAATGCATGTGTGTACAGAGGGATGCATGTGTGAGTAATGCATGTACGTACAGAGGGATGCATGTGTGAGTAATGCATGTATGTACAGAGGGATGCATGTGTGAGTAATGCATGTATGTACAGAGGGATGCATGTGTGAGTAATGCATGTATGTACAGAGGGATGCATGTGTGAGTAATGCATGTATGTACAGAGGGATGCATGTGCGGGTAATGCATGTATGTACAGAGGGATGCATGTGTGAGTAATGCATGCATGTACAGAGGGATGCATGTGTGAGTAATGCATGTGTGTACAGAGGGATGCATGTGTGTACAGAGGGATGCATGTGTGAGTAATGCATGTGTGTACAGAGGGATGCATGTGTGAGTAATGCATGTGTGTACAGAGGGATGCATTTGCGAGTAATGCATGTGTGTACAGAGGGATGCATGTGTGAGTAATGCATGCATGTACAGAGGGGCATGAGTGAGTAATGCATGTATGTACAGAGGGATGCATGTGTGAGTAATGCATGTACAGAGGGATGCATGTGTGAGTAATGCATGTATGTACAGAGGGATGCATGTATGTACAGAGGGATGCATGTGTGAGTAATGTATGTACAGAGGGATGCATGTGAGTAATGCATGTATGTACAGAGGGATGCATGTGTGAGTAATGCATGTATGTACAGAGGGGGCATGAGTGAGTAATGCATGTATGTACAGAGGGATGCATGTGTGAGTAATGCATGTATGTACAGAGGGATGCATGTGTGAGTAATGCATGTATGTACAGAGGGATGCATGTGTGAGTAATGCATGTATGTACAGATGGATGCATGTGTGAGTAATGCATGTATGTACAGAGGGATGCATGTGTGAGTAATGCATGTATGTACAGAGGGACGCATGTGTGAGTAATGCATGTATGTACAGAGGGCTGCATGTATGTACAGAGGGATGCATGTGTGAGTAATGTATGTACAGAGGGATGCATGTGAGTAATGCATGTATGTATGTACAGAGGGATGCATGTGTGAGTAATGCATGTATGTACAGAGGAGGCATGAGTGAGTAATGCATGTATGTACAGAGGGATGTTTGTGTGAGTAATGCATGTATGTACAGAGGGATGCATGTGTGAGTAATGCATGTATGCACAGAGGGATGCATGTGTGAGTAATGCATGTATGTACAGATGGATGCATGTGTGAGTAATGCATGTATGTACAGAGGGATGCATGTGTGAGTAATGCATGTATGTACAGAGGGATGCATGTGTGAGTAATGCATGTATGTACAGAGGGATGCATGTGTGAGTAATGCATGTATGTACAGAGGGATGCATGTGTGAGTAATGCATGTATGTACAGAGGGATGCATGTGTGAGTAATGCATGTATGTACAGAGGGATGCATGTGTGAGTAATGCATGTATGTACAGAGGGGGCATGAGTGAGTAATGCATGTATGTACAGAGGGGTGTATGTGTGAGTAATGCATGTATGTACAGAGGGGCCATGAGTGAGTAATGCATGTATGCACAGAGGGGTGTATGTGTGAGTAATGCATGTATGTACAGAGGGATGCATGTGTGAGTAATGCATGTATGTACAGAGGGATGCATGTGTGAGTAATGCATGTATGTACAGAGGGATGCATGTGTGAGTAATGTATGTACAGAGGGATGCATGTGTGAGTAATGCATGTATGTACAGAGGGATGCATGTGTGAGTAATGCATGTATGTACAGAGGGATGCATGTGCGAGTAATGCATGTATGTACAGAGGGATGCATGTGCGGGTAATGCATGTATGTACAGAGGGATGCATGTGTGAGTAATGCATGCATGTACAGAGGGATGCATGTGTGAGTAATGCATGTGTGTACAGAGGGATGCATGTGTGTACAGAGGGATGCATGTGTGAGTAATGCATGTGTGTACAGAGGGATGCATGTGTGAGTAATGCATGTGTGTACAGAGGGATGCATTTGAGAGTAATGCATGTGTGTACAGAGGGATGCATGTACAGAGGGGCATGAGTGAGTAATGCATGTATGTACAGAGGGATGCATGTGTGAGTAATGCATGTACAGAGGGATGCATGTGTGAGTAATGCATGTATGTACAGAGGGATGCATGTGTGAGTAATGCATGTATGTACAGAGGGATGCATGTATGTACAGAGGGATGCATGTGTGAGTAATGTATGTACAGAGGGATGCATGTGAGTAATGCATGTATGTACAGAGGGATGCATGTGTGAGTAATGCATGTATGTACAGAGGGGGCATGAGTGAGTAATGCATGTATGTACAGAGGGATGCATGTGTGAGTAATGCATGTATGTACAGAGGGATGCATGTGTGAGTAATGCATGTATGTACAGAGGGATGCATGTGTGAGTAATGCATGTATGTACAGATGGATGCATGTGTGAGTAATGCATGTATGTACAGAGGGATGCATGTGTGAGTAATGCATGTATGTACAGAGGGACGCATGTGTGAGTAATGCATGAATGTACAGAGGGCTGCATGTATGTACAGAGGGATGCATGTGTGAGTAATGTATGTACAGAGGGATGCATGTGAGTAATGCATGTATGTATGTACAGAGGGATGCATGTGTGAGTAATGCATGTATGTACAGAGGAGGCATGAGTGAGTAATGCATGTATGTACAGAGGGATGTTTGTGTGAGTAATGCATGTATGTACAGAGGGATGCATGTGTGAGTAATGCATGTATGCACAGAGGGATGCATGTGTGAGTAATGCATGTATGTACAGAGGGATGCATGTGTGAGTAGTGCATGTATGTACAGAGGGATGCATGTGTGAGTAATGCATGTATGTACAGAGGGATGCATGTGTGAGTAATGCATGTATGTACAGAGGGATGCATGTGTGAGTAATGCATGTATGTACAGAGGGATGCATGTGTGAGTAATGCATTTATGTGCAGAGGGATGCATGTGTGAGTAATGCATGTATGTACAGAGGGATGCATGTGTGAGTAATGCATGTATGTACAGAGAGATGCATGTGTGAGTGATGCATGTATGTACAGAGAGGTGCATGTGTGAGTGATGCATGTATGTACAGAGAGGTGCATGTGTGAGTGATGCATGTATGTACAGAGGGGTGCATGTGTGAGTAATGCATTTATGTACAGAGGGGTGCATGTGCGAGTAATGCATGTATGTACAGAGGGATGCACGTGTGAGTAATGCATGTATGTACAGAGAGGTGCATGTGTGAGTGATGCATGTATGTACAGAGGGGTGCATGTGTGAGTAATGCATGTATGTACAGAGGGATGCATGTGTGAGTAATGCATGTATGTACAGAGGTGTGCATGTGTGAGTTATGCATGTATGTACAGAGGGATGCATGTGTGAGTGATTTATGCATGTACAGAAGGGTGCATGTGTGAGGTACGTACGTACGTACGTACGTACGTACGTACGTACGTACGTACAGCGGGGTGCATGTGTGAGTGATGCATGCATGCACAGAGGGGTGCATGTTTGAGTAATGTATGTACAGAGGGGTGCATGTGTGAGTAATGCATGCATGTGTGTATATATATATATATATATATATATATATATATATATATATATATATATATATATATATATATATATAGGGGGGTGCATGTGTGAGTGATGCATGTGTATATATAGAGGGGTGCATGTGTGAGTGATGCATGTGGGCAGAGGGTGGGTGTGAGTGATGCATGTGGGCAGGGGGGGTGAGTGATGCATATGGGCAGAGGGGGGTGTGAGTGATGCATGTGGACAGAGGGGGGGTGTGAGTGATGCATGTGGACAGAGGGGGGCATGTGTCAGTAATGCATGTGGGCTTAGGGGTGCATGTGTGAGTAGACCATGGAAGCAGAGGGGGCTTTATGAGGGAGAAGCCTCTTCCCCACACTGCTCCTCCTCAATCGTCAATCCCCTGACAATCACAAGCTTTTTTCTGACATGACACAAGCTCAAAATTTTTCTACTCACATGTCCCCCTGCCCTCAAGCCTCTGTCTCGCATTCCACCGCTGCCCTCTCGCTTGCTCCCACTGCCACAAATGTGGTTTTGTTTTTTAAAAAATACTGTGCGATTTCAAGCCATGTGTAGATTTTTTTTGTCATATGCAAGATTTATCTCGCTTATCTCACAAAAGTAAAACCCCATGTCCAATTTCAGAAACAATACATCCAGTATTCTATGCACTTTGTAGGTGTCATACTTCAGCCTTCTCATTTATGAATAAATATAAATTTTGTTATTTCCCAGGCATCCATTGGGGTACACCGGGAAACTTTGGGGTATAGTATAGGGACCAGTCATGGGGGCACTTCTAGAAATCTTACAAGTTCACGGACACTTTTCCTCTTCTACTGTTAGGCCTTTCGTTTAGATTAAGTTCCCAACTTGGCAGGGAATGGTTTTTGATTATTGGGCCTGCTTTGAAGCCTTTTTTCCTTTATTTAGTTTCTTTTTTTCATTATTTGTTTATTTTACTGGCTCTGGAGCTGTTTCCGAACTCTGCAACTGCAGTATCACAGCACGGGTGCCTGTGCGCTGCTCGCAGTGGGGGATTGAAGTTATACAGGGGTGCTTCCGCTGCCGTCCCCCCCCCAATTCCAACACTGGATTCCTCCGCGGGACCCGGCCATAGTCGCCATAGGCAGTGTCCGGGGTTCCCAGGCAGTGACTGAAGAAATGTTAATCACTGCTTTACGATGTTCCGAAGGATGTCTGAACGGTGAGTGTAACCTCTCCTAGCACAGTGCGATGGGCCCCAGGAAAGGATGCTTCCTATATATAGAGGCAGGCTTCATGTTTCCTTAAGGGGTCTGGGTTTGATGGGGGTTACTAGGCGCTGGATTGGTGGAGGGGGCTGCCCTTCTGAGCAGCTACCAATCCAGTTTGGGGGGGGGGAGGTGCTTCTTCCCTTTCACTGCACTTCCTCCCCACGTCTGCAGACACCAGGTCAGGAATCACCTTGGAGCTCCAGCAATCCCCGTCTCTGTACTTTGATCAAGGTACCAGGTTTTGGGGTTGGTTTTCTAAGTGGTTAGTCCCTCAAATTTATTGGGCTCCAGGGCTGTCTTACAGGCTCACTTGCTTTTTCTGATTGTGTGCTACATCTGTCTTTTCTTGTATTTTTTCTTCTATCTGTGTCTCTCATGTCTGATAGGGGGGAGATTCTCGAGGGCTAAGGCTTGAGTAACTTCTATAGCGAAGTTTACCTGTGCCGACTGTAACACTAAATTGCCTTCAGGACAGCCAGGTGCAGACGCTTCGTGTGCACCTTGGCAATCTGAAGCTCAGGTGCTGTGTGTACCTGGGGGCTCTGATTCTGACATGGCAGAACCTGCCTGGGCTAGTTCACTAGCCAACTCTATGGCTGAGATTGCTGAGCTAGTCCATTCCCAATTGGGGAGTGGTCTTTCCCAGGTTCCCTCCGGCTCTTCAGGCAGTCTGGCTGGTACTGAGTAACTGGCTTGGGTCAGAGTTCTAGAGACTATGTTACAGGACCTGGTTTTGGTTTCCTCTTCTTTGTAGAGGATGCTGGAGTCCACTATGCCATCTTTCTCGCATAGGAGGGTGGTGGTTCCCCAACCTGGAACTGTATCAGATTCTGATTGTTCTTCCCAGGAGGAGGGAGAGGTGCTTGTTGGGTCAGATATGGAGGACTCCTCCTTTGAGAAGTAAGTCACCTCTTTCTGTCAGGAGGTGGAAGAGCTGATACAACCCTATGCACCAGATGTTAGACATCCCAGAGATAGACTATGGAACCTTCTCTGTTTAAGTTGAGGTGAAAAAGCACACTTTCTTTTTCTATTTCTTCCCAGCTGGATGACTTGTTGGGTGAGGCTTGGAACTCACCAGACTAAGGTTCCAGGTGTCCTGTAGGTTACAGTCCCATTGTCCTCTTCCCTCTGAGGATTTTGGTAAATAGGACACACCTATAGGGTGGTTGTCTAAGACAACTACCATTCCAATTCCTAATACGGCCACGCTTAAGGTAGGTGCGAACGAAGTCTTACGGCAGTAGTCCTATTTATAAGGAGGACTTCACACGGCTTGAATTCAGACCTCATTTGCACCACAAGCTCTTATTAGCTTGTGTCGTCTATCAGGGTTTTTTTTCTTATTTTGCCAAGGATCATTGGATTTATTACAGATGAAGACCCTGGATCTAGGCTTGACTGGACTACCCTGACAGATACATCTTGCTGGATATGCCACTGAACCTGTGCTGGGAACAACTTATTGGCCTGGATGCCTGCAACGTCTATTGCACAAATTATTCAGATTTTTATCTCAGTCCCAAGTAATATCTGATGTTCAACTTCAGACCGTAGTGATCTGTCTTGAGATGAAGAAGTGCAAACATACCATCCCCTCATTCCCAGCTCCTAAGTCTCATCTGGGAGCACTAAGACAATCCTGTCTGGGGAGGACATCATTCACCCTACTACATTTTTTTGTTGAATGTATAATTCCCAACAAGAATCGGGGTGAGCTGAGATATAGCTTCTGCCATGGATGCTCGATAGATCTTTCAATCCTTTTTTTAAAAGCTTGTGGAAGTGTCCAGTTGGGAGACTTTCATTCCCGTATGTGACATTTCATTGTGATGGTAGGTAAAATATTGAGTATTTTGTGTATTCAATTAGGTTAATGCAGTGGTTCCCAAAGTGTGCGCCATGGCTCCCAGGGGTGCCGCGGCACTGTCACAGGGGTGCGGTGGCCAAGAAGAAAAGAAAAAAAAATAATTACCAATCCGGCGGCATCTGGGACCCAGCATCCTCCTCCCTCCTCACTGAAAGCGTGATGTCATCACGTCCGGCATATTCAGGGAGAAGCGGCGGGAGAGTGGAGGATGCTGGGTCCTGGGGGTCACTGGATTGGTAAGAAGACAGAAGAGAAGACAGTAGAAATAGAAGAAGGCCAAGAGTGTGTGGATGAAGGAGGAAACAGTGTGATGATTTTTGTACATGTTGTTGTTTTATTTTGTTTGATCTTATTCCTCTTAGTATTAGCTGTAAATTATTCTTTGACAAATATAATTGAAAAAAAAATATAAAAATATTGTTTTCCCTTGGATTTATGTGTATTATTTTTGCAAACAACTAAATAAATATTTCTGTCCTGACCTAAATACTTATTACGTTATTTTGACCCAATTACTTATAAAATGGTACTGCTCGGTAATTGTTTTGGAGGGGTGCCTTGAAAAAATTATGGAGACTCTTAAGGGTGCAGCGAACTGAAAAAATTTGGGAACCACTGAATTAATGGATGAGCTGCAGGAGTCCCAGGGCTGAGAATAGAGAAATTACATTGTCACTCCTAGAGGAGGGGCTGTAATTTGAAGGTGTGAAGAGATGTTACTCAAAATGTCTATAAAAGATACCTGTAACAAACAATACATGTACGGCATCTACAATAATATCAGGCATACCTCTCCAATATGAACAATAAATGTATACAATAAGTTATTTCTTCCTATTCTTATGTGGAGAAAGGGGGATCCAGCCACAGGAGGGCAGATAACGTATAGAGGCAACCCCAGGGTTTCTCTTGTAGTGTAAGGTGACTTAGAATTGTAAGGGAATTGGGTTTTTTATAGGGGGTTAGGAGAGGTCAGTGTATGATTTAAATAGGACTATTAGTAGAGTCCCCATGTGGCTGGCGTACACTACAATGTCAGTGAGGCATGAGCTTTTTGTTAGGTCAAAGTGCACTGCACTTTATCTCAGGTGGATAATGTTTGGTCAGGCGGTTCCTGTTGAAGTTTATTCTGGACAAATATGTCAAATGTCAGCAGCAGTTCTGCAAAGTTAATGCAAAGTCATTAACATACAAACATGCAATGTTATTAAGGCATGGACATGGCGTTAGTGTCAGCATGTCATGGAGGCTGTCCACAGGTAATTCACAAAGTGAGTGGCTCCGTTAATTAAGGATCATTGACATGAAGGCTGCATCAGTAGACCTACGGAAGGGGCATGGTGACTGAGTGGTTGCAATTGCTGCCAACCAGGGCCCTATATATGTGGAGTTTGTATGTTCTCCCTGTGCTTGTGGGGGTTTCTGTCAAGTGCTCCAGTTACCTCCCACAGTCCAACGGCATACTGGTAGTTTAATTGATTTCAGAAGAAATGAACCATAGTGTCTGTCTGTGTGTAGGTATTTAGATTGTAAGCTCCTCTGGGGGCAGAGATTGATGTGAATGATTAAATATTCTCTGTAAAGAACTGTATAAATAAGGTTGATGGAGACTTGCTGGATGATGAGCTGAATCTCGATTGCTGATAATAGCTTGGCAGATCGTCGTGATTTAATTCACAGGGGTAGATTAGTGTGGGCATGGCCGTTGATGACTCGAAGGGCAGATGAGTTCCTGGTTGGCTTGTAGCAGGGCAATATGTCAGGACTCAGCTGCCAAGTAAGGAGATTGGCTTGTAGGCATAGTCTTTTGTTTAGGGTTTGTTTGTGTTTTAATTTGCAGTAGGCTTTATCACAACAGGTGAGTGGGGAGACGTCTGGATGTGATCAAGAAGGATCCTCACAAGTCTCGCTGTGAAAGTGATTCAAAATGGCTGCCTGTAATGATTGTATCTCTGGTGCTTGAGGCTGCAGGGACTGTGGGTAGTTCTATCCACCAATGTAAGCAATTGGGTTTTAATAACAATTCTAATTGATATTTATAGTAAGCTATGTTAGGGTTGCACAGAAATATCACTGCAGGGGCTTTCAGTGTAGCCTCTGGGGTGATCTCTGTATATAAAATATTTAATATTTGCTGTGGGGCCTGGAGTTGTCTTCATCATCAACATTTATTTACATAGTGCCAGCAAGTTTTGTAGTGTTTTTACAATTGGGGACAAACACAGTAATAAACAATACTGAGTAAAACAGATATAAAGGTAAGAGGGCCCTGCTCGCAAGCCTACAATCTATGGGGGGATTCAATTTCCCCCAGAATGACTAGGCGCCAAGTGTTTTACCGTTAATACAGTAATTTTAACACTGATTTCTGCGAGCAAAAGGCTGGCGTTGAAATTACCGTATTAATAGTAATTAAACGCACTATTACCATAATATCGGTAATAGCGTGCAGGCCATGTTACTTTTTATAGTAATGCGGCCATTTGAATTTCCCACTGTAAGTCAGTGGGAGTCGGATACATGATGTTAAATCTACATACTGCATATTGGTCCAGCCAGATTGCAGTGAAAAAGTGATTTTTCTGCTATGTAATCCAGTCACACAGCAATGTTCCTCTGGGGTCAGAGAGATGTTGTCTTGTGTGAATTGTGTAAAGGGTGGTAAAACCTTAATTCATGCACTAATCATCTCCCGCATTGACTATTGCAATTCCCTCCTTACTGGTCTTCCCAAAAACAGACTCAAACCCCTAAAATCTATTTTGCATGCTTCGGCAGACTGATTTTCCTTGCAAATAGCTATTCCTCTGTTGAATCACTCTGTATGTCTCTACACTGGCTGCCTGTCTTCTACCGAATCCAATATAAAATACTTTTACTAACCTACAAGGCCATCAACAAAGCTGCACCAACACACATCTCCTCTCTTGTCTCAAAATATCTCCCAACTCGGCAACTCCGTTCTGCAAAAGATCTGCGTCTCTCATCCACCCTCATTACATCCTCCCATTCCCGGTTACAGGACTTTTTTCGGGCTGCACCCACTCTATGGAACTCTCTCCCTCGCACAATAAGACTCTCCTCTGTTCTACAAACTTTCAAGCGTTCTCTGAAAACCTTCCTATTCAGACAAGCTTATAATATTCCTCAACCACCATCTTAACCTCACTACCTTCAGCCTGTTACACAATTTCACAGAAGACAACTACCCCCGGACCAACATTGTTGTGTGACAGGATCATTTAGCTTATAAGTCACCTTACCTTTGCAGTCTGGCTGGGCCATGATGCAAAATGTATACTTAACCTCATGTGTCAATCTCCCATTGTCCCATAGATTGTAAGCTTGCGAGCAGGGCCTTCTAACCTCTTTGTCTGTTTTACCCAGTTTGTTTATTAGTTTATTACGTTTGTCCCCAATTGTAAAGCGCTACGGAATATGTTGGCGCTATATAAATAAATGATGATGATGATGATGATGATAATAGGGTAACCTAGGGAGATTAAGATGGTTGAGGAATATTATAAGCTTGGCTGAAGAGGTGGGTTTTCAGAGAACACCTGAAGGTTTGAAGACCAGAGGAAAGTCTTATTGTGTGAGGGAGGGAATTCCACAAAGTGGGTGCAGCTCAAAAGAAGTCCTGTAACCGGGAATGGGAGGATGTAATAAGAGTGGATGAGAGACGCAGAACGGAGGTGTCGATTTTGGAGTCTTTAAATATTTGATGTTTTCTTGGTAAGAGGCAGCAGCCAGGTGTTGGATGAACGTTGCCACGTGTATGGTAAATGGTAGGGTTGTGCTAAGGGGCACCAGCATAATGAAGACCCCTCTGGTTCAAGCATATTGCTCTAGATAGCCTTGCTCTTTAAATCTGTGACTAGTGTTGTAACTTTGTCAGCGGTTAGCTTTTTGATGGCCGTGGAGGCTGAGAACTTCTAGGCTGAGGCCTTAGGTATTCCTGCTGCTAGTAGAACTGAATGCCCTGTATGTAGCTTAACAAATATAGGCTGCTCACTTTGTAGCACTGCAGAGCAGGATATAGTGTGACCACAGAAAGCACAAGGATGACTGGGCTCCATACAGGGGGTAGGCCTCAGTCTCAGGATGTATACCTGTTAGCTTTTGACTTACAACCACTGTCACTACAGTTGATTAAACTCTGGTTTCTGCTCCGGGGTGACCCGATGTTGATGGATTTTCTTCAGATGAGTCCCTCAAGATCCACACTATTATACCAGTCCACAACATCAACTAGACACTTTTGAGCGTCAGTGTATTAAGCTACGAGTTTCCAGGAGCTTTGAAAAGTAGAGATGTTGCCTATAGCAACCAATCAGATTCTAGTTATCATTTATTTACTGCATTCTACAAAATGAGAGCTAGAATCTGATTCTGATTGGTTACTATAGGCAACCTCTTCACTTTTCAAACCCGCCGGAAATTCGCATCTTGATAAATTTACCCCCTGCTCTTCAAGAGTGTATGATGAATGAGAAGGCGTGTCTCCGATATTGATGTTAAGGATGTAAATCTCTCCTGTTCACCTGTGCATTTACCGGACTGTTTCTGGTGTTGCCCTGGTGGAGATACGGTGAACACGGCTCTGAGATCCAGGATGTTCCCTACAGATTTACGTTTATCTGTTTTCTGCTCTGCTCGGTTTTAATTATAACCCATATTAACCAGTCAGATATATTTTAAGCATTCTGTGTAGTTAAGGTAATAAGCTGATATCTGATTGGTTGTTGATGAAATCCTCACATCACTGCCCCCCGCTACACCATTGTGTTATAGCTATGACTATAAATAGTAACCAAGTCTCTTTCTTACAATAGAGAATTCGCTGAAAAATATATGTACGAAAAAATAATAAATGGAATGAAGACGAGTACATCCTGGCTCAATAATTGTGTGAAAACCATTACATAAAAAGTAGTGATTCAAGGCGATTGTTTTCCATCTTGACCAGAATACAATTATTAATGATAAAAGAATGAGGCCAGTAACATAAATATATATATATTACTCAGATACACCAACAAATAATACAGCTGCAAGACTGGCAAAACATGATCAGTTATAAAGCTCGGAACATTGGGCAGCACGGTGGCTTAGTGGTTAGCACTTCGGCCTTACAGCGCTGGGGTCATGAGTTCAATTCCCGACCATCTCTCTCTCTCTCATATATTGCTGGGCTGTTGGGTCGGTGGAGGGCCGCGTGGTGCACGGCTGTTGGGTAGGTGGAGGGCCGCGTGGTGCACGGCTGTTGGGTCGGTGGAGGGCCGCGTGGTGCACAGCTGTTGGGTCGGTGGTGGACCACGTGGTGCTCGGCTGTTGGGTCGGTGGAGGGCCGCGTGGTGCTTGGCTGAGGGCCGCGTGGTGCACGGCTGTTGGGTCAGTGGAGGGCCGCGTGGTGCACGGCTGTTGGGTCGGTGGACGGCCGCGTGGTGCTCGGCTGTTGGGTCAGTAGTTGGCTCCATGGTGCTCAGCTGTCCTCAGAAGTATCTCTTTCTCATTAGCATAGAGAGGGATTTTGTGGTCCAAAAGCTGCCAGCGAAGCGATATCTCAAAATCTGATTCTCTCAGGTTCTACAAGACACAAAATTGTAACCTTAATGTGCTGGAAATCTGAGGCCACTCGGAAGAACAGTCCTGCACTATACTCTTGGCAAATGGTGATATTTCATGTGAGCACTATTACCATGGCACCCACCTCCCTAGGGGTGCTAGGATGAACCTGAGTACATGGGACTGTTTTCTAAGGGTGTGGAGGATGTCTTTCCTCTAAGGAATTCCACCCTGTGCAAACCAAGCTGGGGATGTGTCACATTATGACCCTATATGATCAGCTAACAGAGCAAATACGGCTATAGAAGAAGAGTTGTCAGGGCAGCCATTGGGTGACAGATTACAATAGTCCAAGCTAAAGAGGATAAGGGCCTATGACAGGTGATGGGATCCTTATCGGTGATGAACAGAAAGGGGAAATACTGTGATGATTCAATTATCAGCATCATTTACCTGGCAAAGTCTGTCTACGGATTCTTTAGTGTCGAAGTGAACATTGATGGCCAAGGTCTCAATCCAGGAATTATCAGTGTTTCGTGGGTCATCCAGGTACCCGTGGAACACCTGCCAGAGAGATTTGTCACATCAGAGAGAACAGTATGTTGTGTGTCTACTGTTACATCTGCTCAGTCCCGTATTAGAGCTGAACGTGAGTGCCACAAGTGTAACTCCCTAAACCACCAACCTTTTCTCCGGCACCAAGCAAGGCTAAGAACTCGCCCAGGTATGACCGCTCCAGGAGGGTTTGGAATTTGATGGGAATCTGCTCTCCAGGGTCCAGAATGCCCTGAAATGCAATACACATAAAATGTCCATATTGTCCTGCAAAATACATTACCCAGAATGCATGGAAATACAATATACAAAATGATTATGAATATCCTGCAATGTACAATATGCAGAAAAATAGACTGCATCAAATTATTATTACAGATTACCCAGAGTTCCTTGTGATCTATACAACATTGCTCAAATGGATCCTTATAGTCTTGTGCCTGGATTTAGGCTCTTATTAATGCAGTATATCATTATTTTTGGAGGGAAAGATTCAGTCCTTACCCCAGGTAATGCCCACAATTCATTTCCACACATCTTCACTACCAAAACCTCCAACTTCTTCCGGGATGTCTTACTGTTGGCACCTCCCACCACGTCCGTGCTCCATCTGGGGATCGAGGCACAAAACAGACAAGTTAGAGAAGCATTCAAATGGACACCACCAACCAGCCAGCTGCTTCTTATAATGTTACAGTGGCTGATATAATGAGGCAGAATGAGCAATAGATGAAATTACTTCAAATTAAATATGGAATTTTTACGTTTACTACATCCGGAAAGCTTACAATTTGTATTCTGTTTATTGGGTCTGACACGTATCTGTTAATTTTGTGGTACCGCATGCAAAATCACTCTGCTTGCCCACCGGGCCATATGCAACTGAACGCAGCAATGCTCACTGCATGTACAAACATAAAGGACACTAACTACAGCCTACTATTTCTGGGAGTTCGCCCGTAGTCAATGTACAGTAAGGGCGTGCCAAACTTGAGCACACGCAGCCACATCCGAATCAAGCTTTGGGATTCTCAGTTACTTGGTTTTTTTTTTAGCTACAGGGCAAGTCCTGATTACTAGTGATGACCGTCTCTAATGAATGCTATAATGTGTTTGCAATCGGGAGCAACTGTAAAAATTTATTTTATGCTCAATAGACATCCTAATAAATGCATTCCGTGAAAAGAAAAATGTATAAAAAAAAATTTTGTTAACTTTTTTGTCATTAATGCTTATATTATTAACAGGTAACATTAATGCCATTTTTATTTTTATGCGTTCTTTTGCAAAATTATATTCCACATAGGCAGTGTTTTGTGTAGTAAAGCAGATCTACACCTGAAATCATCCGTGCACGTATCTTCAGATTTGTTCTCTGTTGATTTCGGGAGTACGCAGATCCGATTTATGCATGTATGCTCAGTATACGTGCCTTGATGTGTTTATCAACAATCATACTAAACACAATTTCCTGGAGTGTGCAGTACCTTCTTACAGCCTGTGATGGCGCTGTTCTGATTGCTCTCTATAGAAAATATTTACATTTATGAAGAGCAGTAATAAGAGTCACCTCCAGTCTACAAATCAATCCGGGTTTATTAGCCTGCACTCTCACAACCCATATATTTACCTACCCACACATGTGTATAAGATTGCACATGTATTACTCCTCACCGTGTCAGTACTGGATGAAGAGAATGATTTGGTCCAAACCAGCACAGGCTTCCCACTCCCCGTAGTCCGGTGCGTCCCATTGGGTTTCTGAGGAATGTTTAGCGTAATTATTACAATGCAAATGTGCATTAGTGGGACACACAGGGTTTTCATCAGGTGACAAGTAATGCAAATTTTACATTCATGATTCCATAAATTCCTTTTTAATAACTATACTCTATGGAGAATTAAAGAATTTAACTCATCAGTTGTCCTTGTAGAATCTTGCACATTAAACATTCCTATTCCCTGAACTATAATCTGCTCAAATACTTTCCTGCACCCTATTGCAACTTTTCAATCCTTTCCTGAGGTTTGCACCTTCTCAATCCCTTCCTGCAGACTTGCACCTCCTTAATCCTTTCTTCTACCATCTGGCACCTCCTCAATCCTTTCCTCCACCCTGTGGCACCTCCTCAATCCTTTCCTCCACCCTCTGGCACCTCCTCAATCCTTTCCTCCACCCTGTGGCACCTCCTCAATCCTTTCCTCCACCCTCTGGCACCTCTGCAATCCTTTCCTCCACCCTGTGACACCTCAATCCTTTCCTCCATCCTGTGGCACCTCCTCAATCCTTTCCTCCACCCTGTGGCACCTCCTCAATCTTTTCCTCCACCCTGTGGCACCTCCTCAATCTTTTCCTCTACCCTGTGGCACCTCCTCAATCCTTTCCTCTACCCTGTGGCACCTCCTCAATCCTTTCCTCTACCCTGTGGCACCTCCTCAATCCTTTCCTCTACCCTGTGGCACCTCCTCAATCCTTTCCTCTACCCTGTGGCACCTCCTCAATCCTTTCCTCTACCCTGTGGCACCTCCTCAATCCTTTCCTCTACCCTGTGGCACCTCCTCAATCCTTTCCTCTACCCTCTGGCACCTCCTCAATCCTTTCCTCAACCCAGTGGCACCTCCTCAACCATCCGGCACCTCCCCAATCCTTTCTGCATCTTCTGGCACTTTCTCAACCCTTTCCTCCAGACTTCCACCTTATCAATCCTTTTGTTTACCTTATGGCACCTTCTCAATCCCTTCCTACACCCTCTGGAACCTCCTCAGTCCTTTCCTGCACCTGATTCCAGAAATGAAGATAAAGTATCTTCTCCCACTCTACTACTTGTCCTTCCGACACTATAGTCCACACCAATCAGTTGATCCCTGTTTTCTTTACTCATCCCAGCCACAACTAATCTCTTTAATTTCTCTTTACTGGTATATTTCCGCCATTATTCCAGCATGCGGTCATTACCCATATTTTAAAACAATAGAATTATGTCCCAAACTCTGATGTCCCATCTCTCAGCTCCCATGCCCCTCCAAAGGTCTTGAGAGAACTGCCTACACTGGCCTCACACACTTTCATCACACAACCTATTGGACGCTCTTCAGTGACTCTACTCATCCTCTTCAGAGACTCCACTGACTAAGGTGGCCAATGATTTGATCACTGATAAATCTAAAGGCCACAACTCACTTCTAATTCTTCTGAACCTCTCTGTGCATTTCACACTTTTGAATAACTAGCTTCTCATAAAAGGCTACATTTTATAGGTCTTCAGGACATTGCACTATCCTGGTATTCATTATACTTATCAAATTGCTCTGTTTCTCTGGACACACCTCCTCCCCGCATCCGCTATCAGTTTGAGAATCACAGGGCTGGATGCTAGGTTCTTTCCTCTTAAACTGTAACACTTCTCTTTGAAAACTAATAAGCTCCTTTTCTACTAACATTTAAAGCCGTTAACAAAACTACACCAGCATACATCCCCTGGTCTTAAATATCTCTCCTTTGCTCTGCCCATTATCTGCATCTCTCATCCACATTCATTAACTACTCCCATTCCCGGTTACAAGGCTTTTCTAGGGTGGCACCTGCTCTGTGGAATTGCCTGACTCACACAACAAGGCTTTCCCCAGCCTCCAAACCTTCCAGTGCTCCTTGAAAACTCACCTGTTCAGGCGAGCTTACAAAATCCCCAAGCCACTCTCGTACCTTCCATAGGTTATTCTACTTGATTAACCTCCAACCTCAAGCTATTCAACCAGATTATCCCCCCTCTACACTTGTTATGCAAAACATACATATATTATATGTTAAACAACACTGAAAACTCAACTCCTTCCCGAATCAACTTTCTAATCCCTGATCAGAATTTTCTCCCATTGTAAACTCTTTAGTAAGTTAGGATGGATACACATCACTCATGGCCACAAATCGGATGTCAAACACGCACAGAGGTAACCCGTCCTCTACAGTATAAGTTCCACAGCAGCTACGGAAGTCAAGCAGGCCGTCTACTGCATTGTATTTCCTGGTCTTATGCTCCATCCTAGAAAGATATATACCAGTTATCAGATGCTTGGACTGTACGCAATCTGCATAATGACCACGTAGAGGATTTTGTATTATTATAAAATAATTCCCAGGGGCATTGTGAGGTGGAACAGATATGTCTAAGAACGTAATACATGGTACTGTCTATGTACACCTTGGAATAGTACAATCCCCATCATTATTTTCATTTGATTTAAGTAGAATATATAATATAAAATTAACAGTAACAGAGTAAACACATAAATTTATCAATATTTCTAAAAAAAATAAAACATGCAGATAAATAAAAAAAAAGTTGGATTTGGGTAATTGGTGAGTACAGGCGATGTGCAAGAGATCAGGGAGCCATGGGCTGTACTCATTTCTGTGTTACTTGTATATACATATTGTGGTAGGATGGACCTCCTATGCCACCCTGTCCGTGTGTTGCTGTGGACCAGCTGGGTTTGCCTTGCCACCTTTCTCGCAAATGCGCCCTCTAACCGCAATAGGAGGGGCTTTTGCTACTGACTAGGCTCCTTAGCAGCACCTAGAACCGCGTCCTTCTGGGTAACTCTCTGTTACTGTACCCCCTTGCTGGTACACCTGACCTCGTGCCTTCAGATCAGGGCTGATATGGATGGTTCCCCGGCCTATCACACTGGCCAGAACTGCAGGGTAGCGGACAGAGCATTGGTACTGGAATGCTGGGTCCCAACCTCAGAACAGCAAAATAACGGATTAGATTTGGGATAATCTGTAGGTCACAGGAATTACAGCAGGTAAGTAGGGTCAAAGCAGGTTCCTTAAGCAGTGATGTTTATTAACTCAGGAAGTCCTAAAAAGGACAGTTACACACTAGTTTAAGGTACTAGTGATATTCAGAAAGTACAGATGGAATAATAATACTGATACATTGTCAAACAGTCCACTTTTTATACAGATTTACACAGATATCCCAGCAGGAGGTAATCCAGCCTCCTGTCCTTCTAACCAATCCAGGTGTTTCATGCAGCCTGCATATAACTCAGCCTGGAAGGGTTTAACACCTTTACACATTGCTGCTAGCAATACCAATACGCCTGAGGTTTTCTATTGAATGTTTACCATCAGGATATAACATTTCTCTAATCTTGCTTTGAACGCAATTTAACTTGCAAAACTCACCTGTGATCACTTGAATAGGGAGTCTATCAACAAGTATAATTACCTCCTCCTGTCTTTCACGCTCAACAGACGTTTTGGTCACTCAGTGATGTCAAAAACATGAGATTACCTGTCTCTAGACAGTTGCAAAACCCAAACATGACATACTGTCTCAGAAGTAAATACATTTCCACACATACCAATATAAACAGATAATTACATTTGCAATGACATACAGAGGTGCACTGCACTTCTAATTAAAATAAATATCAATAAGTTATTTCTATGTGATCGAGTTACACTTGTACTGTATATATTTTTTTATTTCAAATAAAGTACACTTGTATTTTTCCAGTTGGTAGACTGAGTGTTATTTTTAACTTGTAGAGCTACCATTTATTCTCATCCAGCACATAAGGCTGGCTTGGTAGCGCTGAGTGGGCAAAAGAGCTACCTATATTATTATTGTCTTTTCTTTATAAGGCACCACAAAAGGTGCACAGCACCGTACAGGAAATTTACAGTAGTAAATTAACAACAGCAGCACGTTACATAATACATGACAAGCTAAATAATGCAAAGACCAGACAACTAATAATTAACACATTACACACAGATAACTTGGTATTGCAGAACAAGCTATTTACGGGACTGTGAAAGTGATGGTAATGTCCATCTTGAAGTAGGCCTGGGCACAAGAATCCAGGGCTAGGGAAGCAGGCCTAAAGTTAAAGTGGGTGATGGAATAGTAGAAAGAGAACAATAGGAAATAGAACCCTGCTCGTCAGAGCTTACAAACTAAGGGAAGGAGAAGTTGGCACCAAATGGGGGAGTGAAGATAATGGCAGAGGCAAAGGAGTTAAGAGGATAGTATCTTTACAGTAATGTTGCTATTAGTAAGTACCAGTTACCTCTAGGGGGTATATTTACTAAACTGCAGGTTTGGAAAAGTGGTGATGTTGCCTATAGCAACCATTCAGGTTCTAGATGTCATTTTGTAGCATGTACTAAATAAATGATAACTAAAATCTGATTGGTTGCTATATTCAACATCTCCACTTTTTCAAACCCGCGGTTTATAAATATACCCCTAAGTCTATTGTTAATGTTATATCTGGCTATATAACACTGCACTTCAAAAACCTACCTGTGTGTTCAGTGCTAACCAAATGTGTTTTCATTGACATTTCTGGTGGTAGAAGTGGGATTTGCAGTGAGGAGAGTTAGAGCTTACAGTGGTTATCCCACAGAAATTATGTCTCAATAGGGGGATGACCCCAGAAGGCAGAAAATAAAGAACAATTAACATAGTGTGACAAAGTCACTGGATTAATACTGAATGGCAGAGGGATATGTCCCAGTCTTTCTGCCTTGTGTACATTAAAACACCAGGGACATTGTTTAGGTGGGCGGGAAAAGCTTCTCAAAGTGTGTTTCCCATCTGTAGGAAAATATGGTAAAACTCCCTGGTGTTATGGTATTCCATGTTATCGGTGTGTCTGCTGGTAATCAGGAGTTGCACTTGAGTGGTGTCAGTAAAAGGCTGCAAATAATCTTAGTCTCTCAGACCTGGGGAGGAGGTTAGATGACTCCTGAGAGACTATGCAAATCGTGAGCAATTACATTTCAGTTTTGTATGTTGTGTTTAGGATGGTTAGTCAGGAATGACAGATGTTTAGTGAGTGCCGAACAGGCAAGGTGTTTATTTTGAAGTTTTCTTTTATTTCTTAGCTTAATAAAACGGTCAAAGGCCAGTTGCACCAAATGTTGAGCTTTGCGTGACTTATCTGCTTATCCCGTTCCCCTTACTTGCTTACAATAGTTTCAGTTACACACACCAGAGGTTGCAGGGTATGCTGAAGTCCTCAACATTAGGATAACACATCCTTGGTCCCGTAGCTCTGAAAAAAACTCAAATAATCCAGAGGATCCTTGCTTCTTGCTTGGTAAAATAAAATACCCTTTAGAACACGTCGCAAACTATCTCTTAACATGAAGTGCTCCTGCTGCGTAATGAGAGAATTACCGTCACTAGGTCTATTTATAACCTTTCCAATGATCTGGACTTCCTGGGGAGCAGAGCCCCAGCCTTGCCTTCAGCATGGAATTGGGTACCCCTAGGGGGTGGGGCTTTTTTCTTTGCGGACCCCATCTCCCTAGAGAATCCAGCCCGTGCTGAGCAGCCAGGGGTTGGTTGTCATTATGGCAGGGGGACCCCATGCTGCAGGTTCCCTGCTATAGTGCTACCAGCCATTGTTTGGCAAATCCTAGTGCTGATACTAGTAAACAGGGAGGGGGGCTTTTTGTCTTTTGTCTTAGTATTAAGCTTAATATATTCATATAGTAATCTTGCCACCATAAGAACAGTAGTAATTAGTGAATGTATTGTGCTTCCTCTTATGTTCAGCTTGGCTATCCTGCCTCTTGCAACCACCTATTTCTGTTAATATTTTGTCAAAGCAGTTTGATAATTGTCACTATTCGTATTCTTGCCATGTAGCAAAATCGGGACAGCGATGTCTAATATGTGATTTGAAAACCAGCAGGTTTTTCTGTGATTTGGCCTTTAGAACATTGAAAATTACACCCAGCATTCAAAACAGGAGAAGTGGTACTGTGCAGTGGTCCATACATACAGAATAATAACATATACTGAGAATTACACACAAAACGACAGAGGTGGTACTGTGCAGTTGGCCGGATTACAAGCCGACCAACAAGCTGGGACATTGAAATTGACAGGGGCTGCTAATGTTTTAGTGGGTCATTAAATGTATATAATGTCCATTTCCATTGCTACTTATTCTGATAAAGGATTCTCAATAACATATTGGGCAGTAAAGTGAGAAAATGAGAGTTTCATTGACTTACTCTGTTTTAGGGTTGTACGTCCCCCGATCGCTTCTCTCAGCAATATGAAGTGGAGGATTATAGCCCGGGAAAGGTACCTGCAGATACAGTGCAATGTGAGAAATTAATATCACGTTACATTAATATCCTCAATATATAGATGATAAATCCTATGTATCTCCTCCATGATTTGTCAGTGTTTAAATATATATTGATGAGATATAAAATTCAATATTACAATACATACGCTTTATTAGTATATTTTAATAAGAATACACATTCTGTCACTGAGTGTTACACTTTGTTTGGCCCAGCATAATAAACAGGTAATATTATTTATCCCTGGTATGATATAAAACATTTAAGGTGATAGTTCGGCTAAATCTTTAATACAAGTCTGATAAGAGCAGTGACCGAAGTCATTTCTATGTGAACTCATTGGCTTTATGGCCGTGATTGTAATATGTATTACAGTATATTGTTCCAGTTTCACGTGTTTTTAGATGTATCTCTACTGCCATCTACTGTCTGAGGTCAGAACTTCTTTTCACTGTAAGATTTATGGGTGATGTGGAAAGTTAGGCGAGGCTACTGAAAGATCAACGAGTACAGTTAAAACTTCAGTAGAGGAACCTGGCGCTTAAACATATGTTGTATATCTATTACTCTTTTCTGCCAGCTTTAGTTTAATAAACATTTAGCAGGCAGAACGTTGTTTAGCATGCTGGGTTCAGCACCGGTCAGCTGGGGGATGGATTAGAGTGTTAGCTCTTTTCTATAAGTCACATATTACTTCTGATATAGCTGTTTTGTGTGAACAGATCTTTAGGATGAGTAGTAGATGTTAACAGCAGAGCCGTAACTAGGCAGGTGCAGGCAGTGCCGTCACCCAGGGCGCAAGCCCAAGTGGGCGCAGCAGCCGGCCTGCCTCTGTACTTTCAGCCCTTAGCTTTCGCACTGACAGGAAGTTCGGCATTTGGATCGCAAACTTGCGTTCCACTGCGAAAGTTAAGGGCTGAAGTCTCTCTCTCTCTCTCTCTCTCATCCCACTAAGTGCAATAAAAGTTATAAACATGTTAAACTAAATAGTGTTTGGAAAAAATAAATTAGTGGAGAAAAATTTGCAGACAGGACTGCATCACTTCTGAAGTGGTGACAGATGGGGACATTATAGACCCCTTTATGTTGTAAATTAATTTTTCATGCACAGGTCCATGCACAGGTCTAAACAAGCACACAGAGGAAAAGGAATAAGATCATTTAAAGGAATCATGGAGAAACAAACCAAACACCTACAGCAAGCAATGGAAGGAGGGACAAATTAAATACATTGAGAGGGAAAATAAACTAAAAGTTCAGGTAGTGGCAGCAATAACTAATATCAGGGATGGATAAGACAAGTTTACCTATTATCTGACATTTTCCCAGTGAAGAGATGTAAATCAGTGATACTGACAGCAGATAATAGCTGGAGGAGATTGGTCGCCTGTGAGACCCCTTGTACCTCACCTTACAGAGGGGCTTCTTCTCCTCCTCCATGCTTCTGTCCTCATGTTTGGGGTCCGCAGACATGTAAAGTGCTAGCCACACCCCCACATTAGGTTGGCCACACCCACTTGGCAAATGTCACTCCCACTTAGATGGGGGGCGTCGGTGCCCTGTCTCGCCCAGGGCACTAAAATGTCTAGATACGGCACTGCTTAACAGAGCTGTTATACCGGATAGAGAGTGATGATACATACACAGAATACATTTTTTCGTTTTTACACATGGGTTGGCAACTGCAAAGTGTGCAACTTGAAATCCCATATCATAGAGGCCACCATACTAACAGGTTGTGCAAAGTGGCAGTGTGTCATCATACCACTCGTGCCCACCAAATATTCCTTTCAGTTTGAGCACCTGTATCTATCTGTATCCTCCATATACATACCTCCCTATTTCCTCTATATACAGATATGTGTACCTCCCTGTTTCCTCTTTATATAGATATACCTTTCTCCCTGTTTCCTCCATATCAATAGTTTCCTGTATCCTCCATATACACATTTATACATACATGCTTTCCACTATGCATAGATCTCCCCGTGTTCTCTATATACATACCTCCCATGGCACCAGCTCATCCGGTACCGGGTAACGTGTCACACTGGAGTCTGGATACTGCAGGATTCTAGAATTCACATGGTACAAACACTTCTGTTCCCCGTTGGGTTCGGATCCCAATGTGTTTCTTCCCTCAGAATCTGTGGAGCCGCTGTGTACTGTCCGGGCCAGGAATGAAGGAGGCAGAAGAGACATTTTAGGGTGAGGGTGAGGCATTATAATCAACATTCTCGCTTCCTAAATACTGGTATAATATACAGATCTCTCTCCAACTACATATAACAGTATAATATACCCTCTATCTGTCTCTTCCTACATCAGTCCCAAATATCAGTCTGTCTCTTCCCACTGTACATAATTTACCCCCGTCTGTCTCTTCCCACTGTACATAATATACCCCCGTCTGTCTCTTCCCACTGTACATAATATACCCCCGTCTGTCTCTTCCCACTGTACATAATATACCCCTGTCTGTCTCTTCCCATTGTACATAATATACCCCCGTCTGTCACTTCCCACTCTACATAATATACCCCCGTCTGTCTCTTCCCACTGTACATAACATACCCCCGTCCGTCTCTTCCCACTGTACATAACATACCCCCGTCTGTCTCTTCCCACTGTACATAACATACCCCCGTCTGTCTCTTCCCACTGTACATAACATACCCCCGGCCGTCTCTTCCCACTGTACATAATATACCCCCGTCTGTCTCTTCCCACTGTACATAACATACCCCCGTCTGTCTCTTCCCACTGTACATGATATACCCCCGGCCGTCTCTTCCCACTGTACATAATATACCCCCATCTGTCACTTCCCACTGTACATAATATACCCCCGTCTGTCTCTTCCCACTGTACATAATATACCCCCGTCTGTCTCTTCCCACTGTACATAATATACCCCTGTCTGTCTCTTCCCACTGTACATAATATACCCCCGTCCGTCTCTTCCCAATGTACATAATATACACCCCCCCCCCCCCCCCCCCCCGACCATCTCTTACCTAGAATCCGAGTTTTGCTGCTAAATCCTTTCTCTGTGAGTGCAGAAATGATCCAGTTGAGGTATTGGGTGGACTGATCCATCTATCACAGAAGAGGGGGGGGGGGGGTCATTATTAGATGTGTAGAGAGGGGAGATACTGCCAGACTTGTAGTGGAACTAAGACACCTGAGACCTGAGATCACTAGACAGTATGGGTATAATGACTTACCTGTGTGATTATTATCAGTTATCTATATAACACCACCATGTTATGTACAGAGAGCATTTATCTCACACAACAGTCCTCCTGGATGAGTAGATCACCCTCTCTTCTCTTACTTTTCCCATGTCTATCTGGATGGACTAATATTCGCTCTTTAACCTAAAGTATTAAATTCCTATTTCCTTATAGAAATGGCCAAAGCTACCATTGGGTGGACTTACGAGGTTCTCTATGGCCTAGACCATTGTATGAGTCACATAATGTCACTTATTCAGTGTGACCAGTGTCCCACGGTGACTCGACATGGAGCACTGGCTGCTAACACGGAGGAGCAGCAGTTGGCAGATTCTTATGTCCCATCCCGATGCCACACTCCCAGTGTGAGGAAAAGGAGACACCATCCCCACCTCCCACATGCTAAGGTAAGAAGCAACAGGAAGGTGACTCAATGCCCATGGACAGTGGCGCTGCCCACAGAGCTTCCACCAGCCCTGCATATAGTTTGCACAGCAGAGGTGAGGTGAAGATTGCAAACATCTGCTCCACTGCCACCAACACCACGTCCTGCTCTCTAAATCATAGGCACAAATCTAGGAATGGCGGGACCGAAGCTGATTTTGGGCTCAGTAAATATGATTCATGGGTTTATTGTGTATTAATCACAGGGTAAGCATTGGAGAGGAGTACAGATCTCTTTCCAGATATGAATAGTCTGAATAGTCTATGAATGACTGGACTGTTATCTGTGTGGCTCAGGCCGCCATCTATGTGGTTATCTCACCTGCTCCTCCAGCACTGACAGACGCCCCTCCACCTGGTATCCCTCGCCCCCTTTCTCCATCTTTAGCAGACGCAGTACTGCAGACACACTGCATGGGAGACACAAATGGAAACAAAGAGCTGATCAGAATAAGCTGCTTCTAGAGGGAGGTGGAAGTTTTCTAAAATTTATTCTGGATCTGGGATTGCAAATTCTTCTGCAAATATGCTACATTGTAAGATTGGTGAACTTCACTGCCCAGTATGAGGTCACACTTGTACTAAGAGTTCACGCTTTGTAATACAAGGTTGTATTTTGTACTACGAGTTAACGTTTCTATTACAAGGTGATGCTTTGTACTACAGAGTCACATTTATGCTATCTGGTCATAGCACTGGTCACTGTGGCTGGATCACATAGAAATAACTTATTGAAGATATTTTTTTTAATTAGGAATGCAATGCACCTCTGTATAGCATTGCAGATGAACTTATTCTTTTATATCGATGTATGTATTTTATGTATGTGTTTTGTATGGCAATGTATAGAGTTCTGAGATATGTTTGGGTTTAGCAACTGTTTGGAGACAGGTAGCCTCATGTTAATTAGACCATTTCATTGCTCAGTGACCAAAACACCTGTTGAGCCTGAAAAACATGAGGAGGTAATTATACTTGCTGGTAGACTCCCTATACAAGTGATCACAGATGAATGTGAATTTTGCAAGTTAAATTGCATTCAAAGCAAGATTGCAGAAATATTATATCCTGATGGTAAATATTCAGTATAAAACCACAGACCTTGTGGCGCCGCTAGCAGCAATGTAATAGGGTGTTATACCCCTCCAGGCGGAGTTATGTGCAGACTGCATGAAGCACCTGGATTGGTTAGAGGGGCAAGAGGCTGGGTTACCTCCTGCCAGGGTATCTGTGTAAATCTGTATAAAAAGTGGACTGTTTGACAATGTAATCTATTGATATATCATCTGTAACTTCTGAAAATCCCTAGTACCTTAAACTAGTGGATTTATCTGTCCTTATAAGAGCTAATTGAGCTAATAAAATATCACTGCTTAAGGAACCTGCTTTGACGCCTACTTACCTGCTGTAATTCCTGTGACCTACAGATTATCCCAAATCTAATCCGTTATCAGGCTGTTCTGAGGTTGGTACTCAGCATCCAGTACCAGCGCTCTGCCCGCTACCTGCAGCTCTGGCCAGTGTGATAGGCCAGTGGGAACCATCCCCAGTAACCCTGATCTGAAGGCAAGACGTTAGGGGTACCAACCCAGGTGTACCAACAAAGGGAGTACCCTAGCAGCGAGAGTTACCCATATGGATGCGGTTCTAGGTGCCGGTGTAGGAGCCTAGTGGTGGCAGCAGGCTCCTCTTACTGCAACAGGAGTGTCGTATTTGGGGTAAAGAAAGGGGATAGTGGCAAGGCCAGCCCAGCCGGTCCCCAGCAACACAACAGACAGTATGGCATAGGTGATCCATCCTGTCACAGTCACATTTATGCTTCTGGTCATATTTGTAATATAAGGTCACGTTTGAACTATGAGGTCACGTTTGTAGGTGTACAAAGGAACTCATAATTGTAGAATTTGCAGTACATGTTTTGTGACACACAGATAGCCATCTGAGGATTGTCCCATCTCATGGCTGAGAGACTTGTAGTGTTTCATCTGACCTGTGAGACTAAGGGGTAAATGTAATAAGCTGTGAGTTTGAAAAGTGTTGATTTTGCCTATAGATTCAGATTCTAGCTATCATTTTATAGAATGTACTAAATAACTGATAACTAGAATCTGATTGGTTGCTGTAGGCAACATCTCCACTTTTCAAACTGGAAACTCGCAGCTTGATACATTTACTTCTAAATATAGAAATTAGACTCTTCCATCATTCCCCTTAATTGACCATTTCATTATTATCCTCATTAGGATATCATGATTTTACCTCCCGGCTGTTTCCTTCACCAGATACTCCTGGCTCTCCCCGTCCCGCTGCTGCTGCTTTTGCTGGTAGTTATCCTTCATGTAAGATTCCCAGGAGAGCAGCGATGACTCCTGGCCTTCATCCAGCTTGCGCCCTGCAAGGAGATTGTATGACAATGTCTCTGATCTCTCCACTGTATCCCAGCGTGCTTACACACGTATCCTTAATACACCAGCAGTGGCAGCTTCACACTCACTCAACATTTTGTGGCCCCGGCCAGGATGTCTACAGATGGCATATTTCAGCATGATGTAGAAATGAGTAAACAGGATGAATGGTGGCGGAGCGACCGGACGTTCATTATATTCTTGTATTAGACCGAAGCGATAGAACTTCCAGACCTGATCTGTGTGACTCTCAACCTCTCCGAAGGTGTAACTGGGACAGGGAGAAATGAAATGAAAATTCACCATTTATTCTCTATAAATTTATTCTCTATCATTTCCTTACTACAGATAGAGGGAATTTATCCTTCCTTATGACAGATAGATTGACTTTTACACATCCTTATGACAAGTTCATTAGAACAAATGGAGACCAAGTTGAATAAAGTGTTTGGCTTTGAGATTTGAATTTCAAGGCAAGAAGTATAATGACAAAGAATGCACATTAAACCAAATTTATTGACATAGAGGATATTATTGTTGTTGATTTGTACAGTGCCACAATGGGGGGTATATTTCATAGCAGAGCTTACACTTCAGTGGGCACTGATATCATCATCATCACCATTTATTTATATAGCGCCACAAATTCTGCAGCGCTGTACAGAGAACTCACTCACATCAGTCCCTGCCCCATTGGGGCTTACAGTCTAAATTCCCTAACACACACACAGACAGACAGACTAGGGTCAATTTGTTAGCAGCCAATTAACCTACCAGTATGTTTTTTGGAGTGTGGGAGGTAACCGGAGCACCCAGAGGAAACCCACATAGACACAGGGAGAACATACAAACTCCTCACAGATAAGGCCATGGTTGGGAATTGAACTCATGACCCCAGTGCTGTGAGGCAGAAGTGCTAACCACTACACCACCCTCTCAAGTCTTTGTACGTTACCAGTCTCTTAAGATATCTTGAGGCATTGGGGCTCATTCACTAACATTACAATTAGATGCACATTTGTACTGAACCCCAGAAATGCAGCAGAGGCCGCTCTCTAGCTCCTCCCTAGCTTTAGCAGAGAGGAGATCGTTGGTAACTTTAGGCAGGGCAGTTTCAGTGGAGGGGGCGGAGACCAGACTGGAGATCAAGGAGGGAGTATTCAGAAAGGTAGGTGGTGAGGCGGTTGCAGACGAGCCTCTCAAGTATTTTGGAGGCAAAAGGGAAAAGAGAAATGGGGGGATAGTTGGAGAGAGAAGCGGGGTCAAGATTAGGTTTCTTTAAAATGAGCGATACAAGAGCATGTTTAAAGAAGGAGGGGAAGATGCCGGTGGAGAGGGACAGATTAAGGAGGTGAGCGAGTTGGGAGCAGGTGGTGGAGAAAAGGGAGCGAAGGAGGTGGGAAGGGATATGATCCAGGGGACAGGTAGACGGGGGGAGGATGAAATGAGGGAGTGGACTTCTTCACCCGTAGTGGGGTGGAAGGAGAAAAGCGGTTGGTGGCTAGGGGAAGAGGAAGGTTGAGTGG
Organism: Mixophyes australis; assembly: GCA_036250195.1. NCBI lineage: Eukaryota > Metazoa > Chordata > Amphibia > Anura > Limnodynastidae > Mixophyes > Mixophyes australis. The sequence continues at coordinate 11,936,163 of JAVHZZ010000002.1, read as the reverse complement.
GAGGGGCAGGCAAGGGGGGGATTTCGAGTCGCATGGTCTCGATTTTAGAGGAGAAAAAGGAGGCAAAGTCAGTGGCAGTCAGGGAGGAGGGGAGGGGAGGGGGGGGGGACAGGAGAGTGTCGAAGGTGGCAAAGAGGCAGCGGGGGTTAAAGGACTGGGAGGAGATGAGGGATTTAAAGAAAGACTGTTTAGCGAGGGAGAGGGCAGAGCTGTAGGAAGAGGATGAACTTAAAGTGGAGAAAATCAGCCAGGGAACTGGATTTTCTCCAGTGTCATTCAGCAGTGCGGGAGCATTTTTGGAGGAAGTGGGTAAATTTGGAGTGCCAGGTTTGGGGTTGGAGCAGCAATGGTTGACAGAGTGGGCGGGGGCGATCACATCAAGAGCGGAGGTGAGGGTGTGGTTGTAGAGGAAGACCACCAGGTTGGGGCAGGCCTGGGAGGAAAGGGGAGAAAGGAGATTATCGAGGGTAGAGGACAGAGTAGCCGGATCAAGAGTGTCAAGGTTGCATCTGGACTGAGTAGGATTGGGATGGGGAGGGGAGCGGGAGAGGAGGAGAGAGAGAACGAGAGAAGATGATGGTCAGATAGAGGAAAGGGAGAAATGGAGAAGTGAGAGAGATCACATAGGTAGGAGAAGACAAGGTCAAGGGAGTGACCAGGGCAGTGGGTAGAGGAAGAGGTCCATTGAGTAAGGCCAAGGGAGGAAGAAAGGGTGAGCACTTTAATGGAGGCAATATATAACAGGTGCCTAAACGTAGCTGGCAAAAGTAGTATGCCAACTCAGGGAATGAAGCAGAGTCCCAGGGAAGTCAGTGAAGAAAACCAGTGAGGCAATAATTACAATAGCAGATACCTAGAGTGCTTGGGTGTGGACCGAGCTATTAAGCCAACCAAAGGGGATGAAGCAGAGTCCCAGGGAGGGAGTTAGTGGAGAGCCAGTAGACTTCATAGGAGGAGCAGCAGGGTGGAGAAAACATCTGTGGGCGACAGGAGAGGAGCATCTGTCTGCATCAGAGGTATCGGTGGAAACAACCATGGGCGTCAGAGAAGGATAGGAGCGCCAATGTAGGGCAGAAGCACGGAGAGTAACAGCAGTGTAGAGAGACAGCAGAAGTGAGGAGAATGGCGGCACACGAGCCTGTGGATTCCACCGTGAGCAGGCCACAATGCAGGGCAGTCGTCAGGAGGACCCGGAGGATCGCTGGAGCAGCGTAGAGGTGAGGTCAACAGGCCACAATGCAGGTTGGTCGTCAGGAGGACCCAGAGTTTTTGCTGGAGCAGCGTAGAGGTGAGGTCAATGGGCCACAATGCAGGACGGTCATCAGGAGGACCCAGAGTTTTGCTGGAGCAACGTAGAGGTGAGGTCCACGGGCCACAATGCAGGTCGGTCATCAGGAGGACCCGGAGTATCACTGGAGCAGCGTAGAGGTGAGGTCCACAGGAGTATGTGGTGGCAGCATGGAATGAGGCAGCAACTAGAGGCCAGGGTTAGGAACCCGAAGAAGCTCACAAGGTCTAGAGGAGCGGCACTCAAGACCAGGGATTCGACCGGAAGTAGGCCTCACGGACGGGCGGACCAGGCAGTGGCAGGAACCAGGGAAACCACTGGATGGAACACCTCAGGAGAGGAGAGCAGGGCCAGGAAGAGCTGGAGATCAAGGATGGAGCAGTGAAGGAGAGCCAGGTAAGTACGGTAGATGCAGCTGGGCCAGATGCGGGGGCTCGATTTAGGAAGGACTGCTGGAGGGATCTGTGAAGAGAATAGCTGATGGGTGCTGGAACTCGGCGGGAGGCAGGGTCGGTGGAGGTGAGGTAGGCAGGCAACGGAGAGGTGCCAGGGCTACTCCACAGGAATAAGGAGCCCAGGATTTGGACCCCAGTGGAGAGCTCACTCTGCACGTCCGTGAAGCATGGGAGCCGGAAACACACTATAATGCTCTCTGCATTGTATGAGGGTCACTATAATAATCTCTGAATTGTAGTGGGTCACTAGATTGCTATATGAATTGTATAGGGAGAACTAGAATGTTCTCTGCATTGTATGGGGGTCACTAGAATGCTCTATGTATTGCATAAGAGTCACTAGAATGCTCTATGTATTGCATAATGACACTGGATTTTGTATTGCAAGATAAAGGGCCTGATTCAGTAAGGTACTTAAATTAAGAAGTTTCTTATTTAAGTCTCCTGGACAAAACCATGTTACAATCCAAGGGGTGAAAATTAGTTTTCTGTTTTTCACATAAGTTATATACTGACTGTTTTACTTGATAGCTTATTTTTACACTGAAATTTAAAGTTGATATTTGTGTGCTACATGAAAAAACAGTCAGTATTTAACTTATGTGCAAAACAAAATCCTAATTTGCACCCCTTGCATTGTAACATGGTTTTGTCCAGGAGACTTAAATAAGAAACTTCTTAATTTAAGTACCTTAATGAATCAGGCCCAAAAGTGTGTGTGATGGCTAAAGGCTAGAAGGAACTAGTATGTCTCCAGCTAGGCCTTGCATTTTCCCCCACAGGATTGAAAAGTCATGTGACTACACCTATCTGCAGCTCAGTATGGAGTTGTGTGTCCTGCAAGAATCAGGAAAGCAGAGAGGACCATTGAGAGAAGAACAAGAGATCTGTCATAGAGAATTGGACAGGGCACAGTAAGGCCACAGTCAGTCCTGCAATAGACAGGAGGTTTGACACAGCTTAGAGAGGAGCTGAGAAGACCTCACAAGACTGCCAAGTAAGGGTCTGTGGTGCGACCTGCAGAGGGCAGGTGAGATAAGCACTGCAGGTTTGCCCATCAACGTTTCAGGTCAAACACGGGGCCCTTTGTCAATCACGCCCACTACACACAAACCATGCCCCCAGTTTTGCTACAGCAGCCTTCAAACCAACTTCCTTATTTCAAAGCTCATCAGAAATAATGTAATGGAAAGACACCCCCATGAGGGACTCAATTAAAAAAACCCTCTAATAATATTACCATTTAGTAAACATTAAAATACGACTGTGGCCTATTCCATAACTAATACTTATGTCAGGATTTCCCAGGTATGACCACGGAGAGGAGATAAGTGGTTATAATGAGTTTATTAACAAACAGAGATGACAAGGTAACTCATGAGACAGTTCAAAGTGCAGATGAGAAACAGGTAACTGCAATAGTAGATTTCAACAGGCAGCGTAGAACTACAAGTACCAGGTATAATGGTTAAAGATGCAGGAGTCCAGGACACAGGTAACAACAAATAGTAGATTTCAACAGGCAGCGTAGAACTACAAGTACCAGGTATAATGGTTAAAGATGCAGGAGTCCAGGACACAGGTAACAGCAAATAGTAGATTTCAACAGACAGCGTAGAACTACAAGTACCAGGTATAATGGTTAAAGATGCAGGAGTCCAGGACACAGGTAACAGCAAATAGTAGATTTCAACGAAGAAATGTGCAGGAGTCCAGATAGCAGATAGAAGCTGAGCACAGGGAATGCTCCTCGGAATGACCTGATGATCTGGCCCAGACTGTTTGAAGCAGGCAGGTATAAATAGGCCTCATGCAGCTGAAACCACTCCCAGTGATCAAGGAGAATAATCAAGTAGCACAGTGGCCCCTTTGGTGGGCAGTGGTACTACAAGTGGAAAGCATACCAAATCCAATAGAGTCACTGCAGACAGCAGCTGCAGAGTGCAAATCGTGACAACTTATTTTTATCAACTTAAGGCCTCATATAGTGTTGGACGCATGTTGACATTAGTGGTGTAATACGACTTTCTATACTGCGCATGTGTACCAAATACATCCATATCTAGATAATATAATAGACTTGCACCCACTATACTTGGATAGTTGGAAAAGGGCTGGACAAGTGCAAGTTGAGTACAGTAGGGATGTATACAAGTATAGAACTCCCCCTTTAGATGACACTTTACCCGCCCTACACTTCTAAGGGTACCGGAAGCCTACTGTAAAGGTGATGATGATGACACCAGTAGTACTATCAAGCTGGTTCTGATTTTGCGTACTAGCTCCTCCAGCTAATAGTACATTCGTTAGTGTTGTAGCTATATTATGTGAAGTTGCATCGATCTAATTGGATATTTGTCATTATTTGTCATTTCCATTTAGACTACTGCAACTAAGAAGATTTCCATTCTATTTATAAAGTGGTAAACAACAGATGTGAGGGTGATTGTATTTCATTACATTTCGTATGGAAGATGCGACTGACGCTTTTATTAATGCCAATGTCCAAACTGTATTCTCTCTGGTGTACATGACATTTAATTACTTTATATTGTGTATGAATATGGTAATGTAGCTTTCACATTATTAACTAACACTGTCAAGTTGAATTTCTATGCTAACATTGGGTGTACGTGTATGCATTTGTACGCCTGCTGGGTTTGAAGTTGGACGCATCTTGCGATGACTACCATGTTAGAACACTATTTTTACACTTATGTTTGGGGGAGCAAAATGTATCAAAGTCTATATGAGGCCCTTTGCCTGCAGTACAAATAGTGAGCCTCAGGCCCAGATTCAGGTCACAAACGTCCGAGTTGAGAAGAGGTCCATGTTATGGAACATATTTCTGCAATATACCAAAAAACTCTTTACCCTCTGGCAACAAACGTTGAAAATGAGCTGGTTATGGTATTTAAATTCTATGGAGACATTGGCGATAATAGCTATTCTGGCTCATTGGTAGTAAAATGCACCACATGTGTTCCATTATTCAATATATGACTTTCATTAGAAGTAATACACAGTACACGTTTTCCATTATACAATGTATGACTGTCATTAGAAGTAATACGAGTTTCATTATACAGTGTATGACTTTGATTGGAAGTAAAACACAATCTATTTGAGAATCTGAACAGACAAAATGTGGAGGGATTTTTCCTACCTGAACATTGCAATCAGCAGATTGAGCAGAAGAATGTTCGCAAGGAGGAGATACAGACACAATAATATTATGGTCAGCCATTCCGGAAATAGAGCATTGCCGGATCCATCATTGTGTACACATTTGGGCATGCTGGGAATAGTGCCATTTTGAGAACATTTAGTAGGGTCAAAGTTCAAACCTGAAGAGAAAATATTTATTTTTATTAGTGTCCTGTCTTTTGTGTCCTCTGATACTTCATCATCACTGCCATCAACTCACAACCAGTCATAGCACCAGATAACTTACTATCCACTTCAGATGGGATCTGTCCAAAAAGCGTAAGGTACGGACCATAGACAACATTTCGAAAAATCCAATCTATCCTGGTTTCATTAGTAGTTAGAATTGCCTGCTTTGTAACACCATAGGCTAAAATCCAAATAGCCAATAGGAAGAGAAAGAAGAAAATGTCCTTCACCTGGAGGAAGTAAATATACAAGACAGATATGGATCAACTACAATGGGACAGCCAATGCCGTTAGACTTGTGGGAAGAGATGTGTGAATTTCCGATGATTCAATGTTCAAGTATACTCATTGTCTATGATAGACATCTTACCATTCGACGAAGGATGATAATCTTAGGACCCAAAACTTTGCTGACGGTGAAGATATCCAAGAGACGTATACAGAATATCATAAAGCTCAGGGAAAGGACAACTCGACCCTGATAGACAGTATCTGTACGAACCAATCTGGAAGGTTAATAGATTCAATAGAACACTTTCTATGATTGCCTGACAAAAATTACAATATTATCCTACCGTTCAGTGATTGTCAAGGCGTTAGAGATTCAATTCCATTCCCTGCATTCCTGATTTCTGTAACCAGACATTGCTCACACTTTTATTCTGTAATCAGACACAATGCTCACACTCTCATTCTGTAATCAGACACAATGCTCACACTTTCATTCTGTAATCAGACACAATGCTCACACTTTTATTCTGTAATCAGACACAATGCTCACACTCTCATTCTGTAATCACACAATGCTCACACTCCCATTCTGTAATCAGACACAATGCTCACACTCCCATTCTGTAATCAGACACAATGCTCACACTCCCATTCTGTAATCAGACACAATGCTCAAACTCTCATTCTGTAATCCGACACAATGCTCACACTCCCATTCTGTAATCAGACACAATGCTCACACTCCCATTCTGTAATCAGACACAATGCTCGCACTCCCATTCTGTAATCAGACACAATGCTCGCACTCCCATTCTGTAATCAGACACAAAGCTCACACTCCCATTCTGTAATCAGACACAATGCTCACACTCTCATTCTGTAATCAAAGACAATGCTCACACTCCCATTCTGGAATCACACAATGCTCACACACCCATTCTGTAATCACACAAAGCTCACACTCCCATTCTGTAATCAGACACAATGCTCACACTCCCATTCTGTAATCAGACACAATGCTCACACTCCCATTCTGTAATCAGACACAATGCTCACACTCCCATTCTGTAATCAGACACAATGCTCACACTCCCATTCTGTAATCAGACACAATGCTCACACTCCCATTCTGTAATCAGACACAATGCTCACACTCCCATTTTGTAATCAGACACAAAGCTCACACTCCCATTCTGTAATCAGACACTATGCTCACACTCTCATTCTGTAATCAAAGACAATGCTCACATTCCCATTCTGGAATCACACAATGCTCACACTCCCATTCTGTAATCACACAAAGCTCACACTCCCATTCTGTAATCAGACACAATGCTCACACTCCCATTCTGTAATCAGACACAATGCTCACACTCCCATTCTGTAATCAAAGACAATGCTCACATTCCCATTCTGGAATCACACAATGCTCACACTCCCATTCTGTAATCACACAAAGCTCACACTCCCATTCTGTAATCACACAAAGCTCACACTCCCATTCTGTAATCAGACACAATGCTCACACTCCCATTCTGTAATCAGACACAATGCTCACACTCCCATTCTGTAATCAGACACAATGCTCACACTCCCATTCTGTAATCAGACACAAAGCTCACACTCCCATTCTGTAATCAGACACAATGCTCAAACTCTCATTCTGTAATCAAAGACAATGCTCACATTCCCATTCTGGAATCACACAATGCTCACACTCCCATTCTGTAATCAGACACAATGCTCACACTCCCATTCTGTAATCAGACACAATGCTCACACTCCCATTCTGTAATCCGACACAATGCTCACACTTCCATTCTGTAATCAGACACAATGCTCACACTCCCATTCTGTAATCAGACACAATGCTCACACTCCCATTCTGTAATCAGACACAATGCTCACACTCCCATTCTGTAATCAGACACAATGCTCACACTCCCATTCTGTAATCAGACACAATGCTCACACTCCCATTCTGTAATAAGACACAATGCTCACACTCCCATTCTGTAATCAGACACAATGCTCACACTCCCATTCTGTAATCACACAATGCTCACACTCCCATTCTGTAATCAGACACAATGCTCACACTCCCATTCTGTAATCAGACACAAAGCTCACACTCCCATTCTGTAATCAGACACAATGCTCACACTCCCATTCTGTAATCACACAATGCTCACACTCCCATTCTGTAATCAGACACAATGCTCACACTCCCATTCTGTAATCAGACACAAAGCTCACACTCCCATTCTGTAATCAGACACAATGCTCACACTCCCATTCTGTAATCAGACACAATGCTCACACTCCCATTCTGTAATCAGACACAATGCTCACACTCCCATTCTGTAATCAGACACAATGCTCACACTCCCATTTTGTAATCAGACACAAAGCTCACACTCCCATTCTGTAATCAGACACAATGCTCACACTCTCATTCTGTAATCAAAGACAATGCTCACATTCCCATTCTGGAATCACACAATGCTCACACTCCCATTCTGTAATCAGACACAATGCTCACACTTCCATTCTGTAATCAGACACAATGCTCACACTCCCATTCTGTAATCAGACACAATGCTCACACTCCCATTCTGTAATCAAAGACAATGCTCACACTCTCATTCTGTAATCACACAAAGCTCACACTCCCATTCTGTAATCACACAAAGCTCACACTCCCATTCTGTAATCAGACACAATGCTCACACTCCCATTCTGTAATCAGACACAATGCTCACACTCCCATTCTGTAATCAGACACAATGCTCACACTCACATTCTGTAATCAGACACAATGCTCACACTCCCATTCTGTAATCACACAATGCTCACACTCCCATTCTGTAATCAAAGACAATGCTCACACTCCCATTCTGTAATCACACAAAGCTCACACTCCCATTCTGTAATCACACAAAGCTCACACTCCCATTCTGTAATCAGACACAATGCTCACACTCCCATTCTGTAATCAGACACAATGCTCACACTCCCATTCTGTAATCACACAAAGCTCACACTCCCATTCTGTAATCAGACACAAAGCTCACACTCCCATTCTGTAATCAGACACAATGCTCACACTCCCATTCTGTAATCAGACACAAAGCTCACACTCCCATTCTGTAATCAGACACAATGCTCACACTCCCATTCTGTAATCAGACACATTGCTCACACTCCCATTCTGTAATCAGACACAATGCTCACACTCCCATTCTGTAATCACACACAAAGCTCACACTCCCATTCTGTAATCAGACACAATGCTCACACTCCCATTCTGTAATCAGACACAATGCTCACACTCCCACTCTGTAATCAGACACAATGCTCACACTCCCATTCTGTAATCACACACAATGCTCACACTCCCATTCTGTAATCAGACACAATGCTCACACTCCCATTCTGTAATCAGACACAATGCTCACACTCCCATTCTGTAATCAGACACAATGCTCACACTCCCATTCTGTAATCAGACACAATGCTCACACTCCCATTCTGTAATCAGACACAATGCTCACACTCCCATTCTGTAATAAGACACAATGCTCACACTCCCATTCTGTAATCACACAATGCTCACACTCCCATTCTGTAATCAGACACAATGCTCACACTCCCATTCTGTAATCACACAATGCTCACACTCCCATTCTGTAATCAGACACAATGCTCACACTCCCATTCTGTAATCAGACACAAAGCTCACACTCCCATTCTGTAATCAGACACAATGCTCACACTCCCATTCTGTAATCAGACACAATGCTCACACTCCCATTCTGTAATCAGACACAATGCTCACACTCCCATTCTGTAATCAGACACAATGCTCACACTCCCATTCTGTAATCAGACACAATGCTCACACTCCCATTTTGTAATCAGACACAATGCTCACACTCCCATTCTGTAATCAGACACAATGCTCACACTCCCATTCTGTAATCAGACACAATGCTCACACTCCCATTCTGTAATCACACAATGCATACACTTCCATTCTGTAATCAGACACAATGCTCACACTCCCATTCTGTAATCAGACACAATGCTCACCAGGGCCGGACTGGGACTAAAAATCAGCCCTGGCATTTAAGGTACACAGGCCCACCTCAGTTCCAGCAGGAATGAAAATATGTGCCGCCGCGTAGCGGTGGCGCTGAACACGGCGTGACCTCATTGTGTTGTGGGTGTGACCAACATGGGGCATTGATACATACATTATAATAATACATTACATTTAGCATTTTAGACAAATACACAGGCCCTACTGTTAGAAGCACACAGCTTTGCCTTCACAAGCAGTACGTTGTGAAGCGGGACATACCTCCCAACTGTCCTTGCAGTCGGACCAAATCCTGACTATGGGAGACAGTCACCCAAATTCAGGACTGCCCTACCAGATTCAGGTTAGTTGGCAGACTGTCCTGCTCTCTCCTACCTGTCTTGGTCACTTTCACCACTTGTAGCAGATGGTTTCTTTAGCTCAGTTCATTCTTGTCTTGATCCTGGAATATTGGATGCCCTATTTTGAAAAAAAAAATGGGTACATGAGATTTAGAAAACTCCAACCAGCCCCAATGTTAAAACAATAGCACTCACGTTTTATAATTAGGCCTCCCTCCAGTCCCCACAATAATAATATTCACATTTAATAAGTAGACCTATTTCCCTCCAACCAGCCCCAACATTAAATTAACAGTATACCCATTTACTCAAGACATATTTCCCTCCCTCCAAACAGTCCCAGCAATAAATTAAATAGCATTAAAATGTAATAAATATAGCCATTTTCCACAACCAATCCCGACAATAAATAATTCATATTCACATTCAATAAATAGCCCTTCTCCCCAAAATCAGCCCCATATTCAATTGATAGCCCTAAACCACCCCAGCATTAAATCAAAGGTTCTTTCACCTCACCTTAAATAATTAGCCCCCACCTACACTCCACCATTAAATAGCCTACCTCCCACACTATATTAAGATCCTCCCTTCCCTCACATATTATATTAAAATACTGCGCGCACGCACACACACGCTATATTTAAAATACTGCGCTCGCGCACACTACATGAACATGGCCAAACACGCACGCACACTATAGCAACATGGGGCCACACATGCACAAAATTAGCCCCACAGCCACACTGTTAGCCCCGCTGGTTGTTAGCCCCACTGTTTTTCCTCCACTGTTTGTTAGCCCCACTGTTTGTTTGTTAGCCCCACTGTTTGTTTGTTTGTTAGCCCCACTGTTTGTTTGTTTGTTAGCCCCACTGTTTGTTTGTTAGCCCCACTGTTTGTTTGTTTGTTAGCCCCACTGTTTGTTTGTTTGTTAGCCCCACTGTTTGTTTGTTTGTTAGCCCAATGTTTGTTTGTTTGTTAGCCCCACTGTTTGTTTGTTTGTTAGCCCCACTGTTTGTTTGTTTGTTAGCCCCACTGTTTGTTTGTTTGTTAGCCCAATGTTTGTTTGTTTGTTAGCCCCACTGTTTGTTTGTTTGTTAGCCCAATGTTTGTTTGTTTGTTAGCCCCACTGTTTGTTTGTTAGCCCCACTGTTTGTTTGTTTGTTAGCCCCACTGTTTGTTTGTTTGTTAGCCCCACTGTTTGTTTGTTTGTTAGCCCAATGTTTGTTTGTTTGTTAGCCCCACTGTTTGTTTGTTTGTTAGCCCAATGTTTGTTTGTTTGTTAGCCCCACTGTTTGTTTGTTAGCCCCACTGTTTGTTTGTTTGTTAGCCCAATGTTTGTTTGTTTGTTAGCCCCACTGTTTGTTTGTTTGTTAGCCCCACTGTTTGTTTGTTTGTTAGCCCCACTGTTTTTCCTCCACTGTTTGTTTTTTTGCCCCAGTTTGCCAGCCCCACTGTTTGCCACACTATTACTTACTTACACACACACACAGACACACACACACAGACACACACACTGACACTTACCTTTTTACATCCAGCAGCAGCAGCACCCTGCGCGCTGGTCAGCCAACGGAGAATCAGTGACTGCCGACTATGCAGTAATCACATGGGACAGCGCCTGTCACGTGGTGCCGTCCCATGTGATTACTCACATAGTCGGCAGTCACTGATTCTCCATCCGCCGAGCAGCAGCACCCTGCAGCAGCACATTGCTCACACTCCCATTCTGTAATCAGACACAATGCTCACACTCCCATTCTGTAATCAGACACAATGCTCACACTCCCATTCTGTAATCAGACACAATGCTCACACTCCCATTCTGTAATCAGACACAATGCTCACACTCCCATTCTGTAATCAGACACAATGCTCACACTCCCATTCTGTAATCAGACACAATGCTCACACTGCCATTCTGTAACCAGACACAATGCTCACACTCCCATTCTGTAACCAGACACAATGCTCACACTCCCATTCTGTAATCAGACACAATGCTCACACTCCCATTCTGTAATCAGACACAATGCTCACACTCCCATTCTGTAATCAGACACAAAGCTCACACTCCCATTCTGTAATCAGACACAAAGCTCACACTCCCATTCTGTAATCACACAATGCTCACACTCCCATTCTGTAATCAGACACAATGCTCACACTCCCATTCTGTAATCAGACACAAAGCTCACACTCCCATTCTGTAATCAGACACAAAGCTCACACTCCCATTCTGTAATCACACAATGCTCACACTCCCATTCTGTAATCAGACACAATGCTCACACTCCCATTCTGTAATCAGACACAATGCTCACACTCCCATTCTGTAAACAGACACAATGCTCACACTCCCATTCTGTAATCAAACACAATGCTCACACTCCCATTCTGTAATCAGACACAATGCTCACACTCCCATTCTGTAATCAGACACAATGCTCACACTCCCATTCTGTAATCAGACACAATGCTCACACTCCCATTCTGTAATCACACAATGCTCACACTCCCATTCTGTAATCAGACACAATGCTCACACTCCCATTCTGTAATCAGACACAATGCTCACACTGCCATTCTGTAATCAGACACAACACTTGCGCTCACATTCTGTAATCGGGCACAAGCACCACTCACACTCCATTAGAATTATCTCCATCTACAGCTATACCTGGGAGATGGCTCAACCACCTATTTTTGCTACCTCAATACCATTTCTGTGCCTGTACAACTCCTTTGTGTTGTTTGGCTTCAGGTAATTATGATCTGGACACTGATATTGCCCGTTTCTGATCTCCTGACTGCTGACTTGGGTTGTCCTGGACTTTGACCTTGTACTTGCAACTGATCTGACGTCTGGTTACTTAATTCCTGTCCTGTTTTCAGTTGTATCAATGCTTCTGTAACAATATAGGGAGGTCTAATCTGCCTGCTCCAGAGCTCCCAGGTATGTCCACATTGCTTCCCTACTCTAGATCATAATGCCATTTCACAGATTTATAAGGGATTACATGGTCTAAGCTCAAAGAAAAAGCAGATCTATTTACAACAGTTACTTTACACACATAAATTCCTCAGGAATCAAAGACAGAATGATGGATAACTAAGAATGTTTCAATTTATGGTTTTCCTAAAGTGTTAACTTTATATTTGTTTGGTTTGTGATATAGAATTATAATTAATAGACAAACATTTACCAGTATTTTAGTGTCGGTAATAAATTCGCTTAGGGGTGGTATTAGGCTAGGTACACACTGAAGAATTTTCCGACGTGTTATCTCAAACAATTGTACCTACGACTGAAAGTCAGATCAGTCTGGCGATTCATCCATACACACTGACACGATTTACCTTCAGATCTGTGCTCTTCATCTGGTCCTCTAGTCTTCAGAGAATGACAGCACAATATTCATTCATTCTTGTCACAATGTCACACTGATTAAAACCTTGTTATACCTATCTACATGTCCTAACGAATTTCGTTTGTTTCTGTGACTCTGAAATGAAACACTCTGTCTTATAACATACAAATGAATTCTCCCTTCTACAGCAATCTCTACATTTATTCACCGGGACATTTATTGCCGGGATCGGCTGAAAAGAGCACAACTCTGTAAATTCTATGGATATCGTGAGAATGATGAGTGCATACACACTACACGATCAGTCGGTGATTGGTTGGAAAATATTAAATAGTACGACCAACCAAATGAGCCGGCATTCGACACTTTGGAACAACTTTTGACCATCGTGTCGCTATACACACTAACCTGACTTCCAACTGAACGGTTGTATGTCGGCTGATTTGTCCGATTATTGGACAAAAATGCTCCAGTGTGTACCTAGCCTTAGGCTCCAAAGAGTTTACAGAGTCGTATTTGTCACGAGCACGCTCCCAGCTGCTGTGACTTTAAGTGTTTGCAGTATGAGGTCACACACGATTCCAGCCCGCAGTCTCTCTCTACCTATCACACAAGTTATAGACCTACTGAATCACCCCCAAACAGCGCTCTCACACCCTCCACACACTTCAGGTTTGCCACCAACTATTGAATACGGGCAATAGGACCACAATATACTGTCCCACACTGGCACACAAGGCTTATAGCTGCTAAAAGACTAGCAAGACCCACACCAGCGAACAAAGGGTTAACTTTTCACACCTCCAGACTGTTACACAAATGTAAATGCAAGCACACACTAAGCTTGTTAATCAAATGTATCAACAAATCACACACTAGCATTTAACGCGTTAACTTGGTCGAGCTATATTCTTCTTAACAGACTAATTCGTTAGAGTATCAAGGACGCAACATATTAAATTATACATTTAATATACAAAATACAGGGCATTCAGATATAAAAAAATAATGAGTAAATAATTAATAGATTGAGATAACATACACAAGCAAAGCAGTTTAAAATAAAAGGGGTTACATTCAGAGTAGCACTTACATGAGTTGCATATTCTGGCCAAGGGAAATTGGCTTGGAAGATGGACAGCTTATCAATGTGAATTGATTTCCTACAAGTCTGACAATTTGCTGTAACTGGTATCAGCTTTTTAAAGACAATTTCATACCTCTTCCTACCGCCCCCGGTTTTGTGGCCTGTGACAATTTTTTCAATCACCATTTGCATGTTGTCTGATTTACTACTATTTTTCTATGTGACCTAACTTTTCTGTGGAGCGTCACACATACCCAATTTTATTATTAATAAATCCATATGACATTGTCCATCTTTTGATATCAAACACGCCTAAATACAGTGTATTTAAATACTGAGCTTACACTCTCTTTTCCTAAGGGGCAGAATTCTTAACTTGACATATGAGCTGCCCTTCATAATGCTATTGAGGAATATGTGGTTGATCACTACTTTTATTAATTTTAAGTTGCATATTCTAAAACTGAATTGTTTTTGTCTATATCACATATAGCCTACGTCAGCACATGGCCTCTTTGAACCAGACAACATGCTGAATGGTTCCTAAATGTCTATTCAGGTGTCACCTCCATTTCAGGCCAGGGTATATCTCACCACAGGAGCTCTTTGAAGCTGCCACAGGTGACACTCCTATCTTCTCACACTGGGATGTGCAGAGCCATCAAATACATTTACATCAGACTTTCTGTCTTCACATTTTACACTTTAGTAGCTAAACTTATCAATGGATTCATTTGATAAAACATATTTACACTGCAGTTATGATTTATCCCTTATTCCCCACAATTATGTGATGGGTTATAAATAACTGTAAGTTCTCTATGTTCACGACAGTATTCTTTTCAGCCGATGCTAGCAATGAATGTCCCGGGAATAAATGTAGAGAGTACTGTAGAAAGAATAATTCATTTATTCGTTCTGAGACAGAATGTTTCGTTTCAGAATAACAGAAGCTAACTAAATTTGTTAGGACATGTGGATAGCTATAACAAGGCATTTTAATCAGTATGACAATGTGACAATAATGAATGAATTAATATTGTGCTCTCATTCTCTGAAGACCAGGGCTACTAAGAGGAATTCAGGGCCCTGGTACAGCAACTTCATGGTGTCCCCCTTATAGTTGAGCATTACAAAAGTGGGAGTGGTCATACAATTGGGGGCGTGGCTGTGCATCATTCAGGTGTGTCCAGCAGTTGAAAAGCGCTAGGCCACCCTCCTACAGAAAACACCCTCCATTGGCAGAAGTGTGCAGTGCCTGCTCGCCGGAGTGTGACATTTGTCCCAGAAGTCTTGACTGTCAGGACAACGGGACAGTGACCTCATAGTGACTCTTAGTTGTGCACTCATAGTAGAGGTCCAGTTAATACTGTGGTAAATATTCATGTCCACAATTCATAACATACCACATAGTAGAGTCCCCAGTTCATATTATACCACAGTAATGCCCCCAATTCATTTTATGCCACACATAAGTGCCCCAATTCATATTATCCCTCACATAAGTGCTCCCAATTCCCATTCACAGGGCCGGAATACAATGGTGGAGACCCACCAGAGGGGGTGTGGCCAGCCACTAGAGAGGCATAACCAAACCACCCGAGGGAGTGTGGTAAGCCCACGAGGGACAGCTAGCACTATAGTGTAGTATATAAAGAATGCAGTGTGTATATAAAGAGTACACAGTCTTGGCCTGCCCCTTACACTGGGCAGAGCAGTCGCCAATAATCGGGTTTGTCCCACTAGAATCAGAACATTTGATAGATTATCCTGCTCTCTCCTACCTGTTCTTGTCACTTTCACCACCTGTAGCTGCTGGTTTCTTTAGTTGCGACTTTGGGTCCTGTAATGTTGGGGGCCCTATTTGGAAAATAAATGGGTACATTTAGAAAATTCCTACCAGCCCCGGCGTTAAATCAATAGCACTCACGACTAATAATTAGGCCTTCCTCCAGCCCCAACATTAAAATAATAGTATTCCCTTTTAATAAATAAACCTTTTTCTCACCCTCCAAACAGCACCAGCAATAAAATAATAGTATTAACATTTCATAAATATACCTATTTCCCGTAACCATCACTGACATTAAATAATTCATATTCACATTTGATAAAGAGATCTCATTCTCCCCAAACTCACCCCCACATTCAATTAATAGCCACACAACCACTCCATCTTAAATCAATAGTCCCCACTATTACATTGCCCCACCATCACCCCACAAACAAAGTAGCACCCATTAATTAGCCACCAGCTACCTTACACACACTACATTGCCACAAGCCCCCTGTTCGATCATAAACACTACAATGTTACAAGCCCCCTGTGCCATCACACACATTACATTCAATGCCACAAGCCCCCCGTGCCATCACACACTACATTCGTTGCCACAAGTCTCCTGTGCCATCACACACACTACCACAAGCCCCCTGTGCCATCACACAGACTCCCCCCTTCATCACTCTGTGCCATGCTGCTTCCCCCTCTCCTTAATCATACTGTGCCATGCTGCTCCCCCCCTTCTTCATCACCACTCGGTACCTTTCTCTACACCCCCCCTTCCCCTTCTTCACCACTCGGTACCTTTCTCAACACCCCCCCTTCTTCATCACTCGGTACCTTCTGTCGTAGGTACAATTGTTTGAAAAATTTTCCAACCGTAGTGTTATCTCAGTGTGTACCTAGCATAAGTGAGTGTGGTCCTCAGGTAAATGACACACAGGAATTAATAATCCTTAACCTCAGGGTCACAATGAGATACGAAACAAAGGGAATGTGTCCAACATTGCGGAGGTCTCAAACCTCAACCCAGAGACAATGCACCAGTTAACTATGAGCAGAAACCTCACCTGCAAATTAGCCCCACAGCAAACAAAGCCAGCGCGAAAGTGTCCACCCGGTTCCAAAATCCAGAGATGTACTGGACAGACTTTATCACAAACCCACGCCGGTCTGGGTCATAAAATAACTACAAAAAAGAAATGCTGCCATCAGAGGAATTAAACCTGCACAGGGAAAATACAGTTTATGGTATACATATTGAGACAGGCAGAGTGGCACTGGGTAAGTATAGAGACAGGTGGAGAGGAACAGGACACATTTTGTTAGGTTATTAGGACTGCCTTTTTAACTCTGGTAAGCATGGGTCACTGACTGTGTATGTTGACACGGCTTCTTCAGCTGTGGTAAGCATGAGTCATTGCACACCTGTTCAATTAAATTAGGGTGTGCTTCTCTCCCCAACCTGATTGGACCTTTGGAGTTTAAAACCATCTCCATTTGTATGATTCTTTATCAATCATTTAGTTTATCCTGGACTCTTACGCAACCTACTCTCTGAGAATTTTTTCAGTTTACTGGTTTCTGCTTCAACCTTGACAAACAGCAACCAAAGACTTCAGACTCTGTACTTTAGCAAAACAGCATTACTACTCCAACTCAGTATTCTGGCATCCAGCTTACTTTGAATTCTCTTTGTGAGTACCGCAGCTTGCACATAGAACTGCATATATAGAACACATATCTGTTGGCTAGAAACAATATCTTTATACATCTCGCTGCCTGCAGATACTGCACTGAGGGGCTCTGGGCTCATCTCAGTTGCATTTTGCTGCATTCAGGGGGTCAGGAATATTGGATTACCATTACCAAGATTGCATTGTGTGAGTAATGTGTTTGTTTCTACTATCTGAACATTTATTATTCAGTATGAGTACTACAGACTACCAATTTCTCTGGAGATTTCAGCTATCAAGACTGCCATTACTAGAGACTTTGTTATGTGCTTATTTTTCCGCAACAAGTTGTGTTTTATCTGTTTATGATCATTGGTTACTTTGGTTGTTTTCAACATTATCAAATAAACTCACAGTTGTAGGAGCTTCTCTCCTGCCACTATCTTGCATTGAATTGCCTAACACATTATAGGATAGGATAAATGGAGAGGAAGGCTGGCAGGAACAGGATAAATGGAGAGGAAGGCTGGCAGGAACAGGATAAATGGAGAAGAAGGCTGGCAGGAACAGGATAAATGGAGAGGAAGGCTGGCAGGAACAGGATAAATGGAGAAGAAGGCTGGCAGGAACAGGATAAATGGAGAGGAAGGCTGGCAGGAACAGGATAAATGGAGAAGAATGCTGGCAGGAACAGGATAAATGGAGAAGAAAGCTGGCAGGAACAGGATAAATGGAGAAGAATGCTGGCAGGAACAGGATAAATGGAGAAGAAAGCTGGCAGGAACAGGATAAATGGAGAAGAATGCTGGCAGGAACAGGATAAATGGAGAAGAAAGCTGGCAGGAACAGGATAAATGGAGAAGAAAGCTGGCAGGAACAGGATAAATGGAGAAGAATGCTGGCAGGAACAGGATAAATGGAGAAGAAAGCTGGCAGGAACAATATAAATGGAGAGGAAGGCTGGCAGGAATAGGATAAATGGAGAGGAAGGCTGGCAGGAACAGGATAAATGGAGAGGAAGGCTGGGTTGAATCAGGATAACTAAAGAGGAAAGCTGGGATGGACAGGTTACAGAAAGTAAGACTGGGAGGAACAAGATAGATATAGGGCTATAGTTCACATGTATGTGTGAAGAATTGGGTGTTGTCAGCTTAAAATCAAAAACCTAACCAGCTGATTGTGTTACTGATGGGAGAAGGGTAGAGAGCACAGAAGGGAACACAACCCTGAGGCATGATTATTAATAGTATTTAGAGTTCAATCTACAAGGGTACTGTTGAATAAATGTTTGGAGAGTATCCCAAACTTGAAGATCAGAATGCAGATGTTATGATAAAAGCAAGACTCTTTATTGCAGGGTAAGCATGAACCAGGTATGCAGTGTAAGGCAGGTTACATACTACAGTAAATTTCTCCCGATGCGATATCCTTTTACGATTTTACCAGCGACTGAAAAAAAAAGTCCTAAACAGCATGCCGATTCATGTGTACACACTATTAAAGTAATTTTATCGTTTTCAAATAAGCATTGCCCAAGCGATTGTATTGTGTTTCCGAAGCACAAGCAATTTATTTAGCAAAAGCAATTTGTTTAGCAGTTCAATAAATAAGTACAATACAGTACAATATAGCCGATACATGATACCTATTAAAGATGTTACATTAAAGCAGGAAAGTATGAAAACACCGAATACATTACATTTTCCTTATAGAGCTTCACCGAGATCCATGGAACACAGCCATGCTCACATGTAGCCATGTTCAGAGAAAGAGAGAGCTTTGGCTGATAAAAAAGCTTAATAGTATCCTTTTTCAGTTTAGAACATGTTTCCATTGGTTCAGGGTTCAGGACAGTCTAATGTAAATCAGGTCTTAGGTCAGTTCAAAGGATTTCTCTGGGAAGAGGGGATCACCTTCCCCCAACAGCTGAAAACATGTGCTTTTCAAGGAAACTGACCCAAACCAGTTCTAAACTTAAAACACAATGCCATTTTGATCATCAAATATTTTATCTTCCATAACTATTGATTGCAGGAAGCGATCGCAAAGCCGAAATTATAGGATGAGAGATGGTAATGTGCAGACCAAATGACACTAAACATGATACATTTGCTAAATCCTTAGCCTTAGATACTTTTAAAGTGCTTTTAACATTATTATATTTAACTGTAAACTCTATTACATTTGATTATAAACAACTGTGTGTTGGAACTATTTTAAGGTGAACTATTTACAAGTGAATGTGTAAGTGTATGTGTGCGTTATTTATCGTGCGATTATGTCATAACAATATCAATCAATATAGTTTATTTCATCCAATTATTTAACTTTGACAGTTTCACCCTTTGGTAGTATAATAAACTATCACCCTAAAGATTTTATATGCAGGATCCCAGTACCACGTTTCATTGCTCTGTAATGTAAGTCCCCCTTGGTGTATGATGACGCTGTCTGTAGATCTAAACAAGTTATCACAATAAAGAGTCTTAATCCTAGAAACAAGTTTTTCTCTTTTGCTATAGACTGTACACTTCTGGAGCTTGGAGATAACCTTTTTGTCTGCCCTTCAAGGGTTCATTAAAACATGTAATACATTATTTGGAAGGGTACAGAGTACAATAGAACATGTATCAGTTATACAGAATACTCTACTACAGTTCTTCATGTCTAACAGGTTCATTTGTCCAAAGCATGTCTTTTAGCTCAGACAACATTTAGATAGTACATGTTCATCAATAACATCATCTTATGTCTATCAATAATGTCATATACAATCTCCTTCAGCTTGCGTTAGTATATACACTCTAATAATGTCATCAGTTCTTTTCATCAACACTTGTGGGCTGGCTATTGTCTGCTCGTTCTTCCCAGTCTCCCAATACTCAGGTTTCTTTGTACGTGAAACAGTGATCGGCTTGCCAAATATTGGGAGACTCCAGACTAAGGGACCTAGGTGTCGTACGTTTCCCCTAGTGTGCTCCCATCCATAATTCGGGTACCTCAGGAATATTTAGTGGAAACAGAACTAGTCCTAATCTATATAATCTCTGAGGCACGTTAGAGCACATCCAGCACTTAGATTGGTCTAAAACCTTACCCACCCTAGAATGATAATCATTCTCAAGGATGCCTGCTCAAGTCCAAATATTACTGGACTGGCATAGTTGGATGTACCTCTCTTCAACTATTGGGTCAAGGTACTTACGGACGTAATGCTACTCAGACAATAGCCCCTCGCACTTTCTCCAAGCTCCAAGGTTTCCACATTTTCCTTTACCCCTGAATTGAATAGAGTAATTGGCTGAACCAATTGTGCTACTAACTTCTCCTTCATCCCCACTTCCTCAATATCATTACCTGAACCAGCCTCTGTCACCTGTCAACAATTAAAAGAATAGACCGTCCTGAAAAGAGAATGAGATGAGAGAAACACAGAACAGGAAAAACTACAACTTCATGCTGGACAATTGTCTTAGCCTTTGGCTCAGGTGCTACTAACTGCATTCGAGACCTCCCAGAACAGATTCATGAGTGCACTTGGACCCTTCTCTGGGTGTTGACTCCTCTGCAGTGGGTGAAATGGGCACCTGTGTGTCTCTGCTACCCTTGAAGTCGTGATGCTGATAGCCTACACCTGGTACCTGTCTTTCAAATAACCTGAGCCTAGGAGATTACTGTTCCACAACTTACTCTCCTGGTCCAACATCCTGACAGTTAGTGTGACTTTTCAGGAAACAGTGTTTTGAACGTTCTTGATTGCTGTCTCACTCTTTACCTTTCCTCTCAAGGTCTAAACTAGTCTCTCAGTTACAAACTCATCCCAAGAGAAGTCAAAAACATTTCAAAAGTCAACAGGTTAAGAGGCAGCCTAGGAGTGATCTTGTTAGCGGGGAAGGACTAGTGACCAAAGCTATCAGCCCCTTCAATCAAGTTTCAACCCTCATTCTATTCAATTCGTTCTAACTAGTACCGTATTTACACACTGGTTTGTGGCTAATCAAAAGTATGTAATTTGTTACCACCACTCATACATTATACATTTATTATCAATAACATGAATACCCCTATCACCTATTATAACTCTAGGGCTATCACGTTAAATAACAAAAGATTTGAGTATGACACAGTAATACATTAGACACATTTCAATACACCTTTACCCAGATATATTTCATTGGTACACCAGTGTATACTTGAAAATCCTGCAAGGTGGTAATTGGATGACGTGGATTTGTTTTACCTGGAAAAAAAACCATCTGCAGGAGGAATATAGGATGGCTCTATTGGTATCATCTTCCTGACATTCTCTCAATCAAGACAGGACATTGCCTTCCTACTAGCTTGAGAAGAAACGTCTGGTGCAACCCAATATACTCTTACCAGCTTGCACATACCTTCCATACCCAGCTGAGCCAGACCATGTGCTGCCTCCACTAGGTCTGGAAGATACACTCTGGGAGCTACTGGTCTACCTTGTCCATCTCTCCAGGGTCCGCCAGACTCCAACAACATCTCTTCACCTTCCAGACAGTTTATTTTTCAGGCAACACAAATCTTCATATATTAACCAATATGTGTATGCGTGCCTGTGTGTGTGTTTGTTCACATTTTAAAACAATACAACGAAAAACAAAACAAAACATAGATTTGTCAGCTGTCACATAAAACCCTGCTGTCTATTTGACAGCTATGTTCGCCCTGGTGTGACAGCCATGTATAGTCGTGTGTAAGTGTGGACTTTACTAGCAGCTACTTCAGTTGGTAACTGTGTCACTGTATAAAGTCCTCTGTATAGTGTCCTACTCATGTGCTGGTATTGCTATAAAGGATTTCTCAGTCACCTCAACGTCGCTCCCTAGACTAGAAAAATGCTGAAGACCAATGTATATCAATCAATTTTCCCTCTGCCAACTCACATGCCATTTTCAGTACCCCACATTCAGCTACTTGACTAAGTGAGAAGGGCAAAAGGGGTCTATCTCTATAACACTTTCTTCAAATATAACAGTATGCAGTACATGTCTATCTAACAGTGAAAAAATATAAAACACGAAAATTCTACATTTTCTAGGGTTTCACATTATGTTGTATCTTGTGGCAAAAATCCTACTCCAATGTTCTACACAGAGATGCATATCTGTATGTCTAACCTCCAGCAATCTCCTGTCCCCACCCTTTGTGCATACATATAAAGGCACATTTTTGTACAGGAGGCACGAAACAAAAAAAAACTTAATAAAACAGATATGCAATCTATAAAACATGAATCGTATTTCCACAACAAAAACGTTCTGCTTAAAATTAGCAGCTTCTATACGTATAAAACCAAACCCCTAACTGTTTCTGTGACTTATGTCCATCTAGTGTGTGTATCCCTGAGTCCGTCTTTTGTCAAAAAATGTCTTAGCCCCATTTAAGGAGGCCGTGTCTACGTCTTTTTTGTATCTCTGTACAAGAGAAGAGAGAGAGATACTAGCATAGATGTGAAGAATGAGAAAATAGGAGAGCAACGAATAATAAGAATACAAAGATTTGAATACAAGGGTTTGAAAATAAATAGACATGCAGAAAGGGAGAATTTACAGCAAACATGACAGCTGGATTGGACACTATGGGAAAATGGCTGTATTTATTCCACTAATCCCTTTAGCTATTCGCTAAACTATGACCCCTCCCCATACTTAACTAGGGGGTCTTACATCAACCGTGCAATCGAGAGGGACGGCCGGGGGCATTCGTATTGTGCCGCTAGAGGTGAAATTCTTGGACCGGCGGAAGACGAACCAGAGCGAAAGCATTTGCCAAGAATGTTTTCATTAATCAAGAACGAAAGTCGGAGGTTCGAAGACGATCAGATACCGTTGTAGTTCCGACCATAAACGATGCCGACCAGCGATCCGGCGGCGTTATTCCCATGACCTTTTCAAGATTTGTATATACACTTTTCGCCACGCCTACTTTTGCTGTGCACACGCTGCCTCGCCATGTGTTCCCCTCTAGTTGCCACAATTTCAAACAATCATTATGTTCAATTCTCATTTTTGTTGATTTAATCAACCACACTTTATCTCTAACATTATTTAACACCTCTGAGCCAAAACTACCTATGTTTGGGAAAGGTTTCACACACTCCCGGGTCATCTTGACCCATTTGTCGCAGTATGCCGTTGCATACGCACCGTATTTATTATACATAACATACTTTTCTGAACCAACCGGCCATTCATTAGGCAGCACACAACTGGCCATGACTTCTTTTCCCTGGACAATTTCAACAGGTACGTCCCCTTAAAAATATCAATGCCTTTCCTAGTTTGAGTACTGTACCACTGTTAGCAACCAATATCAATCAAGAATATCAGTGGTTGCAGCGTATTTCCTCCCACATCTCCCAAGTCACAATCACGGCTGCACAAAATCAACCATGCGGTCCGATCGCACCGCTTACAGATACTAACTATTAGTAAGCTTTGCGATTACTATTGGGAATGCCGTGAAAACCTGTAATTTTTGCTTCGAGTATACCTGCCATGTATACACTGTGGTGTCTCTTTATCCCCTGCTCTTTGATAGAACAGAACACCACTCACACAAAGGTTTCTTTATATCCTGTTCACACTTAGAACAGAACCTTTGTTGTCAGGTCACCTTTTTACCGTGCCCCGTCAGACACACCTGAACCAAAGCGCTATCAATTTTCAACAGTTCCACGCTGCCCTCCCAATACTCAATCACTGCCTTACCATGCGGTCGAATCGCACCGCTCAAACTAGTTATCAGTAAACATCGTGATTAGTATTAGGCGCACGTGCAAAAACCTATATTCCGTTACCAGTATACTTTTGTCTTTATGCATAACATTCACATACACACACACAACCTCTTGTTTTCTGTACAGAAAATAGATTTCCCAAACAATGGTAATATTTTTTTTTCAGAGGCTTTAACAAGTGATTATACTATACATATATAACAGACTATGAACATGATTGTTTAAACACGTGGTAACAATACAGGAAGTTCACATACACAATGCAGGAACACATACGCTATGCAATGCAAAAAAACCACATTTATATCGCAAAATGACATGAAAAAGAAACAGTTTTTGGTTTTTTTTGTTTTTTTTCTTGTCCCTAGATTCTCACTAGCACCCCATAGATTGCACTAGGCGGATATTCGATTTAGCAATACTAGATGATATAAAGGCATACGTTCTCATCCCACCCTTTGTTGGTAAACTGAAATCCGGCAGTTTTGTGAATCTTTGAGCAATGCAGTGCCTTTTTGAGCCCCCAAATTATTAAAGTAATTTTAACGTTTTCAAATAAGCATTGCCCAAGCGATTGTATTGTGTTTCCGAAGCACAAGCAATTTATTTAGGAAAAGCAATTTGTTTAGCAGTTCAATAAATAAGTACAATACAGTACAATATAGCCGATACATGATACCTATTAAGGATATTACATTAAAGCAGGAAAGTATGAAAACACCGAATACATTACATTTTCCTTATAGAACTTCACCGAGGTCCATGGAACACAGCCATGCTCACATGTAGCCACGTTCAGAGAGAGAGAGAGATAGAGAGAGCTTTGGCTGATAAAAAAGCTTGATAGTATCCGGTTTCAGTTTAGAACATGTTTCCATTGGTTCAGGGTTCAGGACAGTCTAATGTAAATCAGGTCTTAGGTCAGTTCAAAGGATTTCTCTGGGAAGAGGGGATCACCTTCCCCCAACAGCTGAAAACATGTGCTTCTCAAGGAAACTGACCCAAACCAGTTCTAAACTTAAAACACAATGCCATTTTGATCATTCAATCTTTTATCTTCCATAACTGTTGATTGCAGAAAGCGATCGCAAAGCCGAAATTATAGGATGAGAGATGGTAATGTGCAGATCAAAATGACACTAAACATGATACATTTGCTATATCCTGAGCCTTAGATACTTTTAAAGTGCTTTTAATATTATTATATTTAACTGTAAACTCTATTACATTTGATTATAAACAACTGTGTGTTGGAACTATTTACAAGTGAATGTGTAAGTGTATGTGTGCATTATTTATTGTGCGATTGTGTCATAACAATATCAATCAATATAGTTTATTTCATCCAATTATTCAACTTTGACAACACGTCGTTGAACAACCTTTTTAGTCCAGTTTAAAAATCAAATGAAACAATGTGATGTGCTTTGGAAAGATAATCGTTCATCTTTGCAATGTGCACACTAATGCGATATCGGGCTAAATGGTCATTTATCGTTTGATTGGCCCGATAATGGTATTCACAGATGTAAGAATAATGATAAATGAGCTCAGAGGGTGGACCTCATTGGCTGGAAGATAGGGTGGCAGGAGTAATGCTGGTATCCAGGCTAAACACTAGTAGATGCATTCAGACAGGGCTGCCATCAGAAACTGTGGGGTCCAGTACAAATTGCAGGCGTCCCACCCTACTGCTGGTTGCGTGAAAATTGGGGACAAAATTTGTGTGGGATCCCGCTTATTTTCACATAACCAGTACTAGGCATAGCAGCCTGGGGTGGGTAGCACTATAGCAAGGGGACACGCAGCAGGGGTCCCCCTGTCATAATGACAACCAACCCCAGGTTGTTCAGCGCTGGGCTAGATTCCATAGGGAGTGGGGTCCATTGAAAAAAAAATGAGCAGGACACCCAGCCCAGTGCTGAAAGCACTAGGGCTCTTCCTACACCCCTGGGCGGTGGGTATAGAGTAATAACGGCAGAAGTTAATGTAAAAAAACAAAAACGGATGCCATTTTGGTTTAAAAATAAGAAAGCCCCAAAATACAAATTTCTTCTTCTTTCGTCAGCAGCTTTTAATCCAAAAATGCTTGAACCATGTCCCAAAAAATTTGTAATTCCAAAGTCCCTGGTTGGAAATATCTTCTGTTCTTCTTGGCCAAAAAGGCCCCCTTGTTGCTAGCAGTTTTCTTTTCTTCAGCCCAGGAGGGGCCCCATATTTGTAATCCAAATCTGAAACATGCTTGAAAAAATAATAAACCCAGTTTGCAGACGACGCAACTTCTGCTTGTACAGTGTACAAACAGACCAACGCTACTGAATAGAATCCAGCCACGAGGTCTATTTATACTCTATGGGGATTTCCCACCCTGTCATGGGGATTCCCCATAGAGTATAAATAGACCTATTTTTACACATTTGACAGCTCCCGGACCTTCAGCTGTATAGGCAGAACAGTGTAACAGTGATGTGTTTAGTAATCACGCAAGAAACACAGGAGAGTTAGCTAAAGACGGGAGTGTTTGACATTGCAGCAAATCGCCAGAAATAACCAGTGATTTTTAAGATCAGAGTAAAAATCGCAGTTTAATACATCTGGGAACTTTGGGACTAAAATTGTGATTTGCCCCGATTTTAAACCGCTGAAAAAAACGAACCTTGATACATTTACCCTCTGGTGTCCAGAATACTGTTTTGAGACATCTCTGCTGTCTAGTATAAGGTGCTGAGACATATCTGGTGCCAACAATTTGGCCGATACTGTGAATTACCCTTGTTTTTTTCCTTTAGGGGAATTGGTGCAGATCCCAATTCAAAGGGAATTACATCTTCAGGCCCCAGTTACATCTCCAGGCCCCAGTTACATCTCCAGGCCCCAGCTACATCTTCAGGCCCTACTTACATCTTCAGGCCCCAGCTACATCTTCAGGCCCCAGTTACATCTCCAGGCCCCAGTTACATCTCCAGGCCCCAGCTACATCTCCAGGTGCTACAATCTCCAGGCCCTACTTACATCTACAGGCCCCATAACAACACTGTGGCTGTTACAGTTATAGTTCTGCCCTGTTTATTATTATGATACTGTAATAAACAGTCTGTCTATAAAACGATTGGTGAATTATAATATGTGAGATTGCAGCCAGGAACAAAGTGCTGTAACAGGATCTACAACCTCTGTATACACTGTTTATTGCAATACTTAGAGTATGAGACATTTTCGTATAGTAAACCCATGTGAGTAGTACCTGCCGCAGCTCCTCACACAGGAGGGAGAAGACCCAGACATACAGGATATATTCTCTCCAGGATGGATACGTCTGGAAATCAATCATCAGGACATAAGCAAAGAGCCACAGGAAGCCGACATATGACACCACGTTATAATAGAACTTGACTATCGGGGCATTGAAGAAGGCCATGAGCTTCCAGAGGCAGCTGTAGGGTTTAGGACTGTGAAAGAGAATAAGAAGTTGTTCTATTAGTGATCATAACAGAGACTCCACATTAAACCACAGTGCAGCACCAGAATAGGCCAGACATGTCCATGGAAAGTGGAGACTGTGCTGATTGTTGATGACCGTTGCTTTTTATATGTTGTAAGTACATATATTCGGTTTAAGATGTGGGAGTTTTCTCTTGGATGTTGGTACTAATATTGGTTTATGATTCTGGCATAGGATGTGATTAATATACAGTAGAGATCAGCAAAGTTGCTGCAAACTTTAGCGCAAATTGAGTTATGAGACAGAACAGGCAGCTTTTGTGGAATTCCAGCAATATGATCCTAAAAAGTCCCTTTTGTTTCACCATTCTGAGCAAATTGCACACTGTGCTTGTAAACTGATATTTTATCGATTTTATTTATGAATGACTAGAACTGGGACAATGA
Organism: Mixophyes australis; assembly: GCA_036250195.1. Lineage (NCBI taxonomy): Eukaryota > Metazoa > Chordata > Amphibia > Anura > Limnodynastidae > Mixophyes > Mixophyes australis. Next base: position 11,907,773 of record JAVHZZ010000002.1, on the reverse strand, counting down.
CGGTCAATTCAGTCTGCTGTGTGGTGTGGTAATGTCTATGTGGGAATTTACTAAACTGCGGTGTGGCTGGATCACTTATAAATAACTAATTGTATAAATATATTTAAATTATTAGCTCAGTGCACCAATTTATATCAATGCAAATGTACTGATTTTTGATACAGTGTATTAGAAATGTACTCATTTCTGAGGTATTGATTTCTGAGATAGTATGTCATGTTTGGGTTTTGTAACTTTTCTATAGGAAATCCCAAGTAAGCATATGTGTGGATGGGATGTGTTTTTGAAACTGTCTGGAGACAGGTAATCTCATGTTAATTACACCTTTTTATAGCTGAGTGACCAACACATCTGCTGAGCCTGAACGGGAGGGGTAATTAGACTTGTTGCTAGACTTCCTATGTGTGTAAGACTCAGGATGCAAGTGAACACAGATTAAGGTGAATTTTTATGATTCAGTTGCGTTAAAAGCAAGATTAGAGAAAATGTTATATCCTCTATGGTAAACATTCAATATAAATCCTCAGACGCTATAGGGCCGCTAGCAGCAATGTCAAAATGTGTTATACCCCTCCAGGCTGACTTATATGCAGGCTACATGAAGCACCTGGATTGGTTAGAGGGGCAGGATAAAAAAGCGGACTGTTTGACCATGTAATGTAGTACTATACCATCTGTGCCTTTTGAGATCACTAGTACCACAAACTAGTGTAACTGTCCTTATTAGGAAACTTGAGCTAATAAAATGTCGAAGTCAGCAAATTAGATAAAGTCATCTCAATTAATATCGAGCAAACTTGATTGTCTTTGTCTGAAATTATGCGTAAAGCACGCTACGGCGTGGAAGGGCGTATCCAGCCGCAACACGTGGCAATAACTGTTTTTACACCATTAGTATACATTCGCACCAACACACACATTTGTAAATAGTACACATTAATCGTAGTCGCAACACAGTTAGTTATGTCGAAATATAGTAGTGTTTATATGTAATAATATAAGTTATATGCATATTAGTGATACATATTGTTCAGGTTAAAGGAAATATGTCCTGTCTGATATCATATTAATCCCCTTTACATCAGCAGCTGTTCGGTGCATATGGCGAAGAGATCGCACATTGCATACTCTAGTTATTGATGTTAGGGAATAAACCTTTAATATGATATTGACTGTGAAATGCTAATGGACTGATTGTAAGTGGAGTTTTGGCGGGAAGAACAGAGCTCATCCCCTGGAGAGATGACCCCCACCTTTGGATTCCTTAGATTGAATCAGCCTATGATGTGCAAACCCCTGGACCCTCCTGAAGCCTGGACCAATAGAAGCAAGCTATACCATCTGCATTGTTTCACTGTATCTCTGTTTGCATATAAGCAGTAGCTCTCATGTAGTGTTCAGTCACCTTGACCACAGACTTCAGACCTGAATGACTGTACACTGGATCCAGAGCGCCTGCGATAAGTAACGACTGTACTTACTATTATTTCGCTTGAATTATTCTGCTACTTATTGAGAATAAATATTTGTGCGTTGGAAACACAAAATCGAGATTCGACAATTGTTATTGGATAGCGACAAAATGCTCTTAACAATTTGGGGGCTCGTGAGTTTGGAGGTTACATTGCTGGATGATACGCAAGACCAACGGATTTCAGTTCCGCAACAAAGGGTGGAGACGCGTCATATACGGGTAAGAACGCAATGTGTTCAAAACCTGAATTTTACTCTGTGTTGTGAAACGGAATGTCCGTTTTGCATTATCTTAGGTGCGCTAACTGAATTTAGGGACAAAAGAGAAAACTGTTTCTTTTTACTGTCATTGTGCGTTTTAACTGTATTGCATTGCTTAGCGTATGTGTACTTCCTGCTTTGCGTATGTGAACTTCCGGTAGATTTGCCACGTGGTTAAACAATCGTTTTGATAGTTATTATATGTGCATAGTATAATTACTTGTGAAAGCCTCTGAGACATCATTACTATTGTTGGGAACTTTTGATTTTCTGCGCAGAAAAGGTGTATGTTGTGTGATTTTGTGACGTAGATACACTGTTTTATTGTTGATTGAGCTCAGTTGCTGTCTGACGAGGCAGGTTGCCCAACTGAAGGACGGTATACGGGGCAGGTATACCGAGTGCGAAAACTGGGTTTTCGCGAAGCGCCACCAATAGATCGCAAGGTTTACTGATAATTAGTATTAGTAGGTGGTGCGATCTAACCGCACGGTAAACACAACTGTGAGTGTAAAATTGGAAGTGTAGCGCGGAGGAATTATATTGGAAAGGCTGGGCGATTGTATCGACTTAGTGCTTCCAGTGATAATAAACTCAACAGAAATTTGTGGTAGCCGGGCTATCGAGGAACTATTTCTGTGTTAGGGATTCTCGTTTGGAACGAGAAGAAGCGAGTGGACGTGGCTATTTGGAAATACGTCCACCGGGCATTAGAGATCTCTAGCGGTGATTGTAGCAACAGGGTTGAAATTGTTTGCTGGAAAGAACAGTACTGCGTTGTGTCTGTGTTCCAAATAAAAGGGTATTGTTTGCTGGAAAGAACAGAGCATTGCGGTGAATCTATGTTCCGCATAGAAGGTACTGTTCAACATGGGTGCTAAGCATACGCTAGAGATGACCAGTGTTCTGCCTAAGGAAGGGCCTATTGGTTCAGCGAGGTTTCTTATGTGTACGAAATATGGTGAATACGCAACGGTTTATTGCGACATGTGGGTCAAGATGACCAAAGAGTGTGTTAGGCCTTTCCCAACAATAGGAAGTTTTAATTCGGAGGTACTAAATAATGTAAAAGATAAAGTGTGGTTATTTAAGTCAACGAAAGAGAGAAATAGACATAATGATTGTTTAAAACTATGGCAGGCAACACGTGGCAGAGCAGCGAATGCACAGCAGAAGTAGGCATGGCAAAAAGTGCACGCACAGCGGAAGTAGCCATCGAGAAGCATTGCTAACTCGGCGCAAGCGCGCCCCCGCTACCCTATGTGGCAGGAGGGGTAAGTACAGCCGTTATTAAAAATAAAAAAAAGGAATTTTCTAAGTTGTATCCTGTTTTAAGTCAGTTTAAAACAAGTGTTTCTGATGAAGAAGATGAACCCACTGTAATTTCAGCCATTGCCCATGCAATTAATATGCTAGAGGTTCAGCGTAAGTATGGAAAGGGGGCAATGGCTGAGATAGGTGAGAGTAGTGTGACCACTAGGAGGGATAACATTCTAAATACTGAAACAGCAAATCCAGTAGTGACCTCTGAAGACAGTGAACCAGTGGGTACGTATCCAGTCCGCACAATATCAGTTCCCAATGGGAAGGCGGACAAGGATGGTGTAGTTCCTTTAAAGAATGTTACAATGCATTGTCCCTGGACTAGATCAGAATTACATTCCATTATGACTGAATTCCCAGATCCTAGAAAAGAGTTGGCTAAGTGTCAGAAATTTGTTAAAGACTTAGGAAATGCACACAAACCAACCAATAAGGATTGGCGTGTAGTGTTGAGGGCGTGTTTTCCTCCCAATACTAACATACAAAAATTTATTAAAGACTGTTTGTTGGAGGAAGATGACACCTTGACGGATGAGATTAATCAAGAGAAAATAGAACAAATTGTCAAACATTTAGCCATCTATTTTCCAATAGTGGTTAATTGGAGTAAAATTTTCACCATTAAACAGAAGGATAGTGAAACAGCATCAGATTACTTCCCTAGAGCTCTAACAGCGATAGCAAGGTTCATTGGGATATCAAACATAGGAGAGGACCCACATCACAGAGAGGTAGCTGTAGGGGTATTAATGGACGGCCTTAGAGAAAATGTAAATAACAAGGGTACAAACCACATTACCTAATTGGAGAGGCATCACAGCAGATTCTCTTAGGGAGTCTGCTGTGGAGCATGACAAAAACCTTTTTAAAAAAAGGGAAGAGAAAAGTGATAAGTTAATGACGGTAAGTATACAGGCTTTAGAGGGAATACATACATGACCACCAGCATACAACCCACATAATAAGAAACATAGAATAATCAGGTGTTTCAATTGTAACGAAGAAGGACATTTCGCAAGAGATTGTAAAAAAGAAAGACAGTATACACATAAGGGTGGGTCACGTAGATATCCCCCAAAGGGGAATTCACATAGACAAGGAGACTCATACTTGCCCGCGCACGTTATAGTAGCAAATGCCGTGCGGGAAAGCGATAGTCAGCACTAGGGGTCAGGCCATACCTGTAGTCTACAGATAGTGAGGTTAACTGAGAGTCAGAGAGAAGAACCAAAAATGATAGTTGACATAGCTGGTAGGAAACAAACTTTTCTTGTAGAAACAGGGGCGGCCAGATCTGTGATAACCTCTCCTTTTAATCTACAGGTGACCAGTAAAACTATTCCAGCTATGGGGGTAACGGGAAGAGTGTTACATTATCCTCTAACTAAACTCGCTGAAGTTGCTATCGGGTCCCTGCATACTAGGCATTTGTTTCTCTTAGCTGCAGCGGCTCCTACTAACTTGCTATGGAGAGACTTTTTATGTAAAATGGGTTGTGTCATATACTGTACTCCAGATGGTGTGTTCTTAGATATACCAGAGAAGGTCACGCATGAGGTACAGGATATATTAGACACCCCTCAAAGGTTAATGTTACACTCTACTGTTATAGAACAAAGTCCATCTCAAGTAAAGGGGATGTTGCTGGAAATACCAGGTTCACTATGGACCAGAGATGGACAGGACACTGGATTGATGGCAAACGTAGCTCCTGTCATGGTAAATCTAAAAAGTGGTAGGGTAGCTCCAAAAATCCCACAGTATCCATTAAAACCGGAGGTGGAATTAGGGGTATATCCTGTTATCGAGAGGCTGTTGCAACAAGGTATTTTAATTCGTACATCCAGCACAGCAAACAGTCCCATCTTCCCTGTGAAGAAGAGCAAGGGAAGGGGCTATAGATTAGTCCAGGACTTAAGGGGAATTAATAAAGTTGTTGAGAGCCAATTCCCCGTAGTGCCGAATCCAGCTGTCATCCTCATGCAGATTCCACCGTCTGCCAGTCATTTTACTGTCATTGACTTATGTTCTGCTTTCTTCTCAGTCCCTCGTCACCCTGACTGCCAATATCTATTTGCATTCTCCTACCAGGGAGTGCAATACACATGGAGCAGACTTCCCCAGGGGTTCATTGACAGCCCCAGTATTTTCTCCCAAGCCTTACATGACTGTTTGCAATCCTTTCAACCCTGCAATGGGTCTGTTCTAATTCAATATGTGGATGATTTGTTGCTGTGCTCTGATTCTTTTATGTCATGTTTACATGATACTAAATTGTTTTTGCTCCATCTCTCACAAACAGGGCACTTACAAACAGGGCACAAGGTGGCAAAGGATAAATTGCAGCCATGTCAGACTAAGGTCAAATACTTAGGACACTGCCTCACCAAGGGGCTAAGACACCTGACAACCGACAGGATTGAGGCTATACAACACATGACTCTGCCGCAGAGCCAGAAGCAGATTCGTACCTTCCTGGGGATGTGTGGATACTGTAGATCCTGGATCCCAGGTTTTTCTATTGTGGCATTACCATTGCAGGAGCTAGTCTCTTCCTCAAAACCAGAACGTGTTGTACACACAGAAGAGTCAGAGCAAGCGTTCTTTAATCTTAAAGATAGTCTGACTAGAGCACCTGCATTGGGAATATCTGATTATGAAAAGCCTTTTGAGCTATACTGTTTGGAAGCTGATGGTTGCGCAGCAGGTGTTCTCACACAGAAACATGGTGACGCTAGCAGACCGGTAGCATACTACAGTGCACAATTAGACACTGTGGCAAGATCACTCCCAACATGTCTCAGAAGTGTAGCAGCGACAGCTCTACTGGTAAGTAAGAGTGAGGATGTAGTATTAGGACATGATTCAACTGTCAATACACCCCATGATGTATCAGCTCTGTTAAACTCAGCTCAAACCAGACATGTTTCCTCAGCTAGATTCACAAAATGGGAACTAGCTCTGATGGCACCCTCAAACATCACCATCAACGATGTAGCACCTTAAATCCAGCTACATACCTTCCATATGTGTCTCGAGAGACACAAAGGGTGGGAGGTGAGGAGACCCTGGGTGATGATGAGTTTGGCAAGAGTACTGATACGCATGATTGTATGGAATACATGAACCAGACCTTTACTGCCAGGCCCAACATACGTGACACCCCCTTAGAAAATGTTGATTTTACGTTTTATACAGACGGGAGTTGTCATAGACAGACAGAGACGGGAGAACTATGTACTGTTTACGCTGTTGTAGACGATCAGTATGTTGTAGAAGCTAAACCCCTTGGTCCACCTCACTCAGCCCAGGTGGCTGAACTAGTAGCATTAAGGAGAGCTTGTGAGTTGGCAAATGGTAAATCAGCTAATATATATACTGACTCCAGGTACGCCTTCGGGGTAGTGCACGATTTTGGGGCCCTTTGGTGTCTTAGAAACTTTACGACAGCAGCAGGTACGCCAGTGGCACACTCACAACACATAAAAGGACTTCTGACAGCGATACAGTTACCCAGGACAGTAGCCGTCATAAAATGTACAGCCCATACCTCTGAAGAAGACCCGCTGTCATTGGGTAAAGACAGGGCAGACAAAGCTGCTAAATGGGCGGCAGGGCAACCTATGACTGTATCGACCGAGATTATGAGGGTTTTTCAGACATTAGACATGCAGAAATTAATTGAAATGCAAGATTTGTGTTCCCTGCAGGAAAAGGCGGTCTGGAAGACGAAGGGATGTGGTCAAGAGTCCTCAGGACTCTGGAGGGATGAACAAGGTAAGCCTGTAGCTCCCCGAACATACTATCCAAGCCTGGCTGAAGCAGCACACGGTCTGACTCACCTGGGTAAAGAAGGTATGTGCAAACTGGTGAGAGCATACTGGTGTGCTCCCGGATTTTCCTCTCAGGCTGGTAAGAAAGCAATGTCATGTCTTACTTGTTTGAGGAAATATGTCGGGAAAACTATTCCAACTGAGCCATCCCACATCCCTCCTACAGATGGACCTTTTCAGGTAATACAAATTGACTATATCCAATTACCACCGTGAAGGAATCTAAAGAATGTGTTAGTGTGTATTGATGTGTTTTCCGGTTGGGTAGAAGCATATCCGGAAGCTACTAATACTGCTGTGTTCACTGCAAAGAAAATTGTACAAGATTTTGTGTGTAGGTTCGGTATCCCTAGAATCATTGAAAGTGATAGGGGTACCCACTTTACTGGTGATATCTTCCAAAATATGTGTAAGCTCATGGGAATCAGTAGCAGACTTCACACCCCTTACCGACCACAAGCCAGTGGTAAGGTGGAAAGAGTAAATGGTACCATTAAGAAAAAGCTTGATAAGGTAATGGCTGAAACTATGTTAGCGTGGCCTAAAGCTTTGCCACTAGTCCTCCATAGCATCCGAACCACTCCTAGACCTCCCCTTAATCTGTCCCCCTTTGAGATACTGTTCGGCCGACAACCTCATTTGATCGTAAGTCCGCAAGACGACTTAAAGTGTAATAATGAAGTTACTGTACAATATCTTATAAGAATGAGTAGACAGCTGAAACAACAACAACAAAAACTCAAAATGCTGTCACCTGGTATGCCAGAAACGAACTGTCATGATGTTGAACCTGGAGACTATGTTATGATCCGCAATTTCTTACGTTCAGGTTGTTTAACAGACCGTTGGGAAGGCCCGTACCAAGTGCTGCTGACCAGTACCACATCACTGAAGGTTGCAGAGAGAGACACTTGGGTCCATTCCACCCACTGCAGGAGAGTCAGTAACCCGGAGAAAGTGCGAGATAAAGCTGAGACCGACGACACTGATCTGTCACTCGTAAACCTGTTCCGGGAGACCTAAAGCCTGCAGTCAAGACACCTGAACCAGAGACGTTGCCTCAGAACTATCTTTCCAGTGATGGAGTGTCAGTTTTTGTTTTTCTTTTGTTCCAGGAATTTCCTTATTTTTACTTTCTCTAGGACACTCGATTTTTGTGAAGGAGGATGGAGAACAGAGGCAGGTTCTGGTAGTGATACGGATGAGATGGAGTTATTAGAATACCCAGAGCAGCCCATTATCAAACTTTGTAAAGGGTTTATGAAAAGGTCTGCTAGCTCGGGAACTCGGAGACAGTGTGAGGGGCTATTGTCTGATGAGTATTGTATCTGTAAGTACAATAATAGCTCAGGCGCTAAGAATATATAGTATAGCATGGAATAATGGACCGCTGCTCCCTATAGCAGATATCTGAATCTGACAATATAACAGAAGTAAACAGGCAAAAAAAGGGGCGCTGAATCCAAAATTTATTGATACAATTTATATACACAGTTAAAATATGACTGCAGTATAGATGACTGCCACATATATAATCACTAAGACACCAAAAAAGACAATTAAGTCATAGATAAAATTAAATGCAATAACTTCTAATCCCCAGAGGTAACATCAACTGGTAAATAGCATCCAATAGATAGGTGCACAGACCAATATTATCCACCTAGAAAGTGGAGAGGAAATCGTACACACACTACTCTTGCTTATATAGCAAGAAGAACCTTAAAATTGAATGATGCTAAATCTGGTTCTAGCGGACTTTGTAGCATGCAGACACCGCTGCAGCAGATGAAACAATTGAAGTCCTGAATTGTAGATGAAAAACAGGCTGATAAATATGTAGAATAGTAAATTCTCGTGGCTTCCACTGATGTTGATCAGCCAAACAAGTTAGTATTGGCATGCACAGATGCTCCACCAAAGTAGTGTGTCGATGTGAGACACTAAAGTCACATAGCGGACATAATGGCAGCCTCTGTAGTAAATAGGTATAATTGAAACTTATATTGAGCAGAAAACAAATGGTTTAGCAAGTAAACAGTGCACTCTCGTGATTTCCACAGAAAATCGTCAGCCAAGCGATGTCTTTTTTGGTGTCTTAGTGATTATATATGTGGCAGTCATCTATACTGCAGTCATAATTTAACTGTGTATATAAATTGTATCAATAAATTTTGGATTCAGCGCCCCTTTTCTTGCCTGTTTACTTCTGTTGTATCTGTAAGTTCTGTGACTCCCTAGTTGAAGAAAAGTGCATCCAGCGATGCCAGTCCACCAGTACCCTGGACATGGGCGGGCATCCTCTGGAGGATTATCACTCCTTAGTGGGTAAGGTTCTAAATCAAACTGAGTGCTGGGTGTGCTCACATGTGCCTCAGGGACAGCATAACATAGGACTAGTACCATTCCCACTAAACATCTCTGAGGTACTAGAATTGAAGGGAGGGAGGCCCATAGAAGGGAAGTACAATAACACTAGGTCCCCTAGTCTGAAGCTTCGACAATACTCCTTAGACAGATCCTTACTGTGCCTAAACATCTCTCATGCAAAGGATGCATACTGGAAGGGAGCTACAAGCGTACAAGAAGGAGTTGGTGCAACATAGACTGGTACTAAATTATCTCACCTCTATTACTGGTGGGTACTGTGTGACACTGGCCACCCAGTTCAGTGTCAAATGTTGCACGTACATCACCAATAATACGGATGATTCTAAGGAGGTTATAGACCGAAAGATGGATGAAATTCTGCAACTGAAATGGGAATTTCGAAGGAACCATAATTCTTCGTTATATGAGGTCGGGAAAAGGTGGCAGGTTGGTTCTCGTGGTTGAACCCTGTGAAATGGTTCTCTGGTTTGGGTGAGTGGGTACAGGAAATGGTTGCTAGTATAGGTAAGCTCCTTCTCTTTATACTGGGTGTCATCTTAGCAATTGGTTTATGTGTCAAATGTGTTCCTACTGTGTTGAAGTGTGGAAAACAGTCTTCTGGGAGAAACACTGAGAACGAGACTGAAAGGGTGGTGAGAGATACCGAGATCATGGTCTGTGAAGAGGTGTTGTATAATCCTGAACTTGAGACGGTGATTAGGTGATAATTATAACACTATCAAAGGGTGGAGCTGTCGAAGTCAGCAAATTGGATAAAGTCATCTCAATTAATATCGAGCAGACTTGATTGTCTTTGTCTGAAATTATGCGTAAAGCACGCTACGGCGTGGAAGGGCGTATCCAGCCGCAACACGTGGCAATAACTGTTTTTACACTTTAGTATACATTCGCACCAACACACACATTTGTAAATAGTACACATTAATCGTAGTCGCAACACATAGTTAGTTATGTCGAAATATAGTAGTGTTTATATGTAATAATATAAGTTATATGCATATTAGTGATACATATTGTTCAGGTTAAAGGAAATATGTCATGTCTGATATCATATTAATCCCCTTTACATCAGCAGCTGGTCGGTGCATATGGCGAAGAGATCGCACATTGAATACTCTAGTTATTGATGTTAGGGAATAAACCTTTAATATGATATTGACTGTGAAATGCTAATGGACTGATTGTAAGTGGAGTTTTGGCGGGAAGAACAGAGCTCATCCCCTGGAGAGATGACCCCCACCTTTGGATTCCTTAGATTGAATCAGCCTATGATGTGCAACCCCCTGGACCCTCCTGAAGCCTGGACCAATAGAAGCAAGCTATACCATCTGCATTGTTTCACTGTATCTGTTTGCATATAAGCAGTAGCTTTCATGTAGTGTTCAGTCACCTTGACCACAGACTTCAGACCTGAATGACTGTACACTGGATCCAGAGTGCCTGCGATAAGTAACGGCTATACTTACTATTTTTTCGCTTGATTTATTCTGCTACTTATTGAGAATAAATATTTGTACGCTGGAAACACAAAATCGAGATTCGACAATCGTTATTGGATAGCGACAAAACACTCTTAACAAAAACATCACTGCTTCAAGATTCTGCTTTGACACCTACTTATCTGGGGCAATTCCTGTGACCTACAGATTAGACCAATCTAATCCGTTATCCAGCTGTTCTGAGGTTGGGACCCAGCATTCCAGTACCACCACTCTGCCCGATACCGTGCAGCTCTGGCCAGTGTAATAGGCGAGGGGGAACCATCCACAGCAACCATGATCTAAAGGAATAGGTCAATGGAACTACCCCAGGTGCCCAGCGAGTGGGTACATTAGTAACAAAAGTTACCCAGAAGGATGTGGCTCTGGGCGCCAATGAAGGAGCTAAGTGGTGGCAGCAGGCCCCTCATACTGCGGTTAGAGGGATGCAATTTGGGATAAAGAAAGGGGATGATGGCAAGGCAATCCCAGAGGTCCCCAGCTACAACGGACAATGGCATAGGAGATCCATTCTGTCACATGCGGTTTTACCAAAATGCAGGCTTTCATGTGATTTACTAAAGGCAAAACTGCATCTTACTGAGATGCAAAGTGTCCAATTTATCAAGCGTCAATTTGTCAAAACTGCATGGTACATTGTTACTACATAGTAAAAAAAAAAATTATGTGGTCATGAAAGGTGAGATAACAGAAGCCGCACGCAGTATGTGCCTGTCAGAAAGGAAAAAAAAATGGTAAAACCTGTCAAAATATAGTGGTACTCAAGTGCCAGGATGCATTGGCAGTTCATACCAGAGCTTGTATGGCACAAGTGCTTACACAAATGCACACTATAAATGTTGCCCTGTTAGAAAAAAATGTCCCTGGTAGTGATAATAATGTAATATATTATTTTTGATAACTAAATGTTGGCGCCAACATAAGTCTTCTTTCTTTCTTGGCGCTGACCAGGCTGGTTCTGGTTTACCTGTGACTTGAGTTAGTTCTCCATGTTTAAGCTTTCCTTGTCTACCCTGGTGCTGGTAATCCCATCAGTAGAGGGACCTCATGCTTGTTGTCCTTCTGTTTTAGTGAGAACTAGCCCAGGTTGCAGCTAGTTATGGATTTGGCTATTAAAATGAATGGGAAAAGTTCTGTGCCGCATGCATCTGGATGCATTCAATCACCCATGTGAACGTGTTCAGTACATATCAACAGCATGTATACCGCATGTGAACCATATCAGACATACATGTGTATATATATGTTTTCATATGCAGTTGCACTTTTTTTTTTTAGCACAATCAAGGCGAGTAATTTTTTCTGTTTTCTTTAATTAACGCCATGCTGAGGCGATGCTATCAAACAGGTATTGCAGTGATACATCATCCCAACAGTGATAACAGTGGGAGTGAGCATTTGCATCAGCTCTTAAGAGATTTTTTTTTAACAATTAACTGTTTTTTTTAATGATTTAAAAGTGTTTTACTTTTTTTTGAGAATAAAATATACATTATTTATGGATTTAAAGAAAAGCGCGGCGAGCAGGTTTAGGTAATCTAATATCACACAATAAGAGGACTATTCGCTCTGTCTATATTCGCCCTGTCTCTATACTTTCTATGGGCATGGACATCGGGCAGCATGGTGGCTAAGTGGTTAGCACTTCTGTCTTACAGCACTGGGGTCATGAGTTCAATTCCTGACCATGGCTTTATCTGTGAGGAATTTGTATGTTCTCCCTGTGTTTGCGTAGGTTTCCTCCGGGTGCTCCGGTTTCCTCCCACACTCCAAAAAAACATACTGGTAGGTTAATTGACTGCTGACAAATTGACCATAGTCTGCGTCTGTGTGTGTCTGTCTGTCTGTGTGTGTGTATATTAGGGAATATAGACTGTAAGGTCCAATGGGGCAGGGACTGATGTGAGTGAGTTCTCTGTACAGCGTTGCGGAATTAGTGGCGCTATATAAATAATTGGTAATAATAATAATAATGGTAATAATGGACATGAACGTAGTGTGAAAAGGTGAAGGATAGAATGGCGTATTGGTGGCGTCATGGTAATTTGGAAATTGGCCCCGTACGATCACCAGTGAATTATAACTGTAATAATGTGACTTGTAAGTGATACTGACATTTGGGTATATCTGGTGCGGCTTTCTATCGCTCCTTACCCACGGACTGCAGGTTTATGGTTGTTTGGGTTATTCCTCTGTCGTATACTCCGATTTTTCCGTTCTTCAAGATGGGATTGGGCAACTCCAATTTCTTTTCTATATTGAAAACCGTTAAGATGAACAACATTGGGAATAGCTACAGTGCATTCATTCAGAGCTAAATGTAGAACTCCATCCACAACATGTAATTACTGATATTAGACCAAGTCCGCTGGAGATACGACAACACTTCACTTCTACTCTAAGTTACTGTAATGTTATTATCTCTGGCAGACTGACCTGTAGCTGATGAGACCACTGTAGATGAGCGGAAACAGTAACATACACAGCAAAACCTGCGGAAAACCATTATCCTCCGACAGCCGGCCCCACCAGGTCTTTGTGAGAAACATCTGTGGAGACAAAACATAGAGCAACCACATCAACCAATACCATGTAATAATGACCAATGTCTCTACGTGGTTTCATCTAATAGTAAATAACTATGTGAGACTGTATGTATATAATATACAGTAAATATTTATACTAAACTATTACATATGTAGTGTCGGCATCCGAGATGGGCCACATATGTGCAACTGACTAAGTCCTGGCTGTGACAGAACTACATCCCCCAAGCATGCCTGGGGATGAGATCTGACATTCAGAATCACTCAGAGAGTGCAGAGAGAGAAATGAGCAAGGGATGCTGGGAAGAAGAAAGGCGGAGCTTTCAACCAGAGAGAGGAGCAAGTGCTAGCCGGGCAGAGAGACAGGAGACAGAGATAGAAGGAGAAAATGTATGTCATAGCAGAGAAACGGAGCTGGTGACTGAAGCACCAGGGAGAGAAAGCAGGAGAGTGGAAAAAGAGGTGAAGAGAGGGGGAAAGAGAAAGTTTGGAGAGGAGTGGATGCAGCTTACAGATTCCATATCTTAGAGGGGACATGCTACCAATGGAAGCTGGAGACCAGTGAGATAAGTAGCAGCCAATTTCTATTGGAGATGTGCGCTGACCCCCTTCTTTTGTCTTTGAATGCGGTTTTGTATCTAACAAGTGTTTGTGTTGTGGTTTTGTAACTGGTTTTGCCCAAAAATCGCAAGAGATTTTGCTTTTGGTTTTGGATCTGGATTTAATTAAAAATTGTGAGCAATTGTTAGGCTGTCTGGTCAGATAACGAACCTGCAGAACTGATAGGTGGAGGTCTTCACCTATAGCAGCTGCCTTTCCCGTAGAGCTAGACGTGCTCGCAAGTACTCAGATGCCCCCAGGACTTAACTCAAATGTAGTGTAGGTTTGTTATACTAACCGCAGCTCAGGCCCGGAGACAGCAAAGATGGTGATGGATGGTCAGACGAAAGCCAAAGTCAGTGGTCACTTGCAGAGTAGAAAAGTCAGAAAACACGCCAAAGGTCAAGGTCACGAGCAGAACAGCAGAATCCAAGGTACAGGCCAAAATGTCAGGGTCACAGGCAATCAGGCAAGGTCCAGTAAACAGACAGAAGGTCACAACAGAAATCCAGCAGAGCCCTCCCTGCCTTAAATAGTGGCATTGACCAATCAGGGCTGCCCTGTAACAGAGCACAGGAGTAGGTAAGGCCCTTAATTAATTAGTTTAAACAGTCCCCAGGCAGATACTAGTTGCAGTGCATGCGCCAGGCTGCTCTGTAATGCCGGGGCGCTTTTAGACTATTTGGCGTCTGACCGTTGCCTTGGTAACGGTCGGGGCCGCAAAACCGGACGTCGGAACAGAGAGGAGGAGGCTTCTGACAAAAATAAGTAAAATAATGTTATTTTCAGCCGTTTTTGCTCCTATATTACTATTTATAGCATTAACATTCTTTTTCAGTCATTCCAGTCTATTTTCTAATGATCCCTTCACAGCTGTCCCAATTTCCACCAATTTCGGCCCTTGTCTGCAGCGAGCTGTGTTAATGAAAGATTTTTTTTTTTATTTTGTCATTGTTGCATTTGCTTTCTTCCATTTAATTCCAAAAATAATTACCCAGTCTATACAGTTCTCTAACTCCATCACTTAGCGTAAATCGTCAGCCACTATATCTCCATCTCTACATATATTTTTTTTACATATATTATTTTGCCAGGGCCAAAATCTATCGTCTTAATTTCTCCGAATGTGGACTTTCAATTGCATTGTCAAGACATGTTTTTGGCAACCAAATCTGCATCAATGTGTGTGCTATACATACTTACATGTGTGGGAAGGGTAACTATTGGCCTATCTCAGAGGAGGGCTGGCAAATATTAGCCTGGGGGCAACATTTCACTCAGCAGTCTACTTTACATACAGTATTTCTTACACTTCACTAATAGAACATATACATGTTATTTATATACATTCCATATTTATATTTATTGGTCTTGGGAACCACCTCTGCTGCAAGTCTGGACAGTCAACTTTTATCACGGGGTTGGACAGAGCTTCCCCCGGGAGAGTGATTGTTCAGCCCTCACCAGAAATATACACAGGTCCTTGGTTTGATTCAGAACGCATAATTACGGCACAGAGCATATAAGTAAATCAAGGCATTTAAGCTCTGCTCTTGGATACTGATGAGTGCTCTCTCTGTCCCTTGAGAAGTGTATATTACTAGTCTTTTGATAGGCCATCTTTGTGTATTTACTTTTATAAATGTCTAGCTCTATTCATTCATACGACTGTCCATCCAATGACTTCTGCCTGTTACTGTAGCTTCACTGTCTATGATGGATGCCTTTTAATATTCAAATGTATTGTGTGTGTAGTCTTTGAAGTTTTTGGTATGGGTGCAGGTCACCTTCATCTGTCAGCATCATCATTTATTTATATGCAGCAAATTACGTAGAGCTTTACAATTGGATATCTACTTGTCTAGCTATCTACTAATGCCCCTGTTCATCTGATGACATCTGATTGTTACTGCCTCTTCATTCTCCATGATGCATGCTGTCTAACATTTCAAATTTAGTAAGCGCGTAGCGTTTCAACACTTTTATATCTTGCACCTTACACTAAAATTGTATGTTGTTTAATTTATCTAATAGGCTTGCTTCAGTTGTTGGCATTGGCAGATGACATTTTTTTTGCAGTCGCTGCAATGCGCTACATGCAGTCGCTGAATGTTGAAAATGCCCAGTGTGGCTGGATCACTTATAAAAAAAATTGTTGTATAAAAATTTAAATTATTAATGCAGTGCTCTTATTCATGTCATTGCAAATGTATTAATTTTGATACTGTGCTATGTTTGTGTATTAGAAAGGTACTGAATTCTAATGCAATAGCCATTTGTTAGAGGAGGTCTGTTTTGCTGATAGCAGGAAATGCTAACTATTATCATGTAAAGTAAAAAAACACTTGCTTTAGTCTGTCTACTGTCACAAGCCGCGGCTCCACTGCTGGCCGCCGCGTCTCGCTTTTCTTGGCTTTACTTTGGGCGTCCCGGTCGTCATGGTAATGGCCGGGACGTCACTTCCGCCTTCTTCGTCCCAGTTGCCCAGCAAGAACCGGGACACTTGGTTCTCCCTGCGGCCGCGCCCGGCCAGCTGTTTAACAGTTGGGCGTGTGCACGCAGATCTGTGTGAGTTCAGCCTCCTATGGCTGATTGGGGGATTGGTATTAATCACCTGGGCTGAGTTTTCAGCTGAGCACCCTGCATGTTCATTGGACCACATCACTATTTAAGGCAGTGAGGACTGAGCCTCACTGCCGGTAATAGCTTTATGTCTTTAGTTGCTGACCTGCTCCTTTCTCCTGCTCTTGTGCTATTTTGGATTGATTCTTTGTGTATGACCCCTGGCTTGCTTGCTGGACTTTGTTGGATTGCCTGTGACCCTGACCTCTGCTTGTTTTCCGTAATGTTGCTTCTGCCGGCCCTGACACTTGCCTGGACTTCACTCTGCTGCCTGCTGTTGCCTCTCTGACCTCGGCCTGTTTCTGGACTCCGCTACCTTCTACCATCAAGCCCTCGCCTGCAGTAATATTATAAACTTGTACTACTCTGAGTTAAGACCTGGGGGCATCTGAGTACCTGTGAGCGCATTCAGCTCTACAGGAAATGTGGCTGCTATAGGTGAAGACATCTCCTGTCTGTTCTACAAGTTAATGCTATTTTCTGTCAGGTCTAACATATACACAGCAGAGGGCCGCTGTCTTTCTGGACTGCATTACACTGGACCTTCCTGAAGCCTGAACCTATGGAAATTTGCCAAGTCATTTGTATTGTATTTACTGTAATACCAAATGTATATATATTGCTCCCTGGAATCAGCTATTCAGTCACGCTGACCACAGTTTTCAAGACTAAAGGACTGTCTAGCTGGATCCAGCAGAGCGCAGCACCGTGCAGCGTATGTATCGGCTGTACTTGTTTATTGAACTGTTATACTTTTGCTTTTGCTAAATAAATTGCTTGTGCTTTGTAACCACACAAATCTCATAGACAATAATTATTGGAAAACGATGAAAATACTTTAATAGTATCAAGGGTGTAATGTAGAGAGAGATAGATAGGAACTTTGGGACTGAGACACTAAAATAAGAGAGTGATAAAATCACTTAAAGCAAATCCATTCCAGTGAAAGCCTTATTAGTGTGAATTGTGACATAGGTTAAAGTGGACAAGACAGCGAGTTGCAGCATAACAGAAAAAAGGAGTGAACAGTCTGCATTTATGTGAAATAGAAGGGGTGTTTTTTGTGAAGTCTCCCAGAAAGATTTATAATTATATCAGGAAAAAATAATACTATTTTGTCCATGGAGTCTGCTACCTTTAGAATCATCATATGTGTTGATTAACCAATAAGGACACAGTAAGCTGTATATAAGATCTTACACACACATTATGAAACATCCTTAAAAAAGTCCTTTGAATTGGATGAAACACGTTGGTTGATTTTTGATCTCACACAGCCACCGTAGTTGAAAGACCTTACCCCGCTTTCGACTGTATATGCGGTGAGACGCTGTCATTACAGTTTACCACAGAGGAGGATTACTGGATTCATAGTGTTCTAATACGATCTCCAGAGCTGAGATTCATCAACCCGTTTCAGCATTATCTGTTCGGCGAGACGCTTATTATTACAGCTATCACGGAGGAGGAACAAATGGACTGAGTCCCGGGACCATCAATAGGGATAATTCGGGTAAGACATCTGATATTATTCATTCTTACAGCCTATAAATATCCGATATGGACAAATGTTAGATTATCACTGAGGAGCTATAAACATATTTTAACCTACTACTATTGGTGTCAATTCATTTTTTGCGCCCTCTCTTATACTTTCTAACTTGATATATTTATAAGAGGTGCTGCACTTAACATAAGATAAGAAAGCGCTTTCCTTTTACTTCTAAATTTTAACAATCAGCACTCTTTTTTACATCCCACACAAAAAATAGGAATATTAATGTTAATGATTTATTTGTTGAAGACAGCACTTCTAGTGTTTCTAGAAATGCTCCTGCGTATAATGATTCCACTAACTAAATATCTGGAAAAAAAATTTATACTTAGGGGGCTTCCATTTCAAAAAGATTTTTTTTAAAAATGGAGCACTATTTTAGACCACTAATCATGGAAGATAGATCAAAATCTTTAGGGTCATTAGAGTCTCAAATTAATACTCTCAACTAAACTTTTGAACCTCTAAAAAATATGGAAGATTAACTATCAATCATTACACAGGACAAACTCCTTAAATCAGAAGAAGAAATTCGCAATAGAAAACTCAAGAAATTTCTTAGGAATTTGGAGGATAAGAAAGAGATTGATATTTGTGTCATGAGACCAAAAAATATTCACACTCTTCCACAACACAATGTAGAGAAAGGGAAATATTTAAATAAACCTATTATTAAAAAAACACTAATTAAAAATGTCCCTGAACAATTAACCACAAAAAGAATAAATCAACCCTATAACAAAAGGAATTTTAGCTTTAATAAAAGGAAAGAAAATAATCAAGTTGAAGTAGAATCATTCAGACAAGGGGAATTGCATGCTAGAAAAGAAATGAATGAGAGATCTCTATCCTTGATGCGAAATATCACCAATAAAGCATCAATAACTAATAGGAAAAGAGCATTGTTAGAAGATTCCGAAGATTTTTTACAACTTCTTTTCGGGACAGAAGAGTCTCCAACCACGTCCACCAACAATATATACCCAGGAATCAAAAGAATCAAAAAGACTACAAAAGTAAATACGTAAACAGAGGCAAGAGAGGAGGTAAAAATAAAATGAAATCCTCACTCCAAAACACATCAACCACTACATTGGGAGGGATTTTTAATTTAAGTAATAAAGTCCTTACAGTTGATCAAAACAATGTTCTTTGGAAAGGGATGAAGTTTGCACCTCAATCTTTTCCGAATAAATTTGATGTCTATATCGATCTTCATCGGTTTGTTCGCAAAATATGCTTAAAGAAATTTTATCAGAAAAATCCAATAGAAAGTACAATTATGAATTCAGATCATTTTGTTCATACAATTTTCAAAAAGCCAAGTAATTTCTATCCAAGGTTTGTAAAGGGATCTTCTGTCGAAACTTTTCAGAGACTTATAGAAAAAGATCTAGAAAATCTCCCAGAGAAAATGAAGATTAAGCAAAATCTCTCTAGTAATGAACGACTAGCTTTAAAGGAATTAAAAGAAGATCAAGATATAATCATCAAACCCGCCGACAAAGGCGGTGGTATTGTTATCTTAGAAAGAACGAAATATATAGAAGAACTGGAAAGATTATTGGTGGATAAAGATACCTATCAAGAATTACCAAGAGACCCCACAGCCAATACCAAAAAGAACTAATAGATCTGTTGGAAGAAGGCCTAAATATTGGGATTTTATCTAAAAATGAAATTGATTATTTATACAATCAGAATCCCAGCATCCCGGTATTTTACCATATACCAAAGGTTCATTAGAACATCACTAATCCCCCAGGCCGTCCAATAGTATCAAAGATCAATTCGATTACAGCAAACCTTTCAGGGTACGTTGATTTCTTTTTGTAAAAATTAGTGTCGCAACAAAGAAGCTATCTAAAAGACACTACATCTATCCTCCAAATTTTTCAGAATATAACATGGAAAGATACATATATTTTAGGCACTTGTGACGTCAAGTCTCTGTACACATGCACTAGGCATGCAAATGGGTGTGCACACTCTTACCACTTTCTATGCAATGAAACTGATCTAGAGAATGAGCAGATCAATTTCATTATGAGCAGCATGGAATATATTCTCCAGCACAATTACTTCTGGTATAATGGCAATTTCTACAAACAAATATCAGGAACTGCGATGGGGACACGTTTCACACCAAGTTACCCCAACTTATTTGTGGCCAAATGGGAAAATGACTGTATATAGACCAATAACCCATTTATGGAAAATGTCAATCTTTGGTATAGGTACATAGATAATGTCTTTTTCATTTGGGAAGTAACTAATGAAAGCCTGTTACAGTTCCTTACATATATCAATATGAATACTCTAAATATGGAATTTACAGATGAAGTCAGTCCCCACACAGTTAATTTTCTAGATCTTGCCATATACATAGAGGATAATGAAGTCAAAACTAAAAATTACATTAAAGAAGTGAGCACCAATAACTTTTTATTAGCTACAAGTAACCATCACAGACACTGGATTCATAATATACCAGCAGGGCAATTCAGGTGATTAAAAAGAAATTGCACTGACGACAATATGTTTGAGATGCAAAGTAAGGACTTAACACAGACATTCCTGGAAAGAAAGTATGATATTCAAATCAGTTGATTCAGCATTGGAAAATGTGAAAAAAATGGAGAGAACTGATATGCTAACATACCAATGCCAAAAGGTGCAAAAGGTTCCATAAATTCCATTTATCACTCAATACAACAGCAATTCCAAAGCTGTTGAGCAGATCATTCAGAAACATTGGCCTATTCTAAAATTGGATCAAGAAATCAAAGATTTATTACCCAATCAACCACATATTATATATAGAAAAGCTGACAATTTGAAAGAGATTCTTACAAACAGCTGTATTCCATTACCTAAGGCCAGATCATCATCCACTTCACAAAATGGTTTTTATCATTGTTTAAACTGTAAGGCATGTAGAAAACTGAATATATCCCAAACTAAAGCCATCACCACATTTAAATCCACCTCTAATGGCAAATCTTTCAATATTAAACAATCAATCAGTTGTAACACAGAAGGTGTTATATACATGCTGGAATGCGAATGTGGTCTTCAGTATATAGGAAGGACTAAGCGTACATTAAAAGTAAGAATTGCGGAACATCTGTACAATATTAAAAAAAGACTCAATACCCATTGCGTCCCCAATCATTTTTCCAGCAACTCAACATATAATCCCAAAAAACTAAAATTTCTGGGTATACAGAAGGTCAGCCAATTTTGGAGAGGTGGAGATTATATATCAAATATATCATGACAAGAAACCAAGTGGATATATATGGTTAAAACCCTTACATCCCATGGCCTTAATAGTGACTTTGATTTGGGATCATTTTTAAAGGTCTAATTTTACTAGTTTTTTACATTTATATATTTTTATTTTATTTTTATTTTTATATTTATTTATTTATTTTTTTATCTTTAATTTTTTTTTTTTTCATTCTATTTTTATTTTTTATTATTTTTTAATTTTTGTTTGTTTATCTTTTTATTTTTTTCATATTATTACTTCTAATCACGTTGTCTAATAAATACATGTTTTTAATAATATTATTTTGTCCAAGGAGTCTGCTACCTATAGAATCATCATATGTGCTGATTAACCAATAAGGACACAGTAAGCTGTATATAAGATCTTACACACACATTATGAAACATCCTTGAAAAAGTCCTTTGAATTGGATGAAACGCGTTGGTTAATTTTTGATCTCACACAACCACCGTAGTTGCAACACCTTACCCCGCTTCTGACTTTATATGTCCCGAGACTCTGTCATTACAGTTTACCACGGAGGAGGATTACTGGATTCACAGGGGGTATTCAATTGACGGCGGGATCGCCGCAAAGCCCGCGCTTGAAAAATATTACCGTTAATATGGTAATATTGCGCGTAAATACAGTTAATACGGTAATTTACTCGCTGGATTTCAGCTCGCAGCTCAGGGATTAACGGTAATATTTTTCAAGCGCGGGCTTTGCGGCGATCCCGCCGTCAATTGAATACCTCCCATAGTGTTCTAATACGATCTCCAGAGCGGAGATTCATCAACCCGTTTCAGCATTATCTGTTCGGCGAGACGCTTATTATTACAGCTATCACGGAGGAGGAAAAAATGGACTGAGTCCCGGGACCATCAAAAGGGATAATTAGGGTAAGACATCTGATATTATTCATTCTTACAGCCTATAAATATCCGATATGAACAAATGTTAGATTATCACTGAGGAGCTATAAACATCTTTTAACCTACTACTATTGTTGTCAATTCATTTTTTTCGCCCTCTCTTATTCTTTCTTACTTGATATATTTAGAAGAGGTGCTGCCCTTAACATAAGATAAGAGATCGCTTTCCTTTTACTTCTAAATTTTAATCCCGGGTTTGACCAGGTTTAAAACACCTGCAGGTACACAAATATTGTGACACCTACAAAAAACAAGTTATACATAGAAACAGAACAAGCACAAATGAGGCAGATGAAGGAAATTCAGGCATGAGACAGAGGGTAGAGAATACCCTGCTCCTGATAACTTACAGAAAGGGGACAATGCTGATACAATAGGAGCTAGTGGGACAGGAGTGGACATGGCACAGGAGCTGGTAGAACATGCAGAGATAATGATGTCAGGTGGGGATAGCCTAGGCCCTAAGCTGTAGTGAAACTGTTTGGTTTTGCGATAGCCTGAAGGTTTGGGTAGAGTCAGATATTGGATATTATAATGTTACTATGCACTGTTCCTAAATGTCATCAGGTGGGTTTAGTAGGCATCGCTGTGTCCAGTACTATGTCCACTAAAGGAGCTACTTTCACTTGGGTTCAACGGGTATGACGCCAGATGCCAGATCTCCTAAATGAAACCGTAGAACCAGTCTATTCATCTTACAGCGACAGATGTTCACCGGTATTTGGTTCCCCCAGGTCTTGGCATGTAGTAGTAGGGGCTTATTCCATGTCTGACCCTGTCACTAGATATATAGGAGACACTAATAACGATATATTATTATTATCCTTTATTTGTTAGGCGCCACAAGGTTTCCGCGGCGCCGTACACAGTACAAAACAGTCGACTATACAGGGTGAAGCAGTACAAAACAATAAACAAAAATACCAATACTTCAGAAGCTCCAGGCAGGCTGATGCAAAAAACGGAGCAGAAGAACAGGTAGGGAGACATGAGGGAAGAGGGCCCTGCTCAAGTGAGCTTAAATCCTAAGGGAGGGAGAACAGGCACAGGGGGAGCCAGAAAGGTAAGGGGGAGAGCGAGTTAAGAGCGGGTGGCGGGGTTATGTGGATGGTTGGTATGCTTTGAGGAAGAGGTGGGTTTTCAGCGCACGTTTGAAGGAGCACAGAGTAGGAGAGAGACGGATGGAACGAGGGAGTTCATTCCAGTGAAGGGGGGCAGCGCGGGAAAAGTCTTGGATTCTGGAGTGGGAAGAGGTGATAAGAGTTGAGGAGAGGCGTCGATCGTTGGCCGAGCGCAGGGAGCGGGCAGGAGTGTGAATGGAGAAGAGGCTAGAGATATAAGGGGCAGTAGAGTTGGAGAGAGCCTTGTAAGTGGTGGTGAGGAGTTTGAAAAGGATTCTGTAGGGGAAGGGGAGCCAGTGTAAGGCGAGGCAGAGAGGGGAGGCCGAGGAGGAGCGGCGTGAGAGGAAGATGAGTCTCGCGGCCGCATTGAGTATAGAGCGGAGGGGGGAGAGATGGGAGTGGGGGAGGCCAGTGAGGAGGAGGTTTCAGTAATCCAGGCGGGAGATGATATAGATATAAGATCAGAAAATGCAGGTACTCACACAAGCCAAGTCCTATCTTCGTGCAGTCAGGCAGTCTCTTAGTAACGGTCAGACATCTGAGGTCTGGGCTAGAGCAATCCAAAGTCCAGAATAAAATTGCGGCAAGAAACAAACAGTAGGCATCACAGAGGCTCAGTGTGACTGAGTAACTGGCACAGCAGTATGGAACTTCCTGCACTATAAAGACATTCAGGAATGGCTGAAGGGTGATCACATAATTGAACTGCACTGTCTGCCTTGTGGCATCCACATGAACAGCCAAGAAAAGAGGAATAGGATTGCGGTGGGGAGTGTCTGTGCTCACCGCTCAATATGTTTTCAACCTCTCAGTATGAATATCAATAGAGGAACCCAGGACCTCCCCTCAGGACCATATCCTTTCCAATTAATAAAGAAATGACTAAGACCACTTGGAATCTATTATTGTCTCAATTTCATATTCAGACTAATCATCAACAAAAACTAGGAGTGGCTTGGACGGCCTTTTAAAATACTTTGAATGGAAAACCATTTTTAACATATAAATATGGAATGTCCTGGGAAAACAGTAAATCTAGCTGAAATGAAACTGGATTTATTTAACTAATAATCTAGTGAGACCCTATATATATATATATATATATATATGTATAGGTTCTAATTTACCAAAGAGTTACAGACTTGATATTCCTCGTAGAAAGTTAGACTTTATCACAAAATTTAAACTTCAAATTAACATATACTGCGGAAAAATAATAAAATATTTTAATAAAAAACATAAATGTATAATTCTAAAAGAATACAACATATACACAAATCTAAATATAATACAATATAGTGCTAAATGACTAGGAGCACCTGTGTCATATACTGCAACTTGTAGGCACAATCAAATAAGCATAGAGAGTCTCTCAACGCAATATAATGGAAAAGAGTCCTCTAATACATGTAAATATCCTTCAGAGTAAAAAATAAATACAAAGTGTCCAGGGATCAGATTTAAATTGATTCCTCTGAGTTAAATAGAATGAAATAAGTATATAAAATATTTTATTATATTTCCGCAGTGTATGTTAATGTGTGGTTCAGGTATACCCTTACATTTGCATTTTTTTTATATTTGTTTTGTTGAGGGATCGTAGACCCCTTGCAACTGGTGAACCTGACTGCAGCCTATCAAGCGCCGAATAATATATTGTGCTTGTTTAAACTTCAAATGCTTACGATGGTTATCAGCAAAACACTTAAACTGAAAAACTGAGGGTGTCAACGATAACTGAACCTTTCTCCATATTGATTTCAGCAGCTGAGCAGTCTGTCTCACCTCAGGACAACTGTACAACAGAGATGGAGAATGACGCTGAGTGAAGTACATGGACACAGCAGAAAGGTGAGATACCGGGTGAGTACGTTTTTTGCGATGGTGCAAATAGCGACAATCAATATAGCGACAAATGAATGCCGATTAGAACAATCCCGAATGCAGGAAATCCAATCTTACCATAAAAAAGACACGCAACATCACCGACATGCCTCCTATACATTCTGAATGAATGCTGGCAGTTGTAAAAGACATCAATTAAAATGGCGAGAGTTCGATTTCAGGAGTTCAGGATCGGATCCTGCCGCCTCTAACCAATCATTCTGTAGCGGAAAATTCGATTACTGGTTATGTCCTGTCAGTACCTCGAGCTGATGAGATTTCACGGGTTTATAGGGAAGTAAAACATTGCGGATTACCTGGAAGTGTGCACAGATGCAGATCACGGGAAGCTCCAAAGGGAGTTCATGCTTAATTGTATTCCCTCATGTGAGTTAGAAATATACCAACTCAGATACTGATTGGTCTGTTCAGTTTGACTATTAGTCTGTGGATGATATGTGGAAGAAAATTATAGACCCCTATATTTGAACAAAATGCTCTCCAAAACCCAAAAACAAATTGTAAACCTTTATCAGAAACAGTATTGTCTGGGTTACTATGAAGCCTGACCATGTGATGGGCCGGAGTTTTAGCAGCAGGTAATCCAGTAAGAGGCACGAAATGCGTCATAAACCTATCCAATCCTAGCAAACGGTATTAAAACCTTTAGACAAAGTTATTTCCACAATAAAATCCAGGTATAAATGTGTCCATGACTTATTGGGTACAGGTCAAGGCATCAATTTACCTAAAAGACGACACCTAGGATTTTTATTTCTAGCACAACCCTGACAGGTGAGGACAGATTCTCTCACGTTCTTTGTAAAAAAAAACGGCCACCAAACCACTCAGGACAATAATTTATTAGGGAAACCAGGATAAGCCGAGAGTTTAATGTCACAAACCTCAGGCAAAACTTCCTGACTAAGATCTATAGGGAATCTTGCAGCGGTCACCTGCCCTGCCGAAGAGGTCATAAATGGGTCTCAGCTGACATGACCCTGTCTGGATCATAGAGAAGACATAGAGACACTAAAAAGTCATCCACAGAAGAAATTTCTGGAGCTTGAGGTTCAAGGCCAAAGCCTCGAGATTTCAGATTCCTTTACAATAGTGAATGTTATTCCCACTGTTGTTGGAAACTTGAGCAGTAAGATAAACTAATTTACAAGTTTCACACAAGTTTCTAACTAATTTATCATCAGAAGAAAAACTTTCACGCAACTTCAACTTGGGTTCCGTTAACCTGGCAAAAGGAACCTGAGGAACTCTTGAACCTTCTTCCTGCGTTGCGACTCTAGTAGACAGGTCCAGTAACATCATGTGATCACACTGCAACAAATCACTATTTAATGTGGCCCTGCTCGCTAGGAGCCTCCTGATAGTCTGCTAGGCTTATTTTCCTCTCTCGCCGTTCCACCTCTGTATCCCCACTCTACCAAGCCCTTCACTGGCTCCCCTTCCCCTACAGAATCCTTTTCAAGCTCCTCACTCTGACTTACAAGGCCCTCGCCAACTCCACTGCTCCCTACATCTCTAACCTTATCTCTATTCACACTCCCTCCCGCTCACTGCGATCGTCCAACGATCGTCGCCTCTCTTCCCCTCTGATTACCTCCTCTCACGCACGTATCCAAGACTTCTCCCGCACCGCTCCCCTCCATTGGAACAAGCTCCCCCACTCCATCAGAACTTCCCCTAATCTGTCCAGTTTCAAACGGTGTTTAAAAACCCACCTTTTTTTTAAAGCCTTTCAGTCTCCTACTTAACTCCCTACCTGCTCTTCTGACTCTTCCCCTTCATTCCCCTTTCCTTCATTCCCCTCCCCCTCTCTATTCCTCCTTCTCTCCCTCTCTCCCCTGTGTCTCTCTGTCAGTCTACCCCACCCCTTAGATTGTACGCTCCTTTGAGCAGGGTCTTCTCTCATTAAAAACCCACCTTTTCCTTAAAGCCTTCCAGTCTCATGCCTAAACTCCCACCGGTCGGCTACCTCTCTTTCTCATCCCTTCTTCCCTTCTCCCCCTTCCTCAACTCCGTCTCCGTTTCTCCCGTCTCTCCGTCTCATCCATGTGTCTGTCTGTCTTCCCCTCCCTTTAGATTGTTCGCTCCTTTGAGCAGGGCTCTCCTACCTTCTGTTTCCATCACTTTTAACTGCGCTCTCCAGCTACTCAGCTCACCTCCTCTCAGTCCCTCTGCCCTTTGTCTCCTCTCGCTTCTCTCCGCTCCCCTCAGTGACTCTCAACCTGTCATCCGTGCCCACCCTCTTGGGCCATAGTTACCTGCCTATTCTCACTTTTCCCCTCCCTCCCTCTCTTTCATGCTGTGCCTGAGCCCCCAGAGTTATAGTGCTTACTGTTACTTGTACTGTGCTGTTTCACCTTGTACTGTGCCATTGTTTGTCCTTGTACGGCGCTACGGATACTTTGTGGCGCCCTATATATAAAAATTAATAATAATAATAAAATAGCCTCCATGCTCTTTTTAGTGCAAGGAGCTCAGAATTTCTGTGCAGAATATAAGTGCAGTCATGGGGTTGCTGTGCCAATTTTATCTTTTCTTGATTCTGACCTCTGTCTTAGTTCCTGACTACTCTCCAGGCTGCTGCCTGCCCTGACCTCTGCTCTTACCTTGTATTGGATTGACCTTTGCTGTTGTGCCACCTGCCCTGCATTTGTCTGGGTATAGACCTGCCCTGTCTATTCTTGGCATCCCTGTCTTTACTGATCTACTTCCTGTGCTGACCTCATCCCTGGATACTTCTCCTGTACCTGCTGAATCTCCATCTGGAGATCTTTCTCCGGCTGTATATACCTTTGTGTAAGATCTGTAACTCTGCTGCATCTTCAGTTCCAGCCTGCTACAGTGCGGTTTCTCCTTCTAGTACATTCATGTGGGGTCTGACAGAGTACCGGCGAGTGCTGCTAGCTCTATAGGCATTTAAAAGTGAACAGCACAGGCTTTTAAAGGTGACCAACACAGCCTGTTTTTTGTTCTTCATCACAGTTCATCTGAGTTTCATTCTATGTGACCCTTAGAAGAAATAGGGCTGCAGAACCCAGGAATATATGTGCATTCTGTTCACATGTAACTGAAAGGAAGGTTAAACTCTGAGGAATCCAAAGTACAAAGCAGCTTCCTCTGTTCAGCTTTCTTAAGGCTGCTTCTTCTGCCCCCTGAGTAAATTAAGCTGTTAGCAAATCATTGTACTTCCAATCATGTGTAAATACGCTGGACAGTTGCCAGCACATTGGCTACCATGACTACAGTTAGGAACTGACTTTGAGTGAGAGGCGATTGTTGGAGGATATTCGTAAGGAGATAGAGTTACTTAGTTACATAGTTGGTAAATTTAATAACAAAATGCAGGTCCTGCAAGTTCAGCTCTTCATAACTTCTAACTGTGCTGTTCTAGAGGAAGGCAAAATAAATACTTGACAGTTGTCAATTTGGCATAACAGGGAAAAATCCTTCCTGTCCCCACACATGGAAATAGGATAAATCCTCTGGATCTATCCATCCATAATGTCCTCCACTAATTACAGCTACAGATAGGATCCGATCCATTTTGACATTCTGTCAGTGAATTTCTTATCACCCCTCCATGTGATAAGAATTCCACAACTCTACCACCCTTACAGTAAAAACGCTTATTTTGCTCATAGTGAAACCGTCCATTCGCATGTGATGAGCCCTTGTCCTTAGTATGATTCTCGGTGCAAAAATTAATAAGAGAGCTTGCAAAATAACAGGAACTCAACTGAGTCTCAGCTGTCTAAACAACAGTCATTATTAACATGTATTTATATAGCTCCACCATATTCTGAAGCACTTTACAATAAGCAGTAGACACACAGACAGTATTAACACACGGACAGTATTAACACACAAAGAGGTAAGAGGGCGCTGCTTACAATCTATAGCAAAATAGGCGTTAGATCATACTTGCCAACTCTCCCGGAATGTCCCGGAGACTCCTGAAATTCGGGCCAGTCTCACAGACTCCTGGGAGAGCTGGCAAATCTCCTGCATCCCGCACCTGGCACCCCAAAATGATGCGATTCACGGGGAATTGCATCATTTTGGCCCCGCCCCCAGCGACAAACCGGCATTTCCGTTGTGGGTGGAGCCAATATGACACGATTGGCTCTGCCCTCCAGGCACGCCCTCTCCCTCCCGGAAAAAGGAAGTAGACAGTAGGTAAGTATGCGTTAGATACATTAGAGTAAGTGCCACATATCACATATTGGTCCAGTCAGATAGCAATAGGAGAAAGTGCTTAGTGGGGCTATGTGGTCCAGTGACACAACAATGTTGGTGTGGGAGTCAGTAGGTTAGGAAGACAAATCGGTAATGAATTGAGTTTTCAGAGAACAGGGCATCAATATATAAGATGTTGTACAGCAGTGGAACAAACTATTAGGTGCATTGTTACTTTGCTCACATGTTAAAGACATTTTTAAAATGAGATAGTGAACTAAACCAACAAACCTGGACTCCTGCATGAGACATAAATATCTGAGCTTTGGACTCCCGAGCAAGTTCTAGGATGGTGGTTTTTCCGAATTTCGGAGACACGTGGATCAGGAGCATTTCAGATCGTTTCTCATCATTACTATAGCATTCAGAAAATACTCCTAAGCAAAGATGCAGAAAATGCATCAGAACAGGCCAGATAAAAAGATAATCAGGGAAGAGAAAGATATTGGTGGTATGTTATCATATTAACCATCAATTACTGGGGTACAGTTATAATCTTACCCACAGCTCGTTCCTCATACACATCAGCCAGTGTCTTCATTTCCTCTATGTTCTCACTGTCCTCCTCCTCTTTAGCCAGAGCTTTCAGAATCTTGGTGCAAGCGAGGGCCCCGACTACACAGTCTGGAGTCTGCAGGGAATAGAGGACAACTTACTATGCAAATCAGATGAGCAATCCAAAATCCTTAGCACAATCCACAAATTAATACATATACATTTATATACTTAACAATGATTTATCTAAATGTCCATAAGTACCACGAGTATAAGTGGAAATATATTGTACTATTATGAAGAGATTAGATTACTGGAGCCTTTATCATAGATGAGTACAGATGGTAGAGATGTGTCTTGAGGTAATGAAAACCTGTATTCAGGTGTTAATAGAAGGGGATCAAATGGAGAGAGGGAGAACTTGTCTTCTGAATGCTGCAGTGTAGAGATCCATTGGATCTATCGGAGGCTCCGGGGTTAATGGGTCACAGCTAAAACACTGTAAGTACATTCATAGATGTACTGCATATTTCATTTTGGATCCTATTTGTCCGACTTATGCATATGTAGGTGAACGTCTGTTTCCTTGATTCATTAAGGATCTTAACTTAAAATGCTTCTTATTTCAGTCTCCTGGACAAAACCATGTTACAATGCAAGGGGTGCAAATTAGTGTTCTGTTTTGCACATAAGTTAAATACTGACTGTTTTTTCATGTAACACACAAATACTTGATAGCTTATTTGTACACTGAGATTTAAAGTTGATATTTATGGGCTACATGAAAAAACAGTCAGTATTTAACTTATGTGCAAAACAGAATACTAATTTGCACCCCTTGCATTGTAACATGGTTTTGTCCAGGAGACTGATATAAGAAGTTTCTTAAGTTAAGATCCTTAATGAATCAGGCCCCTTGTTTGGAAAGTAACCTCATAAATGTGCTCTTCACCACAGTTCCGCACCATTGCAGGTAAGATGGAAATGGTGGAACAGTAAAAACATCACGTCAAAGTTCTTCCTGCTAGCAGTTTGGGGTGACCACCTTAGTTAAACTTGACATTATTTTCTGAAAATATTGTTCATTGCAACCTAATTGCTGTCTTACATAAATCATAGGATTGATGGGGCATCAGGGCTGTTATCTGTGTTGCATTTCAGCATTTTAATATTATAAGTTCATGTTTTAGTTTGCATAAAAATGTAAATACCTGTAAAATGTGCATCAATTTACTGTAAAAAGGGGCTTATTGAAAGTTGCACTTAGTGTGTAATGAGTAAGGGGAGAGTACAAGAAGAAAGAGTCAATGAAGAGAGTACATTAGTCATAGGAAGCAGAAGGAATCGAAGGTCTTAATACCAGACTCCAGATGATCTCTGCAAGCTCCGCTCGATGCTGGACAATACACCAGATGAGAAGATCACATACAGGGTTGTCCAAGTGTTGAGGGTCTTGAAATTTCTTCATTACATCCACTTTTCCATTCATCTGAAAATTTAAAAGAAAATGTGCCTGTGAAGATACCGGATTTTCTGGCCCAATTCTACCCACTACAAGCTGGCTGGCCACCCAGGGATGCCATACTATCATCATCACCATTTATTTATATAGCGCCACTGATTCCCCAGCGCCGTACAGAGAACTCACTCACATCAGTCCCTGCCCCATTGGAGCTTATAGTCTACATTCCCTAACACACATTAGGGTCAATTTGATAGCAGCCAATTAACCTACCAGTATGTTTTTGGAATGTGGGAGGAAACCGGAGCACTCGGAGGAAACCCACGCAACACAGGGAGAACACAGAAACTCCACACAGATAAGGCCATGGTCGGGAATTGAACTCATGACCCCAACAAATCACTAGATTATTATGTACACACAGTGAATAAATGCCTGGCAGGTTTACCATATCATCTGTCCCTTACCGCACTAGTTTAAGGAGTTACAGTTACCTGCTGTCCAGACTTGACAAGCCGAGGATCTGTCGTTGTATTTCACCAGCCACCCTGCAGCTTCCAGCCATCAATTCTCAGAATGAACATCACCTCCCTCCTGAAGTGGCTCCCTATATCTAGGGTCAAATTTCCACAGTGCTTTTTCCTCCGTGGTGAAACCCCTGGGTCTCTCCTTGTTAAACATTGGTGAGTCCTGGACTAGGGGGTTGGAGAGGGGAGTGGATATGAGCTGTACTTCCACAGAAACTCCCCTGCCAGATTGTAGACCAAGTAGTCTTGTGAGAACAATGGATGCTAGATAGCTTTCCCCCTCACCAGTTTCTTGCAACCTGATGCTTACCCATAACTCCCCTGGCTTCACTTTTAGGACAATGAATAACAACCTTACTGCCACATCAACAATATACAATAAACAATATACATATTTACAGTGAGCTACAATGTCCCCTTATCCACATGTAATTAGACACTGCAGTTGTACTCTGTTGAGCTGGGGAACAAAAAGCAAGGGCTATAAAAAGTACTTGCTATAATCCACATTATGTGAAAAACAAGGGATAGGCTGGTTGAAGTTTTACCAAACTCATTTCGTCACAGTGCCTCTAAGATGATTTCAACAAACAAAAAACCGAAAACATAAATAGCTTAATTTTCTTTCCCTTATGTCTCTCTGGCTAGCAGAAATACTGAGATGTAGTCACCTGGGTGATGAGTCACTCTGGGTCTCTCTACCCCCGTCCACCCTTCCAGTCGGGGTCCCTCAGGGCTCTGTTTTGGGACCCTTACTCTTCTCTCTATACACCTCTTCCCTAGGTGAACTTATCAGCTCCTACGGCCTCAACTATCATCTCTACGCTGACACTCAAATCTACCTCTCCTCTCCTGATCTCTCTCCCTCCCTCCTCTCTAGGGTGTCCGCCTGCCTCTCTGCCATCTCCTCCTGGATGTCCTCTCGATTCCTCAAACTTAACCTCACTAAAACCGAACTCATAGTCTTCCCTCTCCCTCGCTCCCCGCCCCATTCGGACCTCTCTATCACTGTCGACAACACCTCAATCTCCCCTGTCCCCCAACTTCGCTGCCTCGGGGTCATCCTCGACTCCTCTCTCTCCTTTGGCCCCCACATTCTCTCTCTTGCTAAATCCTGCCGCTTCCAGCTGCGGAACATCGCTCGCATCCGGCCCTTCCTTTCCCAAGATGCCACTAAATGCCTCATTCACTCCCTGATCATCTCCTGCTTGGACTACTGTAACCTCCTCCTCACTGGCCTCCCCCACTCTCACCTTGCTCCCCTCCGATCTGTACTTAACGCTGCCGCTAGGCTTATCTTCCTTTCTCGCCGCTCCTCTTCTGTCTCCTCCCTCTACCAATCCCTTCACTGGCTCCCCTTACCCTACAGAATCCTGTTCAAGCTCCTCACTCTTACATACAAGGCCCTCGCCAACTCCACAGCACCCTACATCTCCTCCCTCCTCTCTATTCATGCTCCATCCCGCCCTCTCAGATCGGCCAATGACCGTCGCCTCTCTTCCCCCCTGATCACCTCCTCCCACGCGCGTATCCAAGACTTCGCCCGCGCTGCCCCCCTCCACTGGAACAAGCTCCCTCCCTCCATCAGAACTTCCCCCAATCTGTCCAGTTTCAAACGGTGTTTAAAAACCCACCTTTTTTTTAAAGCCTTTCAGTCTCCTACTTAACTCCCTACCTGCTCTTCTGACTCTTCCCCTTCATTCCCCTTTCCTTCATTCCCCTCCCCCTCTCTATTCCTCCTTCTCTCCCTCTCTCCCCTGTGTCTCTCTGTCAGTCTACCCCACCCCTTAGATTGTACGCTCCTTTGAGCAGGGTCTTCTCTCCTCCTGTCTTCTCCACTTTCAACTCTGCTCGCCAGCTTCCCTGCTTCCTCCTTGAGGACCCTCTTCCCCCGCCCCCTCTCACTCCCTCCTCTTCCCCCTGGGGGTCTCCCTCTCATCCGTGCCCTCCCTCCTAGGTGCCATTGTTGGCAGACCATCCCCTCTCCTCTTCCCCCCTCTAGCTGTGCCCTGAGCTCACTGAGTTATTGTGATTATTGTTTACTGTACTGTGCTGTCTCACCTCGTATTGTAATTTCATTTGTCCCTGTACGGCGCCGCGGACACCTAGTGGCGCCCTATAAATAAAAATTAATAATAATAATAATAATAATAACCTGGAATTATATTTCTCTAGACTGTGTTTTTTTTACAAGCCTTCAAAAACAAGAAGTTTGATAGACCCCTTTATCGTTTCTACATATCTTCTGTGGAAGGTGTAATAATATGTGGAGAAGACCTTTCAATATCATGATGTTGGGTAATATGAATCAGATACAAATGTCACTGTTAGGAAGTAATAGCTATTGTGACATCATATATTTTTATGTTGTATACACCCAAAACACCCAAATCGTATTGCTCACCCTGATGTTAACATTAGCTAGGCTTTGCATGCGATGATGCTTTGCTTCAGGGTACAGTGGGTCTGTAAGATCTCCCAGAAGTTCCTGTAGGACGTGGGACACATGATGTAATTCAACAGTGGAGCGAACAATTTCCCTTGATCCCTCAACAGTGGCCATTCTCTCCAATTTGCTGTGAATCAGACTGGACGGGTCGGTGTTATTGTACAAGTATGTCAGCGTATCCCAGGTGAGGAACTCTGAGAGGCTCACTCCATGCTCCAGGAACAAACGGACAAAGGCAGGTTTATCTTCAATTAGTGCCAATTTTAGACATGGGTAAAGGTCAGAATGCTGCAACACAGATGAAATCTATTAGAAAGTGTAACATTAATCATTAAACAAGCTATTTGTAAAATGGATGGACTGAACAGGAGGCTTTGGACTTTCTATTCACAGAAGCTGGATAGGTGATTCCCATACCGAAGAACTTCCAAATACTGCGAACACAACATAACCCTCCTCTGAAAAGGGAAATCTCCATTTTCAAGTAGGTCATATGAATAACGTGATTAGGTGACTCTACAAGTTAATTAAGAAAAATTACTGATTACAACAGCTTCAACCTCTGCGTATCTCGAACCCTAATCCTAGTCTCTATCGAAGCCCCAACCCAATATCTAATCTTAGGGCCAACGTTAGCTGAAGCCTTAAATCCCACCCTAAAATATCTATGCTTCAAACACCCCTTACATGGTCTATATATTACCGTATGTGGGTAATATATCTATATATCTATCTTTAAATATATGTTTGTGTTGTAGTGCAAAATTATTGAGAATCCTCTATATCTATTTCCATCATTTGGGGTATGATAGCTCCATAGCTACTCTGTAATCTTATTTATAGCCTGTGAGTCATGTAACTCATGTGAAAGAAATACAATATGAGGGTAACAATGATCAATACAGAGGTCAGGGGTGAGAATGAACAAAAGGTAAGTCAGAAAGCACATTATGAGCTATAGGGGTAATGATGCACAATAAGAGAGGTCAGGGGTGCCAATGAGCAATATGTAAGCCAGAAAGAACATTATGATGAGTAGTGATGACAATGAGCAATACGAGAGGTCAGGGTGAAAAAGAACAATATGAGGGTCATACCTTCCATTTCCAGTCTTCAGTAAAAATCTGAGTCTCTGCAATATCTGTCCGGTTCCAGGAAACAGCAAGTTTTAGCTGATGATCCCAGTTCTCCTGCCCATAGTGATCAGTACTGCGAGATGCTGAGATACAAATGATCACTCGTAATTACCGTAATCATAACTCTGATTTAATGATACACCAATCATCCCTTATAACAACTGCAATAACACTTCATTGTTATTTACCAGACTAATCTCAATCATCATATCTGAGGACATGTCTGCAGATTATGTGCAAAGATCTCCCAGGAATGACCTTTGTCATCTAATATAAGTAATATATCCAATAAGGATGAGATGACCTCTCTCAGTATGAACCATTGGAGAAGATCATTAGATGGAGGTATGTATTTTTATTTATGGTTTCCTCCACCATCTGGAATATCACTGAATAGCCCACCACACCCTCTAACCTTTTAACAATGCTTGAAGAATAGCTACGTCCATCCCTTGATCTCCCACTCTCTCCTCCCGGAGGATGGTCAGCAGAGATCCCATGCGGACGATATCTTGGATCTGTGGGACAAGAGGAAACAAGTGTAAAGAAAATTATTATAATATTATAAGCCATGAAACGTAACAGAACTCTCTCTACCAGTATTGTATACGAGGGACCAGGGCCAGTGAATGCATTCTGGGTGCCCTAGGCACCCTCCCAGAAGCCACTCTGACCACCCCACCAGCTCGGTGCTGCTACTCCCCACACCTAATGAGGGACACCATCTTTTCAAGCGCTTGGCACATAACCCAGTACCACACTCCTAGTCCATTACAAAATCAGGTGTTGGAATATTCAGTTGATTCATTGTGATCTCGGCTGTGAATTTCTTAAAAAGCTGCATAGATAGGGCACATTTTGTGCCGCATCTGAAAGGGACTCAGCACTTGGGTATTGCTAATAAATACTTCCACTAACTCTTCCCTCATTCAGCAGCAAGAAAATGTAATATGTTCAAGAATAAATATACTGTATGAGTGTGCTCACAACATCTTCCAGTGTAACTAACGTAATAATGGGATTCAGGAAACTGTCACCAAAACTCCCTCCCAAGAAAAGAGAAAATCTATATTGTCGGGAATGACACAGACACTTTTTGAAAACTGCAACTTCTGTAGAGAAATTACTGGAAACAGCTGAAGTTCCCTACAGTTTGTTCACCTTATTGTGATCCGCTGGGATATTGGCAGAAGAAAGTTTAATAGAGACCATAGTTATACAAATTTTCAACTAAGAGACCTTCATGCCCATGTTCCAGTGCATTGTCTGAATACCTTTCTGAATTACTACAGAAAAGTGGGGTGAGTTGTCCCCAAAAATGTTGTAACACCAATATTCATACAAATAAATGACCCCTAATAATCCCCAATTTCAGCACCCGTTTTTGTACAAACAAGTTCCAAAAACAACATGTACGCTATGTAAAATCACTGTACCACAAAAGCTTTAATATTACATTAATTTGGAGCAAATAAATATTAAGCAAGAAGAAAAAATGAGCGAAATATTGTGAAATTTTACATAGATTGAGTATCGCAGAGGGGGAAAGTTCAGCTTGATACAAAGTTATGTTTTGTTTCACCATTAGGATTGGACAGAGCTGTGCAGGGCTGGTGCTAGCTCTAGGAGCACTCACTCCTACTGGCAAATGCTGCCCCAACCTCGCTGCTCTGTACCTCAGCAGGTGAGAGGTTGGGGTGACATCCTCTGCTCTTCAGAGTGGTTGTGGTGCTTCATATACATACATGGAGGAACAGCAGCACCACAAGCATGGGTAAGAAGGTAAGAAGCTGCTGGCTGCTTCTCCATGTCAGTGGCCGATGTTTTATGTGGGGGCACCTCAGGGGAAGGTCTGATGTGAGACTGAATGTCACTCATTCTGTGATTTAGGCCCCACCTCACCACTGGTGCCATAGGCAACCACCTAGCACAGGTCTTGGTGCTGTGTAATTAAAACAAATAAATACTGAAGAAATGGGCAGCAGGCTACCGCAATTGCTCAACCATAAAAAGTGTTGGCTTTGTCTGGTTTCCACTATTAAAACCACAAGCAAGGAGTCCCCCTGCAATAGTGAACACCAACGTCAGGCTGGGTGATGCAGAAGTTGTGCCTCTATGGGTGGGCTACAAGACACAGTGTAGCCCCACAAGTCTTCTAGTGGCTTGTGCTGGGGTTCTCACAGCCCCCTGGGCTGTGCAGACGGGGCTAATTAGCAAGATTGTGGACCCTGAAGTTGCAAATTCCTCACATCTGTGACCCAAGTATAAGGTCCCTAAGACCATTTGCCAGTATACCAAAATAGTAAACAAAATAGAATTACACAATTTACAACTTAACTTAATTAATGAGTACACCAAAACCCTAGTTCAGAGCTTCTACAAATACAAACAATAGGTAAAAATTATTTCTTATACCAGCAAGTGACTAAAGTAAAACAAGTTTCTGTTTGACCAAGCGGTGCCAGTAGGAGCTGTGATGTAGCGATGACAAGTTGCTGAGAACCAGTGAAAGCCTGCACTGTGTGGTGGGAGACGTGGTGGCACAGTAAAGCAAGGTGGATTACTGGGTGACAGAGTAAAACACTGCGGATGACAGGGTGGCACAGTAAAGCACTGCGGATGACAGGATGGCACAGTAAAGCACTGCGGATGACAGGGTGGCACAGTAAAGCACTGCGGATGACAGGGTGGCACAGTAAAGCACTGCGGATGATAGGGAGGGACAGTAAAGCACTGCTGATGACAGGGTGGCACAGTAAAGCACTGCTGATGACAGGCTGGCACAGTAAAGCACTGCGGATGATAGGGAGGGACAATAAAGCACTGTGGATGATGGGGAGCACAGTATAGCACGGTGGGTAATGGGGAGACACATAAGCCCATTCCAACACAGGTGCAATTTATAAATCCAAAATTTAGTAAATTGGTTTTAATAGAATTACTGTATTTCCAACAACTGCTATCACCTTGCATAAATCATATGAAAGAACCAGTAAGTGCTCCAGCAGAACCAAGGTGCTATCAGGCAAGGACAGTACTGTTTCTTATGGGAGCTGCATTATATATTAAACATGGGGGTTGCATTATATATTGGGCTGGAGGCTGTATTATATATTGGACATGGGGTTGCATTATATATTGAGCCTGGAGGTTGCATTATATATTGGACATAGGGCTTTATTATATAGTAGGCCACTGAATGGGAATGTACATGCTGCCAATATGAAACTAAGGAGAATGAAAATAAAAAAATTGAGACTCACTTTCTTGGTCCATGTGATAATCTGAGTCTCCGTGAAACTGGAATACGTCTCCTGGAAATGATTCTGTAGTTTCTCCTTGATGAGGGACATTGTAATTCTGGAAGAACCAAGATTTGCCACTTCTGCAATGATGTTTGCAACACGCCCAGATCCTTCCACGATGACACACGGAGTGTTATTACACATGGAGCTGTATACCGTCTGCAGAAATGACAATGTGCAGATTGGAGAGAATGGGAACATAGAAAGGGGTGGAGGAAAATAAAGGAAAGGAATCTATATACTGGGGGAGAATAAAATCAAGGAAATATCCCAATATTGTCATGAATGAACCAGGCTAATGTCAGCATTACAGACATGTGTCAACATTATCCAAACAACAAGACTGAGGTTCTCATCCAATCAGTGGCAGTGCAGAATAATGTTATATATGTTTGACTTCAGGATTCTGAGTATTGAATTCTAACAATTTCTAAGAAGAAGCTGGTGGGTTTAGCCCATTACTGACTCTTGGGGGAGCCTGGATCACACCAAAGAGAACTTACACTACATTTTGTCTCACCTGAATAGTATACATGATGTAGAGACACAATGAGAAAGCACGATCATTAGACTTGATGGGCAAACACAATAGGGAGACACAATGGGGAGGCACGAAGAGGAAACATAGGGAAACAAGATGTGGAGACACAATGAGAAAGCACAATCATTGGACTTGATGGGCAAACACAATAGGGAGACACAATGGGGAGGCACGAAGAGGAAACATGGGGAGACAAGATGTGGAGACACAATGAGAAAGCACAATCATTGGACTTGATGGGAACACACAATAGGGGGATACAATGATGAAGCATGATGGGGAGACACAATAAGGCAACACAATGGGGAGACATGATAAGGAGACACAACGGAGACACAATGAGGAGACACAATGGGGAGACATTATGGAGAGGCATAATATGAGACACGAGGGGGAGACATGAAGAGGAAACATGGGGGAGACACAAAATGGAAACATGGGGAGCCATGATGAGGTGACACGATGAGTAGACACGGTGGATAGACTGAGTAAGGAGGCTAGATGTTAGGTCTTAGACATTGTTCTATACTCACATCTAGGGTTCCAGGGCCTCCTTCCAGCACCACACATACAATAGGGATTTTTATTGCAGTCCCTGAAATAAAGACTTTAAAATGATTTTATGAAAGAAAAAAAACTTGTTAAACTCATATATTATTTTATCAATACTTGCTTATCCTATATATTATTGGTTATATTATATGTTATTTATATTATTGGATTAGTCAATTCTATATATTGTACGTTACTTTGTATATTATACAGCAAATATACACTATTTTTTATCCTACAAATGTTCTGTGTTATTAAACAGTAGATTTATATAAGTTTTTTAGGTGTTAATGTTGATTTAAATTGTCAGTAAATGACAAAACAAGTCTAAATAAGGAGCAGCAGCCCAAAACATATCACAAGTCCATCTCATTGGGGAAATAGTGTATTCGGGGACCCTTGGTGCTTCTGTGCCAGGCTCTTAGTCATGTGACCTGAAGAAGTCGTTTCCCTGTCTTAAGGCCACAGCATTTCTGTGTATAAGTGTAAATATGACAACTATGTTTTTTCACAGCTGACGTCAAAATTTCAACACTTCCAGAGGAACCATCAGGAGATAGAAAATGCTGCAAGATGCTCCCTTTGTAACTCCTCCAAAAGATTGTTTTAGGGCGTGTAACTGACATGGGCTTTGTCGGGTAATACAACAGTTTGGCGGGAGAGGCCATGGTCAGTCTTTACACCATTTTACATTCTCACTCCATTATTATTATTTATTTATTTATAAGGCACCACAGATTCCGTAGCGACGGATACAGAAGCAAGTAACAAATAGATGAGGTAATACATTAAGTAGCACAGATGAGTGTGAGTAATGCTATGGGGACTCACACAGAGTGCAGCAAAAGATGTGACAGGATGTACGAGGGACAGTAGCAGACATTGGACAATAAGTAGAGAGGACCCTGCTCGCGAGAGCTTAAAGGGAGGAGTGGTGAGAGACAGTAGGATCAACTTGGAGAAATTGGAGATGGCAGGTGAGGAAGACGAGATGATGGATAGAATGGTTAGGAGATGGTAGGATAGGCAAGCTTGAAAAGATGAGTTTTGAGAGAGCATTTGAAGGACTGAAGGTTCGGGGAGAGTCAAGTGAGAATGGGTATTGAGTTTGAAAGATTAGGGGCAGCATGGTAAAAGTCTTGGAGGCGAGCATGGGAGGAGGTAATGAGAGGTGAATTGAGGTCAGAAGCGGAGTGGCCAGGTAGGTATGTACCTCAAGAGAAGGTCAGAGATGGAAGGGGTAGAAGTTTTTGTTGCTTTCTGACAGAGGAAGGGACGGATTTTCGTAATGTTACGGAGGCAGATGTGGCAGGATATAGTTAGGGACTGGATATGAGGGATAAAGCTGTGGTCTGAGTCAAGGGTGACTCCAAGGCAGCGGGATTGGGTGACAGGAGAAAGAGTGATGTTGTCAGTCAAAATGAAGATATTATAAGGGATAGCAACATTGGCAGGAGGAAATATGATGATCTCGTATTTGGAGATGTTGAAGTTATTATTTAGGAATCATTGCTTTGTAATCTATTTAATGCTTATAAGTTCACTAAACATAAAAGGTAAGTTGCCCATTCTTTCTCCAGACAGTTGCATATTATTTCCATTATTATATTGACCACTTTCCCTTCTCACCTCCTTTATGCATCGTTTGTTGAGAGATGAATTTCTCCAGTTGGGTTCGCAGTGGAATTTCCACCCCATACCGTCCATGTGTCCCATCATCCACCAGAATAAAGTGTGTGTGGTTGTTATCCATACAGCACAATGCCCCCTGAGATCCTTCATCCATTGGGTATAGGGCTGGAGCTCCACCCTATAGTAATCATATAAAGAGAGAACGTCAAATAAATTGATTTGCACCTAAACCTTGCAGTGATCTTGCTACTTTCTGGTGAAATGTAAACC
Source organism: Mixophyes australis (assembly GCA_036250195.1). Lineage (NCBI taxonomy): Eukaryota > Metazoa > Chordata > Amphibia > Anura > Limnodynastidae > Mixophyes > Mixophyes australis. The sequence goes on along the minus strand of JAVHZZ010000002.1, from coordinate 11,865,830 downwards.
ATAGAGCGTGCATCTACCCAAAAGATGTAAAATATGTAAGTGTTCCCAACAGGGACTTAAATGTATATGAGCCAGAAGACACTCTGAAGCATACATTGGATGATTGACTATTATCCCTCCAAAACAAACAGATTTTATTCATAAACATACTGCTTATGTATCTGTAACAAAGTTTGTCCCCATTCCAGGTCATGATATGGTAGCACCGCCTGCCATTTCCATGTGAGTAGGAAAAACCGGGCCTCCTCCACTGTCTGGAGAGGTTCATTGCCTAGGCTAATGTCAACAATGGACAGTGAATGCTTGGACATGTGTATAGAACACTGCTGTCATGGATAATAAGATAAACAGAACTATAGTCATTTGTCCCAACTTCGTTTCATACGTCAGATACAAGAGAAGGTTTTGGGTGCTGCCATTGATACAGTCTATTTCTTCTGACGTTATGACGGAGTGTAAACCAGGATTCCTCATGGTGACTGGTACATTCTGTACCCACTGTATTGTGTACTTACACTATATGGACAAAAGTATTCGGACACTTCACCATAAAACCAGCAGGGACTGTAATGACAATGTATTCAAATACATATACTTTAATATGGAGTTAGTCCCCCTTTGGCAACGTTAACTACTTCCACTTTTCTTGGAAGGCAACCCACAAGATGTTGGATTTATTCTGTGGGAATTTGTGCCCATTCATTCTGTAGAGTATTTATGAGGTCAGGCACTGATGTTGGACGAGAAAGCCTGGCTCGCAATCTCCGTTCTAGTTCATCCCAAGGACGTTTGTTGAGGTTGAGCTCAGGGCTCTGTGCGGGCCAATCAAGTTTTTCCACACCGAACTCATCAAATCATGCCTTTGTAGTCTTTGCTTTGTACACTGGGTCACAGTCATGTTGGAATAGAAAAGGGCCTTCCCCAAACTGTTGCCACAAAGTTGGAAGCATAGCATTGTCCAAAATGAATTGGTATAATGAAACCTTAAGATTGCTCTTCACTGGAGATAAAGGCCTAGCCTAAACCCTGAAAAACAGCACCATACCATTATTCCTCCTCCACCACCAAATGTCACAGTTGGCATAATGCAGTCAGGCATGTAACGTTCTCCTGGCATCTGCCAAACCCAGACTCGACCATCTGACTGCTAAACAGAGAACCATGATTCAGGACTCCACAGAACACTTTTCCACTGCTACACAGTCCAGTTTCAGTGTACTTTACACCACTCCATCCGATGCTTGGCATTGGTCTTGGTGATGTGAGGCTTGCATGCAGCTGCTCGGCCATGGAAACCCATTCCAGTAAGCTCCCGACGCACAGTTTTTGTGCTTACATTAATGCCAGTGAAACTTTGGAACTCATCAGATATGAAATCAGCAGAGCGTTGGCGACTTTTACGCATCATGCACATTAGCAGTCGTTGATCCCACTCTGTAATTTTACGTGGTCTTCCGCTTTGTGGCTGAATTGCTGTTATTCCTAAATGCTTCCACTTTCTAATAATATCACTTACAGTTGACCATGGAATATTCAGCAGGGATGAAATTTCACAAACCGTCTAATTGCAAAGGTGACATCCTATCACAGTACCATGCTCAAAGTCACTGAGCTCTTCAGAACGACCCATTTTGCATCACAAGTGTTTGGAAATGGAGCCTGCATAGCTAGCTGGTTTGATTTTAAACCAGTCTGATTGAAACACCTCAATTCAATAATTAACAGGTGTGGCCAAATAATTTTGTCCATATAGTGTATGTGTTGAATGGTTTGTACCATTGGAGGAGCGGTGTATGGGGACAGCATTAAGCTGAAAATAATGTAGAAGATTCCTCAGACTGAATACATCTGTTTGGGACATCAGAGGTTGTGGTGGGAATTTATGGACTAGTTTTCCAGCTGAGGAAACTCATCCACCATTTGGATTATCTCAGTACACGTTCCCTTTTCATGGACGAAGAAGTAAACTAAATGGTAGAGTGGTCTCCTACAGGTTAAATCTGGTGCTTTCAATTCTCAGGAGATTCTAATAGATATGATTGAGAGACCAAGTACAAATACTCAACCTCTATATGCCCAGTACAATCGTTCCATGTTTAGTTGAATTGATGTGGAGAAAGCATGAGATAGACTGAAAACTTTATTTTTTTTACACACAGTACTTTCATGTATTCCACTTTCCTTTAGGATGTTAGCTGTCACAAGTGGGGCCCTCTTTCATCATGTTTTCGTTCCACTATAGGAAGGGGGGGGTGGGGGAGATGCATGACGGCACAAATTGCGTCATTCTGTACCCCTCTTCCCACAGTAAAATGCCATGGTTGTGTAATCGCACCGTGGGGGCGTCTCTAAAATGACACAATTTTCTGCAAACTGGACGCAATCTAGATGTTGATGTAAAGCATGCTCTCCTGGGGTCCAGGACAACTATCTGAAATTCGGGAGTGTGTGGAACATTCCGGGAGAGTAGGAAAGTATGCCTTAGCCCTGTTTTCTTTATTCAAGGCCTACTTCATGTTGGACACTGCCATCACTCTTATTCACTGTCACATAAATAACGTGATCTGAGAGTTACAATAGGTAATCCCATTTTTGTCAAGAAATAATTGCCTTTTCTGTAACACCACTGGTGCAGTCCTCTAACATTGTCTATAGTGATGTCCTATAATTAGACGGTTTTGGTTGCTAATTAAAGAACAATATTCAACAAAAAGATAAAAGACAACCCTCCAGCTTTGGCTTCAAAGAGAAATCCCTCCAATATGCTTATTTAAAGAAAAAATGGCAAATATCTTTAGTATGTATTGGGTGGAGGCTGCATTAGAAAAAGAAGAAGTTGAAAACAGTTTTGAAACTTGGGAGTGTTACTTTGACATCCTATCTCATTCCACTAAGGAACAAATTCTGAAATGTTTTCAACATACCACTAGGTATGAGCTATGAAATGTGGCAGATGACCCACCAATTCAACTTTGATTAAGTGCTATATATCCCATGTCTTCTTTGCAGTATGTTGGTGTTTGTGTGTGTGTGTGTGGGGGGGGGGGGGGGTGATGTCCCATGTGGTAATACATTGTCACACTGGAACCATGTAAAAGCTTTGTCAAGTAATAAAAATGAGAATAAGCATAATTTTGAAATGGTACTAGTCGTGAACTGGTTAACTTTCAGTTTTTTTTAAGGTAGGTTATGTGGCTATGTACATCTGCGGCATGTGTTACCTCAATTTCATTGTAATACTACATAGCATTTTAATGTAAATAAATTTAAGAATAAAATAACGATTTTCATTTCCAAGTTATCTGTGTGTAATCTGATATTTAGTAGATGTCTGGTCCTTGTACAATTATGTTTAGTCTAATATTTTATTATGTAATGTGTTTTGCTGTCGGTGTTTTGTATACCACTGTACATTTCGTGAATGGTGCTGTGGAACTTTTGTGGCGCATTATAATCTAAAAATGGTTCATGGGCAGCACGGTGGCTTAGTGGTTAGCACTTCTGCCTTACAGCACTGGGGTCATGAGTTTGATTCCTGACCATTACCCTATCTGTGTGGAGTTTGTATGTTCTCCCCGTGTTTGCGTGGGTTTCCTCCAAGTGCTACGATTTCCTCCCATACTCCAAGAACATACTAGTAGGTTAATTGGCTGCTATCAAATTGACCGCTATATAAATAGCTGCTGATGATGACAGTTAGTTTTCTGTGTGGAATGTAGGGTACTATACTGATAACTAGAGGTCATTCCTATGTCTGCACATTGATTTTAGTGGTTCTCTACTGATGCTGTAATTAAGATACTCACCTACGGTGTGAAAAGTGAGGATGATCACTATTGGGCACACATGGGAGAATGGGCACCTTCATTTCCAAGTGCTGAGGAAACTGTTGCCCCATTAGATGTTCAATAACAATGTTTCTGTGCATTTTAATCTGTATCTTTTACTTCCCAAATAACCTTATTATACACCCACAGCTTTTATTTTGTCTCTTAGTAGAGGTTACTGTATGGGTTAATAATCCCCACCCCCCTAATTCTACTTCTGTACATCCTAATTAAGTTTAAATTCCAGATTATGTTCATTCTACATTCTCCATACTGTGCTGTATTCTATTTATTTCTACATTTTTGTTTCTTAAAGTTATTTTGTTACCAACTTTGTGTATTTGTTTTATTGGGTAAGGGGGGGGGGGTCACTAGGAATTAATGTACATAACAAACATTGATGGCTTTTAAGGAAAAATACAAAGGAGCTGAGAGTTGATGCATTAATGTTGACTATGTGGGTGACGTCCGGGGCAGTAAAAGTTGGGACAGAGAAAGACAGAATTGAGTTTTCATGTAATCTGTGATCTTCAAATTGTACAGTGCTGCAAAGTATTGTGGGATTTTACCGCCTCACTGAGGAGGGATTTTCTGTTATGGACGATGCCCCAGGTGGCGATGCCGATCAGGACAATCTCGTCTTGGCCTCCACTGAAATCCCGTACAGCTTCCCCCACATATTTCATTACCCCAGCATGGGATCCTCCGGTAATGATCCAGGCCCCTGAATGGAAAGACAGATGAAAGGTTACCCGGCCCTGTGGGAGGTACTCCAGTGAGAGGAATTCTTCCATTACCTGACTCTACTTCTTAGCACCCAAAGACCCACAAGCTTATTTTAAACTCTGTCCTGCTAAATCAAACTGAGAAATACAAGATTTGAATCAGCTCCTAGAGCTCAAAGTTCTTCTCTACCATTATCAGTCATCTAAGTTTGCAAGTTTCATACAAAAACCGTACGTTGATATTTGGACAAGCAAATACATAATTCTATTTCCTTCTATACTGTTGGCCTAATTTGCCTCAATAATATATTTATTGTCTTGTAAGGGAGGCCGGTCATCTGCAAACCCAGCTCTGAGGCTTAAGAAGGAAATATAGGACATTTCCCTGTCCCGGAATTATGGAAAGATTTTAGCAGAGGACAGAAATTAAAGGGTCAAAAAAATGGACAGAACAAGAGCACAAGACTAGCAGGGAAAAGGATATGAGGCATTGGGGAAAGGAGTATGGACATACCGATACTGAAGCCCTTACCAGTGCTCTGTGCTGCTTTCACAAGGCCCCGACTGAACTGGCTTTTCAGTCTTGGGCTAATGCTGAAGTTTTTGGCCCCTCCGGTCACTGATATCAGAAGGCTGGGTATACTGAGACCCCATTGTTGAGTCATGAGGTCATACAATATGCTGGGAGAAGTGTTGCATGACGCCCGTACATACTGTAGAGAAACACAATCCAGTGTAACTTACTTATACACTGTAGTTAAACAGATATAAGAAATATTGTATAAAAGCACCACTCGTTTTTATGGGATAAAACCTGAATACCTACACTGTAATCACAGACTGCTCCATTTTGTCTCTGAGAGCACCACAAGTGCTCAACTCAGACAAAAACTTAGACACAAGTGGTCCTTCAGACATAAGCTTAGATACATGTGCTCACGTTAGACATAAATTTAGGCACAAGTGCTGCTCACCTTAGACATAAGCTTAGATACAAGTGCTTACCTTAGATAATTGCTCGCCTTAGACTTAAGCTTAGACATAAGTGCTCATATTAGGCATAAGCTTAGACACAGATGGTGTAATTAGACATAAGCTTAGATACAAGTGCTCACCTGAACATAACCTTCAGAAAGACATGCAGAATTGTGTACTCACCTTTGCCCATGTCCTACTGGTTCCTGAGAACGTCATATCTCCATGGGCATCACTTGGGAATTCTCGGACATGTTTCTGAGGGTCCCACGTGGTTTCAGGAAACACATCAGGAACTGTCATACCCTGGAAGTGTAATTCTCTGGATTGGCCACAGCCGCAGGTTTCTCTGAGCAATGAAAAAGGAAATGATAATATCATCTCTTCCTTGTATCCACTACAGATGGAGGAATACATTTCAAAGATTCACTTTCCATGAATTATATTGTGGTTCCCGATTCTCCCAAAGTTTCGATGAATAATTTACACTCACTGGAGTATCAGGCCAATCACAGTGGAATGGAAACATAAAGTAGCCAATCAGCAAGCATTAACAATGTCACATGTCTATACCCTTATAACAGGCGCATACAGCTGCTCGGACGCTCATTCTTCCTTGATGATACAGGGGGTAAACGTCTATGAATGCTCTGTGACTATTAGTATTAGAGTACTGTATTTATTACACATTGTATATCCTCTGTACAACACTGACCACTGCAAAACACAATTGTGCTGTCAACTGGAGTACTTGTTAAAACTCTACAACCAGAAATTGAGAAAATTTTGTGCGACATCTGAAAGGGACTCTGCACTTCCACATTGCAAACAAACACACAAACCATTCATAGAAGAGGAAAAGAAAATATACATAGAGTGCATATACATCAATGGGCGCTATACAGTATGTACATGGGGCATATATTTCAAAAGTCATTGTGTTCTTTGGGACTTAAGCACTAATTAGTTGTTTTACTCAATTTTATTTTTAAATAAATGTCCCGTGTACATACTTTGTAGTGCCCACTGATGTAAATCCCCTCTGTGTATAATTTTGTTTACTAGTGGGGTACAGTTAGTGGGGTACAGTGATTTACATTAAAGGGTGCCACATTTTTTTGTAAATTTTTCCATATTGAAGTAAAGGAAATATGTCTGAGATATATTATTATTATCCTTTAAAATTTTTGCAGCACCATACAGATTACAAACAGTAGGCCATACAGGGTATAACAACACAGAACAAAAAACAAGTAATACCAAGACTCCAAAAGTTCCAAGCATAGCTAGTACAGTGAGGTTGGAAGAAGAAGAATAGGTATAGAGACAGGGAAGAAAAGGACCCTGCTCGTAAGAGCTTACATCTCAAAGGGAAGGCAAACAGACAAGTCGGGGTCAGTGGAGGGGGTCAAGCACAAGAGGAGGGCCTTAAGGGATGGGGAACAGAGGCGAGGAACTCAAGCATGGATTTTGAGGAACAAATCAGTTTTAAGTGTCGGTTTGAAGGTGCACAGACTAGGGAAGAGTTGGATAGATCAAGGGAGGTCGTTCCAGTGGAGGGTGGCAGCTCTAGAGAAATGTTGAAAATAACTCTGTAGGATAAGGGGAGCTAGCGTAAGGGAGAAAGGAGAGGCAGAGGAATATAAGTCTAGCAGCCGCATTAAGTATAAAATAAAGGAGGGCGAGGTGGGAGTGGGAGAGACCTATGAGGAGAAGTTTACAGAAATGGAGATGGGAAATAATAATAGTGCGGATAAAGGTTTTGGTGGCATCCTGGGATAGGAAGGGCTGGATGTGGGCGATGTTGCGAAGTTGGAAGTGACAGGATTGTGCAAGAGATTGAATGTGGGGGGCAAAGGAGAGTGAGGGGTTGGGATGACGCCCAGGCAAAGGAGTTGGGGGAACAGATGAGATGGTGGTATTGTTAACAATGATAGACAGGTCAAGGTGGGATGGAGATCTAGAAGAAGGGAAGACAGGGAGTTCGGTTTTAGCAATATTGATTTTGAGAAAACGTGAGGACATCCAAAAGGAGGAGGTGGATTGGCAGTCTGGTACACAAGAGAGGAGGGGAGAGGAAGGGAGATATCAGAAGAAGAGGGGTAGAGTTGAATGTCATCGGCGTAAAGGTGATATTTGAGACCAAAGCAAATGATTAGTTCACCCAAGGAAGTGGTGAACAGCGAAAGAGTAGAGGGTCAAGAACAGAGCCCTGAGGGACTTCTACAGGGAGGGGGAAAGTGGGGGGGGTGAACGAGAAGTGGATACAGAGATGAAACAGCTGGCGAGGTATGAGGTGAACTATGCGAGGATGGAGTTAGGGAGGCCAAAACAAAGAAGGTTCTGCAACAGGAGTGGGTGGTCTACGGTGTCAAAGACCGCAGAGGGATGTCGGAGGATGACTAGGGAGAAGTGACCCCTGGATTCAACCAAGTTGAGATCATTGGTATCTTTGGCCAGGTGGTTTTGGTGGAGTGGAGGAGGCGGAAGCCAGATTGGAGAGGATCAAGGAGGGAGTTTTCTGGGAGGTAGCTGGTTAGGGGGTTGCAGACAACCCGCTCGAGTAATTTAGAGGCATCGGGCCGAAGCGAAATGGGGCGGTAGTTAGAAAGTGATGTGTGGTCAAGATTGGGTTTTTGAGAATGTGAATGATAAGGGCATGTTTAAAGGATGAAGGGACGATGCCAGTGGAGAGTAACAGGCGAAGATGTCTGCGAGGTAGGAGGAGGCAGTGGGGGAGAGGAAGTGAAGGAGGTGAGGTGGGGTAGTATCCAGGTCAGGGATGCACCCAGGGGGGTTTCCTAGTGCTTGTAAACACCCCCTTCCAGCCTGGGGCACTGTTTGCTTGAAGAGACTGTCCTCTTCTCCCAGGACAAGCCATTTTACAGTTTCAACTTTTCAGTTTCTCACAATTTTGCCTAAGAACTCAGCCATGAATAAAGAATTTAAAGGATGGCCTGGTGTCAAGAAGGCCAGCAAAGAAGCCACTTCTCTCCAGGAAAAACATCAGGGACAGACTGATATTCTACAAAAGATACAGTTATTGAACTGCTGAGGACTGGGGTAAAGTCATTTTCTCTGATGAATCCCCTTTCAGATTGTTTGGGGCATCTGGAAAAACGCTTGTCTGGAGAAGGAAAGGTGAGCGCTATCATCAGTCCTGTGTCATGCCAACAGTAAAACATTCTGAGATCATCCATGTGTTCAGGTTTCTTCTTAGCCAGGGAAGTGGGCTCACTCACAATTTTGCCTACGAACACAGCCATGAATAAAGAATGGTACCAAAACATCCTCCAAGAGCAACTTCTCCCAACCATCCAAGAACAGTTTGGTGACGAACAATGACTTTTCCAGCATGATGGAACACCTTGCCGTAAGGAAAATGTGATAACTAAGTGGCTCAGGGATCAAAACTTCAAAATTTTGGTTCCATGGCCAGAAAACTCCCCAGACCTTAATCCCATTGAGAACTTGCAGTCAATCCTCAAGAGGCGGGTGGACAAACAAAAACCCACAAATCCGGACAAGCTCCAAGCATTGATTAAGCAAGAATGGGCGGCCATCAGTCAGTATGTGACCCAGAAGTTGATTGACGGCATGCCAGGGCGAATTGCAGAGGTCTTCAAAAAGAAGGGTCAACACTACAAATATTGACTCTTTACATTAGGGATGTGCACCGGCGACTTTTGGTGTCTCGTGTTTTGGATTCGGATTTTCGCGATGTTTTGGGTTCGGATTTGTTTCGCAAAACACCTGCCGAAAGGTTTTGGTTCGGATTTAAGGTTTTGGATTCGGATTTTTTGGGAAAAAAGCATAAAAAGTTCAAAAATCAAGTTTTTGGGCTTATTTTCACTCCTACGCTATTATTAACCTCAATAACATTCATTAACAAGCATTTCCACTAATTTACAGTGTATTCTGAACACCTCACAATATAGTTATTAGTCCAAAACGTTGCAAAGAGGTATCTTTCTGGACTGCGTAGTAGAGTGGTCCCCACAATATAATAAGAAAACCATCAACTGGTCTTAATCGCACCAAAAAATGTACCTGGACTGCGTAGAGGAGTGGGTCACCACAATATAATTTAAAAACCCTGAACTTGTATGATTCGCACCAATAAATGTATCTGGACTGCGTAGAGGAGTGGTCACCACAATATAATTAATAAAAAAACCTCCACGGCTCTGAATTTCCCAAAAAAAAATTCTGGACTGTGTAGTGGGGTGGCCCCGATACTAAATTTTTTTAAATGAGTTTTTTGTATATTTTTTTTATTAACTTTTTTTTCATTTTTTAAACACTTGGGAATATTGGGGAAATAACTATGCCCTTAGAAGCACAGAACACAGGAAACACAGGACCACTGGACTGAACAGGACACAGCACACAGGACCTAGCAGCACCACTGAACTCAAAATTGACAGAGCACAGCACACAGCACCGCTGGACTGATACTGCAGAACAGAACAGAACACAGCACAGAACAGCACAGCACAGCACAGAACTAAACAGCACAGCACGAGATCTACCAGAACAGAGGACCACCTAACACACCCTCCCTCTACCCTGATCAATGCCCGAGTGAAGATGGCGGCGACTAGTGGGGAATTTATAGGTTCCGAGTATCGCGAGATCCGACAACGGGATTATGACTCGGAGCCTCGCTTTCAAGTTTTCATTTGGCGCCAATACCCGGATCTGTCTCGGATCCGACTCGGATCGGCAACGTTCGGGTGGGCTCGGATTCAGGAAATCCGAGTGCGCTCATCTCTACTTTACATAAACTTAATGTAATTGTCAATAAAAGCTTTTGACACTTATGAAATGCTTGTAATTTTACTTCAGTATACCATAGTAACATCTAACAAAAAGGTCTAGAAACACTGAGGCAGCAAACTTTGTGAAAATCAATATTTGTTTTATTCTCAAAACTTTTGGCCATGACTGTACTATTCATTTAATTTTGGGGTTTTGGGGGGGAAATTGGTCTTTTTATTAAAGGTGAATGCCATTAATTTTCTGTCCGCGGTTGGAGGCTGGGAGGCCTAATTATTAAACGTGGGTGCTTTGGATTTACTATCGGGCTGCTACTGTGTTCACTTATTGATGGGATTTATATATCATATACCTGTCCTTTTTCCAAACAGGGATTGAGACAAGCAGCCACTGAGTTTAGGACACAAAAAACAGCAACAAGTAGTGAAAGCAGCAAGAATAGTTAGGAGAAAGTAGGACAGTCTGCCAACTGTCCTGATTCTGGTGAATCAGTCCAAATTTTGGGGACTAACACATTTAGTCAGGACTTTGTTCAGACTATGGGGACAATACGGAGGTATTTCCCGATTCACAAAGCTCTGCTCCTGATTAGGAGCTGCATGTACCTAACAGTAGTGAACACAGCATTGCCCATGTATATGATGGGGATAGAAAGAGTTGAAGAGCAGCCAAGCACTGTCTGAAATTATAGCAACGCCCCCATGTATGCTGATCACGCCCACTGGCGGCATATCGTGGAAACCCCGCCCTAGAAATCCTGCGTTTGCCATTGCAGGTGACAGGTAGATGGAGAAGAGGAAAGAATGAGAGAGTGGACTTCTTCACCCGAAATAGGGAGAAAGAGCACCAGAGGTGGTTGCTGGAGGATGGTGAAGCGAAGGGTGTGGCAGGAGAATGAAACGAGGAAGAGATATTGCGTCAGATTTATTCAACTTTGGAGGAGAAAAAGGAGGCAAAGTCGATGGCAGAGAGGGAGAGCGGGATGGGAGGGGGGGTGGAGAGGAGAGAGTTGAACGTGGCAAAGAGGCGGAGTGGATTGGAGGACTGAGAAGATAAGGGGGACTTAAAGATTGTAACAAAATAATCAATGGTATTCACTTTACTTGTCCATCCATTTTATTCATCTAACTTCTGTTACTTTACTATTTGCCATGTTCATCACTCATCCACTATCTACAGCCCCGGCGGCTGTACAGACAATACCCCAGTGTTCCGGATCTACAGAAACCTTTGTCAATCCCAATTAGCACTAGCAGACCATGGGCGCGGAGTCTAACAAGTTCCCTGGTGTTCACCAAGAACTTCCGCAAGGCAGGATGGGTTTGCTGCAGAGATGTAACAACAGGGTCTAAAAGAGAGAGAAGAACCTTAGAGATGCAGCACAAACACAAACACAGTAGCTGTACTAGAATGGTCTAAAAGGCCAGGATCTGGTACATGGAGGAACAGGCGGAGGATAATCAGACAGGCTAGGATCTGGTACATGAAGGTACAGGCGGAGGATAATCAGACAGGCTAGGATCTGGTACATGAAGGTACAGGCGGAGGATAATCAGACAGGCTAGGATCTGGTACATGAAGGAACAGGCAGAAGACCATCAGACAGGCTAGGATCTGGTACACGGTAAGTCAGGCAAGGAATGGTCAGGCAAGCCGAGTTCGGTGCACAGGAATTTCAGCAAAACAAGCTCAGACAGGCAGAATTCGGTACACAGAAGATCCAGCAGCACTTGGTCAAACTGGCAGAATTCGGTACACAGGAGATCAACAGCGCTGAGTCAAGCAGGCAGAGTTTGGTATACAGGAAAATCCAGCAGATAGCAACACACAATGAGCAGCTCAAAGGGTCAGCAGCACAGCCAACAAGTTGCATTGACACTGCAAGTGTCAAAACCAGAATGAAATAGAGTGGCAAGTTTGAAAAACCTGCCCGACAGACGAGTCATGTGACCGGCTAACCCCGGAAGTGCCGTGGTCTTCCAGATCCAGTAGTTGCAAGCGGCGGTCCATGGCTACGGGTAGCTGAATATTTGCTGATGCTGAATGAATTCTCTGTGTTTTCATGTATTGTGAATGTGATGATTCTCCAGACGGTGTTATGTATTTAGTGAACATTTGGCCATTTGGAATGATTTATACATCAAATCAAGATGATGAATCATAGAAATTAAGAAACATTTCAACTACATCTACTGAGCTCTACTTATTCTCATATGAATAGATATAAAATTCATAGTACAGAAGGGGTCAATCCAACATTTGTTACAGTGCTATACACAGATATTGTTCATTATCCCATTTTCATATTAATTCCAATCAGAAAATCTACAAACAAACGTATTTCTTCAGAAAGTATTTACCCTGATTGTTGTGGGATAAAAGCAACACATTCTTTTTTCTTAATATTCCTTGACACCCATGAGTTGAGAACATCAATCTGTGAATTACAGATAAATAATGAGAAGAGGAAGCAGCACAGGAGTGGTCAGTGAGGAGGAGACAGCAGAAGGGTGGTCGGAGAAGAAGAGACAGAACAATAGTGGTAAAAGAATAAGAGACGGCACAAGAGTGGTCAGTGATGAGGAGACACCACAATAGTGGTGAGAGAAGAGGAGACAGCTCAAGAGTGATCAGTGAGGAGGAGACAGCAAGGGGGTGGTCAGAGAAGAACAGAGAGAACAGGAGTGGTCAGAGAAGATGAGATATCACAAAAGTGGTCAAAGAAGAACAGACAGAACAAGATTGGTCAGTAAGGAGGAGACACCACAATAGTGGTCAGAGAAGAGGAGACAGACAAAAGTGGCTAAAAATGAAATATTAGAGCAATAAATTGTTTAAAGATAAGGACAGGAAGTTAAACATCTGTGATAACAATAGTTTGAGGGAGACATTCATGATCAAATACTGAACTACTGCAATGATATTGGAACTATACCCTATAGAGGGTATCAAGTGAGGTTAATGAGTCTAACTTATCAGCAGGAATTCAGTCTTTTGCTCAAAACATTTAAGCCTGCATACCAGTATCGAGGGCACCTCATTGTATGCAGGTCCTATACTGACCTATATGCTTCAATCATCAATAAAGTACAGTAAAAATCAGATGCACTCACCTCCCAGGTACAGGGGATTACGTCTAGCAAGGGCTTTCTTGTGAGCCACACCCAAAAGGCCTTATATAGGCTACCAACATAACAACCTCAGTTTCTTTCTGCTTATTTGAATTCTGACCTAAAGTGTGTGACATAAAAGGAGGGGGAAGTTTCCCCCTTTGTTGGGGATACCCTGATCTGGTGTTAAAAAAAACATTTTCGGGTGAATGACTTAAAACTGTAAATTGAACAGAGATGTAATTAATTTATTGTGATGTTTTCGTATGAAATATCTCACATTTGCTTCGTCCAAGAATTTTGGTGATGCTTTCTTCCGTTTCTTTGCATCAGCGGTGGTGGGACGGTACGGAGACTGCAAGTTGCCCCTCTTGTGATGCTCAACCCCATCAACTTGGTCCTGATTTCTGGCCTTACTCTTCGTATTCCCCATAGTATCTGTGACAGTGAACACTGGGCCCTAGGGGACTTCTCATCCTGAGAGAGAAAAAACAAGGGAGCTTGAAATGGAAAGAGTGATAATACAACATGTGTACACCCCCCATCTTCCATTGTGTAACAAGAGCACCCAAGACATCACTCTTACATTACCGTCAAACTCAGGAACAAGAGGTCCCAGAGCACAACACAAATACACACAATAATAAGAGGACCCAGGACATTACCGTCACACATTGTGCAATAAGAGGTTTCAGAGCACAACACTAACAAACATACTAATAAGGAGACCCAGGATATCAACGTCACATCATCACCACACTGGGTAAATAAGAAGCCTAAGGGCACCCCAAAAACACAAAATCTAATAAGAGAACCCAGGATATCAACGTCACACATTGTGTATTAAGAGGGGACACCACATCACACTGGGTAATAAGAGGCCCTCAGATACCCCAAAAACATAAAAAGGGGGTTTATTCCGCACACTCAAATATTTCATACAATGTGTATGAAAAGGTGTATCACTGTGACAGACTTTACATAATACAGGAGGGGAGTCTCAAATGTGGGCAAGTATGGCATAAATGCTGAGTTAATACCTTGCTATCTCAACTGGTGTATATCATTATAATGCATATACAGATTCATACAGGTGCCCTTAATGTATTGTGGGAGTCTCAATATCAAGATGTAGGTACTTTATAGAGGTTCATTACAGAATAAAAGGAAATTACCCTCAAAAAATGTGAAACACTTGCTAAACCCAAAGCAGTGTTTATGAGTCAAACACATAAGATTACAGACTGGTTGTCGGTTCAGATGATAATGGATGTTGTGAGTCACTATAATCCGCTTTATCAAATTGTGACACAGGTCTGTCTTTATTTAGTCACAACTAAGCTGACTTTGAGGACAGTATGTCAGGTCCTAGCAGAGTATTGTTTCTTTATTGTTTGTCTGAGAGGCATGTTAGTATCAGTAGCTAATAGGGAGTGCTGGTGCTGTATTGCCATTTGGAGGCTTCTGGGGTACCTCTTAGTAAGTTGGCTCTCAATTTAAAAACACATATGAATGGCCCAAACATATGGGACTCTCACTGTTTAGAGTTAGGACCACCCTATTAGCAAAAGCACCGTGGAGTGGCAGGTTGCTTTCCATACATTTACAAATGTTTGCTGAGACTTCTGCATTTTTATGTACAAGTAGAAATGGCAGCTCCTTTGCTGGCTATAGCAGTGTGCTGGGGGATTTTTCTCTGTGTTTGTTCCTTTCAGGATAACCCCACCCTTTCAAGCACCTGCTATGAACCTATAAATTGATTTAGCGACTTCCACTTCTGTATTGTTTGAGGACAGTATGTCAGGTCCTAAAAGAGCAAAGAACATAGTTTATCTGACATTACAATTATGTGCTAGCGACTATATGCAGCAGTTTTAGGATAAAGAGACAGAAATAATTCCACGCTCAAAAGTGGTCAGTGAGGATGAAAAATTACCACCAAAAATTAAGCACAAGCAAAAGTAGGTAAATGTTCTCAGACAATGGCAAATTGCAAAACACATTGAACAAGAAAAGAAGCAATGCTAGTGCCAGTGGTGATGAAGTAAAAACAGATAGTACTAATGTATTCTTATCAACATTATCTAAAAAAAAAGGGATGATAAACATTTGTTGGCTGCAATGCAACAAGTGGGCAGATTCTGGTGATATAGCCTCACTAATCTACATTACATTACATTAGATGAGGCAACATATTTTCAGAAAATGGGAAGTTGTATCTAATGGTGATGACGAAGAGGTGACAGTCACTCAAATATATGTTACTGTCATTAAGTAGGCAGATGTTACACATTTCGAAGACAAAATAACAATCTTAATTGTCACCAGTATAAAGGAATGAAACAAATAAGTACCACATGGCAGATGTAACCAGGCTGTGCACAATTACATATATAACCTGTCTTTCCCCAATCACACATATTATCAGTGTGTACCCCATGTCATATATTACCAGCCTGTGCCCCATCATACATATAACCAGTCTGTGCCCCATCACACATATTACCAGTCTGTGCCCCATCTCACATATTACCAGTCTGTGCCCCATCACACATATTACCAGTCTGTGCCCCATCATACATATTACCAGTCTGTGGCCCATCACACATATTTTCAGTCTGTGCCACATCACACATATTACCAGTCTGTGCCCCATCACACATATTACCAGTCTGTGCCACATCACACATATTTCCAGTCTGTGCCCCATCACACATATTACCAGTCTGTGCCCCATCACACATATTACCAGTCTGTGCCCCATCACACATATTACCAGTCTGTGCCCCATCACACATATTACCAGTCTGTGCCCCATCACACATATTACCAGTCTGTGCCCCATCACACATATTACCAGTCTGTGCCGCATCACACATATTACCAGTCTGTGCCCCATCACACATATTACCAGTCTGTGCCCCATCACACATATTACCAGTCTGTGCCCCATCACACATATTACTAGTCTGTGCCGCATCACACATATTACAAGTCTGTGCCCCATCACACATATTACCAGTCTGTGCCCCATCACACATATTACCAGTCTGTGCCCCATCACACATATCACCAGTCTGTGCCGCATCACACATATTTCCAGTCTGTGCCCCATCACACATATCACCAGTCTGTGCCACATCACACATATTTCCAGTCTGTGCCCCATCACACATATTACCAGTCTGTGCCCCATCACACATATTTCCAGTCTTTGCCCCATCATACATATTACCAGTCTGTGCCCCATCACACATATTTTCAGTCTGTGCCCCATCACACATATTTTCAGTCTGTGCCCCATCACACATATTACCAGTCTGTGCCCCATCACACATATTACCAGTCTGTGCCCCATCATACATATAACCAGTCTGTGCCCCATCACACATATTTCCAGTCTGTGCCCCATCACACATATTTTCAGTCTGTGCCCCATCACACATATTACCAGTCTGTGCCGCATCACACATATTTTCAGTCTGTGCCGCATCACACATATTACAAGTCTGTGCCCCATCACACATATTACCAGTCTGTGCCCCATCACACATATTACCAGTCTGTGCCCCATCACACATATCACCAGTCTGTGCCGCATCACACATATTTCCAGTCTGTGCCCCATCACACATATCACCAGTCTGTGCCACATCACACATATTTCCAGTCTGTGCCCCATCACACATATTACCAGTCTGTGCCCCATCACACATATTTCCAGTCTTTGCCCCATCATACATATTACCAGTCTGTGCCCCATCACACATATTTTCAGTCTGTGCCCCATCACACATATTTTCAGTCTGTGCCCCATCACACATATTACCAGTCTGTGCCCCATCACACATATTACCAGTCTGTGCCCCATCATACATATAACCAGTCTGTGCCCCATCACACATATTTCCAGTCTGTGCCCCATCACACATATTTTCAGTCTGTGCCCCATCACACATATTACCAGTCTGTGCCGCATCACACATATTTTCAGTCTGTGCCGCATCACACATATTACCAGCCTGTGCCCCATTATACATATTACCAGTCTGTGCCCCATCACACATATTACCAGTCTGTGCCGCATCACACATATTTTCAGTCTGTGCCGCATCACACATATTACCAGTCTGTGCCCCATTATACGTATTACCAGTCTGTGCCCCATCACACATATTACCAGTCTGTGCCCCATCATACATATCACCAGTCTGTGCTGCATCACACATATTTCCAGTCTGTGCCCCATCACACATATTACCAGTCTGTGCCCCATCTCACATATTAATAGTCTGTGCCCCATCACACATATCACCAGTCTGTGCCCCATCTCACATATTACCAGTCTGTGCCCCATCACACATATTACCAGTCTGTGCCCCATCATACATATTACCAGTCTGTGGCCCATCACACATATTTTCAGTCTGTGCCACATCACACATATTACCAGTCTGTGCCCCATCACACATATTACCAGTCTGTGCCACATCACACATATTTCCAGTCTGTGCCCCATCACACATATTACCAGTCTGTGCCCCATCACACATATTACCAGTCTGTGCCCCATCACACATATTACCAGTCTGTGCCCCATCACACATATTACCAGTCTGTGCCCCATCACACATATTACCAGTCTGTGCCCCATCACACATATTACCAGTCTGTGCCGCATCACACATATTACCAGTCTGTGCCCCATCACACATATTACCAGTCTGTGCCCCATCACACATATTACCAGTCTGTGCCCCATCACACATATTACTAGTCTGTGCCGCATCACACATATTACAAGTCTGTGCCCCATCACACATATTACCAGTCTGTGCCCCATCACACATATTACCAGTCTGTGCCCCATCACACATATCACCAGTCTGTGCCGCATCACACATATTTCCAGTCTGTGCCCCATCACACATATCACCAGTCTGTGCCACATCACACATATTTCCAGTCTGTGCCCCATCACACATATTACCAGTCTGTGCCCCATCACACATATTTCCAGTCTTTGCCCCATCATACATATTACCAGTCTGTGCCCCATCACACATATTTTCAGTCTGTGCCCCATCACACATATTTTCAGTCTGTGCCCCATCACACATATTACCAGTCTGTGCCCCATCACACATATTACCAGTCTGTGCCCCATCATACATATAACCAGTCTGTGCCCCATCACACATATTTCCAGTCTGTGCCCCATCACACATATTTTCAGTCTGTGCCCCATCACACATATTTTCAGTCTGTGCCGCATCACACATATTACCAGTCTGTGCCCCATTATACGTATTACCAGTCTGTGCCCCATCACACATATTACCAGTCTGTGCCCCATCATACATATCACCAGTCTGTGCTGCATCACAAATATTTCCAGTCTGTGCCCCATCACACATATTACCAGTCTGTGCCCCATCTCACATATTAATAGTCTGTGCCCCATCACACATATCACCAGTCTGTGCCCCATCACACATATTACCAGTCTGTGCCCCATCTCACATATTAATAGTCTGTGCCCCATCACACATATCACCAGTCTGTGCCCCATCACACATATTACCAGTCTGTGCCCCATCACACATATTACCAGTCTGTGCCCCATCACACATATTACCAGTCTGTGCCCCATCATACATATTACCAGTCTGTGCCCCATCACACATATTACCAGTCTGTGCCCCATCACACATATTACCAGTCTGTGCCGCATCACACATATTACCAGTCTGTGCCCCATCACACATATTACCAGTCTGTGCCCCATCACACATATTACCAGTCTGTGCCCCATCACACATATTACCAGTCTGTGCCCCATCACACATATTACCAGTCTGTGCCGCATCACACATATTACCAGTCTGTGCCGCATCACACATATTAGCAGTCTGATATATATAATAAATATTGTCTTTTAGAATTATTATACTATTAATATTATTATCACTTTACAGCTGTGACCACACGATACCTCCACTAATACCCTGTATCCCTGCGAATTGCTACTCCCTTCAATAATTCCTATGTGGGTATGGTCTCTAATAAGAGTCTACATAAAGAGAAGAAGCAGAGATAACGGCAGCTTTGTCAGTGTCAGATTATAACTAGAGATGAGCGCATTCGGATTTCTGAAATCCGAGCCCACCCGAACGTTGCGGATCCGAGACAGATCCGGGTATTCCCGCCAATTGCAAAACTGAAACCGAGGCTCTGAGTCATAATCCCGCTGTCGGATCTCGCGATACTCGGATCCTATAAATTCCCCGCTAGTCTCTGCCATCTTCACTCGGGCATTGATCAGGGAAGAGGAAGGGTGTGTTAGGTGGGTCCTCTGTCCTGGTATATCTCGTGCTGTTCAGTTCTGTGCTGTGCTGTGCTCTGTGTTCTGCTCAGTCCAGTGGTGCTGTGTCCTGTGCTCTGTCCTTCTGAGTGCAGTGGTGCTGCTGGGTCCTGTGCTGTGTCCTGTTCAGTCCAGTGATGCTGTGTCCTGTGCTCTGTCCTTCTAAGGGCATTGTTATTTCCCTATTATTCCCAAATTATAAAAAATGTCAAAAAAAGTTATAAAAAAAATAACAAAAAAAGTAATTATGAAAAAAAAAAAAATATCCCAAAACAATCCTGCAGTATAAGTCCATTGGTACTGCTATATTACAAAGTTCACTGATTCAGCCGTATATGTCCAGTGGTACTGCTATATTACAAAGTTCACTCATTCTGCAGTATAAGTCCATTGTTGTTACTGCCATATTACAAATTTTACTGATTCTGCAGTATAAGTCCAGTGGTACTGCTGTATAACTCCAGTCCAGTGGTACTCTCCTGTGCCGCAGATAATTTGTAAAAGCTTTGCCGAGTGTGTGTAGTTATGTATCACAGGTTTTAAGAAGAGGCACAACACTGACAACCTGTTAGAGAAACTGAGGGAAATAATCTCTCTGTGGCTCACCCCACTTAGAATCTCCTGGGGATTTGAATAACTGCCATTTCTATTACTACCTTCTTTCTTTCTATATTTAAAAAAAAACCAAAAACTGTCATTTCTATTACTACGTTAATTGTTTGTTCAGTCACAAAAAAGAGGAACTGCGCCCTTAACTGCTATGTTTGTTTTAGACGTCCATCCGGTGTCCGCCATCTGTGCACTGGAATTCAGACCAGTTGAGGGTTTTATTATTATATTGTAGCCCCGGTACCAAATTGGGTACCGGGCCCACTCCACTACGCAGTCCAGATACTTGTTTGGTGGAATTCAGACCAGTTGAGGGATTTTTTATTATATTGTGGGGACCACTCCACTACGCAGTCCAGATACTTGTTTGGTGGAATTCAGAACAATTGAGGTTTTTTTTATTATATTGTGGCCCCGGTATCAAATTGGGTACCGGGGCCACTCCACTAAGCAGTCCAGATACTTGTTTGGTGGAATTCAGAACAATTGTTTTTTTTTTATTATATTGTGGGGACCACTCCACTACGCAGTCCAGATACTTTTTTGGTGGAATTCAGACCAGTTAAGGGTTTTTTTTATTATATTGTGGGGACCACTCCACTACGCAGTCCAGATACTTTTTGGTGGAATTCAGACCAGTTGAGAGATTTTTTATTATGTTGTGGGGACCACTCCACTACGCAGTCCAGATACTTTTTGGTGGAATTCAGACCAGTTGAGAGATTTTTTATTATGTTGTGGGGACCACTCCACTACGCAGTCCAGATACTTTTTTGGTGGAATTCAGACCAGTTGAGTGTTTTTTTATATTGTGGGGACCACTCCACTACGCAGTCCAGATACTTTTTTGGTGGAATTGAGACCAGTTGAGGTTTTTTTTTATTATATTGTGGGGACCACTCCACTACGCAGTCCAGATACTTTTTGGTGGAATTCAGACCAGTTGAGAGATTTTTTATTATATTTTGGGGACCACTCCACTACGCAGTCCAGATACTTTTTGGTGGAATTCAGACCAGTTGAGAGATTTTTTATTATGTTGTGGGGACCACTCCACTACGCAGTCCAGATACTTTTTTGGTGGAATTCAGACCAGTTGAGTGTTTTTTTATATTGTGGGGACCACTCCACTACGCAGTCCAGATACTTTTTTGGTGGAATTGAGACCAGTTGAGGGTGATATATTGTGGCCCCGGTACCAAATTGGGTACCGGGACCACTCCACTATGCAGTCCAGAAAGCTACCTCAGTGAAACGTTTTGGACTAAAAACAATATTGTGAGGTGTGAGGGTGTTCAGAATAGACTGGAAATTAGTGGAAATGATTGTTATTGAATGTTATTGAGGTTAATAATAGCGTAGGAGTGAAAATAAGCCCAAAAACTTGACTTTGGAACTTTTTATGCTTTTTTCAAAATAAATCCGAATCCAAAACCTTAAATCCGAACCAAAACAATTCGACAGGTGTTTTGCGAAACAAATCCGAACCCAAAACATCAAGCAAATCCGAACCCAAAACACAAAACACGAGACACCAAAAGTGGCCGGTGCACATCCCTAATTATAACTGATACTCACACAGAGATATCCGCAGCTCCGGCTCTCAGTCCCTGCTTAGTGTCACAGACTATTATTTCCCCTAGAAATAAGTGTTATTTTGCCAGTGATGATTGTGATATTATTGCAGTTAGTGTAGGTTTGTGTCACAGTGATAACTGAAGCCGTGAATTCCATGGCCCAGTAACTAAGGAGTCGTGTTACAATAGGAACAAAAGCCCCCAAAGGCAACACCTAACCACCCTCATTCATACAACACACAACACACAGAACTCAGCCTTATCTCCCCACCCTGTGACTGACAGCCCACATGGTAATAACTCCTGACATTGACCGACTGACCTGCACTGACAGAGACAGCCCTCACCTATACTGTACAAAGAAACAGTCTCTCACCTATACTAAGCAAGGAGACAGTCCCTAATCTATACCGAGCAATCAGACAGCCCCTCAACTATAATAAGCAATGAGACAGCCCCTCAGCTATACTAAGCAAGGAGACAGTCCCTCATCTATACATAGCAATGAGACAGCTCCTCACCTGTAAAGAGTAAAGAGACTGATCCTCACTTATACTAAGCAAATACATTGACCCTCACCTCACCCTCACCCTGTACTAAGCAGACAGCCCCTGACCCATACTGAGCATATTACCAGTCACCATATTGCCAGTGCGTGCCCCATCACACATATTGCCAGTGCGTGCCCCATCACACATATTACCAGTGTGTGCCCTTCACACATATTACCAGTGAGTGCCCTTCACACATATTACCAGTGTGTGCCCTTCACACATATTACCAGTGTGTGCCCTTCACACATATTAAGAGTGTGTGCCCTTCACACATATTAAGAGTGTGTGCCCTTCACACATATTACCAGTGTGTGCCCCTTCACACATATTACCAGTGCGTGCCCCTTCACACATATTACCAGTGTGTGCCCTTCACACATATTACCAGTGCGTGCCCCATCACACATATTTCCAGTGTGTGCCCTTCACACATATTATCAGTGTGTGCCCTTCACACATATTACCAGTGTGTGCCCTTCACACATATTACCAGTGTGTGCCCTTCACACATATTACCAGTGTGTGCCCTTCACACATATTACTGGTCTGTGCCAAATTGCACATAATACCAGCCTGTGCCCCATTACATATATCACCAGTCTGTTACCATTCACACAAATAACTAGTCTGTGCTCCATCACACTTGTCACCAACCTGTGCCCCAGGGCACAAATTTCTATATACGTTATAAATGTCTGAACAAACATCCATCAATCGTGATCTCACTAACTTGCACCTAGTTTATCCAGGTGCAAAATGTACGTCTTGTAGAAATAGTATATTAATTATTAGTAATTATTAGTAATTATAAATTTGTAACTCGCAAAAAAAAAAAGCTCATCTGAAATGGACGTAACTTGCGCCTCCGTGCACCTACTGTACTATACTTGCAGGATGACGCTCCTTTTCCACATCTCCCTGCATAGGGGGCTGCACGTGCAAGCTGCGCGCAACTCCAAATACACACACGAGCCTTGCCCATGCGCACTGCGCCAATTTTATGTTACGTCCAAATCTAGGTCCATTGTTTACTATATTTACAGAATATTCTTTAGCACATTAAACTGAGACCACTGAGGCCAGCCCACTCAAATCATGCTGTCATACTATGCCCACCTCTGTGTTCTCACGCAAGGTTGGCAATGAGTTGGCAGTGGTGTGATGATGCTCTAGGTGGCATCGTACACATTGCCCCCCAAACTCAGTGACGCCAATGGCGTTATTAAGTCCTGCCCACCTGTCCTCACAGAGGTCAAATAAGAAATATAGGTAAGTGTGACATGAAATTAGGGACATTCCAGAGACAGGTCTTTAACCTTTGACTGTCCCTGGGTATTAGCGTACACTAGGCACCATCAGGGCCATCTTAACAACATTATGGACCCCTGGGCAAAGCAGTGCACCAGGGCCCCTAGATATAGATATAGATATAGATATATAGATGTATACAGATACAGATACAGATACAGATACAGATACAGATATAGATATATAGATATAGAGATATAGAGATATAGAGATAGAGATAGATGTACTTGCTCAGTGACCCTTGTAGGTTTTTTTTGCAGGTTTTTTTCTTTTGCAGGATTATTTATTCTCATTAAGAGCCGTGCCTATGGGGCCCCCTTGCCTGTGGGGCCCCCGGGCGGCTGCCCATCGTGCCCAATGGAAAAGATGGCCCTGGGCACCATCAGTTATAAGCAACAACAAACCAGTAAAACAGATATTAGTGAGTGTCTGAGTTATTTCTCTTCCCTGACGATAATTTCTTCATCTTCGCTAAAGCGCAAACTCACAAATCATAGATTATAAAACATGTAACAAGGTGACATTGAAGTAATCAGTAACAAGTTCAGATGATAATTGACAATTTATAATAACATGATCACATGTGAAAGCTATGATCAAAGAATGTCCCATGATCTTATTCACATAGAGGTATATATATATATATATATATATATATATATATATATATATATATATACATACATACACACATTATATATACACATATACAGATATATATAAATATACATATATCTGTATATTGTCTTTTAGAATTAAACTATGGATATTATTATCACTTTACAGCTGTGACCACATGATACCTCCACTAATACCCTGTATCCCTGCAAATTGTTACTCCCTTCAATAATTACTATGTGGGTATGGTCTCTAATAAGATTCTACATAAAGATTAGAAGCAGAGATAACGGCAGCTTTGTCGGTGTCAGATTATAACTGATACTCACACAGAGATATCCGCAGCTCCGGCTCTCAGTCCCTGCTTAGTGTCACAGACTATTATTTCCCCTAGAAATAAGTGTTATTGTGCCAGTGATGATTGTGACATTATTGCAGTTAGTGTAGGTTTGTGTCACAGTGATAACTGAAGCCGTGAATTCCATGGCCCAGTAACTAAGGAGTCGTGTTACAATAGGAACAAAAGCCCCCAAAGGCAACACCTAACCACCCTCATTCATACAACACACAGAACTCAGCCTTATCACCCCACCCTGTGACTGACAGCCCACATGGTAATTACTCCTGACATTGACTGACTGACCTGTAGTGACAGAGACAGTCTTTACTTGTACAGTGAAAAGAGGCAGCTCCTCACCTGTAAAGTACAAAGAGACAGTCCCTCATCTGTAAAGCACAAGGGGACACCTCCTCCCCTGTACTGTACAAAGTGGGTGACCCACAGTTGTACTAAGAAAATAAACAGCCACTGACCTGTACTAAGCAAAGAGACAGTCCCTCACTTATACTGAGCAATGAGAACGCCCCTGACATGTACAGTGCAAAGAGACAGTCCCTCACATGTACTGGACAAAAAGACAGATCCTCACCTGTAATGAGAAGGAGACAGACACTCACCTTTACTGAGCAAAGAGACAGCCCTTCACCTATACCGAGAGCAAAAAGATAGCCCCTCACCTGTACTGTACAAATAAATTGTTCCTCACCTGTACTGAGCAGCGACAGTCCCTCACCTATACTGAGCAAAGAGACAGCCACTCACCTGTACAGTACAAAGAGACAGTCCCTCACCTGTACAGTACAAAGAGACAGCCACTCACCTGTACAGTACAAAGAGACAGCCACTCACCTGTACAGTACAAAGAGGCAGTATCTTACCTGTACTGTCAAAGAGACAGTTCCTCACCCGTACTCAGCAAAGTGACAGCTCCTCACCTGTACTGAGCAATGAGACAGCCCTCGCCTATACTCAGCAATGAGACAACCCCTCACCTTTAAAGTGCAAAGAGACAGTCTCTCACCTGTAAAGTACAAGGTGACAGCTCTTCCCATGCACCGAACAAAGAGACTGACCTACACTTGTACAGTACAAGAGACCGTCCGTCACCTGCACTCAGCAAAAAGACAGCCCCTCACCTATACCGAGCAAAGAGACTTCCTCTCACCTGTACAGTGCAACAAGATAGTCTCACACCTGTACTGTACAAAGAAACAGCCCCTCACCTGTACAGTGCAAAGAGACAGCCTCTCACTTGTACTCATCAAAAAGAGAGTTCCTCAACTGTACTCAGCAAAGAGACATCCTCTGACCTGTACAGTGAAAAGACAGTCATTCATGTGTACTAAGAAAAGAGACAGCTCTTCACCTGTACTGAACAATGAGACTGACCCTCACCTGTACTGAACAAGGAGACTGACCTTGACATGTTCTGAGCAAAGAGACAGCCCCTCACATGTACGGAGCAAAGAGAAAGCCCTTTACTTGCACTGAGCAAAGGGACAGTCTCTAATCTATACTGAGAAGAGACAGCTCCTCACCTGTACTGAGCAAAGAGACAGTCCTTAGACTGTACAGTGCAAACAGACAGCTCCTCACCTGTACAGAGCATAAAGACAGCTCCTCACCTGTACTGAGCAAAGAAACAGTCCATCACCTCTACTCAGTGGAGCAACATCTCTACATCTGTACTGAGCACAGTGATGAATCCTCACCTGAACTGAGAAAAGAGACAGTCCGTCACCTGTACTGAGCAGAGACAACGCCTCACCTGTACTGAGCAAGGAGACAGTCCATCACCACTACTCAGCGGACTGACATCTACACTTGTTTACTGAGCACAGTAATGAATTCTCACCTTAACTAAGAAAAGAGACAGTCCATCATCTGTACTCAGCAACGAGACAGTCTCTCATCTGTACAGTGGAAAGAGACAGTCCCTCACCTGTACTGAGCAGAGACAATCCTTAGCCTGTAAAGTGCAAACAGACATCTCCTCACCTGTACAGAACATAGAGACATACTCTTAATTGCACTGAAAAATGAGAAGAGCCTGGGGTTGGTTTGTCATCTTGGCATGGGGACCCCTGCTTAGTGTCCCCTTGCTTTAGTGTCACCCACTCTGACTGGTTGGCCTAATGCTGGTTTCGGTAAAATTGGGGAACCCCACCATTCCCCCCCCCCCCCCCCCAATTTTAGCTGTAACCAGCACTAGCTTGGCAGCACTAGGGATAATAGCATTAGGGGACCTCATGCTGTTTATTTTTAATCTTTTTTTTAACTCTTTAGAGAGTCGGCGGGTCAGGCGGCTGTAATGCCGCATCATTCGCCAGCTCAAAAGGCGCTGACAGGTACGTATCTGTCAGCGTCTGTTTACTACAGCAGCCCTGCGACAAAATTCAACAGGCCATGGATCTTGTGATCTGTGTCTTGATGAATTCGGGTGTATGCAAATCCAAAATACGGGTTGAGAGGAGAGAAAAAGAGCTGTGATCAAGGGCACTCTTAAGTCTAAATTAATAATTATAAGTCTTTATTAGTATGCATTAAAAAATGTCCCTATATACGGAACACACCTCTTTGATAATACAAATGCAATAGCGAAATATTAAAAAATGGGACTGTAAGCAATTCTTGAGAAAATTTGAAAATATCTGCTAAAAAAGGTAGCTTGAAACTACCCTAGCACGCCGCTATTGTGATATTAGGACAATAATGTGTTATTTTTAAAAAATGTAATTCCTTAAACTCCTGCTATATATGAGTTAAGAGATCCAGACTAAAAATACGTTATTAGTGATCCGTTGTAATCAGATCAAATAAAGGAAGGATGGCAGCTGCCTATTGTCTACAGCCCCTTCTCAGTCCCTCCTATGTGTATTCTACACACTGTTCCTGGTAATTAAATCAAACAGATTCACTGGGACAAAAGATTTATATCAAAGCTGTATAATTGGCCGTCACAATAAACAGGCTAATCTTCATACATTGTATCTTAGTCTTTCTATCTAAATGCCAAAGCTGTATAATTAGCTATAACAGTGAACAAGCTAGTTTTCACACACTGTATAGGAATAGTACTATACAAGCACTGAGTGTCTAGATCTAATAGTGAAGATGTGATTATAAATAGGTAGGAAAGTATGTTATTAGTGATCTGTTCGTAATCAGATCAAATGGAGGAAGGATGGCAGCTGCCTATTGTCTACAGCCCCTTCTCAGTCCCTCCTATGTGTATTCTACACACACCCCCTCCTCTTGCAGACACTTCACTCTCTCGGTCTCTCTGGCTCTGTCCTTACATGGTTCACCTCCTATCTCCTATCTCGCCAACAGCTCTTTCTCTGTATCTATGTCCGGTTCATCATCCGCCTATATTTCCCCCTCCCATAGGGATTGTACATGTTAGAATGATAAGAACCACTGCAGATACTGTGGTCAGTCTAAGGATAAAACAAGACCTGTACGGGAAGTTACCAGGACACTTGTATCTACGTCCAATAGATTTACTCCCACTGAGACCAATCATTTATACTGGTAATCAGACCTCATAAGACTTCGCTACTTACGTGTACAAGATGTGACCATTGTATATAATGCTAGGAGGCAGCAACACTACAAAGTAAAAGTTATTTTGATGTTTGTTTTATTAAAGGGCACAGTACATCTCCAAAGATATTTGGATAGTTTGTGTAGAAAGGAGTGGTCCTCACATGTTAAGTATAAAATTATAATAATGCTGGCACCTATCAGTTAATAAGTATGATAAAGACTTGCGATACAATCTTGTGTAATAAATGTGTATATACTGTATGTAAAGATCTATAAGCCTAATACAATGGACGCCATGATACAGCCCGTCTCAGCTCTATGCAGATTCTCTGCGTTTTATTTGCCACTCTGTATCCTTGATTTCTCCTCATTCTGTGGTTCCTCCTTTTGTCCTAATGCTCTTTACCCAGGAAAGTAGAGATTACCTGCTAATATGCTATTGTTTGGTCTCTGAATGGTCCTACACCACTGTGACGATATTGCAAGATGTAGACAAGTGCTTCCCTTTTCTAAGACTTTTAGGCAGCTGTTACATATACTATATAGAGACAAGTTACCTTATCCAATAGGAAACCATGTGGGGGTAAAACAGTTATACATGCTGTAATAAATGTCACCATATAAATTCAACCAATATACCCGGTGCCATATAAATGCAGTCAATGAGTGAGTGTGTATTATTTGCTATTGAAAAAAGCTACTATTGATGAATTAGTACCTAATAGACACTTGAAAATGGCAGATTGCATCTAACACTATCTGGTTCATATCCGTATCCTTGCAACCTACTCTTCTTTAGCCCTTAGACCCCCCAGTGCCACTTGGAGACTTATTGAATCCACTTTCTATGACAAAGAAACAATCTCCCACTTAAAATATCTTCTTTCCGAATATTTCAGTATGAATGAGTCCCAAGAAGTCTCCACAATGAGCCTGTGGAACTCCCATAAGGTAGTTATCTGGAGTCATCTGATTTCTGAGGCCTCCAAATCCAAACAATATAGGTTAGTTACGGCATATATCTTCCCCAGACCACCTTCAGGAGATCATCTATGTCAGAAGGTAAGCTAACATATTTCTTTCCCTCCAGGCAGCTATTAAACTGAAGTGGTCGAACCAACGATAATATGAGAAAGACGACAAGGTTGATAGACTCGTGGCTACAAAACTTTGGGCTAAGGTGGCTGCCTGGAACCTCCTGGCTATCAAGGATTCCAATGGAGTTCTCCAATATGACCCCTTATGCATTCGTTCTGAATTCCATGCCTACTATACTAAACTTTACAACCTTCCCCGTTCCTCCAGATTTGTCTGCCGCACAGCAACAGAGCAAACAAATTGCCAATTTCCTTGCGGGTGCTAAACTTTCCAAACTATCTTCCCCTGCTGCTGCCCAACTTAGGGACAATATTACTATTGAGAAAATTGAACAGGTCATTAAGTCCCAGAAGCTGGAAAAGGCCCCAGGACCTGATGGCTTTACGGCTGTTTACTGCAAAAAAATTGCTGACCTCTTGCTCTCCCGTCTGCCTCAATTCCATCCTTAGGGGGCAGTCTTGGTCTGAGGAGTCCCTGGAGGCTAGGATCTCGGCAACCCATAAAGAAGACAAAGACATATATAACTGCGCTAGCTATCGACCCATTTTTCTCTTTAATATAGACATGAAATTGTATGCTAAAATTGCTGCAGATATACTGAATTTGATACTCCCCTCTCTAGTCCATCATGATCAGGTGGGATTCATTCCCAGGCCGTCAGGCTCAGCATAACACAAGAAGGGCTGTTGATGTGATTTACATCCTCAATTCCTGGGAACACCCCTGCTGTTATTATATCCTTAGATGCCGAGAAGACTTTTAATTGAATATCCTGGTGCTTTATATATGACAATTTGACGAAATTTGGCATCTCTGAAAGCTTCCTCACAGATGTCCGAGCACTATATTCCCAGACCTTCACAAAAGTCATAGTCAACGGCTCTCACTCCGGTACCATTAGCATTTACAATGGTACATGCCAGGGATGCACCCCTCCCCCCTGATCTTTGCCTTGGTTATTGAGCCCCCGGTGGTGACCATCAGAGCAGTGTGCACACAGGGGACCTTGAGAACAAATTATCCCTCTTCGCAGATGACTCCTCTTGGCTCTCCAACAGCTTCCTCCCCAGTCTGTTCCAGATTCCGGCTTATTAAAGCAGCCCTTCGGGCTACAAAATTTACTTTTCAAAGTCTGAGGTTAGGTTGTTCAATTTCCCTTCCCGAGAAGGTGCTACTTCATGCTACTTTGGCTTCCTGTAACAAAGACACGGAGAAAGAGAGAGGGATCTCCCCCCCCAGAGGAGGAGGACTGTTCGACAATTGTTAGGGACCAAGTGGCCACTTCTTACTTCTCTACAATGATAAAGGAAAATGCTTGAACAGTTTATTACAGTTGATATTTGGCAGGTTAGCTCACAAATAATGGAGTGAGATCCTGCTGTCACAATGAGTATTAACTAAAACTTCCCTGGAGGCGAGGAATCTAATAAGATGAGAGGTATTCACCAGGAATTCCCGCAAGGGAATATGGGCTTCTGCGGCTCTCACCTTGCAGGTCGCGGCCCTCCAGAAAAGCTCCCAATGTGACAGCTCAGAACGAATAATATGGCAGGAGAATGATCCAATTCTGACATCAAATGGTGGTAACAAAGATTACCATTTTATTATAAACTTTAGTATAAGAGTTCATTGCAGACTTGAGTATTTTGAAAATGATGATCACGATGGCATGCAGGAATAGTGACTTTCTGTAACACTCATTAGTACAAGCTGCACTTGCAATAATCAGATTCTCCATAATAGTAATCTTGAAACACAAGAATCAACAAAGTCCAAACATATTCAGCCACGATAAAACCAGCTTGATACGGATTGTAGAGCTGATAACGGTAATCAACAATGCAGGCCAAACTGCTAATAGATGTAAATCATAGCATTTACTGGAACAGGTATGCAGAGATCAAAACAGTCCAGCATCCAGTAGTAACGAACACACGGCAGCGATGAATAGCAGCTTTACCACAGATAGTGGAACAGGTAACAAAGTCAATAATGTAGATCGAGCAAGGAACAGATGTAGTTCACAGCATTCACCATGAGCAGTAAAGTAGGCATGCAGAAGTTGAGGAATCCAGCAAACAGCAGTAACGACCACATAGCAGCGATGAATACAGCAGCTTACTACAAGTTGTGGGACAGGTAACAGGTGTAGATCATAGCGTTTACCACGAGCAGTGGAACAAGTATGCAGATATTAAGGAAATCCAGCAAACAGCAGCTTTATCATGGATTGTGGAACAGGTAACTGGTTTAGATCATAGCGTTACCACGAGCAGTGGAACAGACATGCAAACAGAGACATCAGAGTAACAGATATGACTTGAAGAACCAGCAATGCAAGAAAGGAAGGAAGGTCCTAATAAAGGGAGACTGATCAATAGCAATACTGACCAGCGCACAGGGTAATGATCACAGATGCAAACCGTGACCAATAGTCTGCACTAGCAACAGAATTTAAAGTGACAGTCAGTATTTAGAGGCTTGAGTAGAGGTACCTGAAGAGTGGAGTGTGACAATATTATACCCTTGTCAAACTTGTAAAAATGTACCCCACTTGCTCTTCAGCTTGTGGGCCATGTGTGCTCGTTTATACATATCTGATGGTCATGCCCAAAGATCTCCTCCTTCTGAGACCGGGTCAGGTCCCTTCACTACTCCCTCCTCCCGTTCCCTATCCCAAAGGATGCCTGGACCTTTCTCCCCTGCTATCCGCTGATAAGTACTCTGCATGATTGGCATACCATATTTTAGCTACTGACCAAAATCTAATTGGTAAGACGGGGAAGCAGACTGATCTGCCACGCTTTCTGGTTTGAATTCATACATCAGGTTCATCGCCAGGATGGAAAAAAATATCCACCATTTAAATGATGACAAATTCCAGCAAATTTGATCATCCTGGGTTTTCCTTTAATTTAATTCTCCTCCAACCTCAGGTTCTCTCATATTCCACCTCCCCTCCGACTCCTGCTCAGATTTCCCCTGCCTAACTCCAAGCTACACATATATCGATTGTCATCAGAGGACAAAGACAGGAGGAACCAAAGTTAGTGTCTCTATGACCACAGTCACAAAACATGTGGACAAAAGTGATCTGCAACCTGGAACATACATAGCAGCAGTGTATGGTAACATCTGGTACATTGGGTATATCATTCATTGTAATGAGGAGGAACAAGATGTGCTGATACACTTCATGAAAAGATACCAATCAACAAATGTGCTGTCCGGGCTTCAAGAGATACGTTTTTTGTTCCTTATATTAACGTCATCTGGAAGGCAGTATAAACCTTCTGCTGACACTTTAAGGAAAGTTACAACAAGTTCCAAACAAGGGAAAAATAATGAGACTGTTGACTCAACTTCAGTTAAGAACTTAAGGTATGTTAAAGGTTTTAAATTTCATGGTTTCTTGTGTTAATTATGTATGCGGTACAAAAGTAATCGAACATCAACTTCATTATTTTTTTTTCTCCCCTATGAAACAGAGTACCCTGCTGATTTTTTTTGTGGTAGTAATGTATACCTTTTTAAAGCACCCCCAAAACAATGGGTTCCCTAATGTCGATTGAACCTAGCGTTTTTAATTCCATTCAAAAAAACGTGTGTTTTTGCCATAACGCAAAACATGAGACAGATAAAGTAATTTGGTTTGGATTTTTGGATCTGGGAGAAAGAGTTGCCTTAGGGTGTAAATTTTATGATGATTCCTTAATAGACACTCGTGATACTTCAAATAAACTGGATGAAGAAGCCGCGATTAGTAAATTTAATAAATTGAAAAATCTATATTTAATCAACTAATTGTCAGACAGTCGAGATATTTGGCAGAAATAGTTGCTTTGACATCCTCTCTTATCTAAAAAAAAATTCGTAGAAATCTGAGATGGGTGGTGGACACCCCTGGTTGAACTGACATGGAATGACCCAGCAGCTTTTAATCCAAAAATGCTTGTAAACCATGTCCCAAAATAATTTGTATTCCAATTGTTCTTGCTTGAAATGTCCCCAAATAATTTATATTCCAATTGTACATGCTTGAAAATATCATCTTATCTTCAGGCCAGAAGGGCCCCATAATTGTATTCCAAACCGGAACATGCTTGGTTGTAAAAAAAGAGGAAAGTGACAGACGACACTAAAACAGCTTGTGCACTGTACAAACTCCGATACGCAATGACTATAACAGAGCTGCAAGCTCTATTTATAGTCTTAGGGATTTTCCCACGCTGTCATGGGGATAGAGATCGGGACTTTGATCTCTATCGATTTTGGAAATGGTAATTTTGACAGAAACACATCTCTGGCGATTTTACATGAAATCTCAGCTTCATACATCAGTTTCAACTCTCTCTCGAGAAAATCGCTGGATTTTCAAAATCGG
This sequence comes from Mixophyes australis, assembly GCA_036250195.1. Lineage (NCBI taxonomy): Eukaryota > Metazoa > Chordata > Amphibia > Anura > Limnodynastidae > Mixophyes > Mixophyes australis. The sequence goes on along the minus strand of JAVHZZ010000002.1, from coordinate 11,832,013 downwards.
AGCATGATACATTTACCCCCTAGTGTTTGTAAATATTTTTCTCTCAACCTAGACATTATTTGTCAAGGTATCTGTAGTCTTTGTGATGGCACAATAAGTAAAGGGTAAGGACATTCACTATCTAGGCACCTCCTCCATGTTACGTCATTAGATTATTCAAGTAGTTTTTCAAAAGTTGGAAAATTGTGTATAGCAGTATTAAGAAATAAGGATCTCTCCTGTATGTCTGATCTGTCATCTGTGTGATTATTACTGCAACCTTGTGTAGGATAATTTCTGCAGTTCACTGATTCAGCTGGTTGCTGTGTTTATAGCAGCCAACATTGCTTCAATTTTTTGTAAGCATAATATGTGCAATTATTGCTGCAGCCATGCAGTTAATCATCAAGCAAACTTCTGATTGGCTTTGCTGGTTTTATAAATCACTACAGTGCTGGTGTTAGTTCCTGCTTGACCTAGCGTGCCTTGTATTCTGATCTGTTCTGCTTTTACGTTCTGACAGAGATTGTTCTAAGGATTCTCTGTCTTCTCCTGCTCCTGACCTCAGGCTAGTTTAATGGTGTGATGAAAGGAGGTATTAATATCACCTCAACCAGTCTGCACCTCATTTCTCACAAAGTGTGGACTATAAAAACAAACAATTTCTAGCCCTATGGTTCTACATATTTATCATTCATATTTAAACTTGTATATTTTGTATTTGTAAGTAGTTAATATGTCTGGCAGCATGGCTTTCGTAAATACATGCAGACTAGTTCATTGTCTCAGCCTAGGGAAAAATAATTATTGTCCACCAATTCTTGTATGAATATACATCTCACCAGGGAGGGTCTCTTGTCTTTGTTTAGCTGTGTGTGTTAGCACAGTGAAAAGGTCAACAGATAGATGACTACATTATATATTTAAATGCAATGTCTCTGGATTGTGACCTCACTTGTTTAAACCGTCTGCTGTATAGCCACAGAACAATAATTAATTATATTAAGAGTTGCTCATTTGCTATCCTTTTGACTGTATGTTTACCTGTGAAAAGGTAAACACAGAAAAGGACCGGTCAGGAGGGTCCTGAAACTCCTGTGAAGGTCATTTCTGTGTTTGATAGAGCGTTACCCTCAACAGCAAATTGGCATTCACTATCCAGTGATAGTTGAAGTCAGGCTGGCGTGGAGGTTTTCGGCTTCTGCCAGGAGACAGGGAAAGATCAAACAGTCCCTGTAGCTGTGAGTCTGCCAAAAGCGGAGTGACAGTAGTTCAGAAAAGCTGCCTTGCTGGTAGCCTTAAAGAGGAGAAAGTCTGCGTCCCTGGAAAAGTTTGGATAGATGGCACCCCCTAAGAATGGCTAGGCTACTGGTGAGGTGTTTTCATTATACCCTGTATGTTGTCTATGCCAGACTGTAGTGCTATGTGTTGCAAGTTAATATTTAAATATTATTATTGCTGCTTGGTGTTATCATTTTGTTTAATAAACCTATTTATTTAATTTTGGATATTTGCCTGGGTGATTTTAAACCTTGGCTAAGTACCGGGTAGGCCAGGTGTGCGGCAGAGAGTGATACATTAAGCCCAGTATCATCACAAACGGATTTGCTCTCATATCTCTAACTGCCCTGACCTCTGGCGTGTTTTAAGGAACTGCTGATTTCTCCTGCTCCTGACCCAGGCCTGTCTGTTACTATGCATTGACCCTTGCTCTGAGCGCTGCTATTAACATCATGGTTGCTCACTACCTACTACCGCATGCTGTCCACTCCACCGAGCAATTCCAGATTATTACGCATTTAGGCCTGCCTGTCTGGCTCTAAACTCTGCTATTAGCATCCTGGTGGCTCACTACCTCCGACCGTGCAAGTGCTAGATCAACAACTGCTACTGTCTGAGCTTAAGTCCTGGGGCAACCGAGTACTGTGAAACAAATAGTTTCTCGGAAATTGGACTGGTAAATGTGAACATCTCGTGTTGCAGTTCTAGCAGTTGAGGATCTCACTCTACTCTACTCTTAACAAGTAGTAAGCAGCCCAGCATCAGGTAGCAGCCAAATGGATAGACACCTCATTCAATCCTCACCGTCAACACCTTCATCATCAACCTCCTCATTATTAGTACATAGTCCAGCATTCAATTTTCCAATTCCAACTGACTCCCCTAATGCAATTCATGATTCCCAAGATACATCCTTGCACACTACGGTTGCTGCTGCTGCTGTTTGGGGTTATACATCGCTACTGAAGGGGACCAAGAAGAGTAAACATAGTTTTACGCAATTGTCTGTGAAACAAGCGTTTGAAACAAGACAGTTAGCATCCTGTTGCACAGCGGATCACTAAAGCCATGACAGCCATATTAGCATTGGATGTGCGACTAATTGCCACCATCAATGCATCAGGTTTTAGCCATCAGTTGAGTTCATGTTGTCACCAAATTCCATCTCGATTCCATTTCTCCCGAACAGCAATTAATCAACTGTACTGGGAGTTTAAACAAAAAGTAATTCAGTCACTAGAAAATGCCATTCTACTGACTGTCCAGAACTAATAAATGATGTCTCTTCTCTGCAAATAATATACACTTTTTACAAGACTGTCCACTCCACAGACCACAACAGTCTACAGAACAGTCTTCTGTTTATTCCCCTTCTCATTCTGCATTTGTTTGCACTTCACTTCCCATTCTCACATTACAGCCTTTTCTGCTCCCTGGGATGAGGCATAGCCTGCCAATTTCAGCTGCCTGTCCTGAGGCACTAGTTGCAGCTGCCTGTTCTGAGGCGCCAGTCTCCCAGTGCTGTCCGGTCCAAGTGTGCCCAGTCCGAGCCATCCTCAAAGTGTGCCCAGTCCGAGCCATGTCCTGCCGAGGATCTCCAGTTTGAGCTGTCACCGATCTTTGAGGGGCATCTTTTTTTAACTTAGTGCGCTTCTGAGGTTTTGTGTTTCACAATTTTCCTGTGTACCTAGCCTCATTTATGACCCAAAGAGACAGGTACTGTTTTTGACACAACATTTTATAGAGGAAGCCTTGGAATGGGTAAACCCATTTATTGAGACTAATCATCCCATCCTATCGGACTTGCAACTCTTTAGTGAGGCAGTAATCAGCAATTCTGTGACATCATCATCATCATCATCATCATCATCATCATCATTTATTTATATAGCGCCAACATATTCTGTAGCCCTTTACAATTGGGGACAAACATAATAAACTAATAAACAAACTAAGTAAAACAGACAAAGAGGTGAGAAGGCCCTGCTCGCAAGCTTTCAATCTATGGGACAATGGGAGATTGACACATGAGGTTAAGTCTACATTTTGCAATTTGGCCCAGCTAGACTGCAAAGGTAAAAGTGACTCATAAGCTAAATGAACCCGTCACACAACAATGTTGGTCAGGGGGCAGCCGTCCCGCGTGAAACTGTGTAACAGGCTAAAGGTAGCGAGGTTAAGAGGGTGGCCAAGGAATATTATAAGCTTGTCTGAAGAGGTAGGTTTTCAGAGAACACTTGAAAGTTTATAGACCAGAGGAGAGTCTTACTATGCGAGGGAGAGAATTCCATAGAGTGGGTGCAGCCCGAAAAAAGTCCTGTAACCGGGAATGGGAGGATGTAATGAGGGTGGATGAGAGACGCAGATCTTGTGCAGAACGGAGTTGCCGAGTTGGGAGATATTTTGAGACAAGAGAGGAGGTGTATGTTGGTGCAGCTTTGTTGATGGCCTTGTAGGTTAGTAAAAGTATTTTATATTGGATTCGGTACAAAACAGGCAGCCAGTGTAGAGACATACAGAGTGATTCAACAGAGGAAGAACGATTTGCAAGGAAAATCAGTCTTGCTGCAGCGTGCAAAATAGATTGTAGAGGTTTGAGTCTGTTTTTGGGAAGACCAGTAAGGAGTGAATTGCAATAGTCAATGCGGGAGATGATGAGTGCATGAATTTAGGTTTTTGCAGTGTCTTGCGTGAGATATGTGCGAATTCTAGGAATGTTCTTTAGATGCATGTAGCAGGATTTAGATATAGAGTCAATGTGGGGAACAAAGGATAGGTGTGAGTCAAGGATTACACCTAGGCAGCGAGCTTGTGGGGTGGGATTTATGGTCATGTTATCTACAGAGATTGAAATGTCATGTATGCTCTTGTTGGCGGGTGGGATTATTATTAACTCTGTTTAAGAAAGATTAAGTTTGAGTTGGCGAGAGGACATCCAAGATGAAATGGCAGAAAGACAGTCAGTTACACGGGACAACACAGATGTCGAGATATCAGGAGAGGATAGATAGATTTGGGTATCATCCGCATAGAGATGATACTGAAAGCCAAAGGAACTTATTAGATTTCCAAGAGAAGCGGTATAGATAGAGAACAGCAGAGGACCTAGCACCGAGCTTTGTGGTTCTCCAACTGATAGGGGAAGCGAAGCAGAGGTGGCTCCAGAGAAATTAACAGTGAAAGAGCGATTAGAAAGGTAGGATGAGAACCAGGATAGAACAGTGTCTTGAAGCCCTAGGGATTGCAGCGTTTGCAGGAGAAAAGAGTGGCCAACGGTGTCAAATGCAGCTGAGAGATCCAGGAGAATTAGGAGAGAGTAATGGCGTTCAGTTTTAGCAGTGATCAGATCATTGACAACCTTGGTCAACGCAGTCTCTGTGGAGTGTTGGGAACGAAAGCCAGACTGAAGAGGATCCAGCAGGTTGTTAGCAGAAAGAAAGCGTGTGAGGCGAGTGTAGACAAGTCTCTCTAGAAGCTTGGAGGGGCTCGGCAGCTGAGAGATGTGACGGTAATTTGATAGAGAGTTTGGGTCGGAATTTTGTTTTTTAGAATAGGAGTAATTACTGCATGCTTGTATAGTTATGGAAAGATGCCAGTAGAGAGCGAGAGATTACAGTTTTGAGGTAGAGGTGAAATGAGCACAGAAGACAGGAATCTACCAATTTGCGAGGGAATAGGATCAAGAGGACAGGAGGTAGAGTAGGAAGATAAGAAGAGCGTAGAAATTTCCTCTTCATTTGTGGGGTCAAATGAAGAGAGGGTGTCAGAGGGTAGTGGGAAGGAATTGAGCTGATTGCTTGTCAAGGAAGAGAATACCATTTCTAGTCTGATCTTGTCAATCTTGTCCTTGAAGTAGGAAGCAAGATGTTACGGTGCTGGTAGTTGAGTTGAAGAAGTCATTAGAGGTGCAAGATTTACGCCAGTGACGTTCTGCTTTACGGGACAGTTTTTGAAGATTTAGTGTTGCTTTAGTGTGCCACGGTTGACATCGAAGTCGACGTGTAGTATGTAGTGTCGCTGGAGCCACTTGATCAAGGGCCGTTTCTAAGGTTTGGTGAAAATGGGCTACTGCCATCTCAGGGGATGAGAATGTAGAGATAGGGGAGAGAAGGTGTTGGAGAGAGGTGGAAAATTGTTGAAGATTAATAGAATTCAGATTTCTGCGGGTATGAGGAGGCTTGGTAGAGTTAGACAGTAGAGAGGTTTGAGCAGTGGGGGTGAGTGAGTAGCTGATAAGGTGATGATCTGAGAGGGGGAAGGGTGTGTTAAGAAAATTAGAAACTGAGCATAGTCTAGAGAAAACAAGATCAAGGCAGTGGCCATCCTTATGAGTAGATGATTCAATCCACTGGGAGAGGTCAAGTGAGGAGGTTAGAGAGAGTAGTTTGAAAGCAGCTTTGGAAGGTGGGTTATCAATGGGGATGATGAAATCACCCATGATGATGGTGGGGATGTCTGAAGATAAGAAGTGAGGGAGCCATGCAGAGAAATCTTCAATAAATTGTTGGTGTGCTCCAGGGGGACGATAGATCACCGCAACACGTAGAGAGAGTGGATTAAAAATGCGAATAGCATGTACTTCAAAAGATGTGAACGTGAGTGATGGGACATTTGGTAGAGCTGTAAATGTGCACTGTGGGGAGAGAAGTAGTCCAACCCCACCACCTTGTCTGCCTTCAGGTCTGGAGGTGTGGGTGAGATGGAGGCCACCATGTGAAAGTGCTGCAGGTGAGGCAGTGTCTGATTGCATGAGCCATGTTTCTGTTATTGCCAGAAGGTTGAGGTTTTTTGAGAAGAAGAGATCATGAATGGAGGTAAGTTTGTTACAAACAGAGCGTGCATTCCAGAGGGCACATTTAAAGGACTTTGGAAGAGAGGGGAGACAGGTGATGTGTTTGAGGTTCGCTATAGAACGGTAGTGCTCTGATGTATGTGTGTGTGAGGAGTGTGGGGGACCTGGATTAGGTGATATATCACCAGCTAATAGAAGCAGAGAGAGAGAAAGATAGTCAATGGGATTGTAAGATGTGTGATTTACCATTTACCTGTGTCTTCTGAGCAATAAACACCTTTATGCTTCATCACATTTATTGCTGTGATTTACTTTAAAGGGTGACACTATGGATAAGTGGACAAGCTGTACTAGTCAAACAAAGGACTACGTGACAGCCCACTGGGTAGATGTATCGCCACCAGCTGCAGCGCTGGTAGCTTCACCATCCTCTTCCTCTTCCTTTCAGCATAGTAGTGCTAGCACACAAAATGCCAGGTCATTCAACATCGCCCGCATCCGACCCTTCCTCTCACAAGACGCCACCAAAACCATCATCCATGCACTCATCATCTCCCGCCTGGACTACTGCAACCTCCTCCTCACTGGCCTCCCTCTCTCCCATCTCGCCCCGCTCCGATCTGTTCTCAATGCAGCTGCAAGACTCATCTTTCTCTCACGTCGCTCCTCCTCTGCCTCCCCTCTCTACCAGGCCTTACACTGGCTCCCTTTCCCTTACATAATCCTCTTTAAACTCCTTACTACCACTTACAAAGCTCTCTCCTAGTCTACTGCCTCCTACATCTCTAACCTCCTTACCATTCATACTCCCGCTCGCTCCCTGCGCTCAGCAAACGACCGTCACCTCTCCTCCACTCTCATAACCTCTTCCCACTCCCGAGTCCAAGACTTTTCCCGAGCTGCCCCCCTGCACTGGAATGTCCCTCGCTCCATCCGTCTCGCTCCCAATCTGTGCTCCTTCAAACGGGCACTCAAAACTCACCTGTTCCTGAAAGCCTACCAACCATCCACTTAACCCCTCATCCACTCTGCTTGTTCTCCCTCCTCTCCCCTGGTCCCTTTTTCTCCATTGCATCACTGCCTCCCTTCGTGCCTGTTTTGTCCACCCTCCCTTAGGATGTAAGCTCGTATGAGCAGGGCCCCTCTCCCCTCCTGTCCTCATACCGACTCTTCTGCTCCGCCCTCACTCCATATGTCTGCCCGGAGTTTCCGAAGCATTGGTACTTAGTGTTTATTGTTCTGTGATGTTTACCCTGTATGGTCTACTGTTCGTATTATGTAAGGCACTGCGAAAAACCTGTGGCGCCCAACAAATAAATGATAATAATAATTCACAGGCAATCTACTCTGTGTATAGCTGATTTCACAAAGAAACATACCGGTGTCAATCTGTTGGAAAACCTCAGGAATATCATAGCAAAATTCACCCCACTTAGATTCTCCTCAGGATCACTCATTGCTGATAACGGAGCATTGTGTATAGACATTTTTTGTGTATTTGCTTGTGTGTGCTGGGGTGTTAAAATGATATCAAATTATATAACTAGGTAGGTTTGTGTAACGTGTAGAGAAGTACAGATACTCACAAATCACCAAAGTGCTTTTCCAAACAGCAGAGGACGGATAAGCCAGAATCCAAAAGTCCAATCTGAGCAAATGACAGTTTGCCAACGGTGCAATTTTTTTTATTATATGGTTGGATTAGGCGCCTAAAACAGAAATGTATCTTCCCCTACTTCCCGCTTCATCCAATGATTAACGCACAAGAGAAGCGTGAACTTTTTTCAAATTGAACTACTTGATTGTTTTTTTTATGCAGAGGTCTAAAAGCAGGCACCATGTTTTCAAAAGCTGGTGTAATGTTTTTTTATTTTGTTAATTAGCGTAGTGAGAAAAAATATTTTTGCAGCTAATTGAATTCCCACCACCGAATGCGAGTCCATCGCCGATCTCCCTAGCATCGTCTTCCATTAAGTAAGACTTTATCCAATAGAAAAATGTATAATATCAAAACTATGGAAATGCTTCCCATTTAATTTCATTTAAATTTATGACTATATAGTAACATGTATTCTATCCCTATGATGTTAAAACATCCCATACTCACTGAACATGGACAGACTCATAATGCACCGGTTTTATAATATTGTATCTTATAAACAGTACATCCCTAACCAAACCAGGGACATACAACTCATATTGTTTACATCATTATCATGTTTAATTTTAATAATGGCTTATGGTTGCAATATGAAAGATAAGATCAGTGAATATAGGTAGCCTATCCCCTAACCAGTCAGGGAGACATAGCTTATATTATTTCTATCTGTGCCATGCCTAATTCTTATAGTCACTTATGGTTGCAATCAGGGCCGGATTAACCCGAGGTCTAACTGGGCTATAGCCCAGGGGCCTCGGGCATCCAGGGGGCCCTTCAACGTCCTCAGCAGCATTATTGATCAGTTGGGGGCGGGGGCGCCCCCGGCGTGATCAATGCTGCTGAGCACTGTCACTGTAGTCCTCCGTCCCCGGCGTTCAGTAATCTGCTTACTGAGGAGATCTCGCGAGTGAACTCTCGCGAGATCTCCTCAGTAAGGAGCTTACAGCGCGCCGGGGACGGAGGACTACAGTGACAGGTAAGCGCTTGGGGGGGGGGGGGGGCCCTCACGGGGTACGGGGGGGGGGGCGGCGGGTGGCTCACATTGGGGGCCTCACGGGGGAATGGAGTCCCCCTTAGCCCAGGGGCCTCCATTCCCTTAATCCGGCCCTGGTTGCAATGTGAAGACTGACTAATGAAATAAGTAAGAGTCAAATCAACTTTTTAGAGCCAACGATCTATAAAACTCGGGAAGGTAAAATTGTAACAGATATATACCGTGAAAAAAACTAGAAGAAAAATTAAATAATTAAATAATAAATACAAAGATTAAAATGTGTGGGCAAGTGATTGCCCTATAAGATAGGACAAACAGATAGTATGCCCAGATTTTCTAGAGTGAAAATTGGGACGGTTTAAAAATAATAATTAACTCACTTGTATACTAATCAATTCCGCATGAGAGGATGACGCTAACCAGGGGCGGATTGGGAACTTAAAGTGGCCCTGGAAAAAAGTCTGAAAGTGGCCTCATGCGGGCGGGGCCAAATAAATGATAGGCGGGGCCCAGTATGCGTGTGTACCCACTGTGTCTGTCCCTGTATGTGTGTGCGCTCACTGTGTCTGTGCGCCTACTGTATGTACCAGAATATATGTGTCCTGTTTTTGTCGCTTTCCCTACCTGTGGCTGCTGGTGTCTTTAGCTTAGTTGTTGCTCATCTGGATCCTGGAATGTTGAGAGTAATATCTGGAAAAAAAATGGGTACATTAAATTAAGAAAACTCCAATGAGCCCCGGCGTTAAATCAATAGCACACACGTTTAATAATTAGGCCTCCCTCTAGCTCCATTAAAATAAAAGTATTCACATTTGATCAATAGATCTATTTCCCTCCAACCAACCCAAACATTAAATTAATAGTATCCGCATTTAATAAATTAACCTATTTCCCTACGTCCAAACAGGACCAGCAATAAATAGCATTTACGTTTAATAAATATAACCATTTCCCAAAATCATCCCTTGCCTTAATTTATTCATATTCACATTTAATAAATAGTCCTCCTCCCCAAAATCAGCCCCACATTAAATTAATAGCCCCAAACTAGCATTAAATTAAAAGTCCTGCCTACTCATCTTAAATTGTTAGGCCCCCCCACTATTAAACTAAATTGCCCCACCATCATCCATTAGTCACTACCTAACTCACACCCCCATTTCATTGCCATAAGCCCCCCTGCCCTCACCCCCATTTCATTGTCATATGCCCTCACCCCCATTTCATTGTCATATGCCCTCCTGCCCTCACCCCTTTTCATTGTCGTATGACCCCAGTCCTCACCCCCATTTCATTGCCATAAGAACCCCTGCCCACACACTACAGTGACATAAGCCCCCCCTCACCCCCATTACAGTGACATAAGCCCCCCTGCCCACACACACTATACTGACATTGGCCCCCCTGCCCACACACAATATACTGACATTAGCCCCCCTGCCCACACACAATATACTGACATTAGCCCCCCTGCCCACACACAATATACTGACATTAGCCCCCCTGCCCACACACAATATACTGACATTAGCCCCCCTGCCCACACACAATATACTGACATTAGCCGCCTGCCCACACACACTACATTAACACACACTACATTGACATAACGTCTCCTGTCCTGACCCTCATTACATTTCCATAACACTAGCACACGCTACATTGACATAAAACACCCTCACACTTACACTTACCTTATTCCAGCGGCGCTTCCTGCACAGTCACGCGGCCCATGTGACCTTTGTTTATTACTGGATAGGACAAGGACGCGGCCACGCATGGGGGCGGGGTTTATGATGAGTTCAGTGGCCACAACAATGTTCCCCCTGCTGGCACCTCTGATTCAGGGGGCCTCCTCTGCCCCCTCTCTCCCCCCCCCAATACGTCCCCATATTAGTCTGGCACTGATTGTCGGCCGGCATCCATAATAAAAAAAAAAAAAAAAAACAGATAAAAAAATAAGATGTAATAAAACAAGAACTTCAAGCAGCCGACAGTGTCCCCGGCCTACCGGTAAAATTCCCGATAAGCCCAATAGCCAATCCGCCCCTGACGCTAACCCTTTTGTATTGGCTGATCCTGCCACCGTTCTAATGTTTACCTTGAGAAAGCAGAAAGTGAAACGTGTATCGGCAAGTTTGTGATTGATAGAATGTCTGTCAATATGATTATCAAGCAAGTCAGTAATGCATTTTAGCTTATAGTTTAAAAAAGTGAGGGAAATTTCTATACCTACTACAGGGGCATTGTAGTTATATTGTCGGTGTTTTCCTGCCCAAATAACTTATTTATCTGTTTGACAATCTCAATTGTGGTTTGAATAAATGATGAATTAATTGTATGTACCGCACACCCACAGATTATATTGTGATGTTGAACAAATTAAGAATCTGAATCACTAATTAGATTTATTTAATCAATGTAACAACTGAAGTTGAATAACTAATTAAACTATCTCCATCATTGTTAAATAAAATTATCAGGCGGAGTAGAATCCACAAGATATCAACCACGGTAGTCATTTTAATTCACATTTACAGTATTTCTAATCACACTTATTTTCTTATCTATCTAGATTTTTATATTTTGCTGCTTTATTTGCACATAATTATCCTGGTAACAATACAGTGTTATTTTAAACATAATAAATAAAAAAGTTTTATTTTAATTGATAGATAGTGCTTCCTGTTTAAGTGACTTTCTTGTTTTCTTCTGTTCTTGCCTGTAATCTAATACAATAAAGTCCTAGGTCCTGATTCATTAAGGATCTTAAATGAAGAGGATCCTTATTTCAGTCTCCTGGACAAAACCATGTTACAATGCAAGGGGTGCAAATTAATATTCTGTTTTGCACATAAGTTAAATACTGACTGTTTTTTCATTTAATACACACATATCAACTTTAAATCTCAGTGTACAAATAAGCTATCAAGTATTTGTGCGTTACATGAAAAAACAGTTAGTATTTAACTTATGTGCAAAACAGAACACTCATTTGCACCCCTTGCATTGTAACATGGTTTTGTCCAGGAGACTCAAATAAGGATACTCTTCATTTAAGATCCTTAATGAATCAGACCCCTTGTTACTATTGGGCGCCAACAACACTTAAGTGTGAACCAGGGCTTCCTTTAATGACTGAAATGTCAACACACATGCAAGTGTCCAGTCCCTACTTTGGGGAGTTTCTTTTTAGCGAGGTCTGTCAGAGGCTTTGCTACAGTACGATGATCTGGGACAAAACGTCTATAGTACCTTGCAGTCCCTGAGAAGGCCAGTTCTTGATAGCAGGTCGGGACCGAGGCCAGCCATGGGGTACCTCTACCTTAGCTGGTTCTGACTTAACCCTTCCTCCCCCACATGATGCCCCAGGTACAGTACCGCTGACATCCTCATTTGTCATTTGTCTACTCTGATGGTCAGACCTACCGTTCAAATTTTCCACAACACCTGCCCTACATGTTTCAGATATTCCTCCCAGGACTGAAAATTTGCAATGTCATCCAGGTAAGCCTGAGTGAGGCCTTTACACCCTTCCATTAGGTAATCAGCTACACACTGCAAGGTGTCTGGCGCGTTCTTCATCCGAAACAGCATGGAATTTAATTCGAACAGGCTGAATTGGGTGATGAATGGTAACTGCTCTTGAGTCTTTGGTGAAATATAGTTTGCTAAATTTAACTTGTCCAACAATGCGGGGCAGGGCATAGACAACAGCTACGGTCACCTCATTCAACTGGTGGCAATCTAAGCAAAACCACGTTATCTTGTCCTTCTTGGGAACAAATACAATGGAGGATGCCCAGGGACTGTGTTATAGCTAGATCACACCTAGATCAAGCATCTTCTGCACCTCCCTGTATGTAATACACTCCTTATTCTCTAGAGATAACCTAAAATCAGTTTCCCAAATTGGCCTATGCTCACCTGTGTCCCCATGGTGCCTCACTTAGGAAATCTGGCCGGACTTCTCACTAAACAGACTAGCAAAGTGCTGCAGCACTGCCTCAAACTGCTCCCTCATGCGGGCACTCAACTGCTCATCCCAGCCCACCTCCACTACACCAACTTCACCTTCTGCGTCTATGAAGAGGAGAGGTATCGAATCACTTCCTATTTTCTCAGTTGGCAAGCAGCAAACCGTCTCTACCTACTCCACATGTTCGTGGTATCCTTTTAGCATATTTTCATAGTAGATCAGCTGCTGTCTAGTGTCGCTATCAAATGAAACTACATAGATGATGTCACTTAGGCATTTTGAAACCATGTACGCTCCAGCCTGGGCTGTACCGGTAACTATACCTGGATTTGTAAGAAAAGGGGGAATGGGGGAATGGGAAGAGTCCCACCAATTGTTAAATGAGTGATTATACCCTTTTAGTGTAATAATTGAGTTAGGATACTAAGATCCTAGATTTTAATTTTAAGGGGTGCGTCAAAACCTTGATTGTATTAAGAAAAAGAAAAAAGAAGAAGACGCACTAGCACTCCATGGATAAATTTAATTTTAGAGCAACTAGTGATTAAACATTGTAAAACTTAACCTTTATTTCCTTTAATCTCTAAAAATCAGCGAAATCTCCTTTAAAATAAATAAGTGAAATTGTGAGTTTAAAAGCTGGTCCCATCTCTTGAATCTCTATCATCCACTCATAATATTGGGGTAAATTAATGTATTATTGTCCAATCTATGACAGCTATTATAACTATCCCCTGTGGAATGTGATTGTAGTCCGAATATTCTTCATATAATGTTCATATAATCAACTCCTGTTGCAATAAATCGGCTTAATTTGAGAATCACTATAGGCATAGACCTAGCTTTTATTATTGGGTTACGCTGCTGCAATAGAAATATAGCAGATTTGTAACTCTTTCTATTGCCACTATTGATACAAATCAAAACAGTGTCTTAACCATTAAAATCTAGTGCATGATACAGCACTGGTTTTGGAAATAGTCTACTTAAAACAAAGCATGAACCGCGGTATGCATACTTTCCATTGACTTTGCTATTGTATTGCATATCCGTCTGGACTGTGTTGTGTTCATCTCCGGAGTCTTCTATCCACTGAAGCTATTGTTACTATTGACTTTGTTTCCTATTACCTGGATCTCTATAGTGACTTTGTATACTTCAAGCAGCGCTTGTCAGTTATTGTTGTATTGTGGATATCATCGTGGGATCAAGTTCCGTGTGCCCCGTGTATCCTCTGCATTACACTCATCTCCTCGTGCCCCTCCTCACATATATATAGCAGTGGTACAACTTGCTGCACGCAGACCACTGACTCCTGTTTCCCATTGGCACCAGTTTCAATTATCCTCTCACATAAGCAGTGGTACAACTTGCTATACGCAGACCACTGACTTCCCCGTTACCTACTTGCACCTGGAATCCATTCCTTCACTATAGACAGTGGTACAACTTGCTATACGCAGACCACTGACTTTCACTACCTCCTCTCTACTCCTGG